>OU015656.1:10000000-10619456 GCA_907165275.2 Zygaena filipendulae | reverse complement strand
CCCAGGGAACAGCTAGTATGGTACAGATTATATCATATGTACCTACTATAGCATTTGTCATTGTTATGATCTTTCCCGATACAAAGAAAAAATGAGGCAGAAGAGGGCCTCCAAATGTGCTTGTCTTCGTTACATCGTCGTGAGTAAGGAAGGGGAATCGACATAGCACATGACGCTATGGAGGCTTCAAACAACGCAAGCATACATTTGAAACAGAAGCAACTATGGGTTAATGGTTTTACATACATTACAAGTGCTTCATCCGATTATGGTGAACGTATAAGGTGAAGCATTTGCGCAGCCGGTTATGTTTGTTTACATTTGCGCAAAAGGAACAAGGAAGTTAGACATTGTTTACAATATTACGAGAATTTAGAGTAAAGGTCAGCAATCATAGGCTATATTATCATATAATATGTAGATTAAAATGCATTAAAATACCTTGTTCAGGGTACTTAAATGAGTTTTTATCAAAATTATTGCTTTGAAAAAAAAAAACATGTAACCCCTGTCATGTGTAATCTTCTTCTTCTTCTTTAATAATGGCGTCTATAATAATAATTTGCCAATTACAATGTTTCATATTAACAAAAATCTCTTCATCTACTTCTTAAATTATGGCGAAACGCCAATGACAATGTTAGATTGTTCCCCATGTGTAATCTACGAGTGCTCTTTCACAAATTCTGTGATTGACATGTACTTACATAAAACATTACCTCATTGTCAAAGCCTTAACAATAATACACATAACAAACGACCTCTAATACAAGTATAATGTACTTGCTATTCCCTGATGGAAAAAAACAAGAAGCTCGGAAAAAAGGAATGGGACGGAATTTCAGATTTTACACGATTGAAGACGAACTAAGAAATAGCGGTGCCGCAGATTTGATTCCCCAAACATTTATGTGTGAAGTATTTAAGTATTATATAACAGTCGTTCATTGCGTTAGTACTTATAGTACGTATTTTCGACCAGATTGGCGCAGTAGATCACCATGCCTACCCGCTAATTACCTAAGTAGTTCTAGGTTCGATTTCAGTGGGCGTGAACTTGATGATCACAGGGTTCCACTTTCCAGTCTGGGCGTATTTTGTATATATACCTACTATATATGCAATAATGTGTAGTATAATATCACGTTTGCTTGGTTTTCATGACACATGCTTATAGCTTAGTGTGGGATCAAATAGATCTGTGTGTTGTGAAGTGTTATTATTATTATATTATACGTACGTATATTTATCACAAATGTGTATTTGCAACAAACAACATAATTATTATTATTATACATGTATAAGTCGTCTAGTAGGACCTATAGTACAAGCTTTGCTTAGTTTGGGATCAGGTGGCACTGTGTGTTAGCATCCATGTACGTATATTATTATAAAAATCTGTAAATAAAATTCAGGTATTTTTCTAATTCTATCAGGGGAAACATCACCACGAAAATTTCCACACTAGTTTCCAAAAACGAAACACGTAATATAACAAAGGGGAACGAATAGCAAAAGTTAGTTTAATATACGCCAAACACATGTTGGGCAATAGTATAGAGATTCATGCGCAACGCCGCTAAACTAATTTATCCATCGAGACGCCAAAACTTCGCGGCGTGCTACGTAACGTACGTACAGAAATTGTTTGTGAACACATATAATTATGTATATACCCACCTACAACCTATTTAACTATCATAAACTTTAACGAATTAATACCTCTAGGGGGGTGCCCCTGCGGGTTTTTGGGGGAACCGTATAATCTATTGTTTATTTACCCCGCCGACCGTAGCCCGATGTTTTCTTTCGGGTCAATGTTTATTGTGCTATCACGATCATAGTAGGATTGTGTAATCAGTTTTTTTACAAAACCACTGCATGGATTACAAAACAAAACGGTTTCCGGTGTTTGTGCATAACAAAGGATAGGAAATGCGTTGCGTTGGATGCTCACTGCTCGTGCATCGGAATGCGGCACTATTTGACACTGATGCTGATGTTGTCTCAGTTCAGACCTAACTCAATACCTATAGCGAGCCCGCAAATACAAAACTTTAAGCGTTTTAACTGGTTTTAACTGACAAACGTACAATTTGCCTGATTGACGACGCCATTTGTAAACATTTTTACACCACTTAACATATGGTACTATGTAAGCCTAAATAATACTTTAAGTTTCTTGTAATCCCCTAGGTATGGCCTGCAATTAAACCCTCAATTTCTTAATAAAATTTGAGTTTTCTATGGCACTGGGCTGCCATGATTACACGTGGTCAAGAATGGAGATCACAACTACCTATAATATGGACGCAGATAAGCAAAAACATGTTAACCCACAAAATTAAGTTATTGATACAGAACGATTTATTGCGAGCTACAAAACGTTTTTTAATTATGTGTTTACCTTATTACATTGTTTAAATATGTAACTATATGTTGAACATAAAATATGTTGACACAAAATGACGTTATAATTGTAAAACACGATTATATACTCAAAATTTCTCCAGTGTGGGTTAACACACTATTGCTTATCTATGTCCATATGAGATATTTATCTGTTATATGTGTAAAACTTCCTGCGCCTTGATATTCAAAACATTTTGCGAACTGCTCCAATCTTAATCCGGTGTCTATTGGAAACTTAAATTGTAGAATTTCCATCGCCCGAAACTTCCAATCTCATGTGCTACTCAAGTCAACATTGATGTTTGAGTTGTCTTTGTAAATATTCATAGCTAAGTGATTACTTACCTTCATTAGGAATATACGGGTTACCCTAAACTACAGTAACGCTCTGCTTTTACAACTTAATTTTGAAAAGATATATAGAAATACCTAATATGTACATACCAAATTCCCAATTCGTTTACATGATAAAAAATTAAATAAAAGATTAACGTTATGTTTTCTTTCAGTTAATTGCGATGAGAATAGTTTCCTTCAACATATCCTTCATTTAACCATACATCCTGAACAAAAAGGCTTAGTAATGATTATATACGTCGTATATCATTATTTACTTTTATCCAGAGCTATAGTTGATTGCTCTGCTTTGAGCCACGGTCGTGGTACTCTGCTTTGAGCAAAGTTCATTACGCTGCAAACTGGTACAATTGGCAACAGAATTGGCTATAGGTACACTTTTCACAGCTATAGATGAGACTATTGCAACATGATCAAATAACTGGCAAAATGGTGAAGCTACTTTTGATGGCGGTTGTACCTGAATATGTACTTCGTTAGTGTTCGTTAGATGAGAATCAAAGACGAACCCAGACTGGGTTATTTGTTTTTACAGTCTTTTTTGAGCTTATTTGTATTCTACTAGCATACACTGTAGACGCAATACCAGTTTATCCAATAGATACCTCCCCATTAATTGGAAAATAAGTGCAGAATTTGGTAGACTTTCAGAAGTAGAATTTCTTAAATACCGAGTGCAGTTTAGATATTTTTAAAGTTTTAAATTTGAATATCATATTATACGTATTTACTCTATGGTTTCTATACATACACTTTCCACAAGAAAACCTACGATGGGATTTACCAAAGAAGATGTTACACAAAATTATTTAGTTCTTTCTTTTGGGACACTTGTTTTCTATTGAAATTTTTCATAAAGTAGGTACCTATAACTAGAAAATATCCGTGATTGTCGATTGCAAATCAAGCGGGATCCCTTGAATGTTGAAAGAGCGGGTGGGTGCCAAAGTGTTTGCTCGGGTTGGGTCGTTGAATATTAAACGAATGGGTCACTTTTGCTATCTGAGTTGAGAAATTGAAACTATACATGTATACACGCACACCTGTAGAGTGTAGATGTACGTAAATCAATCAAAATCGAATAGGTCCTGCATAAGTTTCGGTATTCCCGCGGGAATTCTTTGTTGCAAGACAAAAGTATTCTTTATCCTTTACTTTATAGCTTCCCATCGATGGCAGAATTTTTAGAATCGGTTCAGCTGTTCCAGAAGTTACCCGTATTAAAAACACACAAACTTGACTCTTTACAAAATAAGTGTATAGACAATATGGTTGACATTTTAGAACGAAGCTCTTTATCGCACGGTACGGATGGGAGTAAACATTTATTTTCCGTCACGGCCTCATACAGCTGCTGTACGGAAAAACAAAGCAAGTGTAATTTTTTTCGAAATGAGTTTTTTTTTTATATTTTTGCCTCTTTTCACACATAACGGACATAACGGACTCAGTTTAATCCTACCAACCACTGCTAAACGACACTAAAACATTATTTTTCATGTCATAGGGGGAAACGGGCAGGTGGCACGCCTGATTGTAAATGATCACCGTCGCCCATGGACATCTTCAACACCATAAGGCATGCAGGTGCGTTGTCAACTTGGAATGGGAATAAGATATTCCCGGACGAAGCATTTGGTTTCCTCATTTAGCACCTATGCGCACTGCCAAGGATTGGAATGACCTGGTTCTGTTCCATGATATCTTCAGAATATTGAACCCTCTAGGGCTAAAGTGAATAAGTATTTACTTGCCTTAAGCTGTATTGTCACTTTCCATTAGGCATTATGTACAAAAATGTATAACCTCTGAGTTAAAAAAATATATCCTCACCTGCCAAGCTGAACTCCTTAATTGTTTTAAAATACTTGTTATCTTCCTCCTTTATTTGTGGTGTACTCAGTGTTGCCTTATTCTCAAGTTACGATATTAGATATGTAGAACTAAACCTCTCTACACGAGATACCTTTTAGTAGGATAAATTATTCTATTTGTATTTAAAACCGATTTGAAACGAAGCCTCAATCGCGATGGAACTATCTGATAAGCGTATAAATGGCAAATTTCTTGATTTTTGTAT
Source organism: Zygaena filipendulae (assembly GCA_907165275.2). Lineage (NCBI taxonomy): Eukaryota > Metazoa > Arthropoda > Insecta > Lepidoptera > Zygaenidae > Zygaena > Zygaena filipendulae. The sequence continues at coordinate 10,614,607 of OU015656.1, read as the reverse complement.
ACAACAATATATGTATAAACAATAAATAGGGATAATCGGTGTTATATTTTCACTTTAGGTAAGTAGGTATTTCCCTATTTCATCATGATCATAATACGCTACGATATGATTAGGTACGTGCCACAAAATTTCCCCTAGTACCCAAAAAGATTCGCTTCCAAAAATTAAAATATAATAGGTACCTATATCGTGACTTGGCATACAGAGTACCTATCAGTTTGTAATTTCTTTTGTCATATGTAACGTTTAGAAGTGTTACTATAAGAATTGGTTTTGGTCATAGTGAATCAGGCCAGGCCGTACCTAATGCACAGTCACGTTTTATAATAATAAACAGGCCACTAAGTAGACAAGTTGAATTTAAACCACTATTTGTTAAAACTATTTACTTTAGGTTTGTAAATACAGACAGAATTTGCATAAAAGGCAATATTACAGCTGCTAATTGCTATAGGCTTGGTTTCGTATCTTTCAGTCTCAATTAAGTACTTCAGTGTCTCAAGGCTTTTTAATTATATTCTCGCAATGAACTCATCAAAGACGTGATGAAAATTAATTCCTGCTATCCACAACTTTCTCCTAGCATAGGGTTGCAATCCCTAAATATAGAACATTAGGATTTCGTTGTGGAAATACCAGGACACTACGGCTTAAAAACAGGAAAGGGCAGTTGTAGTTAATTAGTAAGACGGAAACAGGGTCCACAAAACTTAAATAATAGCAGTTACAATTATTTATGAAAGTATCTTCAATTTAATTACGGATGGTTAAATTATGAAGTAAACATTATTTTTTCTATCGCACCTCTGTATACTCGATTCACAATCATGACAATGGGCATGTTGAATAACTTTTTTTTAGTCCGTCTTGTAGATTATTAAAAAATATTGGACACGTATTTTTTCTTTTTTAAGTAATCAATAAATAACGGCGATATATTGAGTTGAAATTTTGCGTGACGTCACTATTCTGACAGTTTGTATGGCGGTTTTGGCGGTTAGTGCCGTCACGACCCCCTCACCCTAAACTTTAATGCGCTTTATCTCTGCATATTTTAATTTATTTAAAAAAGCAAAAAAATACGTGTCTATTGTTTTTTTATTTTCTAACTGACGGACTAAATAGAATTTTGATTTTCAAAAGTAGTTCACATCCCCATTCACTCCTCAGCCTTGCCGCGTTTGAACTAGGTAAGTATACTTAGTAAAGTAAGATTTAAGGCAGTAGTGGCGCGTGAATTTTAAAACTAGGGCCCTTATTCATTATGACCATAACAGGCCGAGTTAATTAAGATATGATGCCGCAAAAACTGTTTTTTCCCTTCGATCAAAGAATCCACCTTTATTTTTACATCTCTCTCTTACGTAAGAGGTTGCCTAAGAAAAAATTGCTTTCAGCAATATATATATATATATGTCGCCTCATTGTACGTATCCATATGTTTTGTGTTTAAATATTGTGTCTTCTACTGTGTGTGCAATAAAGTATATTTGATTGATTGATTGATTGAAAGAATTTTCACTAAAATACTAAAACTACTTAAAAAAAATTACAACGTGTTTTATGGTATACAGAATGTAAATTTCTAATAGTTTGGCATCTGAAGCGGTCGGGATTGTATTTTTAGGACGCGCGTTATGGGCAAGGAATGTTGTTGGTCATAGAGAATAGGGGCCCAGAATGCTGTCAAAACTTAGGACACTACTTAAAAAATATCTAAGACACCCCAAAAATCAGGACATGTCCTAGGAAAACAGGACAGTTGGCAACCCTATCTTAGCAAAAAAAATTAGGTATTGTTTCATAATAATTGAACTTTTACAAAATTACATTAAAAGCGTTAATACTTAAATATAAAGAGTCACCTGTAATTTAAATTGTGATTATGACGAGTAATTCAGAAGCAGTAGGTATTAACCTAAATTAATCAAGCCAAAGATGTAATAACGTCATCACTTCAATTTGTAATTAAAATCGATCGTAACAATAAAACTCGATTAACTTTAATGGATTTCCTAAACTCGAGTTCTATAAATCGATTTAAAAATTTATGTAATTACCAAATACGATTTGACAGCTCGTGGAATGTTTGCGTGATTCGATCCCATCCGCACCCGAATCGAGTTTCTATGAGGCTCTGACATTGATATAGGACCTACAAATTATTGCTTATGAGAAAAATATAAGTGACGATTATTTCCCCCTTTGCTTAAGTATTAATAGTAGTTAGTGAATAGATTTTTTTTTCCAATATACTTAACGCCGCTGTGACTTTGATGAATAACAGTAGTGTTTTTCATTTTAGATCTAGACGCGTTTTAGATGGAAAATAAAAAATCGGTTAAAAACTTGATTTATCAGAAGAAACGGTTTTTTTACTTAAGATCATCTACCTACTAATTTAAATTGAACAAGTATATATAATGCCTACGTATACCTACGCCAAATTTTTGTGCAACCTTGCAACCTTTGCAAATTTGGGTTTCAAACAATTGAAATATTTTTTTTAATTATTATTTTTTTATTAACGTAGCCCAATCGTTGTTCGCTTCTGTATCACTGTTAATTTAGTAAATACATCATAAATTTTTTTAATTTTATTTCATAGTCTCACAACCCAATGCGCTGTAGGTTATTAACCAGCAAAATCTAAAACGCAGTCAACTCCCACAGGCATAGGGCAGATGTGGGCAGAGTCTATAAATGGGTCGCCTTTGTGAACGGGAATTGGTTTACCTACTCTGAACTTCGGTACGGACGTGAACGTAAAACCAAAAAAGATGGATGGACAGCAAAAAATAAAATACAATAGAGTTCGCCTGTTAGCTACACTAACTAAGGAATTGTCGAACAGTTTGATGAAATAACATAGCTGCATAAGTCTAATTCCTTTGCTCGCGTAGACATATCAGAAATCAATGCAAACGCTTTTCCACCCTAAAACTATAGGCAGCAACCTATCTATTTTCAGCCGATTCGTCATAGCTTCCATCCGTATTTACCAATTTTCCATCGTTGCCTTTTACCGGCCGTCGTCTGTTAATGTATTTTGGTAAGTAAAATAACACCTTCTTATTTACCCCGTGTGATTTATTTTAGCTGTCATATTAAGGAACAATAAAATCTGTAGGTATATATGCAATGAACGACGACCAACAAAAACTGTTTACAATGCGAAAAAACTGAGTAGGTAGTAGGTACCTGCCTTAATGTTAATATTTTTTTTACGATCATGCTTTCTTTTAAATAGTTCAAAAATATGTTTAAGTATACATAACAGTGGTAATATACGATAGGTATATGACGTTAAAGGCATTCAATTGTTGCCTAAAATAACTAAAAAAATAAACATAAAATGAATTTTTGACGTAATAAAAATTCACGAAAATTGCGCCCTTAAGTTGCCGGTGTACCGGCGCGGCGCAACGGAGCACACTCTGGGACATTCAATTCAATGCTCTTTTTCTTTAGGTATATTGCCGATGATGCGCCGAAAAATCAAAATATCAAAATATGTAAAGGAGATTTACCAGCAAAACTCACTATTTTATTTATAGTTTTTTCGGTCATTTATAAGCAGTTCTTAATTAATTTAATTTAATTAAGTTAATTTAATTTTATAGCTGTCCCCCGCGGTTTCACTCGCAGTAATTTAAGAGCTCCCGCAGGAATTCCGAGATTAAAATATCCTATGTACTTCTCTGTACCCCTGACAACGTGTATGCAAAATTTCATGATGATCGTATGTGCCGTTAAGGCGTGAAAGCGTAACAGACAGGCAGACAGAGTGACTATCGCATATTTTATAATATTAGTAGTGAAGTAGAACGAATTATCGAGACCTTACAGCTTACAGCCTTGAAGGTAACAGCGGTCACATTTTAAAATTTAAAATTAATTGTTACCGTGTAAATAATGCCTACAAAATTAGCAATCATTTCCATTACTAATGTAGTCGGATTGCGAACGTGCATTCGAGATTGGACGGGCACGCATGGGCACTGACGGGCACGATTTGACAGTTACCTACGTCGAATACTCGCATCTTAGCGGAACGCAGCCCGTCCGTCGACGTTATATTGAACCGACAAGCCACGTGAAGCTCGCATTGCTGAAAACGGTGCGGTATTTTGTGGCAAAACGGTACAATGACGTCATAGGTTAAGGCTTAATATGGGTTTGTGTGTTTACGCTAGTACGTGGTCTATATACCTACCCATGTATTGTACTTGCATTGATTTGTAGCTAATACTATAAATGTGATAGTTCATCTACTTATTCTTTAAAACTAAAATCTATTTTTAAAAACTTTTTCTCTACAATCTACACAATTATAAATCATTCTGGATTAAAATATCCAAGTAGAGATCCATCACTGAATGAGTTCAAAACGTCGATAGTAGCCAAGTTATTAGGAACCTACAAAAATATAGTCTCGTGCGAACAGACCGACTTAAGAAACGTCGGGATCAATCATAAAATAAACCCATGTCTCTCGAAAGCGGATGCCAATACATTTTCACGGATTAAGCTCGAAAGAATTAATTGCGAAATTATAGAACGAAATTAAATTAATAAAATTTCCTACTAGCTGGTTATGTTAACGCATTATTTTGGGATCAATTACATTTTTGATTCCACAAACTTTTAGATATTTTGATATGAATAATTATAGCGGATGCCATTTTAAAATATTAGTGGTGTTGTTGTGTGCCGACGTGCCGGTAGTCAGAGAGGAGTGAAGACACAATTGATACAACAGACACAGGATTTTATATAGAGTTTATATTATGAACCAGATACTAGGTTATAATAACTACAATATAAAATATAGAATAACTTACGCGAGATCAACTTTATACGCGGGGGGTGTCACTATGACTCGTGTTGCGTGGTTGAAGGTGGGTAACTAACTGACTACTCCAAACTTCCCTCGCACTAAGCACGACTCTCAAAATAATGAACTACACATTTACAAAAGGTCTTATAACAAAGGTACTGGAACGTTACATAAAAACAATAGAAACAAAACATCTTTCACTCCAAGGAGCGGTACAGCAAAGGGTGCTGCGTGCAGATGTTACTAACGATAGGTAATTAACTAGCTATTGCTGTTTGTGCTACACAATGAACCTTAATAAACCTTTGTCTCATCTAGGTCCTAAAACTGATAAAACCTTTTCTAAAAAAAATACAAGATTCATACTGTAAAACCAATAACACAAAGTGAATGAAAACAATGAGAAGAAACTTAGATAATAGCTTAATGTTACCGAACGTGGGAACAATGACGCTTTACAGAATTGAAAAAGAAATATTTAAAGAAATGTTTACTAATAAAATTTAACATGGCAACAGACCCCACAGTACATTACAATCCTCCCCTTTTAGAGTGAAAACGAAAGTTTTCATCAATATCATTATTGTTACTTATACATTTAAAACATAATTATGCTTAATCATATCATACTAATCATCTTACTTTTCTAATAGTTACAATATCATAAAATCATTACATAAGACATCAAATTACAAAATACAAAACCGATAAAAACATTAAAACATTAATGTTGTATAAACTAACTAAACGCTTATTTGATTCCATTGTTAATAATTATGACACCTTCAATTGAGCTATTCTACTACTGCGTCTCAATGGTGTTGCTGTAGTAACAGTATCATTTAAACTTGAACTAGGGATATCACTCATTTCAATATCTACTCTTTCTGGACTATTGACTTTCAAAGTTACACAATTGGTTATCCTAGCACAACAAGTTTTACTATCTTCCAAGGCTAGCGTTCGTCCTCGTGACGTACAGAAAAATTTTCGTTTTAACAAATATTTACCAAGTCTATACAAAATGTAAAAACTTATTACCTTAATTACAGACATAAATATGTAAATAAAATAGTAATTACCAACGACCTTGTTAAATAGATTATTGGTTTGCATCTCATCAATAATACTGTTAATTTTATCTATCTTATGGCTTGCCACATTTAAATCTTCTAAATCTAGATGCACTCCATTCAATGGGATGAAATTTATTTTATGTTCAAATGTTTTATTTTTTAATTTCTTACAACATTCGTCGTTTGTTATATCAAAGTCTGGTAGTAATGATAAATGGTTAGAAGTTATATCACTATTTGAAGATTGTAAAATTACATTAGGTGTATAAAATTTACAATTTTTATCTAATTTTAATAAACCTGTATTCGAGATTTCGATATCATGTGGTTCTTCATTTTTACAATTAATTGTAGCTAAGATTCTTCTTGGAGTTACAAATAACCATTGATTTTTATTATACATATTAAACCATAATTCGTTTTGTATTGAAGTGATTCTAGTGTCACATGTTGAAGGTATTTGATAATTATTTCCTAATAAAAGATCAGTTTCACAGCTCGTCTTTGCATGTACAGAGTATAAAGGTTGACTTATCTTACAAATAAACTTATTATTAATTAACCTTTTGCATTCATTTATATTATCTAGCGAGGCATAATGAATCTTATTACTTGACAGTAATAAATATTTCTCCGTAGGTAAAATAAAAAGAAATGTATTATTTTTATTTAATATCGGAACAGGTACTAAGTTATATAAATCATACGTTTGCTGAGTTATCAAAGGTGTTTTAATTACGAATACTATATAAGCTGGCTGCGACTACTTGAAGAAGCGCAACTGCTAACAGCAAGATTTTGAAGTTCATCCTGAAACAAACGCATGTTTCAGTCGGTTTGTATGAACACGCATTTTCTTATTTTTCACTTGTAAAGTGACGTTAACTTTAGAATTGATTGCTATAATGTCGTAAGGACCTAACCAGTATTTTGCTAACTTTTTCGTCTTTCCTAACCGAACTTGTTCGTTGCTTAAATATACCTTATCTCCTATTTTAAATTCTATGTACCTAGATTTCTTGTCATATAATCTTTTATTTGTTTCCTTTGAATCAATAATATTTTTTCTAGCTAATTCACGCGATTTCCTTAATTTTAATAATAAATCATCTACATAATTATCGTAAGAATACTTGAATTCTGTTTCTTTAGTAATTGAACTAGGTAAACATGCTTTGAAACCAAATATAAGTTCAAATGGGGTATAACGTGTTGTACTATGCACGTTAGTATTGTATGAAAACATTGCGAAGTCTATCCAACGATCCCAATTATTTTGATCTTCGTTAACGTAATGTTTAAGATAGTCTGCTAGTGTACTATGACTTCTTTCTAAAGCTCCATTGGACTGAGGGTGATACGCACTTGTATTAATTTTCTTCATTTTAAATAATTTCGATATTTCTTTTATTAAATTTGACATAAAATCTGCACCTTGGTCTGTGAGTACTACTTCGGGTATACCAAATTTACAAATAAAATTTCTGACAAAACAGTCAGCTATTGTTTCCGCATCGTGTTTAGGTAATGGATATGCTTGTGAAAATTTAGTTAGATCGTCTTGCAAAGTCAAGATATATTTATTACCATTTTCTGTTAAGGGCAATGGACCTACAATGTCTAAACAAACTTTTTCAAACGCATTTGTTGCTGTAGTTGTTATTTCCATGGGTTGTTTAGTTTTCTTTCTATTTAATTTATTTTCTTGGCACGACTTACATTTTTTTATAAATTCAGCGATGTCTTGTTTCATGGTTTTCCAGTAGTAATTAGACTTAATTTTCTTATAAGTTTTATGAAATCCTGTATGACCTGAGATTGGGTTTGTGTGACACTCATCTAATATTTTTACGATATCTTCCTCTTTTGGAGTGACAACCGTATTGTGATAAACTTTAATTAATATTTTAGTATCCTTAAATAAAAATCTCAGTATAGTTCTAATTTTATGCCATTTTAAGTTGAGCAATGGTTTTAAGTTTTCCAAACAAAATTCTGTGATATTTTCTTTTATTAATCGGTCTCTTAAATTCTTTAAAACATTAAAAATATCTTCATAAGAAACTTTTTCCCAATTATTAACCCTAGTAAACGCGAAAAATGTTAATTTATTATTACTTCCTCTAGATGCTAATATATCATATAACTTGGCGTTCCGTGCTTTTAATTCTGATATACTATTTTCATATAGTTTTAATTGTTCCTCGTTAATGGGATCTAAATCGCATGATGTAAAAATTACTTTGTTACAGTTAGATGGGGGAATACCTCTATGTTCTTCTAAGTTTTTAGTTAGAATCGGGCGTCTTTTAATTTCTTCTAAGAAGGATGAGTAACTTTCGTGTTTTCTTGTTAAAATATTTATTTTCACCATATCATTCTCCGGCATAATACGACTCAATGCATCTGCGTTATTATTTAATTTTCCTTTTTTATATATTATCTTATAATCGTATTCTTCTAATAACAGTCTCCATCTGACCAATCTCGATCCTGGGTCTTTAACGTTAAATAGCCATTCCAGTGGCTTATGGTCTGTGACAATCGTAAACTGTCGACCATATAAATAGGGTCTGAAATGTTTAACTGACCAAACTATTGCTAGCAATTCTTTTTCTGTTGTTGAGTAATTAACTTCCGCTTTGTTTAGTGTTCTACTCGCGTAGGCTATAGGGAGATCGGAATCTGTACAGTTCTGTGATAAAACACTACCTACAGCGTAATTACTTGCATCAGTTGTTAGTATAAAAGGTTTGCTGAAATCCGGATATTGTAGAATGGGCTTTTGACATAATTTTAATTTTAATGTTTCAAATGAATCTTGTTGTAAACTAGTCCAAATAAAAGGTATGTCTTTCTTAAGAAGCTTTGTTAAGGGTTGTGTTAATTTGCTAAAGTTTCCGATAAATCTTCTATAGTAACCTGCCAAACCTAAGAAACTTTTAATATCTTTTTCATTTTTAGGTATAGGGAAATTCTTTACTGCTTCTATCTTTTTTGGGTCTGGTTCAACTCCATTTTGAGTGATTAAGTGTCCTAAATACATAACTTCTCTTTTTAAAAACTCGCACTTATCTGGTTGTAACTTTAATTTATTTTTCGATAGTCTTTCAAATATTTCTTTTAATTTATTATTGTGATCTTCTAATGAATTACCATAAACAACTATGTCATCTAAATAAACAAAACACTTTAAACCTTGTAAACCTACTAAAACATTATTCATTAACCTTTGAAAGGTACTTGGAGCATTCTTAAGACCGAATGGCATTCGCGTAAATTCGTAGTGACCTAACGGTACACTAAACGCTGTTTTAGCTTGATCTCTCGGGTGCATTTTAATTTGATGAAATCCAGATGCTAGATCTAATGTAGTAAAATATTTACTATGTCCTAACTGATCTAAAATATCATTTATTTGGGGCAAGGGATAAACATCTCCTATACTGTTGTCATTTAATTTTCTAAAATCTATCACGAGTCTCCATTTCTTTTTACCAGACGCATCTTCTTTTTTGGGGACAATCCATACTGGTGAGTTCCAGGGACTATTGGAAGGTTTAATAATGTTATCTTTTAATAATTTATTTACTTGGTCATGAACTTCTTCTTTTAGAGCTTCTGGGTATCTATACGATTTAGTGTTAATTGGACGTTCATTTTCAAGGGGTATCTCGTGCATGACAATATCTGTGGCGGTTAGACTATCGCCTTCTAAATGGAAAATATGATTATATTCTTTACATAATTTTACTAATGATTCTTTTTCTTCTTTGTTTAAATGGTCAATTCTCAATGTTTGTTCTATTTTGTCTAAACGACTACTATCGTAATTACAATTATTATTTTGTTTATCAACTTTCATTATTCTACTGTCGCTTTGGTCTTTGTTAGTTATAGACTCTAAATGGACCTTAATTTTGTTTATTTTTATCATCTCATCAGTGGTGTTTAAACAAGCTGTTAACGCATAACTATTATTTACCTTGACAATGCTGGGACATAGATAACAACCTTTTGTTATCTCTATTTTCTCGGGAATTATTCCTTCATTTAAATCTTTATTTATTATATTAACTGATATTATTTTTTCACATCTTGGCTCAATATAAATAAACTCATTTTCAATATTATTATTCTCACACATATTTTTCATTATATTATTTTCATTTATTTTTTCAATTTCAGTATTCTCACTATTATTTCCATTTCTCATACTTCTGGGGTTATTTATTATGCTTTCAGTTTTCATATTATCGAATAAAATATCATCACAATATATCGCCTCATTATTATTACATTCTAAACTCGCAATTATATCATTATTCTTTTTTTCGTCTCTGTATATCATTTTTATAAGGGTACCTAATAATTCAATTTCTCCCTTTTGGAGATTAATAATAGCGTTCATCGTTTGGAGAAAGTCGCTACCAATTACTCCGTCGCTTTCGATAGGAAAGTTATCAGGTACTATCGAGACAGTATGAATAACCGTATTTGTTCCTATTTGAAATGAAACGCAAGTATACCCCGTTGTCTCCGTTGGCGACGCATCTTTATCTATTCCTCGTAATTTAAAAATCTTATCTTTATACACTAATGAGTTTTCGTTTAACGCGCTTTCTTTAATTAATGTTATTTCTGCTCCTGTATCTATTAAAAATGTGCTTATGTTATCGTTAAATTGTTTGGACATTAATTCAACATAAAGAGATATTTTTGTGTTTACTATCATAATTCGGCCTCCATCACAAAAGTCCTTGGGGCGGCCTACTTCCTTGGACTGTTGGGGTTTAAATTACCGCTCATATTTTCTCTATTATTATGTGAGTTTGCATAATTATTTGGATTATTCTGCGAAGGTGAATTCGTATTATTATTATACATTCTATTATGAGTAAATCTATTATTGCTGTTAGGGAATCGACTTCTATAATTATTATTGTTAGGTCTATAATTGCTTGCTGATGGACCATTATAATGATTAAATTGATTACTACGGCAATCTCGGCTATAATGTCCTTTTTTGTTACATTTAAAACATGTAATAACGTTATTATTAGGTTGAATAACTCGAATATTTGGGTTAAATCTGCACTGAAAGGCTAAATGTCCTATTTTATTACAATTAGTACATCTTTTAACGTGGGGAAAATGTCTTTGATTCATTTCCGCTCTAGACATTATTTCTTGTTCTTCAGAAATGGCGATTGATATAGCTTCCTCGAATGTGTTCGGTTTTTGGGACTTTAATAAAATGTGTAATTGTGGTATAAGACCACTAATAAAAATATTTAATGATTGGCTTTTTAAGAGATCTATATTGGCTTCGCGAGCCTCTTTACTGAGTTTGGGGTCTAACGATTTAATTAATTTAATATAGCAATTTTCGACTCTGTTTGAATAGTTTAAGACGGACTCGTTATGTCCTTGTCTACACGAATTTAGTTCCATCTGCCATTGTGCAAATGTTCTTTTTTCTGAATAATTTTCTAAAAGGTGAATTTTTAATTCCTCCCAATTATTAAACGACCTATTTAACAAAGTTGACCTAATGTTTCCTTCTATTTTAGATAATACTACAGATACGAAAGCTGAACTAAAAATTGGATTTATTAATGCGCTTGCGTTGTTACAATTATCGATGAAAACATGAAGATTGGATTTATTTCCGTCATATTTATTTAGCATACGCTCGGCGAGATTAATATCAATGAATGCATTTGGGGGTTTCGTTTCGTCTAAAGGCATCTTAATATAATATATTTTGTCTTTTTCTAAATTATTATACCTATACGTAGAGTAAAAAAAATAATCACTTATTCACTTTATGAAGTATTCACTTACGTGGACTTTCTTTGGGGTATTCTTATAACACACAGTTGGCTGCTGGGGAGAAGGGGACGTTTTTCTGGTTGAGTTCCTTGAAGACCTGCCGGTGGTGCCTCGAAAGACACGATGATCTGCTGCTACTCTGATGTCTGCTGCTGTCTTTTTGCCTCTGCTTGGCTGCACTCTTCAGCACTTCTTTGTTAATACGTTGATCAGTTGTTTTGATATGTCTCGAGAGACGACTTACGAATAAGTTTTTTATCGAAATTTCTGAATTCTCGTACTAAGGCTATCACGCTGACGCGCTCGTTTGCCTTTTGTCTTGTGGATGATTTCAATCCACCAATCTCACTTCTGACACCAATTTGTTGTGTGCCGACGTGCCGGTAGTCAGAGAGGAGTGAAGACACAATTGATACAACAGACACAGGATTTTATATAGAGTTTATATTATGAACCAGATACTAGGTTATAATAACTACAATATAAAATATAGAATAACTTACGCGAGATCAACTTTATACGCGGGGGGTGTCACTATGACTCGTGTTGCGTGGTTGAAGGTGGGTAACTAACTGACTACTCCAAACTTCCCTCGCACTAAGCACGACTCTCAAAATAATGAACTACACATTTACAAAAGGTCTTATAACAAAGGTACTGGAACGTTACATAAAAACAATAGAAACAAAACATCTTTCACTCCAAGGAGCGGTACAGCAAAGGGTGCTGCGTGCAGATGTTACTAACGATAGGTAATTAACTAGCTATTGCTGTTTGTGCTACACAATGAACCTTAATAAACCTTTGTCTCATCTAGGTCCTAAAACTGATAAAACCTTTTCTAAAAAAAATACAAGATTCATACTGTAAAACCAATAACACAAAGTGAATGAAAACAATGAGAAGAAACTTAGATAATAGCTTAATGTTACCGAACGTGGGAACAATGACGCTTTACAGAATTGAAAAAGAAATATTTAAAGAAATGTTTACTAATAAAATTTAACATGGCAACAGACCCCACAGTACATTACAGTGTTTAAAAACCAATTATTTTTTCGTATGTCGATTGAACTAACTCGACACGGCAAATAGGTATAATGTGAAGTCAGTTCGAAGGTTAGATTTTTCGGCAAACTCGTATTTAAATTAAATAAATTAGGTATAATAAGATTCATATTATATTTACATCAAACCTCAGTTTCAAAGCTCTTCCAGGCATAAAAAAATCGGTATTGTTATCGGAAATTACGAATGAGTAAGTAGGTACCTATGTACTTATATTTTATGAATAGAAATAATATTATTATAAGATACCCTATACCGAGAGAAACCATGTTCTCTCATTAACGTTAAATTATCATATTCGTATTATACCTAATAATTTGCCGCTATACAACGTTTCAATGTCTAATATCTACATGTACCTATTTAATACCAAAGGTTTTGTGTAGGCGGATACTGAATTGGTAACACCCGCGGATAAATATCCGTTCTTATCGAGGTATTAGCTGTTGCCCGTGACTCTACTCGTATGGTGTTGGCAAGTGTGCTGTCACTCTTGTCCCTTAAAGGCTTATTACACTTTACAATTTGTCAGACACCAATTTAGGAAATCGGAAGGTAACCAATTTAGGATCGGTGAGTGAGAGAGAGAGAGCGAGAGATCGCACTACTCTAAATTGTATGCTAAAGTATTCGATACGCTCTTAAGTAATTGTTTGTCTTGCTCGTGGAAATGAACAAGACAAAGACTTAAGAGCTTAATATCAAGTGTGAGTAGTTTTTATATATGACTGTATATATACTTACTATATCCCTATATATTATTCCTAGACCTTATTTTTGCGGTGAACTGATTGCGATGAAACAAAACCTAAAATTTTTAATTTTACTATAAGCAAGACAAAACTTGATTCAGTCCCTTTGAGTACAGACCAGAATTCACGAACAAACATACGGAAAATAATAATAAAAATCGTTATTTCTGCTGCATGTAAATTATGATTCTGCAAGTATGCATTGTTTTATCTTAACTATAAGTAGGTATAAAAAAGAAAAACTTGTTTTTTTGTTTTAAAGGGGTGATGCCAAAAACTGCTAAATTGATTCTTTCCATCTATATAATATGTAGGTATATAGAATATATAAAAACGAAACCCAATTTCCCTTGAGCACGGCATCACGCGTGAACGGCTGGACCAATTTCGCTAATTCTTTTTTGATATGTTTCTTATTGTAAGGAGTAGAAGATTTATTTTCAAATTTGGAGAGTTCTTACGGGAATTCCAAAACTTACGCAGGTGAATCTCCGAAACTGTTGGACCTATTTAGACGGAACTTTCACTGCTAATTAGCTGATGTTATAAGGAGTAAAATAGGCTACTTTACAGCTTCTGCGGGAATTCCGAAACTCACGCGGGTGAAACCGCGGGGCACAGCTATAGTAAACTATTTTTTTTTTCTGATAGAAAACTATAGTATCTACCTATCCGTGAATAATATACTAACTTTTTCTATCTAAGGATGAAGTTTTTCGAAAGAAACCCCAAATTTACACGAAAAACTACGTAGACGAAATGTTTTCAATGTAATATAAGCTCGCCCCTACATAGTAGTTGCAATTTTCTTTAAATCTAGGTATATTTAAATAAACTTGGTTACTAATTAATAAATAAAATTAACCAATCAATCAGTTTTTCCGACCATAAACAGCTAGCTATTTCACCATAAAACTGCATTGTTTACCACCACAATTACACTCCGCTTTATTATTACCGTACCGTATACTACGTGGAGCAATGTACTCTATCCACTAGCTATAAAAGTGATGAATTAAGCGGATGAGCATTAGTCAAGGCATTAGCACAAATTTGCATGTTACTCACCCCCCCCCCCCCATCTTTACCCAATCCACAACTACCCGTGGAGGTGACGTCGGCACATGTCGTGTATTGAAACAAGTTTCCACTCTAATTGGTACGATATAAAAATATGTAAATTGTTAAAGCGTACCATTTGACGTGTGATTTGTGTAAAAATAACATGTTGAATTTTCATGAAACCGATGGGCATCTATGCGCAGAATTGTATGATGGAAATAATATCTAGATACCTATAGTACAATCCAGAAATTAATTTTTAAATTCAAATATGGATACAGATCAGCAATAGTGTGTTAACCCACACTGTAGAAATTTTGAGTAAATCGTGTTTTAAAAATAGGAGCGCCATTTTGTGTCAAAATTTTTTATGTTCATTATTTAGTTACATATTTAAGCAATGTAATAAGGTAAACATATAATTAAAAAACGTTCCCTAACTCTCAATAAATCGTTCGGAATCAATAACTTAATTTTGTGGGTTAACATGTTATTGCTTATCTGCGTCCATATGTCCTACTTTATTCTCCCAAAAGAAACACAAAATTAACCAAATAAAATAGGAAGAAAGCACAGAGCAAAAGGCGGCTATTGCTTAAGGCAATAATCTCAATACTAGCTGTGTCCGGCAGTTTGACCCATGTTAATTTCAGAGATCCCGCGGGATTTCCGGGATAAAAAGTAGCCTAAGTTAGCTGTCATCAAAATCTGTCTTCGTCGCCCTCTCAGTTTGAAAGCTCAGGAACAAATAATAAATCTGTCAATCTTGACTCTAAACAAAAGGTGATCGTTTGGATTGGAGAATCGAGTTCATTTTAGACAACCTCCTCTCAGTGAGATTTTTCGGTGTCTTTATAATAAGAGCTCTACATCAAATCATATAACGATTCGGAGGGGGTGCGTATAAAAGCTACGTCGGGCGACAGGTTGGCGCGACTAACCGGCGCCTCTCCCGTGACGTCACGGAGAAAGTTTTCTGGGTCAGCTTTCTAGAGCGAGGAGTGAGCCAACTGTCTAACATTGAGGGTTCGCTTTGCCAAACTATTCCTTCGAGCTGAATGGAAGATTGTTACCATTCATTTTACGCTTGCCTCATAAAGCTATCCTTTACTTGCGGTGACCTAATTTCAACTTGTCGGTTTTTAAAACGCAGAAAGAATGTGCTGATGCTGCAAAAATCTTTCATCCAATAAAAGCAATAAAATTCAATTATAATATTTTTTTTTTCTTTTTGTAATTATTTCAGTCATGTTCACTCACATTTCTAGTCCACAACATATAAAGTTCGTAAACATTTTTCATTACATTTCAAATTAAAGGCAGGTTATTGCGGAGGGGGTTAAGCAATAAACTACAAAAGGAAGACATACGCTCGTGAGGGTTGTAAAATGTCATAGCTAGGTGCGGATTGGGGTCGGACAGCTGAGAGTTGAGGCGTTATTCGTTATTTCAATCACCATTCAGCGGCCATTTTGTTTTCCAAAAAGGAAACTAGTTTTCTTGAGAGAACCGTGTCTGTCTTGGGACACAATCTAACATTGTTATTAGTGTTTCTCAGTACTTAAAGTAGAAGAAGATATTTTAATTACTAAAACGTTTTCATTGGCAAAATTAAATGCGACAAATCGCGATAGACGCAATAATTTAAGATGAGTCCGATGCGGGGCGGCGACACGCGGTCGCGACACCGGTGGTGGGAATGGTGACGTCACGCACCCCATCGATCGATCCCTCACACAGATGATCCACTCGGGAACGTCTCGGAAACAACACAAACATGGCCTAGGTTTGTGAATCACGTCCTATTTTCGACGAAATAAAATCAATCTAAATTGAAATTCGTGTAGGTGCTATAATCTTTATTCATACCATACAAACAACGAGTAGGCAGGTACCTATTACATACATATTAGTATGTAAGCATGTCATATTTCCTAAATATTTCAGTAAATAAAACTTAAAAGTGTGCGCCTCATCCCCCCGTATTAGGTACACGGTCGGTATCGGTAATGAGTTAACTTTAGCATTCTATCCTAATATTAGGTATAAATGCGAATGTGAGTTTGTTTGTCGTACAACACGTCTTACTTACTTACTCGAAATTTTTATACACGTTGTTAAGGGTAGGTTCACAAAAGGAAAGGACAGGTAGGTAATTTGGCCCCATACAGCCTTTTGATCCTTGTCGGAGACAGAATTGATTAAGTTAATAAAAAATATTTTAGTCAATCGCCGATTTCAGTCTGCACATTTTTTTCAAAATCTGTAAATGCCGAGCAATAACTCAAAAAATAAGAGATGGTCTCCTAAGACCATAATCGCGTAGCTTGCCCTTACTGACCTGTCTCAAATTTCCAATCTGTATATGTTGCTGTCGAACTAGTTCCCCCAATTCTGAAGCTGAGTTTGAGAAGTGTTATTAGAAAAGTTTTTAATTTTTTTAGCTTTCACACGAGGCAATATGCGTTAAGTTCTAGTATTAACTTTGTACTTTCCCCTTTGCCTTCAATGAACGAAGTGAACCTTGGAAACCGTTCTTTTTGTGCAAACTATCAGTTATTATGACCCAAAAACACATAAATCCAATCGACACAGTTTAAAGAACACAGTGCTTTTTATCTCAATATATAGTTTTAATAACAAAGTGTTCAAGAGGAAATCCCGATTTTAATGCAGGGAATAAACAAAAAATCAGTTTTGTATAAAAAATTAAAAAAAAAAAACAAAATTTGAAAAAAATTCTGGGTCCGATATTGTGATCAAGTTATTAATCTTTATTGGTGCGTCTGTTTATGATCGTATAACTACTGAATGATCGATTGAGGTCATATGATCAAACCACCTTTTTTTTTCGGTTTTCGACTCCCAAGAGAATCGCGAGTTTACGGTCACAACCGCGGGGAACAACTTGAGTTTGTCATAAATTTCTAACAGGCACCTATAGGTATAGGTACAGCGGTATTTACTAGAAATAACTGATTGAATCGAAATTAATTGATATTTGATTTTGCGAAAGTTACATAATAAGTGTGCTTTGAGAAATTACCAGAAGTTTTTAATGTAAATCTTCGGAAATGAAATTTAGCTCGTAAGCTCTGTAGATGGAAGGATGTTTATTTGCTAGTAGGTACCTGATCTATACGATCGCCGATACGTTACATACTATTATACGTATACCTACTTAACATAGCATGGATTACTTTACTTACTTAATTATATTATGCCCGCTCCACATTCTGGAGCCGATGTTCTCCGCCGTTTCTCGTGGTTTTCTCGCGTTCTCGCGAGATTCTCGCGAGAATGTCGAGCGGGCTTGTCAGTTTTTTCGCTAATATTTTGTTGCAACGACTTCAATCAAAGATTTTGTTTGTTACTGGCAGATAAGAGTTATGATTTGTTTTTCCTTACGTACCTATTTATTTTTTATGAGTGGATACTGTATTTTGTGTTGTTATTAGAGAAAAACGATTTAATTTTCAGTTTAGTTGCACCGTTTTCGTTTGGATTCCAAAAAGCATCACACTTGGATACACACCTATGGGTACCTACTATGGCAAACAATGTAACATCAATCAAAAAATTTGGAGGTCTTTTCGCCCACAGTTTCGTGAGCAAAACTTTACGATGTGTGTGTGTGTGCCTACAGATTCGTGCGAAAGTAATAACAAAGTGTGGCCATGTTGGTTTGACACAGTATTCGAACTAAACAACAGTTGGTAGGTCGGTCTTTGTAGGCTTTGTTACAATATATGTAAGTATAAAGGTGTGGGCACATTAGACTATTTACAATTAACAGAATATGGAACAGTTCGCCTGTTCCCGCGCGGTTTCACCCGCGTTAATTTCGGAGATCCCGCAGGAGTTCTAGGACAAAAAGTAACCTATGTCTTTCTCTACCAATTCTCATGTACCTCTGACAACGTCTATGGAAAATTTCATGATGATCGGTTGAGCCGTTAAGGCGTGAAAGCGTAACAGACAGACAGAGTTACTTTCGCGTTTATAATATATTAGTAACGATAGTAGGGATTAAAATGAGCAGTTCCATAACACTGTTGGTACAGGACTATAAAAAGATATTTTACTCAACAAATCAAACTTTTACCGAAAGCTAACGAATCGAATTAATTCTAACGAAGTCTATTCTGTCTATTCGGTAGTATTTTTTATTAAGATTCAACATAAATAAACATTTCGACGAGAGTTTTTTCATCACATAATTTGATAATACATTCACTCAACATAGTCTTGGGGGTAGGGTACAAGTCAACTTTATCAACTTAATTATGATTTTTTTTTTCAGTTTTTAACTATATATGTTATTTATATATTTTAATTTTTTTAGGATTTGGTCTTATTCTTGCTTGTATAAAATTGACATTATCTCGAGAACTCTCTGTTGTAATGGTTTAAAATGTGTTTCATAAGTTAATTCAGAATATTAGGTATGGTAACACTCAAATCTTTCGAGTAGTTTTTGAGTGATGCTCGTTCAAACAAACTGATAATCTGCATTTAACAGATAAATGTCCAGAATATAGTCGAAATGGATTCTATTAGTTACCCCCCCCCCCCCCCCCCCTCGTGATTTGATTTTTTGTATGCTCGTATGTAATTGACAAATTTATTTACAAATTTATTTAAAAATTCTTTTATGTCACTCTGCTCAAATTTATTTAAAAGCTATTTCATTAAATTTTGGCTTGAAAGCTTAACGTTATAACAGTGCCATAAAGTGTAGGTATAGGTACGCACCCAAGACTATTCAACCGTAGGTAATAAATACATCAAATGCTATAGTTTCTATGCAAATTAAGTTCCGAAGGGTTTTATAGGGACAAAATCAAATTAATTTAATTATTTAAACATTTTCTTAAACTTTGTTGGAATTTTGTTACTTTTATAAGGATAGAAATTTAGTGATTGAAATATTTAATGAACAAATGGTTTTAAGTAACGTAAACACTCTGATCTGCCTATCTTATTAGCGTTGAAACAGATTAACCCTAACATAACCCATAATTTTTGTTTTTTTTTTTTTATCCCGTAACAAAACTGACAGTTGACTGACAAGCTGTCACAAAACTTTTAAAAGATACTTTCCTCTTTACGGAATTAAAATGATAGCACCTAAGCCTCGTAACATTGTATACGTAATTAAATGTTCATTTTATAATCACTCCACACACTCAGGCTTCATTCTCTTAACAACAAATTTCATTATCTTCAGGTAATGCCAGTTTACGACATAATTGAACGACACTTTGCGTTCCATTTTCGACGCTACTGCAACGTGGAGAGAGTTTAAATCTCGTGCGAGTTGAAAATATTTGTGTGTTTTACCTCGCTGTTGTTATAATATGCGCTTGCTGTTGTTTTCACATCTCGCGAATTTAATTAGGTTAATTTATATGCGACTCTTTCATGCATCCCACAATGTTTATCTGAAACAAGTGCTTCATAATTGTAGAAGAAAAGGCTTGGGTATGGGGTTAAAATTCTGTGTTGTACATTGTTCTGTAATAAGTAGGCAGATACCTACTGAAAAGACAAATTCTCCGTAAATTGGAAGTTAAGATCGTGACAGATGTTCAGAATACGGTTGAAGAAAAGTTAATAAAAAAAATAGTACATCACCCTCAACGTAGCAAATATTTTTTTTATAAATATTAATTAGTTATAAATATCAATTATATATTTCTGCTATTATTTTATTATTGTTATTATTGACTCTTATCATTAATAAGTCGATACGTATTTCTGTCAGAAATGAGATTGAGTAATTCTCATCTTGCGTTTTAAAAATTGTATTTGCAAGCATATAAATAATATTATCTTATGAATATTTACAAGCGTGGTTAACTGACCATAAAGGTAAAAAAGGTAAAAAAAACTCTACACGTTAGGTATTATTTTTTTGCCTTTACACACCCGAATAAGACGACCTTTATTCATGAATATTTATTTCCACTTTCTGTTACAAAGCGTTATGTGCTATTTTGAAGCCTTAAAATACTCTTACTATTATCAAAAGTCTTGCCAATTTCACAGTAAAGTACGTACAGCTTTCAACAAGCTGACGATACTAATTGCTATAGTTAATTGAATCACTTATTGAATGAAGCTTCTTTCAAACGGCGCGGTGTGAGCGAACTAAATATTGTACATTTCTTTTTAATATTTTCTCTTGAACATAATAGCTATGTTCGATGACCGCGTATTTTTATTTTATACTTTTCCTTTTGTTTTTGTTAAGATTTTTATTGTAGCAATTATAGGTTTTTTATAAAAATACTAGGTACCTATTTCTTTCACGCCTCTTCATTTATTTAGAAGAAAATATAAGATTACCACAGAATGTAGTTGTTTTTTTATTATCAATTCAATTCTGCAGAATTATTTAATATATAATTTTTTAATAAAAATAGTAGGTAGGTACCTATTTATTTCCATTTTACATCAATCCCTTTTCGATCGATCGATCTATCGGTTTCTTTTTAAATAGAATATTATAGAACATGTTTTAAAGAAAGTGACGCTTAGTGTTACTGGACGGAACCCTTAAGACTTAAATCTAACATTCAAATTCATCAAATTACTATCAATTATTATGTCAAAATTTAATAGGTTATTTCAAGTAGGTATTGATCACACACCACCTATTGAAAACTCTTTTAATACAAGCATGTAACAGAAGGCAGTAGCACCTGCTTCCAATTCATTCATTCAGCGACACCGAGTAACTACATAATTAATACATTCAAATGAGGCAAATTGAGACAATATCTTGGGTCAGGTTGATGGCCTTTAATTGACAAAAGGGAGGGAAGCCTTCCTACCGTCGTCGCAACTATAGTAAGATGGCTAATGAAAAGCTATATGTACCATCTCAGGATAATACTTTTGATACATGTTTATACAGCAAATATATTATGCTTAATACAATAAATAAACATTGTTTGTTTAGTGGTAATAGCGAACACGACTTCTCCTATAGCGACACGGGTTCGATCCCGGTGCCAGGATAAACATTTTAGTGATAAACGTTTTATATTTACCCTGAATCTAGGTTTATAGGTATTATATATCATGAATGTGTAAGTACTTATAAAATAAAAAGTATAAAAATATTTAAATTAATTAAATGCAAATAATATATATTTATGTATGTCTTTGTATCGACGTGCCCGTTAATATCAGCAACACCGTTTTCCACTAAAGCGGGTATCACCTTTTAACTACGTCCATTTTGTACATCTGCTTTTTGTTCTAATAAAATAATTTATTGTTTTTATTATATATTATCATTTTACCTTTCTGGTACCTGTCCATTATACTACTTCTACTTTAATATTAGATTTAAGTTATAACATCAACTTACAGTGTTCTCGGTTATTGACCCCCTTTCTGACTAACTTTGTTCATTAGGGTTGTAGGATTCGCTTCGTGCAAACCATTTTTAGTTAGATGTCAAAGAGATTAACTGTAGCTTTTAACCTATATGTACTTACTGCTATAGATAGAGAAACTGTATAGAGCGTAGGTAAATGAACGGTCATTCAAACATATTGAGCCGTGTCACCAATTAAATGCGTCACAATGAGAGCGAATTGAATTTTTCGCAGTGAAATGGTCGTGCGCGTTTACACGACATTCGACAAACAAATGTGTATCTATATCTATTTGTTTCAAAACAAACCCAATTAATGCTCTACTCTAATAATCAAAAATAATTACATAAAGTTAGTTAAAAAGGCTTCTGAATATTATAAACTAGTAATTTTGGAGTTTTTAGGATTGACTATATACGTATACTTAAATCTTCTCTTGAATCTTGTTGTTGGTGAAAACCACATGAAAATCCGTTCAGTAGTTTTAAATATATCGTGAACAAAAAGACAGACGCAGCGTAGGACTTTGTTATATAATAATTATTTAAGGATATGAAAGATTGTAAGTTTTGGTACCTACTATAATATAATACTAGATACAAAGCCGTCCGTAACACCGTTTACTTTGGTTCTTCGGCGGGCGGCGTCTGTCTGGCGGTTGGGAGACGAACCCTCAATACTTGTTGTATACGTATGTTGTAATTTTTTGGTCTTGTGTCAAATAAAGCTTTTTCAATTACAAATTCAATTAATTTTTTCCATACAGATAGAGTAGAGTATTAACTTATTGGATACACAGCCCCAAAAAATAGTCAAATAGCCTATATTGTATCTAACAAATAACAATGTATGGTTATAGGCAGGTAATCACTGTTTAGATAAAAAAAACAATTTGGATGTTTATTTTTGCAGATAACGTCTTAAAAACATTTAGCACTCAAGAACTTCGTAAAATAGGATAGATAGAGCAATGTCAATTGTATTCTTTTAATTACTTAACATGAGTCGTTTGTTACTTAGCAATTTAAACAGTCGTTGACCTCTTCGAAATAGCACAGTGGCCCGAAGGGCGCGGCTTACCGCTCCCACTTGAACTATAGTCACTTTACCACATTACCTTACCTGTGGTAAAAAAAGTTATGTTCCCTATAAAATACTCGATATGTAGGTACCTACCATTGTTAGGGCTGTAAGTTTTATATTCAATAAAATTTTCTGACGTTCTAATATTATCGTGGCATTAAAATGTTCGTGTCGTTCCATGTTTTATTATTGAAGCTTTTATGTACCTAGGAGTAGATGTATCTACAGTATTTACTGACTACTGAATTAAACTGGATACATTTATTTTCATGCATTTATATTATGTATCTATACAAATATTATAAAGAGTCTGTGGGTAAGTTTGTTTGGATGTAAGAGGTAATTTCCAGGAACTAAACTAAATCGATTCTAAAACCTCAGTGACTCAGTGAAAACACTGATAGGAAGGATAAAAAGGTACAGTATCCCAGCATCCCGAAGTGTCAAAGGATAGCCGATAGGAGGCCCGAAATTCAGGAGGGTAAAACCGCGGTAGCAGCCAGTTTTAATCCAACTAATATTATAAATTGAAAATGTGGATGTTTGGATGTTTGTTACTCAATCACGCAAAAACGGCTGAACGGATTTGGATGAAATTTGGTATGCACGTTGTCAGGGGTACAGAGAAGAACATAGGGTACATTTTATCCCGGAATTCCCGCGGAAACTCCGAAATTACCGCGGATGAAACCATGGGGCACAGCTAGGATGTATAATAATATCTAGTAGTATAATAACACGGATTTACGGTACACTTTCTAATTAGAAATTAACGGCTGCACTCACAGTAGTTTTACTGATTACTTAATTTTAAGTTAAGATTTTAAAAACAAAACTTTAAAATTTAACAATTTTAAAATTAAGTACCTACCTAATCATTAAAACAAAGAGAGCCAAAGAGAAGCTTTATAGAGAAGCCAAAGTACCGCCACAGCACGCATAATCGCTAACTTAGTGTAGGTAAACTATTAATAAGGGTGTAATATGTCGCCGACGCACCTTCAACTAAAACGCGAACGAAGCCTTGAGCAACAACTAGTGATAGATAGGTACCTAAGTAGAGAGTGACATAAAGCGTTCAGCACTAAACATTTTCATGCCTTATATTTTTAGTGGCGTCAATAAAAGCGATTTTACATAAACCATAATAAGAATGTATCTTAAGTTAAAGAGAATAAATAATCCTTGCATATTATAAAACAAAGTTCTCCGCCGCGCCTGTCTGTCTGTCTGTCTGTTGGCGATAAACTCAAAAACTACTGAACGGATTTTCATGCGGTTTTCGCCAAAAGATAGAGTGATTTATACATATATTTTATTTTGTAATTTCCGCGGGAACTCTGAAATTACCGCGGGTGAAACCGAGGGGGACAGCTAGTATATTATGACTCGTCAACATTCTAAAGCTACCGAGCGCAGCTATCCAACACACAAAAAACAATTTAAAAACTTTAAAGGCGAAGTTTCGACTATATTAAACTTAGCCGCAATTTTAACTTTAAAATATTAATTATTTTTTTTACTACGTTCATTTTATAGCATCTTGCTCCATAGGTATTGCACAGCTTAGATCTTAAAACTGGAGATATTATAATTTTATTAATACTACAAACTGTCTTTTCACCTCCATATAATCACGCTATGAATTACTTGTACATCCGAATTTTTCTGTTTCCGTATAGAAAATGGTGACACACAAATACTTTTACCTCATTCTAAGCGCATGAATGGTTAAACAGCAGAAATTTCGCGAATCTCATGCCAAGATGAGTCCCTCGTTACCAACACAGCGTCAAGAACGAAGCTAATAACCCATAAATCCACTACGTTAATATCATCCATATAAATAGGAATGTCATGCATGTCATACACAAAACTACAGCACGTAACCTCATTAATGGAACGGACAATAATTGACACTATGCATGACCTTCCAATTAGGCCCGGCATGAGCCATCGGCTTGCTTTTTTATTTGCTCCGACGTCTGTCTCTCCCGTATGTGTTTTGTTCGTTCTATTACAACAGAATGTTTCAATGAACACTCAATACGGGAATAAAAGCTTGATTCAATACTAAGTTTCTGGTTGATACGTAAATTGAAATCAAACAATTGTAACAAGGAAGAAATAGTTGAATTTTTTAGGAATTTGGTAAAACTAAAGATATTGAACCGGTGAAACTGTTGTTTCATATAACCAAGCCACGGCTCTTTTAGTGACAGGAAAAATTGGAGGAAATTGCTTAAAAAAAACAATCGGTCATCTGCATTACTTTTTTTTAATTTGGCTGCAAATAATGCGTGAAAATTAAATTAATGCGAGTCAAACCACGTAGAAAAAAGGCTTCCGTAGAAATTAAAGACAATGAGACAGTTTGCTTCTTTATTATCGAAAATGCATAGGTACATAACTCATTAAACCAATAAAAAAAAACGTCTGAATCATTAAGATTTCAAGATCTTTCTATCTATTACTTCGTTCGCTGATATACCTTAATGTATGATGTTGCGTGAAGAACAGGACACAGAAAATGTATGAAGAGTCACTCCTAGTATATTTTTTTAAAATAATTAACCACATGGTTTTGCCTATATAGTACCAATAAATTGCTATGATATACAGAGCGACAGATGTTAATGACAAACCTACGATGATTTTGTTTTTTTTCCATTTTGCTACAGAACCCTTAAAATGGGTGCCAAATTACCATATACCATAATATAACGAAAGAAGCACGATAAATCGTCAATAACCTTCATACCTTGTATCATTGAAGATAAAGTTACCGTAGGTACGTTTATTCGTGGAAATAAGATGGAAAAGTAACATAAATTTATTGTGATAAGTTTATCCTCATTTCTCCGCCATTTCTACGTATATAGTTTCTGTATATTATTACGTCATCATATTGTTGTTGCGTACAAGACCCGGATAACAATTTTCATGACAATGTGGGCTATAAAAGACCACATTAAGGGATAGTGATCGAAAACATTTTGTATTACGTCGACCAACCGTGACTCTATTTTATAAAAAGAAAATCTTTAATAAACACGCTGAAAGATTTTATGTAAATCCTTGATTAATATCTGAATGAGAATATCAGATATGATTTTTTTAGAAATTTGGAAAGTTAGTTTTTATTCTCCTAAAATTAAACTTGTTAAGATTTAATTATTTTGATTTAATGATTTAACAAAAATTATATTGTTTTACGTAATAACCTTTAGTAAAGTTTAAATTACCCATAAAATGTACGCATGATATATTACTTAAACTACACGTGATAAAATTGAATACTCACCCGAACATAGTAAGCCGAAGAACAATATAATGCAGAGTTGCGAGTGCATTTTTGTTTGAATTGAAAAAAAATATATTATTATTCAACTCTACTTCGTTTCACGGTACAAGAAAGTACGAGAAAGTCACACGCGTTTGTTTTGAAATTGGAATATCAAAAGTGTCTATTTCACAGGACACAAAACTTTTCCGGGAGCCGGTTAGTATCGCTGTTGTTGTACGAGCGTCATTGAATGCGAGTATAGGACTACCGCCAACGCACCGTCACAGCCACTCCAGCTGACGACCTCTGATACGCATGCGCGCACCGTTGACCCGAACTAGTATATTAGTTAATAATATTATTATTTTGCCAAATTATATTATTTATATTATTATTTATTATAATATAAATAATATTATTTATTATAATATAAATTTATTATTATTATCAAAATTATAAACCGGGCCACCCGCTATACTCAAAAAATACAATATTTAATGATACCAATAGAAAGAGCATTTTAATACGTTCACAATGAAATAAGACATTTTTTTTTTTTTTTCATTTTTTTAAGTGTTATTACTGGCCAAAAACCTTCATCCCTTCCTTTAGGTGCAAAATGACCACTTCTTTAAAAGGTCCACTTTCCTGAAATGAACACTCGTCATTGAAATCGTTTGTAAGATTCTCTTTCCCTTGGAACAACTTTGATAGTCGAAAAAAGGAAAACAACTTTTAGTACCAAAGTAGCAGGTGGCCCAATTTATTTTATCACCAGTTTCAACTTATACTGATCTTGAAATTCCAAGTTGTGTCTGGAAAATTTTATCTTCTAAAAACCATAATATTATCATCACAAAATATTAAACACGAAAATAAAATTAAAGAGAAGAGACGAAAGATACGTTATAAATTATGGAATTTTTGCTCATTTAAAATATCCTTGCAGGTATATTATAATCTTTGTACCTACGTTTTCGGATTCTGTATCAAATCCTTGCAGGTTTTTCCAAATTTTAAAATAGAACCCTGATTCATAATGACCGTAAGAGAATGTGTGCCTTTTGGCAAGGAGTGTTATTGATCTCAGTAAATTAGGATTCTTTAACCTCACCGACAGCATGAATCTGCGTAAAGGTACACACGTACCGAATCTATTTTTAATTCTCAGTCAAATAAGGAGGTTTGATTAAAAACAATCGTTTATTTTTAGTTAAATTTTTTAACGTCGTGGTTATTAAGGCTCTCTCTATAGATATAATCGCATAGATAGTAGGTACCTATACCTATTGGTTAAAAAGTTCAAAGACACATCCGTGTAAGTTATTCGTAATGCTTTTTATCGGAAAATCTAAAAGGTGAACATCGAGAGAAGGTAAACCCTTTCTGGCAAGATCAGTTAACGAGTTTAAAATGTAATTCGATAAAAAACAATGCGCTAAATTTTGGCAAACTAGTTACTGGTTGCGCCGCATACGCACACACGCCTACACTCGACCTACCTCTATACCTAATCTATGGAATCTGTATCCCTTATAACTGATTCCATCCCCATCACACACCCAGTTCCAACTGTTCCCTCGACCCGAGAGTACATCCGCCGCCACGGCGAGCTACACCGCTCCGCGCCCGCGCATCAAACAAAAAACCGCACCGCACCGCGCCGCACCGCAAAACTAGGCCTAGTGTAATAAGTGTACTGACTGATGGTGTAATTAAAATTAAGTGTGATAGAAACGTCGCGAAGAAGAACCGAAGGAGAACCAGCACCTGCTCTCAAGGTATTTATCCTTATTTCTCATCCTCATCCCTCATTGCCCGAACTTCTCTATCCGGGCTACTCCATACTTTTGGTCCAATCGAGCCGTATCTATCCCTTTTTCGGTCCAATCGCGTCAAAACCCATCATATTTCCCTTTTAATTATCCGCAAGATTCTATTACACACCGCAACCTCATCATATTTCATTATCTAAACACCATTTACACATAACAAGTACACACAACCTAGGCTGACCATACCGCATACCGCACCCGCTAAATAATATTTTAAATTAAATTAAATATTAATATTTTTCCGCACCCGCTTTAACAATTTAAATTAAATATTAATATTTTTCCGCACCCGCTTTAATATTTTAAATTAAATATTATTTCCGCGCCGCATCCGCATAAAAACAATGACGACTTTAACTATTTTAGAGGCGAAACGTCAAAGTCTATTCTCAATTTTGCAAAATGCATACGACTTGAGTAAGTCGACCTCAACTGCTGATGAACAGCAGCAGTTCCTCGTCCGCACAAAAACCCTCGCGAAGATTAGACAAGAATACACGCAAGTTGTTCATGACATTAATTTTACTAATATTTCCCTCGACGCTAATTATAAGCCCTCATTCAAAGCTATAGAAGCGTTTGATGAATTATATTGTCACATAAAAAGTGTCGAAGAATCCCTCGCTCAATCTCACAAAGAGACTTCCATACCTATCTCTAAGCCCAAGCACAAACTGCCTGTCTTAGATTTAGTTTCATTTAACGGAGACCCGACCAATTGGCCGCTATTTTATCAAAACTTTAAAGAAATGATTCATGATAATGAACATCTCACTGACGCAGAACGCATTCAATACTTAGTATCGAAATTGTCGGGATCTGCATTATCCGTCACCGCGGGAGTAGTACCCATCGCTTCCAATTACAACATAATTTGGAGCCTACTCGTTGAGAGGTACCAAGACGTACGAACGCTCGCTACGCAATACTTGCAAAAAATATTTAAATGCAAACCCATTACTCACGCATCTCATCAAAATCTAGATTCATTCGTTGAACATTATTGCGCCTCAGTATCCGCTTTAAAACTTCTAAAAATCGACAACCTAGCCGATTTCATTGTACTACACATAGGTCTCAGTAAACTAGACAAGGAAACTATTAATTTGTTCGAACAATATACACGCAACTCGCTAGGTTCTGATATACCTACTTTCGAATTCTTTCAAAAGTTCATTCGAGAACAATCTAAAATACTCTCTCGCTCTTACTTGCAAACTAAACCTCAAACTCACGCTAGTGATATCTCCCCCTCTCGCTCGTTGCAAGTACGACCCTCTATTAAGAACAAATCTTTCCAATCGCTCGTAATCAACGAAACAAAAAGCAATTGCAGTGTTTGTAACAAAATTAGGCATCCACTTTACTTTTGTCAAAAATTTATTGATTTAGACCCGCCATCGCGACATGAAATTGTTAATAAATTCTCATTTTGTAAAAACTGTTTAGGTTTCCACGACACTAAAATATGTCGTTCGACACGAACTTGTGTTAAGTGCAATAAAAAGCACCATTCCCTTTTGCACTTAAATGATTTTGAAATACGACGACCGCATATCGTTAATCTTCAAACTAATCGGCAGTCGCCACTTGAACGTCGCCCCAGCGACGAAATGCATCCTCGCGCGCATGTGATTGCGCCCGCGCAACCGCTAATAGAAACGAGTGTGAACGAGCTAGCAACAGCATCGCCCACAACTCACTCAACACACCCGCTTAATTATCGAAAAGGTCCAAGTGGCACCCCTCATCAGTCAACACCTTCTCGGAATAGTGAACCTGTAAACATTGAGAACAATAATCAGTGTGAAAGAAATAACTGTTTGTTCACTTCGGAGATGTCAAGTAGAAGTAATAATCAACTGTGTGATATATTACCCACCGCCCGCGTTATCGTATTAAATACCGCGAACGTTCAAAGAACAATACGCTTATTGTTGGATACTGGTTCAACCGCCAATTTTATCACAAAACATTGTTGTGATCGTCTCAATCTGATAATTACTTACGAACCTTCGTTGGTTCAAGGAATCGGTGTGACAGCTCAACCAATTCTAGGTCACACTACCCTCTCTTTTCAATCGAAATCCGATACGCGTTATAAATACACAATTAAAGCCTCGGTTGTTGAACGAATAACAAGTAATATACCTACCTCGAGACTGAGTATGCAAACTTTAGAATTCTTTAGAGACGTTGCTCTAGCTGACAACGAATTTTATTTACCCTCGGAAGTTGATTGCCTCATAGGTTCAGGTCTTTTCCCACATTTGTTGTTATCGCAAAAGGTTATTCACCCCCGCTCCTCTGCAGTCGCAATTCAATCCACTCTCGGATATTTAGTAATGGGATCAGCTGTTGAATGTGATACCTACTCATCGCAAAATACAAAACGCGCGCTGCACGCCTTTATTGCTAACAACACTAGTGATTTTAATTTAAATAATTCATTGCAAAAATTTTGGGAATTAGAATCTGTTCAAAGCCGCAAACGATACAGTCCACAAGACCTCGAATGTGAACAAATTTTTAATAAACATGTTTCACGCGACCCCGACGGCCGATATGCCGTTTCACTCCCATTCCGCGAAGATCCTAGCATACTCGGTAACTCATACCAGACAGCCAAACGGAGGCTGTTGTCCCTCGAACGGAAGTTAGACTCGGATTATAATTTACGCGCTAGCTACAATGCTACTATTAACGATTACCTCGATAAGGATTTTTTAAATAAAGTCTCAGAACCCGCAACCTCGCCTCTCGCTTATTATATTCCGCACCGCGCAGTATACCGCCCCGATAAAGACACCTCGAAAGTACGCATCGTACTAGATGCTAGTAGTAAAACCTCGTCAGGGAAAAGTCTTAATGATATCTTGCATTGTGGACCCAATCTACAATCTAATATTTTTGACTTACTTATAAATTTAAGAATTTTCGCCGTTGTCATATCAGCTGATTTAGAAAAAATGTTTTTTCAGTTAAAGGTAAAAACTGAACACCGCTGTTTCCAAAGAATATTATTTAGATTTCACGCCTCAGATCCCATTGAAACTTATGAGTTTCAACGCGTCTCATTCGGCTTAGCATGCTCACCGTACCTTGCCATGCGAGTCGTCCGCCAGCTGATCACCGACGAAGGTGATAAATATCCTGAGGCCGCTAGTGTTGCCTCAAAGTTCTCTTATACAGACGATTTTATGTACTCTGTACAGTCAGACGAAAAAGCGCTCGAACTTTATCATCAACTCGTAAATTTATTTTCAAAAGGTTGTTTTAATTTAACCAAATGGATTTCAAACTCGCCTACATTTTTACAACAAATTCCAGAGCAACGCCGCGTTATTAAAGATATTAAATTTAATTCAGATTCGGAAACGAAGCTAGTAGGTTTGAGATGGAACCCCGCTCACGACTATTTTACATTCCGCGTAGAAACCATTTCAAACACAAAAAAATGTACTAAACGAAGTATACTCGCAAAAACCGCATCGCTTTATGACCCTCTCGGTCTCTTATCTCCTTTAACCGCCGGGATGAAGCTTCTTATTCAGGAGTGTTGGGATCGCGAACTCGCCTGGGATGACGACGCTCCTCCAGATATCGCGAACACCTGGAATCAGATAGAAACGGAATTAGAAAACCTCGCTAATATTAAAATACCGCGTCACGTAGGGATAGTCGAAAATTCATACGTTACCTTACTCGGATTCCCTGACGCCAGCGAACGTTGCTATGGCGCAGTGATATACTTACGCATAGGCCCGCTAGATGCTCACGCCTCGAATTTCTTGCTGCTGTACGCGAAATCGCAAAATCGAAACACACCCTCTAATCCAATAAAGTTGAACCAGGTTGTAGTTATCCGCGAAGACAATGTCCCACCGCTCGCTTGGCCTCTTGCCGTGATAGAAGAACTCTATCCGGGTAAAGACGCGATAGTCCGCGTAGTAAAGTTAAGGACTAGGACAGGTAGTTACGTGAGACCTGTTACCCGCGTATGTCCTCTTCCCACTCAATAGTATATATCTTATTTATATCATTATTATTATTACATTATATAATTATATTTTATTTTTGTTTTAGTTTTTAAATAATATACGCACCCTTTTTTTTTATAACCGCATCTCTCTTATAACCGCGCCCCTCTTATTAAGCCGCACCTCTTTAGTTTTTATAATATAATTCACCGCTTTTCTATTATCGTAATGGACCTCACTTCACTTCTCACAAAGAGTGAAATATCTCACCTCACCTCTTCTCTTATGATAACTTACTCGCTTCACCTTTAAGACTCAATAGTCAAAGGGTTGTCATTGTACTTACCGCGTAAGTTTTAATTCATGTTGGAGTAAGAACTCCAAGGCCGGGGAGTATGGTTGCGCCGCATACGCACACACGCCTACACTCGACCTACCTCTATACCTAATCTATGGAATCTGTATCCCTTATAACTGATTCCATCCCCATCACACACCCAGTTCCAACTGTTCCCTCGACCCGAGAGTACATCCGCCGCCACGGCGAGCTACACCGCTCCGCGCCCGCGCATCAAACAAAAAACCGCACCGCACCGCGCCGCACCGCAAAACTAGGCCTAGTGTAATAAGTGTACTGACTGATGGTGTAATTAAAATTAAGTGTGATAGAAACGTCGCGAAGAAGAACCGAAGGAGAACCAGCACCTGCTCTCAAGGTATTTATCCTTATTTCTCATCCTCATCCCTCATTGCCCGAACTTCTCTATCCGGGCTACTCCAGTTACTATTGACAAATTTTGCATGCAGAAAGAGTGTTGTTATACCTATACCTACGTATAATTCAAAAGTTACAGATAATGCATTCCTACCAGTAAATTACAATATTTGTAGGAATAATTTCTATTTTTTTTTTCTATACTTCAACTCTGCTGAAAGAGGTGACATGAGATAAAATGCTGTAGAATATTTCTTCACATTACCCACCTGTATTTATAAACTATTTATTACTTCATATTCATATGTTTTTCAAGCCCGCCAAGGGGTTGGGGTCAGCATGGCACATAGCACTCGTAAGTTATCCCACTTGGCTGTATCGCGTCAGATCCTTGCCAAGTTTCCTTGCGTTATGCGTCAATCCTGTAACGTTATGCGACCCACAAATAGGTCAGTTGCAATGGAATACAATCTTTTATTTGCCGAGTAATATTTAAAAAAATACGCCACATCTGAGGAATCAGAAAAAGATGAAAAAGGGAAAAAGGTATGTAAGTTTTCAAACTGATTATAGATTTGGAAAAAGATTTAATTACTTGTCGAAAAAAGAAACCAAATGACTATAATAACAAGACGCTCGATTGAGCGAATGCGTATGAAATAATTTTATTTACAAGTGTTGCACAAACTAAAATATGAATAAGTAGTTATTTAAAATTTAACTATGTAGGTGCTTTTAAGGTTTTTGTGCTTTAATTTTGAACGGAGTTTTCAATGAAACAAACGCTCTATCTATACTAATATTATAAAGAGGAAAGATTTGATTTTTTGTTTGTTTGTTACGATTTAACTCAAAAACTACTAGACCGATTTCAAAAATTCTTTCACCATTAGAAAGCTACATTATTTCTGAGTAATATAGGCTAAATTGTAATTCCTGCGGGAATTCCGAAATCACCGCGGGTACATTATATTGATAACCTTAAAAGAAGTCATCCACGTAAAGGTTTGGGACGGAGCTCTTATTATACTACGAATCAATCTCCTTTTGCATTTTCAGGGGTACAGAGGAGAACATAGGGTACTTTTTGTTTCGGAATTGTCACGGGAACACCGAAATTAATGCGGGTAAAACCACGGGGAACGCTAGTGTGTAATATTTCTAGGGAAAATGTGTAGTGCTGGTTTTAGTTATCACGTTGTAAAAATAACTACCGTAAACAGTAGGTGAACACAATAGTTGTGTAATAAATATATACCTACTGTAATGACTGTATCACTGCTGCAAAACTCATAACTTAAAGCTTTTTTACAGATTATATTAAAAACAAATTTGGCTTGATAACCCCTTTCCGACTAACGCTGTGGTTTTAATTTTTAATTTGTATTTCATTCATGCTTTATAATCACTACTTCCTTACATGTAGCAGGTAACCACTATAGTACCAATAAGCTTACTAATAATTTTCTATTTTCGTGAAACTAATATTCTTACATATTGTAAACGAAATCATCGACCGATGATTGTGTTCGCGGTAGGTAAACTCGAAAACTAATAAACGGATTTTCATGAGGAAGGTTTAGCTAGGTAGGTATATAATTTGTCAAGGTTATTGTAAATTGGTAGAAATATGACGATAATTGTAGGAAGTGTCAGAAAAAGTCAAGCCGCTCACGTTGTCAGGGGTACTTGTTATTCCGGAATTGGGTATTCTCCAAGGTATGAAAATCAAAATTCTAATTTGTCCGTCAGTTAGAAAATAAAAAAATAATAGACACGTATTTTTTGCTTTTTCAATTTAATGAAAATGAACATAGATAAAGCGCATTAAAGTTTAGGGTGGGGGGCTCGTGACGTCAATATTCATTATAAGCGCCATACAAACCGCACAGAGTTGTGACGTCACGCGAAATTTCAACTCAATGTATCTCTGTTATTTTTTGATTACGTAAAAAAATAAAAAATACGTGTCCAATATTTTTTACTAATCTACACGACGGACTAAAAAAAAATTTTTTGTCAAGTAGCCAATTCCCGCGGGAACTCCGAAATTAATACGGGTGAAACCGCGGGGGACTGCAGTTAGTGATATTTAAAAAAATCCATGGCGAATAAGTACCTAGCATTATTTTTATTTTATTTTAACTAATTTCTATCTTCGTGTTGTATTTTTTATTGAAATTGACTATAGTTAAAAATCTGTTAGATATTAATCAATAATATAAATCCTACTAATATTATAAATGTGAAAGTGTGGATGTTTGGATGTTTGTTATACTCAATCACGCAAAAACGGCTGAACGAATTTAAATGAAATTTGGCATGCACGTTATCAGGTGTACAGAGAAGGACATAGGGTACTTTTATCCCAGAATTCCCGCGGGAATTCCAAAATTACCGCGGGTGAAACCGCTGGGCGCACCTAGTAATACATAATAATATTCAACCAGATATTCTCTACATAAGTCTTCTCTAAATAAGTAAATAGCATTCGTTACAAACCCCTCTTTACATATTGAAGGGCATTCTTGAGTTAGAGTTCAAATATTTTTGCAGGTGCATTTGTAAATACCCAGTACCCACATCCTCGTACTTGAGTTTGAGAGCGCTTATCCCATAAAGTATTGGAGATTATGGCGTCAAACATCCTTCCTTTTATCTTTCATGTCCATGCTTTTCGTATGTACCTACTACCTACTTACGATTATTTTCATACTAGCTGTTCCCCGCGGTTTTACCCGCGATAATTTCGTAGGTCCCGCGGGAATTTTGGAGTAATAAGTGCCTTATATCGATAATGTACCCCTGACAACGTGTATGCAAAATTTCATGATAATCGGTTGAGCTGTTAAGGCTTGAAAGCGTAACAAACAAATAAATATACGAACAAATAACCACACTTTTGCATTAATTGTAATATTAGTAAGGTTGTTGCCAATTCATACCTATTCAATCTTACATTAACCTACTCAACCAATCATCATGAAATTTTGCAACGTTGACGAGGGTTCAGAAAAGGACATAGGATACTTTTATCCTAGAATTCCCTCGGGAACTCAGCAAAGCAGCAGCTGATGAAACCATATGAACTTTTACCTATTTGTATACGTTGTCAGGGATATAGAAAAGGACATGGTGTATTTTTTACCCCGGAATTCCCGCGGTAACTCCGAAATTATCGCGGTTGAAACCGTGGGGAACAGCTAGTACAAATTATCTTCTACTAGCTCTCACTCACGTTAATATCGGAGTTCCCGCGGGATTTACAGGGAAAAATGTACGTATAAACCTTCCTCTAGAATCACTCTATTGGTGAAAATCGCATTTTTTTAATTTATCGCGAACAGACAAACAGAGAGACGCGGTGGAAGACTTTGTTTTATTATAGTGAATTACCTCGAAAATTACCCTGCTTTTGACATTACTTTCATAGTTCCAAAACAGTCTCTTCCCTTTAAAATAAACCTAATAATTAATAACCAGTTTCACCGAGAAACACAAATTAAGACACTTTTACAATATCCAAGACCTAAACGTGTATAAAAAAAATATACAATAGTCTGAACTTTGCAACTTGCAAGGTTTAATGACCTTAAGCAGAGTGCACATAACATTCTGCCTGCCGCGCTCCTGTCGACGTAGCAGCTTATCCTGACTGCAGGATAGCTTTACTAACTAAACGAGGCTTCTTAATCTAAGTTACTTAATCCCCCTTAGTTACTCGTCGAACAGCGGAAAAAATGTAAGCTAGGAGTCGTTTTCAGGTACACTTTAAATACTTAGTACAATCCTTAATCCCTAAAATCCGAATGTGAGTTTTTATGTTTGTTTGTTTGTTACGTTGTCACGCCTTGACTACTCATCATGTGCATACTCGTTGTCAGAGGCGCAGAATAGGACATAGGCTATTTTTAAACCAGAATTCCCGAGGGAACTTGAAAGGGAGGGGGGGAAATGAACGCAGTTAAAACTGCAGCTTATAGCTAGAACAAAATATTGTGCCTACAACAAAACGCTAAGTACCCAGTTGTGAGTCAAATGACTATGATTATAAAAAAAATCGCCAAATGTGTTGGTAAGCGCATAACTTACAAACGACTGCACCAAATTGGAAAATTGTTTTTTTTTTGTGTTCGTTATTGTCAGGACAA
Source organism: Zygaena filipendulae (assembly GCA_907165275.2). Taxonomy (NCBI): domain Eukaryota; kingdom Metazoa; phylum Arthropoda; class Insecta; order Lepidoptera; family Zygaenidae; genus Zygaena; species Zygaena filipendulae. The sequence goes on along the minus strand of OU015656.1, from coordinate 10,577,533 downwards.
GGTTTATATAAAAGAAGTTTGGAGTTCCTGCGGGAATTCCGAAACTCACGCGGGTGAATCTCCGAAACGGTTGGACCGATATTGACGGGACTTTCACTGCTGCTGTTGTTATAAGGACTACATTAGACTGCATTGGAGTTCCTGCGGGAATCCCGAAATTCACGCGGGTGAAACCGCGGGGCACAGCTAGTTGTATAATAAATATCTACTTTTTTGAGATTTCATAATTTCTATCACTCTATGTGCTCTTCAATAATTCTTAGTAGGTATGTGTTGCACGATCCTTAACGTGCTATAGTTTTTACATGGTCTAAACAGACATAAGTCTAGTTAATTTGTGGTCTAAGCTATTTGAAATGCACCGTAAAGTAAAATACTCAATTCAAGATCCCTCGAACAAAATTTGAAAATGATTATTGATTACTATCAGGCTAAAGCTTTGTTTTGTTGAGACGTCTAACTTTCGAACTATGAAACTATTATACTAATATTTTTTTACTTATTTGCAAAAAGACAATTTTTGTCTACCTCTGACATTAAGCTTGCGGATAAATTAATTTATCACATATGGCGGCGTCAAACAGCATCATAACATTAGAGCTTCGCGGTCTGAGGATGCGAAAAATGGTAGTTTTCAACTATTCCAATCAAGACCAGGCGCGGTCCGAAGGGGACAGGGGACATGACTCCTCCACCCTCCAAATTCTACATATTGTGTGAATAAACTATTCATTCAATAAAATTGTAAATTATGTATTGTGCAATAAAGTCTAATTTACTCGACTATTTTATTATTAACTAGCTGTGCCCCGCAGCTTCACCCACGTAAATTTCAGAGATCCCGCGGGAATTTATGATGGCTCTGAAAAAAACTCTATTAATTAAATTAAATGATGCAACCCCATCGAGTTGGGGCTCGTTTGATCGATCTTAACGATTTCGGTCGTAGATTACTGATGATGTCGTACATGATTATCATGTTTTTTATTATATAATAATTTATATGGGAAATTCAATAAAACCATTCACAGAAACAAATAAAAAGAGCCACGCGAACCAAAAATCACAAAGCCATGCTTATATTCCCTTTATTTCAAAGCATTATAACTCACATAAGAAAACTACGCACACTATCTCTGTAGGGTTGTCAGGTCGCCAAACCCAATAGCCGGACAGACCAGCCAATTTGGCCGTATATTTGGTTAAAAACCCCGCACACCCTACATTATTGAGGATTTTGTGTCTCAGTTTTAATGGGAAGGACCAAAAAAAATTGTATGTAAAATCAAGCTTTTTTTATTACCATAAATCTTGTTAAATTCTAATAAAGTATAAATAAAATCGAATGCACTATATTATTAATCAGTCAAATAAATTCATCAGTCAAAATTAAATTCTAGATAAACATTTATCAGCATTTTCAAATTCTTCTCGGCTCGGCGCTCGCTCGTTTGCGAAATGTAAATAGCCTAACAAAAGCCGGACAAGCCGAACGCCGTTTATTTTGGTCGGACACGCAATCAAAAAGCCTAACTATGTCCGGGTTTGTCCGGACGCCTGGCAACCCAATCCGGGTGTGTTAGGAAATGTCTCGTGTGTTTTTTCATCATTTTTATTCCGTGAACGTTCTACCCTTTTATCATTGGACTAGTTCAAGCAAGTATAGTTACGTTTGGGAGTGGAGTGTTTAACATGTGGACCAAGATCCCAGAGCAAACAGACATAACTTATTTTCACACGGATGAAACCTGAAGTTTTCAGTAGCGTCTCGTGCGCCTTGAATACCTACGCACTTTGTGGAACTTGCCGAGTGACACCTGGGCAGATACCAGGTGAGAAAGGTAACTAAAAATAAGAATTATTTAACTTAAATTCACATGGCTGATTTTTATATATGTCATGTAGAATATTATTTTAAAGTAATATCATAAGTGCCAGACACTTTTGATGGACCAGAGCTTTTGACAGACGCTTTTAAGCTACCCAAAAAATAAATGAACTTTACTTATTTTTACATGTCTGATTTTTTAATATGTTATTGAAGTATTTATTTAAAAGTTATATTCAATCAGTCAGACAAATTAGAGTGACCAAACATCCCCTAAGACAAAAATTATTCAGCCAGAAGTATGAGGGCGAGAGCACTATGCATGCGCTTCAGAGTGAGTGAGACCTCCATAATAACTCGGTTCCCCTTCTTAAACTCACCATCTGTTTCAATCTACTGTGTATGTGCTGTTTGCGTGTAATATAACTTATAGTATACAGTATAGTTCGAGCCTGCGAGAGCACATGTTTTTGTTGTTTACATCAGGTTATTTGTGAGTGTTTTATTAAGTTGTTTGTAATAGTGATAATCATGGAAGAAGAGAAATTGAAATGTACATTTTGTAAAAAATCTCATGATAAACTTATATTATTCTCCGAAGAAATATTGAAAAAGTGCAAAAACATTTTAAAACAGCGACTAATCCATAACCTTAAATTCAAAGATGTAGTTTTACCGGATGACTTGTATGACAATGGTTACCATCGAGAATGTTATAAAAATTTTACTGCTCTGCCAAAAAAATATTTTTCCGCCATACCAGAAAAACCAAAAAATGCTGAAAAATAATCATCGAGTATTGTTGAAAATTCATCAGTTGCATCGACATCAAGCCAACCTTGTAATCTTAGAATTAACGATGATCTATGTACAGCGTCTACCTCAAGTCAACAAAATAATTCAACAGTTCCAGATTTAGATGTAGTGTAAGAACTCAAATCCAGCTAATTCAATGCCTGAACCAAGTGTTGAGCCAAATGTGAAGTCAAGAGTCATACAAGTCATCCGGTAAAACTACATCTTTGAATTTGAGGTTATGGATTAGTCGCTGTTTTAAAATGTTTTTGCACTTTTCAATATTTCTTCGTGTACATTTCAATTTCTCTTCTTCCATGATTATCACTATTACAAACAACTTAATAAAACACTCACAAATAACCTGATGTAAACAACAAAAACATGTGCTCTCGCAGGCTCGAACTATACTGTATACTATAGGTTATATTACACGCAAACAGCACATACACAGTAGATTGAAACAGATGGTGAGTTTAAGAAGGGGAACCGAGTTATTATGGACGTCTCACTCACTCTGAAGCGCATGCATAGTGCTCTCGCCCTCATACTTCTGGCTGAATAATTTTTGTCTTAGGGGATGTTTGGTCACTCTAATTTGTCTGACTGATTGAATATAACTTTTAAATAAATACTTCAATAACATATTAAAAAATCAGACATGTAAAAATAAGTAAAGTTCATTTATTTTTTGGGTAGCTTAAAAGCGTCTGTCAAAAGCTCTGGTCCATCAAAAGTGTCTGGCACTTATGATATTACTTTAAAATAATATTCTACATGACATATATAAAAATCAGCCATGTGAATTTAAGTTAAATAATTCTTATTTTTAGTTACCTTTCTCACCTGGTACCTGCCCAGGTGTCACTCGGCAAGTTCCACAAAGCGCGTAGGTATTCAAGGCGCACGAGACGCTACTGAAAACTTCAGGTTTCATCCGTGTGAAAATAAGTTATGTCTGTTTGCTCTGGGATCTTGGTCTAATGCCATCATATAGGAGGGCGTTTGCATAAGCATTAGGAACACATACACCACGTCTGTAAAGTTCTTGAAGAAGTTTTTAAGAACTTAAAGGGTGGTTATTGTGGTTATAAAATTATTTTAGACTTTAATAATATTATTTTGTTTTAATACCATGGATAGGAGAGTTGTAAATTAAACAAATTGTCTGCGGTACAACGTTGACTATGGAAAATTTAATGCAGTCTGCAATAATAGTCTAAAGTCTTTAATATTTTATTAATTTATCATTAATAATTTAATATATTATTGTCACAGAGAAGGACATAGGGTACTTTTTATCCCGGAGTTCCCGCGGATACTCCAAAATTACCGCGGGTGAAACCGCGGGGCATAGTTAGTACTATATAAATAATAAACTACACAATATTTAAACATATAAAATCACTACGTTAGTAAACACGTATACTATACATGTCCTCTTCATGTAGCCTGCATTAAAGGTTTCCTTTAATACCTACTTATAATATCATTGATTAAAGGTGTACTTAAATAATCTTGCGGAACATTAAACATTTGATTTATTATTACACTAGCTGTTCACCGCGATTTTCTCGCATGACATTCGATACTCTCTCGGGGATTCCAGAATAAAAAAAACATTTGGGTATTCTCCAAGGTTTGAATATCAAAATTCTAATTAGTCCGTCAGTTAGAAAATAAAAAAATAATAGACACGTATTTTTTGCTTTTTCAATTTAATGAAAATGAACATAGATAAAGCGCATTAAAGTTTAGGGTGGGGGACTCGTGACGTCAATATTCATTATAAGCGCCATACAAACCGCATTAAATTGTGACGTCACGCGAAATTTCAACTCAATGTATCTCTGTTATTTTTTGAGTACGTAAAAAAAGAAAAAATACGTGTCCAATATTTTTTACTAATCTACACGACGGACAAAAAAAAATTGTTTTGTCAAGTAGCCAAATCACTCCAGATTTTAGCCAATTTCATCCAGTATCAGCGTAGAGCTAAGTAACAAACAGGAGTTTTTGGCAGGAATCAAAGATGGCGGAAGAATATCCTGTCATTTATTTTCGCGTCGATAAAAAATGGTTACAAATTGGTTTTGTTGTGTTATAAGGTGCTGTATTAGACAATAATTTTCACAATGACGGTTATTTATGTGTTCAAGAAGATATATGACATTTCGAGCAGATTTCTGCGGTTTCCTCCAAGAGCTCCGAGAAAGTTCTAACAGATTTTTAGGTAGGTAGGTATATTTATCTATTGTAATTGAAACTGGCTAAATGAATTATATGCGAAAGTCTATAAAAAAAGAAAGAAATCAACTAACAAGCATACTAACGCACGCACAAACTTTCGCATTTATGTGACCAGCTGTTTCACCCGTGTTAATTTCGGAGTTCCCGCAGGAGTCTCGAAACAGAAGTATCCTTTCTGTAGCCCTGACAACGTGTATGCAAAATTTCGTGATGATCTGAAATAGTTGTTAAGGCATGGAATCGTTTCAAACAAACAGACAAATTTAGATTCGCATTTATAATATTATTAAGGATTATAATAATTATTGTTTGATTGCTTGTACCTTGAATTCCGATTTATTAGTGTAAAAGCCGTAGTGAGAGTGAGACAGCGTTAGCACACAAAAAAATAACCAGCCTTTATATGAGTTATTTTATTTAACCTTTATCGATATTTTGTGCAATGAAATAACGACCTAACGCAATGTGTATAAGGACAAAATTGTTTATATTATTAAAAGTGGGATTTTTATATCAGGTTATACAAACACACGGTGATAGATGCCTTCATATATCTCTGTTCCCCCATATTCTTAGGTAACATGCACTAGGAGTACTTATAAAAGACATTAAAAAAAATATTTTATGCTTATTTTATGAAATAACCTTTCGTTGGCTGATCGTGCAGTACCTGCTTAAACTCTTCAATAATAATTGATTATTATTATTAATCTTTACCAAAAAATAATTCCAAAAAAACAATGATACTAAATGAGTGTGCTATACTTTGTGACAAATCACCTATTTTGCAGTTTTATAATGAAAAGTCTTTATTTATTACTGGTGGGACCGGATTTCTTGGAAAGGTATGGATAGATAAGAACATATTTTATAAAATAAAATAAAAAATTAACAAAAAAAATTAAAACCGACTTCCAAAAATACAAAACTAAAAAACTAAAATTAAGAAAATACCGATTTAATCCAAAAGACAAAAATACACAATATTATTATTGGTTTGTGCTACCGCTGATCGGATTGAATTCGGTGACAAGCCTTGTGTCTGCCCATTTGGGTTGTTCTGCTCACGACGAGCTCGGGACGGGACTGGACTTAAGTCCATCTGTGTTTGGCATGTCACCGACTGTAATTTTTTGTCCAAATTTTGTTTGTTTCTCGGTTTTAAGTGAGTCGGTTTGTTATTTATCTAAGTTACAATAACGTAATGTCAACTGTTCATCACCTTTTACTAAATATTGCTTTTCCCGATGAAAGGACATTAATTGTTGAGGAGTTCTCCTAATACATCACCATCAGTACATTGTGACTATAAATTGTTAAGAAACCATAATAAAATTATACGAATCGGAACCCGTGAATTATTTGTTGAGTAGTTCCGATGACCATCTGTGGTCTTCAACAATTTACTATAGAAAATACCCAAATCGCTATAGGTGTGCGTATAGTTATTTATTATTATTATATTGTCGCTAATATAAAACCTATTCAATCATACAACAATTGATTTTAGGTATTGATCGAAAAGCTTCTCTACACGTGCGAAAACATAAAAAATATATATATGTTATTGAAATCAAAGAAAGAAGAAACTATCGAGAAACGATTCGCAGAATTTCTCAATTCACCGGTAAGTATTCACGAAAGGAATAATATAGAAAATAATTTCGAACGAAAGTATAATAAAATACTACCGAAAATAAATAAGGTGAATATTATGTGTCTATTATGTTATTTTCCAGGTTTTCGGTAGGATAAAAGAAATAAATCCCAATGTACTAAAAAAAATCATACCCATTCAGGGCAATATTCTCGAAATGAATTTGGGAATAAGTGATGGAGATATCCAAATACTATATTCGGAGGTAATGTTCTTAATAATTGCTGCTAAATTATTATTGCTGCAGAGTAAATGTAATACCTATTCAATTGTCTTACAGGTCTCGGTTATATTCCACGTGGCAGCCAATGTAAGTTTTGGCAGCTCTTTGGCTGATGCTATTAACTGCAATACTAGACCCACTGAAAAAATAATCGAGATAGCAAAGAGAATGAAAAAATTACAGGTAAATACCTACCTACGATATAAAAGAAAATTCTTTTTTTTTTCTAACTTTCCTTCTTGAATTTACACTTGCAGAGTGATTAATTTGAATGAAATTTGTCGTGTAGTTTTACTTTTACTGACTCTTCGGTCGCACTCAGAGTCGACTTTAATGATTACTTAGTTAAGTGTAGATTTTTAAAACAAAACTGCCGCAATCAGAGACGTTCAGTAAATTAATGTTAATTAGCATTTAATGAGATATAAATTAATTAGTTAAATGCCAATTAACATTAATTTATTAACCTTGTCTGATTGCGGCAGTTTTGTTTTAAAAATCTATACTTAACTAAGTAATCATTAAAGTCGACTCTGAGTGCGGCAGTTAGAGCTCTCTATTTTACGATTATACCATTTGCTTACCACTTTAACCTTTGATGTGATTTTACCAGGCATTTGTGTACGTCTCCACAGCGTACAGTCAATGTGACAAAGATTTTGTGGACGAAAGAATTTATAAAAAGGATTTACCTTTGAAAACTGTCGATTACTTGATTGAGGAGATGCGAGACCAAAAACTATTGGAAAAAATGTTAATTGGTGAGTGATTGATGATTTTTATTAGAGCGATTATAATAAAACGTTGAGGTGAAAAAAAACGTTTTGACTTTATTATGGAATCCTAATAAAGTTACTATTTATTAATCGTTGATGTGTAGAAGAAACAGACACCTTACTCTACCATTTTTTTTTAAAGTGGCTGTTTCCCGCGGTTTTACCCGCGGTAATTCTAGAGTTCCCGCGGGAATTCCAAGATTTAAAGTACTCTATGTTCTTTCCTGTGCATGCAAAATTTCATAATAATCGGTTGAGCCGTTAAGGCGTAACCAATAAATAAACCAACAAAAATCGAATTGATTGTAAATTGTTTGTTGCGTGGTGTATGTGTTTGTTCTTGCTGAATAAAGTTTATCTTATCTTATCTTATCTTATCAAAAAAACTCACTTTCACATTTTTAATATTAGTAAGGATTTCACATAAATTTTATTGGTTAACTAATACCTTACTTTACTCGTATAAGCGTTATCTTTATATCCCCGTGTTTTTATTCACCACTAGCTGGTGCCCGCGGTTTCACCCGCGTGAATTTTCAACCCTTGCAATGACAGTAATGACGTTAGATTTTCTCACTCTTTTAAAACGTTGTGGTTATATACTCTTTAGTCTCAAAGAAAATATAATCACATCATCGGTCACTCCAAGCCTCAACTTCTGAGCCTCAACTGTTCTGAGCTCAACTCCAAGCCTTAAAACTGTCACTTCACGAAAAATCAATTCAAAAGAAAAATAATGCATATCTCTAAAAAGGTTTTATCATGTTCGTTATGCAATATTATATCGAAGCTTTCGACCATTGCATTGCGCAAGAACTGATGATAACTTTTTCCCCTATGTCCTATTTCGATGAAACAAAGCCTATAGGTATGTTGCTCCAGGCTAAGCTTAATCTACTTGTGAAAACCGCATGACAATCCGTTCAGTAGGTTCAGAGATTATCGCGAACAGACAGACAGATAGAAAAGAATTTTAAAAACTTTTTTTTGGGCTTGGTTACTCTTCTTTTACCACCCTTCTCAATTTTAGGTAAAAGTATTCAATTTTCAGAATCGCGGATTCTACTCTTTTATTATATATAGTATAGAAGATAGATAGATAGATAAGATCTGTAATAATTAAGCTATGGAAAATTTCAGATAAACTACCAAACACATACACTTATTCAAAGGCATTATCTGAGCAATTAATTGGTGATAAATGTGTTGATATACCGACCGCCGTCGTGCGACCTTCGATCAGTAAGTTTATAGTTATTTAATAACATTATAATTAATTTATAGCCCTCGAATGGCTAGAGAACGTCCAACGGTCTGGTGAAGATCGCTGGAACCAGTTGGACGAGAGCGGCTCAAGACCAGCCGTCGTGGAGATCCTTGAGGGAGACCTCGGTTTGGCCGCCGAAAGTACTCTCAGCTGTTTTATGACAATCCTAACTATATCAATCCATACTTATAAAATGCTTTGTTCTGAATGACTGATGGATCAAAGCACAGCCTAAACCGCTGATCGTAGAGACCTGAAACTTGGAGGGTAGGCATCCGATAAGAAAGAATTTTTAAAAATTCAACCCCTAAGGGGATGAAAAGGGGCTGCAAAGTTTGTATGGAACAATTCCGCGGGAACTACGATATTATCGCGGGTGAAACCGCGCGGGACAGCTAGTCTGAATATACAGGAATATTTTTTATTCAGTGCGCAAACTTTTACAAATTAAACTTAAAGGAGTTTTAATAAACACCTTTTTTTATTTTGATAAGTCTTAGTACAAAAAAGTAAAGTTATCGTGAACGAAAGATGTATACTTTGCAATTGATTTATTAGCTACTCTATTCGCCGCCGCCACCGCTGCGCGCGAAGCTCTCGTTCGGTTATGTATTTACGTGGGTTACAATGTACCGATAGCTGATCGAAATCGTTCACCCCCGCTGCAACACCCCTGCGTACGCTGCACGGCGCGTGCGCCCATTGATATTATTACGAATAAATAGTGTCCATATTTTACTAATTTAAAGCCAGATAAAAAAATATAAAAAGTTTTGAACAAATAATGGAAATGTGTTCTATTACTGACACTGAACCACCAAAATTTTTTTGCGCATTGCTTAAAAAATATTCCTGTATAAGTAAACGCAATGGGTCACTGACTCGCTCACTAAACACGAAAACTACTTGAACTTGACCTTATAGGTAGGAGACACGCGTCAGCTAAGAACCGCTAGAAATATCAATTTATGCGAATGTAGGTATGTTTCTTACGTTTGTACGCCCAAAGTAGTCAACAAATGAAAATAATATTTCAGTTTTTAGGTGTTGTATTCTTTGAAATGAAAACTGGATCGATTTCAATAATTAGTATGTCAGTTCTAAAATAAAAAAAATAATAGACACGTAGTTTTGCTTTTTAAAATTAATGAAAATAAACAGATAAAGCGCATTAAAGTTTAGGGTGGGGCACTCGTGACGTCAATATGCAGTATGAGCCCCATACAAACTGCACCGTGTTGTGACGTCTCGCGAAATTTCAACTCAATATATCACCGTTATTTTTTTATTACGTAAAAAAAGAAAAAATACGTGTCCAATATTTTTTACTAATCTACACGATGAACTAAAAAAAATTTGACAAGTAGCCAATTCTTTCAACATTAGGATGCTACATTATCCTTGAGTAACGTAGGTTATATTGTGACCCGGACTTCCCGCGGGAAGTCCGAAATTACCTGATACTGCGGGAGACAGCTAGTTTTATATATACATAAAGGTACATAATATTATATTTCCAACAGGTCTTTCTGTTATTTTCAGTTATATCCTCACTGAAAGAACCCGAGCCTGGATGGATAGACGGATGGAGCGGCGTCAACGGTTTCACTGTGGCCATCGGTAAAGGCATTCTTCGTTACTGGTACGGATCACCGGATATTGTACCAGACTTCATTCCGGTGGACATAGTGGTCAATTTGCTGATTGTCAGCGCATGGGACACGCACGTGGCAAGGTAGAGCCATTCATTGCTAGTTACGTAATAATGTATATTCAAATAGTTTATTATCATGATACTTAAGCGAAGCTAAGTAGAGTTTTTACTTTGAGTAGAACCCTCAACTGAAATAAAATAGTTTAGGCGGTTTAGTCAGGCAATAACGGATCTCACAAGGTTTCCGCATCAGGAACTCCCGAAAACCCGCGAGTGTGGGTAAAACCGCAAGCAATACCTAGTAAAATAATGCATCACTCTATTTATTTGAACGAACGAACGAACGATCCGATTGAGGCGCAATGTGCATTGTGCATATCCTGCATACAGTATATAAGGTACTACATGATCCCATGACCCCTACCTACCTTAAAGAACAATTTAAGTTCTGCTCCGACTGTAGTGGCCGTGCTCCTCGTTCCTCCACTTTTAAACTGATTACTGTCCCTTTCCATAAAGCACGGTTTTTCGAAAAATCCTTCACTGTTGAAAGTATACGCCTGTGGAACTCCCTCCCCGACTCGCTCAGACAGAAAGAGTCATTGAGAAATAACTACAGAACGCGCGAACCGCTCTTTACTCTTGCCCAAATGTGTTGCGGCGGTGCAAAACAAATATTTTTTCATTACGCATACTCGGAAAGTAGGTCTGAAGTTGCCTGAGAAGCGGGTTGAAAGTAACCCTTTTCAGCCCTAGGGAGAATCGCTTTCAACTGACAACTGTCAAATTATTAAAAAAAAACTAGGTCTATTTTCACATTTCTATTGAACCATGTTTCAACTTTCTATACAGCCAGCGCGATGTAAAATTGAAATAACGTAAAGTTTAAGTAGGTATTAATTAAAATAAAATTCACTCACTTTTTCTTAAGCTAATTCCTATTTATATTTTTTTATTTTCTTTAATTAATACTTAATAATTAAAGAAAATATTTTTTTTAGATCGCCACAATGTAAATAAAAAATACTGGCTGAATAGCTAGCCGGCCAAAGAAAAAGAAATAGGTGGGAAAGTGTCAAGCGACTATCCGATCTTCACTCATTTTTTCTTTAGCTAATTCCTATTTTTATTTTGACTTTCCTTGCATTCGTAATGAAAAGCACAGTGTTACCCTCGGGAGAAAGACTAGTTACTTTCACCCCTAGGATAACAATGTACTATTGTGTACTTATATTTCAGAATTACGAGCGGTAAAAATAATATTAAAGTGTATAATTGCTGCACCGGCCTCCAAAATCCTACGACGTTTGAGAATTTCACCATAATTTGCTTGCGTAGTATGAGAAAACATGGTTTACGTAAGTAGTACTTATAAATCTTGTCTCATAACATCTTACTTATATGAATGTCAAAACTGTTTCACACAAGCTGTCGAGGACCTGCGTGAGAGGAAACGTAAATGAAAAAAAAATTTACTTCTCTATATATTTAGAAACTACTTATATCTACTACCTCTTATATTTTTGAAAATTTACATAAAATTAACAGAAAAGAGCTTGTTAATAGTCAAAGACACTATAAGAGGGGGTTGTGACCTGTAGTACATTTGACTCTTGTGGTCACAGCGTAGCTCAAACTTAACCTAACCATACCTAGTCTGTCAGCTTGCAGGCAAATACCTTGAAAATTATTATTTTGATTACTATTATATGCATTGTATAAGTACTTAACGTAAATTAAATGTACAATCTTAATAATAGATTTACATTTTTCCGTGACGTCATTTATGCTTAATATTTCAAGAGGCATAGACCAAAAAGTTGAAATAAAACTCATAGGTACGTCCGTTATTTGCAGAGGACCAGTTCCGCACATCAAGCTTCAAGATAACAAAAAACAGAACTCTGCATTTTATTATATTATTTTTTCTACAAATAATGCCAGCTTACATTATGGATGGATTGGCTTGGCTTCTCGGCAAAGAGCAAAGGTATACTTATATATTACTTACTAGCTGTCTCCCGCGATTTCATCCGGGGTAATTTCGGAGTTAATTCCGAGAAAAAAGTAGGTACTCTACGTCCTTCTTTGTACCCCTTCCAGTGGTTAACGGTGATTAGCTGTTTCCCGCATTAATTCCGGAGTTCCTGTGGGAATTCCGGGATTAAAACTATCCTATCTTTTAAGTTGGACCATATTATACTAAATGGTTACAAAATTTTAGCAAAATCTGTTCAGTAGTTTCGGAGTGCATCGCGGACAAACAACGTGACACGTGATTTATATATATTGGATTTGTATATACTAATTGTATTGCTTTCCCCGCGATTTCGCCCGCGTTAATTTTGGAGCTTCCGAGGGTATTCCGCATAACAATTACCCTATAAGTACTCTCCGTATATTTATGCAAAATTTCAAAATTGATCGGTTGAGTCGTTAAGTTAGCAAACAAACTAACACACTCAAATAGTAAGGATTGACCTAAGCTATGTCTATAAGTAAACGCTTATTTAACCGAATTGTTTTCACACAAAATATAATTATTTTACAGGATGCTCAAAATTCACCAGAGAACAAACAAATACGCGGAATTTTTGGGTTTCTTTACTCAAAATGAGTTTAATTTCATTGATGTCAATGTAAAAAATTTGTACAACAAGTTAAATGAACTAGATCAGATGATGTTCCCTTTCAACGTCAGAGATATCAATTGGGACAATTTCTTAGAGCAGTACGTGTTGGGATTAAAAAGAAATGTTCTTAAGGAAACATAGAAAATAAATAAATAAGTAAATAAATAATAGAAGAATGGTTTAAATCAGAGTTACAATGATAAAATATGACGCAAGATGTCTAATTTGGTGATAATACATATAATACATACTTTCTTTGTTAATCTAAGTATCTATACTCATCTAATAAAAATGGAATGTACCTATATTAAAAAATCTAAACAGTAATTTTTATGATTGATCAATTTTTTTAAATTTTTTCCATTCAACGTGTCTATATTTGAATTTGTTTTAACCTCAAGTTAAAGATTTTTATGTCATACAAATATTTAATTTATAAAATATATTTTTACCAGCTGTTCTCGCGGTTTCAATCGCGGTAATTTCGGAGTTCCCGCGGGAATTCCGGAATAAAAAATACCCTATGTCCTTCTCTGTACACCTGACAACGTGCATACAAAATTTCATAGTGATCGGTTGAGCCGTTAAGGCGTGAAAGCGTAACAAACTCAGTTTCGTATTTTTAATATACTAAGTATAAAGATTCGTTATTCGTATCAGTACGAACTGCTGAAAAATATGGCACATAATGATACATAGACGTAGGTATGTATCATTTGATACATACGCCAACATGTGCTGTATGCTGGTCCCAATTATTAAATTATCTATCAAGTAGGAACCTATATTTTTAAACTTTAATCAATCAGTCTTCATTAGTACACGATCAACTTAACCACGTCTAGTTTTAAACAATTTTGACGTCACAACAAATCGGGTTAAAGAGCATTTATTCTCATAAGAATATACATATATATTCGCTTACATGAGAAATTAAAAACTAAGTACAAACACCATGTCGTCGATGAGCATAGGTAGGTACACAGGCAACATAAATACACGAAAAAATTACAACAAAAAGAATAAAAAACAAAAAAAAGACAGGTATTAGGTAAGACACAAATATATAACATACATTTTATGAGACCACGTCCACTCAAGGCCGATGCGGGCAGGTACAAAGATCTACTGCAAAGTAGTTAATTACTGGAAGAGGTAAATCACTAGGTAGATACATCGTTTGTTTGTGGTTTTTTATGGCAGAAAAAAAAATATTATAAATGTGAAAGTGTGGATGTTTGTTACTCAATCAGGCAAAAATGGCTGAACAAATTTGAATGAAATTTGGCATGCACGTTGTCAGGGGTACAGAGAGGGACATAGGGCACCCTTCATCCCAGAATTCCCGCGGGAACTCCGAAACTACCACGTGCGAAACCGCGAGGCACAGCTAGTAGTAAATAGTTATCTAAGCTAGTACCTATTGCCGTTAAGTTAAAGTATGGCATTACAATTTGGGAAGAGATCTTTATTTGGTCACTAAAATATATTGTTTTAAGAGTTTTTTAAATTTAAATATTGATTTTGCATCTTTAATCTCTCTGGGAAGCTGGTTGTAGATTTGCGCGGTCTCGTAAGTTATGTTATTTTTCCCGTAATTAGTGCGGGGTGGGCGTAGCACTATGTCATTTGCACTTCTTAAATTCATCCCACCCTGCTGAGATAAGTTCTTTTTAATAAATTTTATTTGTGTCTTTAATGTTTCGGATAAAATTTTCCACACCAAGCAGCAAGAAAAATATTTATATGTTTGTTCCAAATTCATTATTTTAGTCTCCTTTTATATATATCATTGCGCTAGAAGTTAAGTAATCATAGTGAAATAAAACCTTAATGAGTTTGTTCTGCGCAATTTGTATTAGTGTTAGGTTTGTCTAAGCAGCTGAACCCCGAATTTCAATTAAGTAATCTATGTGTGGCTTAACCAGCGTGTTGTACATTGTATAACGAATCCCTAATGGGAGACAGCGTGCTATGCCATGAAGAACGCCGGGTCAATGAAATAATTTTTTTCTTAATATGTTCAATGTGCGGCTTCCACGATAAAGAACTATCTAAAATTAGGCCCCGATATTTTTCTTCATTACTTCTGTTAATTCTTTCTCCATTAATCTCTAACCCAGCAAAATCACTAATTTTCTTATTTTTTTGCGGCAAAAATTACAAAATGAGTCTATCTAGTGTTAACTGTCAGTAAATTATCCCGGAACCACACATTAATCAGATCTAGGTCATTTTGAGCATTCGCTATTACGGACTCAATCGTTTTACCAAAATAAAACAAGCTGGTGTCATCCGCATACAAAG
Source organism: Zygaena filipendulae (assembly GCA_907165275.2). Lineage (NCBI taxonomy): Eukaryota > Metazoa > Arthropoda > Insecta > Lepidoptera > Zygaenidae > Zygaena > Zygaena filipendulae. The sequence goes on along the minus strand of OU015656.1, from coordinate 10,562,143 downwards.
TCAAATCCCCTTTTAAGTTTAGATCGCGCATGTAATTAATGTAAAAAATGAATAATAGCGGTCCCAATATTGATCCCTAAGGAACACCATACGTGATCGGTTTTACGTTGCTTTGTTGGTTACCAATCTTAACTACTTGTAGCCGATGGGTCAGATATGATGTTAAAGTTTTATGAGCATCCCCTGTTACGCCAGCAATTTCGAGCTTGTTTAGAAGTATTTTGTGACTAACGGTGTCAAATGCCTTTTTTAAGTCTACAAACACTCCCAGAGCAATCTCTTTCTGATCTATTTTGTTTCTTAAAAGTGTAGTTAAATCGACTGTGGCTGCCAAAATGTTTGAGTTAGGTCTAAAGCCGTATTGCTTATCATGTATATAGTTAATAGAATTAAGGAATTTTTCAAGCTGTTTATAGATAACTTTTTCAAAAACTTTTGATATTACTGGGAGTACTGAGATGGGCCGATAGTTATTGGGGTCAGTTTTACTGTCGCCTTTATGAATAGGGGTTACTTTAGCAATTTTAAGACTTTTAGGGAAAACACCAAGGCTCAGACATTTATTTATACATCCAGTGAGTTCATCAGCTATTAGGTTTTTGATGCATTTTAGTGTTTTAACACTAATGTGGTCTACGCCTGAGCTAGTGTTAGAATCGAAGCGTTCAATTATATTTATAACCTCATCAATGGTTACCGATTCAAACCTTGAGAGCTCCCGTCCCTTGTTGAGAATGTTTATATTGGAGTAGGTTTTATCGTGATCATGATAGTGTTTTGGAATTGCGTTTGCTAAGTTGCTTCCAATCGCTGAGAAAAAATTGTTAAAGCATACACAGATTTCAAATTCATCAGTCACAGTGTCTGTACCAACTTGAAGCTTGGTCGGTGTTGATAGTTTCTTGTTTTTGCCATTAGAGATACTGTTTATTAGGCTCCACATTTTATTAGGCTTGTTTTTGCAATCGGCGAACTTCTTGTAGTAATAATCTTTCTTTGTTTTCTGGATGTTATTGGTTACACTATTTCTCGTCCGTATAAAATCTTGTTTCACTTTCTCGACATTAGGATTATTTTTGGATTTGAACCAAAGTGCGTTCTTTTTATTAATTTCCTCCATAATTTCTTTATTTATCCAGTCTCTCTTTGGAGGATTCAAGAATTTGACTTTTTAATTTTACTTTCGTTGATAATAGTTGTTATTCTTTCTTCTAATACGGTATATCTATAGTCTAAGTTATTACCAGCAGTATTGTCTGTTTTTCTGTATAGTTCTTCATAGTTTATAGCTTCATATTTAATCTTTGTTACAGGTTTCGGCTGATATTTCTTAATCCCTAGATAAATTTGTTTATGATCTGACATGCTTGATTCGACCGTAGAAAGGTAGAAATCATGATCTTTTAAATTTGAGCAAACATGATCTAGAAGAGATTTCTTAGTAGATGTTTCACGTGTGCAGTGGTATGGGTTTATTTTGTTGAGAATACTATAACCACTCTCTGTTAAGATGTCCATGTACTCATTAACTGATAGGTCTGGATCCAGAAGGTCAAGGTTAAAGTTACCAAATACTATGGCCCTTTTCCTTTTTTCAAGTTGTGTGGCATATGTATTCAAAAAGTCCTTTACATTTGTTCAACCGGGCTTGTATATGGCACCAATGTCTAAGGAAAATTTGTCTATATGTATCCACAGGTAATGATTTCCATTTTGGCTGAATTCTTCTGTGAGATGATGTTTCATGTTTTTGTGAATAAATATAGAGACACCACCATGTGTTTAATCTGTAGTTAAAGTAATGTGTGTATCCAGGCAGTTGAAATTTTTCAGCTTCCTCGTGGGACTTTACCCAGGTCTCAGTCAAGATTATTAAATGCACTGTACATGAGAAGGCTAGCAACACACATCGCAGTTCGTCGAACTTACCAGGTTTCACAATACTTCTGACATTAGCGTAAATACATTTTAGGGATTTCTTATTGGTCGTTACACTATCGTAGCTGCTGGTTACTTGATAGGAGATATTATTGATAACTATGTTTCCGTCGTATCTTGCGTTGTTTGCGCTGGGTTTTTTGGGAGCACACTAATTATTTTAAGAACGCCTTTAATATATTTTATACCTAAGTTGGTTTCACCCTCAGCCATACGACGCTTGAGTTCTTCTTTAAGATTTTTCAGATAGGCCTGTTGATTTGGTGTTTGATCCGAGAAAATTTTAATGGAATTATTCTTGATGTTGCCTCTGTTCCGTAATATAAGCTTTACCACTTCTGAGTATTCAAAGCACAATTTAATTGCACGAGCTTGATAGGTTCAGTTATTATGTGCCAAATTAATAATTTTTAACACATTTTTCTTATCAGAGGCCTGCCGCTCAGTTTCTGTGCTAGAGTGTAGTTCGGGCATTCTAGTTATTATAATATTTTTAGATCTTTGAGCTCGGGCATTTATTTCTGCCATCATTTTTCATAATAAGACTGATCAGAATTTGCCTTATTAAATGATATAACACCAAGGTCAGATTCCAAAGTCTCAATTCTTTTATCTGTATTATGAGAAGACTTCAAAATCATCTCCTTTTTCTTTTTGCCCTGTTCTGTAGTTAAGGTTTCGACACAAGATCTTACATCACACATTTACACACAATGTTTACTTCAATTCCTTTCGATTTTTCAAAGGTTGACTGGAAGAAATCCCCTCGCGGGATAAGTCCGCCTTTGAGCATAAATTACCTATTTGTTTTGATTTTATCAACTTGTAAAAACTTTGTTTATGCTCAATAAAGTATACAAACAAACAAACAAACAAACATTTGCTGACTTAACTTATTAATGTTTTCAGTCTGCGTTTTAGCAGTCGAAGTTATAAGTGACATCATTTCAGCCATTTGTTTCTGGATACCGGCTAATTGGGATTTTAACTCATCATCGGGTAGTTTGCGTTTGTTTCTAAAAGTTATCTTTGGACCGTCGGTTTCAAGAGGCAGGTTCGGGAATAGTTTTGGTTCGGAATCACTCCGCCCAGATGCTAGGCCACTTCCAGTCGGCGAACGTATCGTACTCATGCTGTATATCCGTGGCGTATGTAGGTATTTACTACTCACCAGTGCGTTTATGCAGTAGTTGCTACGCCGGTAGTTAGACTAATCAGCGTACACCTTACACACTAGTTTCAATATACTGTGCTTGAAATTACCTAAGATTCAAAATTGTTTACTATGAAATTAAATATGTTTTAATAAAATTTGCGACACGTCTGCTCCGCACGCTCATCGACAATCGTAAATCCGATTTGATATTTACATAATCGCCGCTGCGCGTATGAAACCGCGTAAGAACAGTTTGTAAAAACCGCGTAACCGCAAAACGCGCAAAATTCAAATTTTCCATAAAGAAAGTTGAAAAAATACTAGCTGTCAAGTTCAGTTGGTAATAAGAATTGAAATCGCTGAGATATTAAGTTTTTTCTTCCTCCTGTAAAATCATCAAAAAGTAAATACGCGGTCTTTACAAGTTGCTCTTACGCGGATTCGCAGGCACAGCGACGATACGAGTTTATATGTATTGTACTTACACCGGCAATTTTTTAATATCTTATCTCCGGTTCCCAAATCGCAATGAGACTGTGATTATGTCGCCAAGTATCCAATATCCAAATTTAGACATATTTAAACCTATTAAGGTATCGTAGATTGGGTATCATAAATTAACACATTTACTCGTATTTAGCGAACCAAATGTGGGTTGATTAATTGTATGCAACATCGTTGGCTAAACGGGAAATCTTTTGAGGCTATAATGACACCCATACTTGTAAGAGAATACAAAATTATATATAGTAACCATTGTTTACTAACTATATGTCGCAGCAAGATTGTATCATTCGTCCTTTAATAAAATCTATACTAAAATATTATATAGGGCAAAAGTTTGTGAGTTTGTGACTTTGTAGGGGGTAATCTCTGGATCTACTGAACCGATTTTGAAAATTTACTTACTTATAGGAAGCTACAGTGATCCTGAGTGTCATAGGGTACATTTATTCCAGAATTTCTGCGGGAACTCCGAATTTCCCGCGGGTAAAACCACGGGGAACAGAAATCTCTGGATCTACAGAACCGATTTAAAAAATTCTTTCACTTATAGGAAGCTACAATAATCCTGAGTGATGTAGGGTACTATTTATCCCGGAATTCCGGTGGGAACTCCGTAGATTTGAGTTTGTCAGGTTTTAGGGGGTGATCGCTGGATCTACTGAACCGATTATGAAAATTATTTCACTTATAGGAAGCTACAGTGATCCTCAGGGACATTTCATCCTAGAATTCCTGCGGGAACTCCAGAGTTTGTGAGGTTGTAATCTGGATCTACTGAACCAATTTTGAAAATTCTTTCACTTTTAGGAAGCTAAAGAAACTTTGAGTGACATAGTGACATAGTACTTTTTATCCCGGATTCCCCGCGGAAACTCCGAAATTACCGCGGGTGAAACCGCGAGGGTCAGCTAGTTGATCGATATTTTGCATACCATCGAGGACATAAAATGCGTTGTGGCGAGGGAGGGGTTTGACACTCACTGTTGTAATCACAGTTTAAAACTAATCTAACCTACGTGACGGAGTACTCGAAATACAGCGCATACATTTTTAAACTGATCAATATACAGGGTGTAAGGTTGGTTGAAGAACTTTTTAAACCCTCGATAACTAATGATTGGATCTAACAAAAAAATATTAGCAGAGAATATCTTAAATAAAATAAAATAATGTAATTCCTCTACATGCCAGCGGCAAGTGGCAACATATAGGAAAGAGGTATTGAATCACCCTTAGAGTATGATCCGTTAGCGCGTCGACAATTTACGCGCTAAATTTTCGTGAATAGTTTTTTCTACGTCAAAATAAATTTTACGTTTTTGTAGATATTTGAGACGAGAATCAGATACTGAACCTCCTCTTCCAATAAGTCTCTTGTGTCACCTAATAACCTGTATAATAGATATTAGTAGGTACAGTATGATATGACCACTACCAGAGAGAAGGTAATCACTACGTTTTAACCACTACTATAACAGGTGTATTAGGTAAGGCCTTTTGCACATTATAAGAATTTTTTCTTGTTTTACATGCATCCGACAAAATGACGATGCGCTTTTTTATCCGACATAAGAAAAATATCTTGTAATATGTATGGTCTTATAATGTAGCAATCAAAGCGACTGGATTTCTTATTAAATATTTCTTATTAGACACAAAAACAATTTCTTATAATGTGAAATAAGAGCGCGCGGCGGCGTAATGAAGGATTTCGGTATTTTATAAGATTTCAGTATTCGATTCTCGTCTTAAATATCTAAAAGATGGTTTCATTACATTTAGTGTGAAATAATAAAATATATTTCGAAATGTATTTAAAGGAATGAAGAATAACGTAAGATTTTCTTTTTGGAAATCCAACAATATATTATATTATGAGTTTAGACTTATACATAGTGATATTTTGCATTAAATGCGATTTCATGCCTCCTTTTTGACTTTTAAATGCTTATGCAATGCAGACCTCATTCTTTATTTCTCATTTATTATTACTAGTCGCGTAGATAAGACGCATTGCATTTAATTTTATCGAGTCTTAAAATCAGAAAGATAATATTCGTCGTTTCAATTTGCTATGTTAAATAATATTACAAAAAATATAAAAAAAAGTGATGGTTTAATAAAATTGAGACTCTGTGTTTTTAGTTTATATTACATATTTTTGATTTTTCTTTCTTTACAATTGCTTGGTTTAGATTATACTACAGCTGAAGACCCAAAGATTTGGTTCTACCAAACGGCTAAATGGAAGCTAATCACATGTTGGTTTCATGTAAGATGTGTTTTTTTTTTGTAAGATGTAAGATGTGTTATTCTTTTGCGTATATTTTAAACGTAAATAATTCTTATTTTTACTATTATATCTACTAATAAATAAATTGTCTTTGTCTATTTTATTAGAAATATAATTTTAATGCTTTGTCAAAAATATTACCTACTTATATTAGGACTTATTTGATAGTTACCTTATACTTTCATACTGTAGGTACTAGCTGTGCCCCGCGGTTTCACCCGTGTGAGTTTCGGATTTCCCGCAGGAACTCCCAAAGTTGCCTAAATTACTCCTTGTAACATCAGCAATTTAGCAGTGAAAGTCCCATCAAAATTGGTCTAACCGTTTTGGAGATTCACCCGCGTGAATTTCGGAATTTACGCAGGAACTCTTTATATCAGGATTAGGAACCTTTGCGGACGCAGGCAGAAACACCCGCCAAAGTTTCATCACAATCGGACCAATGGTTTAGAAATGCATAGAGGACAAACATACAAATATTAATTTTTATTTATAAAGAAGACTAGCTATGCCCCGCGGTTTCAACCGGGGTAATTTTGGAATTCCCGCGGGAATTGCGGGATAAAAAGTACCCTATGTCCTTCTTTGTACCCCTGACAACGTGCATGCCAAATTTCATCCAAATCCGTTCAGCCGTTTTTGCGTGATTGAGTAACAAACACCCAAACATCCAAAAATCCAAACATCCAAACATCCACACTTTCACATTATTGCCGATGTTTTCATTTACTGTCGTATTGTCGTCCCCACGTGAACCTACCTATAATCTGACATGGATAAAAACATTCACAGCTCTTCAGAGGATGTATTTCCTAAAAATAACATTTTATATAATGAAATCTTTTAATACCACCAGGGTCACCAAGTAAATTAACACTGAGGCTTTGGCTAAAAGCTATTATATGACCCCTATGACCCCCCTCCCCGTGGGCGCATACTCTAGATTAGTGCATCTTTCTCAAAGTGGGCGATAACCCAGTTGGAGACCCAAAGGGGGCGTTAAGGGGCCCAGATAAAATGGGGGGCGTTGGCGTGGTTTAGGGGGCGATGGTTGATATCATTTACTTTACCTATATTTTAAAATTCACTAAAATTAAAACCTACCTACTACTCAATATCGAATAATTACTTTATATTTATTACCTATCTATGTTGTTCCTTTGATAAAAATTATTATAAAGTTGCGTTACAATTGCTATCACTGGTAAAATGTCTAGTTAAGAATGTAAGTTTAAACCCCAGAACCGACTAATATTACAAACTATAGCTAAATTAGTTACCTAGTGAAATTGTGTTTTTTTTTTAAGTTTTAGGAGTATATAAAGAATTGGGGGCGCTGAGAAATAATTGATTTTCAAAGGGGGCGGTAAAATTAATAAGTTTGAGAATCTCTGCCCTAGATAGCGATGGAGATAAGTTTTTATTTGCCACACACAACAAATATAAAAATAATAACATAAGTAATGCACAATAAAATATTCAATCACAACTCTATTTGTATCAGCAAATACAAATCCACCCAGCTTTAGCTGTTGAAACACTGAATACTTACTACTTTTATTCATTCGTACAATCATGTTTTATTTATTTTCAATTGCATCAAATTAAGTTTAATCATTGGATTTTTATTTATTTCAGCTTATATACTTAGTGTACATCCCGATATGTTTGTATTGCGATTGGAGTAAACTAAAACGACGTACAAAGAATCGTCACCTGAGATGGCTGGGCCAGTTAAGATACTGGTGCTTCACTGCTGTCCTGTTTCCTTCCACGCTGGTATTAAAAATTTTAGTTTTTTTTATATTATTTGTACATAGGTAGGTACACTCACCGCTATCTACCTACTTAATTTTTTTTACTTATATACACACCGGCAGAATTAGCGGAACATAAAAAGGCAGAGTATAGAAATAATTACGTATATATATTAAAACAAATAATAATTAGACGTGAAGTAATAAATTAATATACATCTTTTAACACTTTAAAAGTTTGTAATTAAATTATTAAATTTTATTTAAAATAATAATAAAAAAAAAACACTTTTTCTCTAATTTCTAGGCACACAAATAATGTTGCAAATTAAAGATTACTGTGATTCTAACACTAAATAAATGAACGATTAATAACGTGTGTTTCCCCTTCGTGATTCAACTTTTATTTGCAACATTGTCTGTGTTCTCACAAACTAGAGTTTTTTTTTTTTTTTTTTTTATTACTTTCATGCCTGATAATGATTGAATGATGACCTTTTTATGTTCCGCTAATTCTGCCGGTGTGTATATATATACACACCGGCAGAATTAGCGGAACATAAAAAGGCAGAGTATAGAAATAATTACGTATATATATTAAAACAAATTATTATCAGGCATGAAGTAATAAACTAATATACATCTTTTAACATCGATTTTAAGAAGTTTTTAGTTAAATTTTATTAAAAGTAATCAAAATTAAAAAAAAACAAAAAAGTCTCTAGTTTGTGAGAACACAGACAATGTTGCAAATAAAAGTGGAATCACGAAGGGGAAACACACGTTATTACTCGTTCATTAATTTAGTGTTAAAATCACAGTAATCTTTAATTTGCAACATTATTTGTGTGCCCACAAATTAGAGAAAAAGTGTTTTTTTTATTATTATTTTAAATAAAATTTAATAATTTAATTACAAACTTTTAAAGTGTTAAAAGATGTATATTAATTTATTACTTCACGTCTAATTATTATTTGTTTTAATATATATACGTAATTATTTCTATACTCTGCCTTTTTATGTTCCGCTAATTCTGCCGGTGTGTATATATATATATACCTACTTACACTATTTAGTATAAATTATCTCCTGGATATCATTTAAAAAATAAGTATTCTACGTTATTTTTAATCTCGCATTATATTATGGAGGAAAACTGCTTAATGTCAGTTTCGCAGCTGGAGGGTAATTTAAAAGCGCACTTGGATCCATCGGTTGCCACCTCGAGGCGCGATGTCTAACTATAGAAAGATAAAAATATTTTTATTCCAATGCAGCACCATCTTCCTAGTGATATTGCAATCTATATAATATTTACAAAAATAAGTAATAAGTCTGTAAATGATCCCAGAATATATACGTAAAAATACTTGCAAATCGTATCTGTAATCTAAAATAGAAAAAATATTATATTATGAATTATAAATGTAACAATAGCTGTGCTCCACGGTTTCATTCGTGATGGGTTTTGGAATTCCCGCAGGAACTCTAAAATAGTCTAATTTACCTACTTCTTTATAACATCAGCTAATTAGCAGTGAAAGTCCTGTCAAAATTGGTCCATCCGTTCCGGAGAATCATTCGCGTGAGTTTTGGAATTCCCGCAGGTACTATTTTATTCTAAAATCAAAGTAGCCTATAAGTAACTCCTTATAACTTTAGCCATCTGCCAGTGAGAGTTTCATTAAAATCAGTCCATCCGTTTCAGAGATTAGCCAAAACAAACAGACAGATAGACAAAAATAAAAAAAAAGATTTTTATGTAAGTGATTACCATATATACTTTCATGTGCATTTAGTGCAAAGCCGTTAATTTGGAATTACAAAGAGACATTTCAATTTTATTTATATTGGTATGCAAAGACATTATTATAAGAGAATGTGTGGGTACTAGTTATAGATGTAAATAATATGTATATTGTATAGCTGTATTGTTTTTTTTTTTTAAACGCTACCTCCGACATTATCGGAGCCTATACTCGCTATTTATATGTTCTCTTTCATCCCAGTTCTCACATCTATGCTTGTCGTACTTTTATTCTTCATACTATTTCTTTCTTGTATCCATCATATCTTTCATTCTTTTCTCAATTGGTGGGTTGCCAATTGTTCTTATTCCTATCTATTCTATTCTATATAATATTCTATACATCTTTTAATTAGTATAGCTTTATTAGAATAGATGTACCTATAGATATAGATTTGGATAGTAAAGTCAAACGAAGTGACTAGGCTTTTGCTGATTCAGGAAAAGGATTTATGTCCCGGCTTGAGCTGAATTTCGTTTAAGTTACCTACTAAGTAGTTAGTTTGGATATCAGTAGCTAGGTATATAGTTTAATTTTACAAAACTTGGGTTGCGTCCCTGAACTAAGCTAATGAGCTTTAAACTCAACTTTTGTTAGTTATGAAAAACTCACTGCACTTACTACTACTGCTAACGATATTTTTTTAGGTAATGAATGCGACTGCGAAAAACAATACAAACAATGATTTAGGTAGGGCTAAAATTATTTTTTTATTTCAGTTTTCAGATATATTGTTTTGGCTACTTTGGAATAAAGATCTCAACCTAATAACGGTACCCGCAGTGAACGATTTCGTCCCGAAATGGTACCAGCACTGCCTGCACACTGTTTCCTTGGTTGTGATGGTTTTTGACCTGATGTTTCTGCCCCGTCGACGGCCTAAGAGTTTTATGCCGGGTATTACAATACTCGTAGCCTACATTACCAGTTACATTTTAGTGTAAGTTGGAGTGTTGATTTTTCGTCCGTATTCCAAAAGGTTACTCAAGTCATGAATCTAGTTTTAAAACTTATTTTAAGTACAGCTTCAATTTTAGATCCTTACTTGAAACGAGATTCATCAATCAACAATCAGCTGAGTATTTCCTTATTCTAGAACGATGCTTGAGTACTAACCTATACTCAAACAAAGATTTGATCTTCGTTGACCGTATGTCTTGTCAAGACCACTCAACCAATCAGAGTTCAAAATCTCTACTCAAGACTAGTTTCAAGTGATAGAACTAGAGTTTAGAATCTCTACTCAAGACTAGTTTCAAGCGATTAGAACTTAAAACGCATTCTATAATTAGATGTACGCTTGAGTTATGATCTGAGCTTAAAACTAATCTCAAGTGCAACGTGATCTGAGTCACCTTCTGGAATACGAACCTGAGGTCCTTATGGGATCCTCAAAAAAGGGATCAATCTTGCTTCTTAGCTTTTCAAAAATTCGTACAAAATTTGTTCCATTTTTGAGATTATTGCCCGTGGTTTGGTAGTAATTTCGGAGTTCCCGCGGAATTTCTTTGATAAAAAGTACTCTTTGTCCTTCTTTGTACTACTGCCAACGTTAATGCAAAATTTCATGAAGATCGGTTGAGTAGTTAAGCCTAGAAAGCGTAACAAACTAACTCACATTCGCATTATTGTTAACTAGTTCCCTGCGGTTTCACCCGCATTAATTTTGAAGTTCTCGCGGGAATAGGCTAGTTTCCTGGGTAAAAAAATCAAAATTCTATTTAGTCCGTCAGTTAGATAATAAAAAAATAAAAGACACGTATTTTTTGCTTTTTTAAAATAATGGAAATATGCATAGATAAAGCGCATTAAAGTTTAGGGTGGGGGACTTGTGTCGTCACAGCTCGCTATAACGTGCGAACAAACTGTAGCGAGGCGTGACGTCATGTGAAATTTCGACTTGATATATCTCCGTTATTTTTTGGTTACATAAAAAATAAAAAAATACGTGTCCAATATTTTTTAATAATCTACAAAACGGACTAAAAAGAAAAATTTAGGAAACTAGCCTATTTCGGGATATAAATTCCCCTGTGTCCTTCTCTGTACTTCTGGCAATGTGTATGTAAAACATAATGGTCATCGGTTGAGCCGTTAAGGCGTAAAAGCATAACAAATAAACAAACAAACTACTTTCGGAATAGTCAATAAATATTTTGCATTTAGGTGGTATTATGATGTACTTATTAAAAGCATGCTTACAGATTCAAATCCTTTTCGGTTGCCTACGTTATTTATTTATTTTTTATTTATTTACAGATGTTACATCAGCCTTTGTCGAGGCGAATATCTGTATCCTCTATTGAAAACGTTTAATTCTCCAAAAATCTTCGTTCTATGTCTTTACGCATATATTGGTCACATTTTCTATTACACCATCCAATGGTTTGTTATTGATTTCATATGGAGGCCGAATCAGAGGTTTACTGCTGGTCACAATAAAATATATTAGCAATTTTTTTTTCTTTATTATACATAGCCATGAAAGCCAGTCCTTTAGCCGATAATATAATTATAGGTACACTGTTAAAAATTATGTAATTTTACATGAAAAAAAATTACATAAACCTGTAGAAAGTGCCCAAAAAAATGTAAAAGTAAATAAAATTGTGGCAAAGTACATAATTTTCGTTTATTTTACATATTTTCTTCGAAATTTCATATTTTTTTGTAATTTCAGTGTAAATTTATGTAATAGTAACTAAAATGTGTTTAATTACAGAAATATTTGTATTTTTACACATGGGTTTGGGTTTCCACAGGGGCAATACATAAAAAATATGTAACTTTACTTTAAAAATGTGTAAAATTGCCAAAATAGAACTTGATGTTACATAAAATCTGAAAAAGTACGCAATTATGTAATTTTACTTTGATTATAAGTAGAATTCAGGAAAATCGTCATTAAAATTAAAGAAAATATAGGTAAATCTAACCAAAGTTTGTGTAAATTGACTCAGCATTGTGATTTACACAATGAAACAGTAATTTTACCAATCAATAAAGTAAAGTTGATGTAATTTGTCAGAACAATGTGATTTCACACATAAAGCAATTTTACTAAATGTTGCCACTATTATTTCTTTCACCATCCTTCATCCATCCTATCACCTATCTTCTTCTTTCTTTATAAATAAAAAATAATGTTTGTATGTCTGTCCTCTATGCGTTTCGATGCGTTCTGCCTGCGTCCGACTCACGCGGGTGAAACCGCGAGGCACAACTAGCGCGATATAAATATTGATTAGAACTTTTTTACATTTACCTACTCAGAGTCATAATAGTATAAACGTCATTTCGAAGAATAGCATTGAAACAATTTGCCTCAAATTTTATTTTGACTAAACAACTACAATATAATAGAGTAGAATCCGCGTGTCTATTCATATCTAATTAGTTAATCTCCGAAACTACGAAACGAGTTATCATGCTGTTTTCACAGGTAGATTAAGCTTAATTTGGAGCAACCTAATATTATAGACTTTGTTCATGCAAATCGGATTTTGGCAAAAAAAGTCGTTATAAAATCTTACGCGGGTCAAACCGCAGGGCACAGCTAGTGCTAACATAAAGCAGTTTTCAATCATATATTTACCTGCGTTATAGACATGGGCTAATATAGACCTTTTGATTATCAGTAAGATAGGTAACTAGGTATCCTAAATATTATGACGGTATGAGTTACTTATATTACATATCGTTATGTAGGCAAAAGAGCCGACGAATTGATAAATCAAAGCTCAAAATGATAATCAAAGATGATGATTGTTCGATAATATTGTTGTTTGCTATTGCTAAAAATGCGCCTACATTAACTGAACGAATAGACTCTAATTTTGGTTCTCTACCTCGTTAATTTCCATACATCTAGCGCCATCTATGATCACACGTGTGTAACAATAACTTAGGAATAGCAATGAGCGGCGCGGCCTGGCAAAAGTTTTAAAGTTGCATTTCATTTAGCATTGTGTCTAGTTATCATATTAATATAATAAACTAACTAATAACCAAGTTGATAAAATGTGCGTGCTGATAAAACTTAAAAAGGAGTCCCGGCAAACAAGAAAGTTCCCGTTTTAACCTAAAGGGCGTGTTTTTAAAGAAGGGCTTTCCAACCTTTTAACTTGGAAATTAAGTGTAGTGGCGCCATCTGTTGTAGTATGTACATTGTACCTACATGTTATGCTAAATGCTTATTATTACCGTTATTGACCTCCTGGACATAAACTCTCATTTTGAGAGTTTTAAGAATAACTGCATTATGTCCAGGAGGTCAATAACGGCAATTAGGTACGAACTTGCCAAAAAAAAACTGTAGACCTTCATAATTACTCAACCGTCAAGGATTCAAGAATTCCTGAGGGAATCCTGAAATTGACAAGGGAGAACTATAATTACGAAAATAACCAAGAGCTCTATTATAACAAGCTTAATGGCAACTATTTCCAACTTTGAAACACTTTTGTGTATTCAAACGCCTGAACCCATTGATATAGCAACGATGAATACTGACGCGGTACATACCTATGCATAGCTATTCTAGTGTCAATGCGTACCCACTATATATCTGAATCAGCCCGGTGACGTATCTTAAGGTTGACACCGAGCTGACAGTAATTGTCACCTGTCAGTGCGGAGGTAGATTTCACATGACGTGTCACACTTTCCTCAATCATTCCTCTTTACCAAGGTCAAGGAGGCATGAAATCGGTGGGAGGTAAGGGGTGTCGCTTCTTTATTATAATCTCTGTTCTTTGCCTGAGGACTACTTCTGGTCACCGTACCACCGTACGTAAAACCGTACAGCTCCTCCGTCTAAGGGTCTCCCCTTAGATGCTATCGTCACAACGGCCAATCGGATTATCTCACAGTATGCCACTATCGATACTTGAGAGGAGACCCTTAACGACGCGGCAGTGGAGAGCTTTGAAGTACCTATTGCGAATGTTTTAACGTTCCGTAAATTTGAAAGTAGATATAAATATGCAAATATTTCATTGTGGTAACTGGTAGGCGATGTAAATGTGTCATGTGTCATTTGTTTGCTTCATATATAGGTAGGTATCTTAGGTAGGTATCTTTCCTATAGATTAGAGAATGAAAAAAAAAAACACACACAACTACTAAACTTAACATTACGTTATCTTTGGCTCGAGCGGATAGCGTGAAATGGATGCACAGGATCGTGAAATGGATCAGAAATTTTGCGACAAATATATTCCAGTTAGTCCGGTTGAGTAGCAAGTGGAGCGGCAAACACATATAGGTATTGCACAATATTTAAATTTGAAGTTAATAGCGGTCAACACGTCATACTTTCCATAAAAACTCCTTTAGGTTATTATGGCGCTGTATCAAATATGTTTACGTTTTCTTAAACCAGTTTTACGGAATTTCCGCGCACCAATTTTTGTCTTTCCGTTTATAAAGGAATTTCCCGAATGCGCTGTCTCTCTTTTTAAAAGTACCATTACACTACATCTATTTATCTATCTATCTACTACCTTTAAACGGGAAATTCTTGATTATATCTATCTAGACTTACTATAATAAAACAGTAGAATCCGCGATTCTGTACATTGAATATTTAAAAAAAAAACTGACAGGGGACGATAAACGAAGAAGGGTTTTTAAAAATCTTTTCTGTCTGTCTGTCTGTTCTATCTCCGAATCTACTAAACGGATTGTCATGCGGTTTTCACAGGTAGATTAAGCTTAGCCTGGAGCTACATATATGGGCTTTGTTTCATTGAAATCGGATCTCGGGAAAAAAAGTTGTTGTATAAAAACATTTCGCGCGGGTGAAACCGCGGGCATGGGGTCTCATCTCTAAGAAAAGAATAATAATTCTGAGTGATTATCGATAGATGCCGCTAGAGGTATCGATTTGCATTTCACGATCGTGTAAAACGAAGATAACGCGAAATTACTAAGTAAACAATGCTTTAAATAATTTTAAATGTTCCATAAGCATAAAAAAATCAAGTAATCTGTTAAATAACCAACAAATATAAAAGCAATTTTGTTTCTCTGGCGGCAATAATAAGTACTATTTCAACACGTGGTTAAGTAACCTTTAAAGTAATGGCGCCATCTATCAATATACTAACAAATTGTACAAATTGTACTTTCATTGCGTCACAGACATGAAGCGACACAGATAACGTAATACTATAAGTACTACTAGTGCACAGAGGACTCAAGTGGAGTTTTTAGGGGAATCGAAAATGGTGGTGCCGTCATTAATTTTCGTGTTGATGAAAAATTAGTGAATAGTATTATAATATTGTTTAGGGTGAGAATGAGAAAGATCAAAACGTTAAAAACAAACGTATTTTACGATATAATAGAATTGCTATTATTACAAAATAATAGAACTCCGAAGTAGTCCAGTCAACAAAGCTAAAACTTTGTCATTTTGAGTTGAAAGGATAGGACCAACGGAAAAATTCGTGTCAGTATTCGATATAATATCCTAAGAAGTCAGGTATCTAAACCAAAGGAAAGTTTGAAAAAAAATGGCGAAAGCTCAAAAAAGCACTTTTTTGACTATATCTCCTAAATGGTTTATATTTGAAATAAAAATTATTCACAATGAAATTTCCTACAAAAAATGCTTTCTGAATATTTTTGCGTGCGTTTTTCGATGTTTCGAGCAGTTTAAGAGAGATATTAGACATTTTTATAAAAATTTACACTTTGGCGCATTTTTTGCGAAAACTATCACACCTATGGAAAAATGTTAAGATAGCTTTACTGTAGGAAATTTTACTGTCTATAATTTTTATTTGAAATGTTTTTTGATATTTCCAACCATTTAGGAAATATTGGACATTTTTATATAAATATTGCACTTTAGCGCGTTTTTTGCAGAAACTAACGCACCTATGCAAAAATAATAAGAGAGTTCTTTTGCAGGAAGTTTTATTTTCTATAATTTTTATTTGAAATATTTTTCAATATTTTGAACAATTTAAGAGCTATTGGCAAAAGATCTTTTGAGAAATGGCAAAGTTATTGCTTTACTAGCTGTTCCCCGCTGTTTTACCCGTGGCAATTTCGAAGTTACTGCAAGAATTCCGGAACAAAAAGTACCCTATGTCCTTCTCGGTAGGTACCCCTGACAATGTGTGTGCAAAATTTCGTGATGAGTGATTGAGCCGTTAAGGCGTGAAAGCATAACAACCAAACAAACAAAATCACTTTCGCATTTATAATAGTTAGGATTGACTGGACTAAAAAAAGAATTGGTTTTTTTAAATTGCTGGTCGATAGCGAACCCTGCACCTTATCCTGTTTAAGAGAAAATTTAATCCCTTCTGCACCCGATGGTGGTTGAAGCTAGTGGAGCTGGAGATATCACAAGCCGCGACTCAAAAAAAGGCGGAAACACGCATTAAAATTTAGCGGCATAGTGTAGGTACCTATTGATTTAGTAAGAACAGAAATATTGTATCAAACTGTTTTGAAGAAATAGGTAAGTACTAGGTATATTAATTAGGTATTCCAAATTTCGATTATTATAATTTTAAAATAAGGTATTTCTACACTTCCCATACTATATACCTACTGCATACTTACTACCTATGCATCGTACAACGCCGCGCGTTGTGGCACAAAACTCGTAGAATAAAACTCAATAGTAGGTCGCGTAGGTACTGTTGCGCCGCGCCGATGCCTATATCCACGTACCTTATACATTTATATGACTAACCTAGTACCTTCAGAAAATGGCGCCCTCTGACGATTAAATTTCATCTATACGAAACTGCCATCTATTGCTGCGATCAGTAATTAAAAATATTTTCCGGAATTATTTTTTTTAGGACGGTCACGTTTCTTTGTATGAGATGAGGCATCTGTACTAGTATAGTATTATATTATCTGTGCCGCGGGGTACAGCTAGTATATCACATTATTATATTATGTACCTATATAATCTGAATCTCGGAATCGGCTCCAACGATTTTCATGAAATTTAGTAGGCGGGTTTCGGGGGCGATAAAAGCTGGGTTTCATTCACGTCGTTTTGTCCGTGTCCTCAGGCAATGAAAAATGAGTGTTTGGTACTGCTTTTCTACTTAACAACAGATGGCGCTACGAGCGAAGCTCAGTCGCCCAGATATTATTACATTAGATACACAATAAAGGCCCTGTTTAACTGATTTGTAGTTGAACCCAGAGAGAAGGTAATCACTTGGTTGCACCGTTAGCTTTCAGTGACCAATCAAAGTAGAGAAAGATTTAAACATAACATAACATAACACTTTATTCATAAAATTAATTTACATGTCAAATTCTTTCTTTATAGAAATAAGCAATTAAATAATAATCACCTATGGAGTATTCGAATACAAGGTAAATATTGCACCACAAAAAAAGTGTTATTAAATACGATTTAGTCAATTCTATATAATAAATTAGAATTTCTATTTAATAAATTATGATAAACTAGATTTGAATACAATTACAATATTAAAAAATAAACTAAAAACAATACATTAATTACAAAGAATTAAAAAAGCGTAAAATAAAAAAATAAAGTGTGGTCAGTCATTTAGAATCAATTAACTCTACTTTTATTTCAGAAGACCCTATTGTTGTAACTACTTAACTAACTTTCCTTTTGCTGTAAAATTGAAAATGATCTGTTTCCGTAAAACAGATTATTTATCTACAAAGCAATAATTATTTCATTCAGTTCTAAAATTTTACCTCTCGTTCCTATAATATGTGAAAATTTTGAAATGTCAACTCGAACTCCTCTCATTCTAAACGCACGAACTCCTTTGAACTTTACTCTCGAACTAACAGCATAACAGGTTTCACCAGTTTAGGCACTTTCACGAGGACTCATTACGGTAGTGCCACTTTGACCTGGAAATGAAGGAGCCGACGTCCTTGACGCCGTCAAATTCCCATTTAATTTAGTGACAGGCTACGATGTCAAATCCGCATCTACTCTACATTAAGAGCACTCCTGTTTCTAATTAGAGATTAATTGAATCACAGCACTTCGTGCCCCATTGCGGCAACTACACTAAAGACCCTTCATAAACAAAACCTCATTACTTAATGCTAATGAAAATGACTTGCAATAATTTTAAACATAAAGATGACATAAAATATGCAATTCGCTTTTGTTTCTTTTTTTTTAGTTTTTTTTTGTATTTCGAATCGTGAGAGCCAGAGATGTAGGGAGTGAAGTCTGAAGTGTATTCAGTTGGCCGCCACGCGTTGCCAGTGTCGCACGCACGCAATGTTTCGCGCAGTCACCGACGGCTGGAAGCGTTACTGGTGGGGCACAGGTACGGAACAAGCAATAACGACATCCTCACTAATCAATAAAGCACCAAATCATATATTCTCATGTGAAATATTGTAGATAAACATTCACCGTTGGAACAAGTTTGATTTTAACAAAAGAAGGAAACTTTTTAATTAGGTTTTCGTTAATATTTTTCCGCGATCCACTCACATCGGCGTACGTTTATTTGCGCCGAGATAAAAGTAACGGAAAACCAAAGAGTTTACCGGCGTGAAGTAAGGTTTGCCCCGAAAACTATTTATGGTTTCGTTCGTCGGCACCCGGATGTGTTCGTATACTGAATCGGGAACGATCGGCTATTTCCGGCGCACGTGGTCGCGTACGCGAAATGGATAAGGCCCTTACCTAGAGGAGTCTAGCCACTTACAATACATAAGAAATTTATTAAAAAAAGAAATCGACTAACTTTTTATTGTTAATTCTGCAGTGTTGCAACATAAGATAAAAATTGTTAAATTTAAACTGTCAAAACTTTCAAAACTGTCAAAACTGTCAAAGCATTATCATCAAAAATTCATATTTAATACATTTTACATATTTTAAAATCATCTTGTTTTTAAATTATAAGTTTATCTTGGAAGATAAGTTTTTTTTATCGCATGGGATGCGCTCTAGTTTCACTACTGTAAGCTGAAATATTCCGTCGCGTCCGTATATTGAGATACAGGAAGTGAAATTTTTTAAAGAATAGTATAATTATACTTATGAATTAAATCAATTAGAATTATTATATCCGCAATGCAAGTGCAATACACGATCACTCACGATCAAAGAACTCATTGTACACTCTGTCATTTATAGGTATGCTTTATTTTACAATATATAAATTAGTTGAAAATGTTATGCACATTATCCTACTAATATTATAAATGTGAAAGTGTGGATGTTTGGATGTTTGTTACTCAATCACGCAAAAATGGCTGAACGGATTTGGATGAAATTTGGCATGCACGTTGTCAGGGATACAGAGAAGGACATTTTATCCCGGTATTCCTGCGGGAACTCCAAAATCAACGCGGGTGAAACCGCGGGGCACAGCTAGTTTAAAATAAATACGAAAAATAAATAATAAACAATAAATATTTTTTTTAATTACTTTATCATTTTTGATTACAAATATTTAGTTAAGCCCCGTTCAATTTATTTGATCCAATTATTATTCGTACATAAGTTCCGCAAATCGATTCGATCGATCAACTCGTAAGAATCGTTATCTATCGCCATTATCATCTGCAAATATAACACGACATAAGGAAATGATAAATGTCATTTTTACACGCGGTAGATCGTTTGCTAACTATGTCACGTTCATGCTATTTTTGGCGAGATAAACAAAAAGCTTAAAGACGTCAAAACGATAAAATATCTAGTCGACTAGAGCCGCATGAAGTGCACGTAGAGCGATGCCATTTCACGGGTAGTGGAAAACGCTTGTCTAGACCCGACGTAATTTCGCGCCTTTCTACAAAAACATGCTTCAATTTTTAAGGGAGTTTTAAATGTAGGTAACTTTTGCTCTTTATGTAAGACTAGCTGTGCCCCGCATTTTCACCTGCGTTGATTTCGGAGTTCCCGTGGGAATTTCGGGATAAAAGTACCCTATATCCTTATTTGCACCCGTGACAATGGGTCGTATTCAAAATTGTATGAAATTTCACCCGCGTTTTTTCGGAGTTCTCGTGGGAATTCCGAGATAAAAAGTACCCTATGTCCTTCTCTGTACCCCTGACAACGTGTATGCAAAGTTTCATGATGATCGGTTGAGCCGTTAAGGCGTGAAAGCGTAACAGACAGACAGAGTGGCAGATCGACACTAGACAGAGTTACTTTCGCATTTATAATATTAATAGGGATTATGTAATCACTAGATAGGTACTAGTAGCTATATTAATCTGTACCTAACTGTCCATATATCGTCAAAGATAAGTATAAATCATGCTATTTTATCTCAGACATTAAGAGCCATTTACTTCAGTTACGAGAAAATAAAATAGTAAATAAATGCGATTGTTGGTATTTCAATAGTTTTGTTCTGAACTGCATGAGGCCCTCTCTACTCTAGAGGGGAGTGATTGAAAATCAGCGCTGCTCGGGACCTAGGTCACGAGCAGCTTACGCTGAATCACTTCCTTTTGCCTATAAAATTAGCTAAGTTTCGTGTTTTTTTTTGTATCATCTTCCTGATGGTAATAAACAATTTTATTATTATTATTATTAAATTGTAAATAGATGACAATTTAACACAATTTAATAACAAAACAAATATTGTGTAATATTGTTAGTGTTTTGTTCAATTATTTGTTTTATTCACAATGCAATAAAATCCGTTTTAGTTCGCTTACATACCTACACAAACGACTTTACGAAAAGTGAAAAAAAAAACACAACATGAGACATAAGTACTAGGGGACACATGCGATTTCTAATCTATCCAATATTCTGAATTTTAATATTGCTTAATTTTAATATTGCTTTTTATTGCTTTTTAGTTTTTTTTTTTTTATTGCCCTTGAGTGTAACCAAATATTACAGTCTGTATTATTGGCTACTCTTTACAATTCATAATTGAGAATATTATGGCTCAAGGAAAAAATCCTTGAACAGCAACCATGCATTTGCCATAGATGATTAATGTTATTATACCATACTAGCTGGAGCCCCCCGCGATTTCATCCGCGGTAATTTCGGAGTTCCCGCGGAGGTTGCGGGAAAAAGTAGGTACTCTATGTCCTTCTTTGTACCCCGACATGCAGTAGTTTATGGTAATTTGCTGTTCTCCGCATTAATTCCGGAGTTCCCGCGGGAATTCCTGGATAAAAACTATCCTATCTTTCAAGTAGGGCCAAATAAAACATAGTGACCAAATTTCATCATAATCGATTCTGTAGTTTCTCACTACAGAATCGATCCATCGCGGACAAACAACGTGACACGTGATTTATATATATTAGACTAGCTGTCCCCCGCGATTTCATCCGCAGTAATTTCGGAGTCAGAGTTCCCGCGGGAATTCCGGGATAAAAACTATCCTATCTTTTAAGTTGGACCATATCATAAATGGTTACAAAATTTATCAAAATCCTTTCAGTAGTTTAGGAGTCCATCGCGGACAAACAACGTGACACGTGGTTTATATATATTAAGTAAGATAAGACTATGTAAGTACATATGTAGTGATAGATAAATTAGTTATTAGCTCAACCGCTACGAGAGAGGCTTAGTTTAGTTCTCTTATGTTTATGAGGAAAACTACACATTATTATTAGATTTTCAATGACTGGTTCAAATGTAGAGTCACTTCCCGTACTATTTATACTAACTAATATTATTAACGTGAAATTAACTCTGTCAGTCCGTCTGTTTGTCCGGCTGTCTATCCACCTGTCTGTTTGCCTTAACTACTCAACCGATTATCATGAAATTTTGCATTCGTACGTTTTCAGTAGTACAAGAAAGGACATAGGATTCTTTTAATCCCGAAGTTTTTGCGAAAACTACGAAAATAATATTGAACCCGTATTTTTTAATTTTTACGTTGTCAAAATATAACAGCGATATTGAGTTGAAATGTTGCGTGATGTCACGCTTTATAACTATAAATTACTAAAGCCCCCAAGGAACTTTGATGCACTATATTTAAGTATTTTGTCGTTAAATTGATAAAGCAAAATGGATGTGTACTTATCTACATATATGATTTTTCTAATATCTTGGTAACTGACGAACTATACAGAATTAAGAATTTTGACTTACCCCGGCAACATGCCTAAGACGCCATAGATGATGGTGATGAACCAGAGCTACCAGGCTCACATGACTTTGTGGGTAATGGCCGTCATAAAAGTCACCTGTCACTGATATATATGGTCAATGATACAGTTTTCTATTATTAAACGTGTTCTAACGACTATATTGACTGGTACCTATATACTATAAATGGTACCTATATTTACTGAGTAATTATAAATCATATTGCATCGATCAAGCATAGAATCAGGACAAGGGCGTGTATACTGCTTGGCGTCGATTTTTATTAGACCTTGGTTCCAATACTGTGATAGCTAATTTAAATGGCAATAATTGTCTGCATGTAATATTGCATTTAATCTAGTGCCTACGTCATAAACAGGTTATTGTTATTATTATTATTATGGGAAGAAAATTTTGTTACATACTACGTATACAGATTGATAGTTTTATTATTATTTAATACAAATTATTTAGTTTGTTTTATTTAACTACTAGCTGTGCCCCGCAGTTTCACCTGCGTGAATTACGGAATTCCTGCAGAAACTCCGAAATAGTCAAATTTACTAATTATAGCATCAGCTGCAGCAGTGAAAGTCCCGTCAAAATTGGTCCAATCGTTTCGGAGAATCAACCGCGTATGTTTTGAATTCCAGGTCGGCAACGCACCTTCATGCCTTCTGGTGTTGCAGATGTCTATGGGCGGCGGTAATCACTTACCATCAGGTGTACCACTTGCCCGTTTGCCCCCTATGACATAAAAAAAAAAAAAAAAAAAAACTATTTTATTCTAAAATAAAGTAGCCTAAGTTACTCCTTACAACATCAGCTATCTGCCAGTGCAAATTGGTCCAGCCATTTCACAGATTAGCCGGAACAAACAGACAGACAGACAGTTTTTAAATAACAACTTTTTACCCGACATCCGATTTAAATGAAACAAAGCCTATATGTTGCTCCAGGCTAAGATTAATATACCTATGAAACCCGCATGACAATCCGTTCATTAGATTCGGAGATTATCGCGAACAGACAAACAGACAGATAGAGAGAAAAAAAATTTAAAAACTTTTTCTGATTGGTTACTCTTCTTTTAAGGCCCTCTCTCAATTTTCGGTAAAAAGATACGATTTACAGAAATACGGTTTCTACTCTTTTATTATTGTACCTCTAAATAGATAGATTTTATTTGAACGCTACGCTTGTCTAGACACAAGCAATAAAATTTTTTGTAACGAAACATTACCTATTATTATTATATTCCATAAAGGTAGGTAACAAACTTAAAACAGTTTATTCAAATAGGTGCATAGAGTAGTATTTCTCAACCGGTTTTCTGTTGATCTATTAGGGTCATTAACCTTTGCTGAAACTAACTGTAGGTAAAATGAATGGACACAATGTGGGTTCAAAAACCAGTTTCTTGGTTTTGGTATTTTGTAACTCTTATGAGAGAACAGGGGCTATTATGTAAATTTTGTTTCTATAATTTTTCGGTCTCAATCAAAAACCTGGCGGTTTTGCGCTTACAGTATGCACATTTTGACACCTACCGCAATATCTAGCAATCAAACAAAATAAACTTACTTCAAAAGTTGAAGCTGTATCAATATAATCAATTAATCACAATATCGCTATTCTTCTGATTGAAACTGAAATATGATAGCAACATAAGTTACATAATTGCCCTGCAGATATTATTATTGTTGTTATTACGATTTATAACTGTAAAAAGTTGATAATCTTCTATCTTACAACTATCTACAGTCGATAACCAGCATTAAAAAGTCAGCATTAAATGTGCAAACAGTTTTTCTTTCGTCAAACTTCATTGCCATTGCAATAAGATTCAACCACTGACAAAAGTGATTAACTCCATGCCTATTTCTCATACTAACTGTAAATACCCACACACATATACATTGCTGAAAATAATATAATGTAAAGTAGGTTATATGTAGGTATTATACCTAATAAAAAAAATATTCACTCTTAATTTTGGAAAGTAGAATTTATTTTATTATTTACTAGCTGTGCCCCGCGGTTTCACCCGCGGTAACTTTAAAGTTCCCGCAGGAATCCCGGGATAAAAAGTACCCTATGTCCTTCTCTGTACCCCTGACAACGTGCATGCCAAATTTCATCCAAATCCGTTCAGTCGTTTTTGCGTGATTGAGTAACAAACATCCAAACATCTAAACATCCAAACATCTAAACATCAAAACATCCAAACATCCACAATTTCACATTTATAATAGGTATTAGTAGGATAGTAGGATTCATTTGAAAACTCTGAAGAGGGCTTCCCTTATCACCTATAAAAAATTGCCCACGACCTATTCTCAGACCTACTAAATACACATAAAATTCCATAAAAATTGGCCACGGTGCGGCGCAGCGTTTGTATCATTTAAATAATCTACTTTATATGTACTGTATTTGTATATATACACATAAAATTCCATAAAAATCGGCCACGGTGCGGCGCAGCGTTTGTATCATTTAAATAATCTACTTTATATGTACTGTATTTGTATATATTATACTTTATTACCCATTCAAAAAAAAACAATTTAAAAAAAATAAAAAAACGCGGTTTAATTTACAGTATAACCATCAAAAAAATTCCTGGCAATGGAAGTTAATTTATATGGAAATTTTTTATCATACCTAATTACATTAAAATTACTGCCGTTCTTCAGATTAAAAAATGTGTGTATTATACTTACTTAAAGTTAAGAATCCTTATAAATTCGATAGTGAGATTGTTTGTTTATTAAGTTTTCACGCTTTAACGGCTCGACCAACGAAATCCATGTCCTGTCTATGAAATTTTGCATTCCCGTCGTCAGGGGTATTGCAATTTATTTATTGTTAGGTACTAATTAAACTTAACTCAAAGGTATTTCTTATGACTATCCTTTATTTTTCTCAATGCCTTACTACTTAGCCTTTAAAAATGCATTTTTATAATAAGGTTCGTTCAAATATCAAATGTTCTGGAATATTGTGTGAAACAACCACATGGAGGGAATATTAATTTATGATTGACGTGGAAATATCAAAGAACAGTTTTGATATTGTGTTCTCAGACCTACCTAAGTAGTGATTTGTTTGTTTTTGATTAGTTCGGTATCGATTTAACTGTAACATTTGTAAGTCTCTGAAGTCTATTATTGTATTCATCTATATTTTGTGTAAAAGTTACGGTCAAAGTTATAAATTCGGTTAGGATCAATAATGACCGGTACATATTTAATAATAGCGAAAAAAAGCATTTACAATAAGTAAATAAATAAATAAAAAAGTTTTTTTGCCATAATTATCGACTTCTTTATGTTGTTTAAGTACAGAACTATAAAGGTACTTACCGGTTCGAAACCCTTAACTTCGTTATATTGACCGTCCATCTGTCGCAGCCATTTTACTCAGAAACTTTGCGCAGATTCGTTACTATCATTCCTTACTAATATTATAAACACGGAAGTGGGTTTGTTGGATTTGTTACGCTTTCACGCCTTATCGGCTCAACCGATCAACATGAAATTACACGTACACGTTGTCTGGGGGTACAGAAAAGGACATAGGGTACTTTTTACCCCGGAATCCAGGCGAAAACTACAAAATTAACGAGGATTAAAACCGCGGAAACCAGCTAGTACCTAGAGGATAAATGGACATAGATAAGTAATAGTGTGTTGACCCACACTGGAGAAATTTTGAGTAAATCGTGTTTTAAAATTATAGCGCATATATGTGTCAACATTATTCATGTTCAACATTTTGTTACATATTTAAACAATGTAATACGGTACACACATAATTAAAAAACGTTCTCTAACTCTCAATAAATCGCTATGTATCAATAATTTAATTTTGTGGGTTAACATGTTATTGCTTATCTGCGTTTGAATTATAGAAACTATACGATGTCTCATCTATTGTGTAGTTTCTATAATTCAAACACAAAATAACATAGCAATGCAATAAGTTTACATTACGTATAGTTATTAAAACAAAAATCATTCTTACGATGTATGTGCATAATATTACAAACGACCTTGCGAAATCAGGAAATAATCGGTCAAGTGCGTGTCTATCACAACGTAAACATTGACTCTGTTTGGTGCTTATCCAAACAAATATAGCTCTCGTATCTTTAGAACTATCTAATATCTCAGAATTTTTTCCCTCATGGTATTAAGCGTCCTTTTTTTTCCTACCACGATCAAAGAAGTTTCACTTTAAGATGTTATAGAATCTACTTCTACTACTACTAAAAGAGGTAGACTTTTAAAGTAAGTTTGGATTTAGAGGATGCTTTCACGGATGAAAATCTACAGTATCCTTGAGTGTTATAAGATACTTTATATGTTATATAAGATAGAGTTCCCGCGGAAATACCTACCAAAATTTATGTGGTTGAAACTGCGGTGGCACCATAAGATTGATATTAGTGAGAGACAAAAAAATATATTTGGTTGAATAACGGAAAAAAAAACTGACTTAGGGCATCTGTGTCAACACGACGTCATGGCTAACAACAGTCTTCAACGGTTTACAATACAGACACAAATTTTAGTCTCAAAATGTTTATTATAAAATAATTTATTGTTTTGTTAAAACTTTTGAAATTATAATGGTTTATTTCTAAGTGTAATGTGTACATAAGTTGAATTATAAGGGATTCACGGAAACATGTATGAGACGAAGCACGCGCTTACAAGAGAAGTAGGTAATATTCTCCCTATATCGTTAGGTATAATAAAATGGCTGCGTTTTTATTATGTATCTAGGCATTATTATTTCTACATCCGTGCCACTGTATGGCACAAAACATGTTTGCAACAAAAACAAAACAATTAAACGTCGGTAAAACAGAAGTAGGTATTAACCGCACCGTAAAAGATCGCAAACTGTGATAGTATGATTCCGTTACTGACAAACTAATTAATATATTTTACTTTTTTTGTAGATTTTATAATTATGTAGGTATGTATCATAGATATCTCTTTCCTGTCCAAATCTTAATATAAATACTTATGTACATATATACATAATAATTAATATAATATCTACAATGGATTTAATTTAATTTTCGTTTTAACAATGCATGGTATGCTTAGAAAGTGCCTTCCACGGCCTTCTTATTGCCTACTATAGCTGTGCCCCGTGGTTTCACCCGCGTAAGTTTCAGAATTCTCGCAGAAACTATTTTTTTCTAAAATAAAAGTAGCCTAAGTTACTCCTTAAAACATCAGCTATCTGCCAGTAAAAGTCCCGTTTAAATCGGTCCAGCCGTTTCAGAGATTAGCCGAAACAAACTGACAGATAAAAATTTAAAAAAAAATATCTAAGTAGGTACCGTAGGTAGAGATGGGTTTTGGTCCAGCATTTACGGACATTTTGAGCAAATGCCCGATAGTCGTCCATCAACGCCGGACCAAAACCTATCTCTAACCGTAGGTAGGTATATTCGCATTTTGTGAAAATGTGGATGTTAATTTGGAATTATAAACAGACACTTCAGATTTATTTATATGTATACAATATACATTATTATGGGCCAGCATAGTTATACGTACAGAAAGCGTAAGTATCTTTCTAACGTGTCTAGAATTTTTTGAATTGATTTGATGTTCTACTACCACAGATAATGTAATCTATACAACCAAACTTACAAACTCTACCTCTTTATTAGTAGATAAAATATAATAAATTGTAATGCATTTTCTTCTTTTATATTTTACTTACGAAAGCTTTTGTCAATATAATGTGACAAAATTGAATGTTAAATATCCAGTTGACTTTGTGACAGACTCAATGTTTCTTTGAATCATTAATGATCAGTAGCGAGATACCGAGTGATGCTATTGATTTGTTTGTTAGTCGAGAATCGAGATGCATGTTGTACAATCTCCACCAATCAGTATAAGCTTACTTTGATTAGATAGTTCTCGAATAGCTCTGAGTGTCAGTTGCCAATTTGATATGTACTACTAATTCCATGCGTTTTCGTCCGCATTAATTTCGGTGAATTTTATGATGATCGGTTAAACAGTAGGTAAGGCATGAAAGGATAACAAACAAACAACCTCACAGTCGCATTAATATAATATTAAGATTGGTTATCATAATAGTTAATTTCAAATCTTATTGTCAGATTATTTCGCTTAGTACCATAATGTCTAACAAATCAACCAAACCAAATTTTTCGACGGCTATTTTTATATATTACTAGCTGTCCCCCGCAGTTTCACCCGCGGTAATTTCAGAGTTCCCGCAGAAATTCTAGGATAAAAGTACCCTATGTCACTCAGGATCACTGTAGCTTCCTATAAGTGAAAGTATTTTCAAAATCGGTTGCGTAAATACTGAGATTACCCCCTACAACGTCACAAACTCACAAACTGACAATTCACAAACTCACAAACTTTATCTCTTTATAATCTTAGTATAGATAGTTTAGATTTTTAAAAGAAAAAAAAACACCAAATAACTTATACCGGATGTCCCAGAAATGGTGAATCAAACTGCTATGGGAGGCAGCTTGACTTAATGTCCTATCCATAAAAAATATAAAAAAAAAATAAAACGCACATGACCATAAAAAAAGAATATCCAAAAAAACGGGAAAATCATCAAATTTTTCTAAGTTTCCAGCTCTAATTATCGCGTTTTGGGATAATTTGTAAGTTACTCCTAGTTAGGTAATTTATAACTTACTACTACTTAATGAAATGAGTGTAATTCATAAATATAGTTTAAATAGGCAACCTAAGCTACGCTTAAAAATATACAGCTTATTTTTAATATTGTAGAGTTACAAGTTTCTATTGCAAACAAATATTTTCTTCTATTATATAAAATGAGGACGTCCATGTTTTAATTGCCACACCAATCCGGGTCAGCGGTGCTCTTATCTCGGTGAATCAACGGTTGAGGTCATCCCCATGACACTGGAGTGACGTAGGGAGGGGGACGGTGTTGCCGATTTTGACGGGGCTTTCACTGCTAATTAGTAGCTGATTCTGAATTCCGAAACTCACGCGGGTGAAACCGCGGGGCACAGCTAATATAATATGAAACAGTGTGTAGATTAACAAATGACTATCTAGATCTAGGATATACATCCCTATAAAAACGAAAAGTCACTCACTAGATACGAAATCTCGGGACTTATTCTACCTTTGGAAGCTTAAATTTAACTGGTTGATAGTTGACGTCAACTAAGAAAGGATTTTTCGGAGATCCTACAAGAACTCTCAAATTATGCGAATGAAACAGTAGAGAGTAGCTAGTTTTAGATAAAAATTACCTAGGTAAATTGTTTTTTGAGAACTCTATTTTGCTCTATGTCCAACGTTAGATAATGTTGTTTGACGCATGTGATTACTAATATGATCTCTTTGTCCAATTGCAAGTATGTAATTAGTTATTAAATCGTCAATGATTTCACAGCTATTCTGTCAGTCTGAACACAACAAGCATAACATAACCCATACGTAAAGTTAAGTTCTTTGTACTTTTTTTCAGGCATCTTGCCAGACAGGACAAACCGTGTAGAGGACATATATCTCCGATTTTACAATGGGTAAGATCCAAATATTTTTTCTAATCTAAATAAAAGTTTAGTCTTTCCAGAAAAAGTAACAATTCCTCAAAAAAGTTCCGTTTTAAAAGAGTTCTTGTTTCAAGGAAATATTAACGGGTTTTCACTTTGTGTTTAAATTGCTTTTGTCAAAGATGTCAAGAACACTGTTGTCCTTACTAAAACAATATTGCCTTTGATATAATAACTGATATTGTCTCCTTTCACAATGCAATATTCAATTTAAATTAAAAACCTTTTTGTACGCAGAATTCGATTTGAAATGAACGCCAATGGATATTGTCCAGTAAAGTCCATTTTCTCTGCCTCTGTTAACCTGGTTTTATGTAAAAATGTCTTAGATAGTTCATTAGCCGTGGTTTTTAACAAGTTGTTTGATAAAAAATTCAATAGCAAAACTCTGCCAGCTCGTAGACTACTCTATACTTAATGAAACAGTATGCGTGCGATTTTATTTTTTAAAAAGGAACAGAGGGGCTATTACGTAACTTTTATTTCTATCATTTTTTGGTTGCAATCAAAAATATGGCGGTTTTGCGATTACAATATGCACGTTTTGACACCTACAATATCAAGCAATCAACCAAAACACTTCGAAAATTGATGCTGTCTAAACATGATTACTCGTAATTGATCACAAAATCGTTATTTTTCTGATTGAAACTGAAATATGATAGCAACAAAAGTTACATAATTGCCCTGCAGGTTCTGCATTCGGCTCTATGAATGTTTTTTTTATCTTGTGATTTTTATTCAATGATTCGAAATGAGTTTAGATGAGTTAATGATTAATGATTAATTTTCTCTATATTTTGTCATCTTTTGATCCGTTTCTTAAACTATACGTGTAATTTTAAACGATAGTCATGCTTACATAATAACTCATAGAACTAAACAAAAAAACACTGATAAATCATTGAGAAAACACAAAGAACAAAGAACCTGGATTTGCACGTGTGGAACTACGTAACTTTTAAGTACATTTGATTTGTTGAGACGTCTGCAGCATTTGATTTGTTGAGACGTCTGCAGCAAAGGAACATTGAATATTGAATATCCCTTAGGGGGGTGATCCCTCAGCAGGAATGCAACTTGCACTCTCAGTTTACATGAATATTTTTTATAGGAAATCACTTCAGATTTTTTTTTAATTTGGAACTAGAATCGAATACTGAATAGGTACTTTTCTTAAATACGTCCCTCCTTGAACCTAGCTCCGAAATTCCCCAGGGAACTTTGAAATTAACGCAGGTGATACCGCGGTGAACAGCTAGTATGTAATACATTGTACTTAAGTGTATGTATATACTGACTCACATACCAGCCGAGGATGAATACGACCACTCCAATTTATGGCCGCCAATCAATCCGCCAATCATCTTAATTGACTGAAAGGGCGCTCTGGTTGATTGAAACAATCCATCCATTTTATAATTATAAATACTGTATATTGTAAACGAATAGTGGAAATAAATTGGAAATGAAAATGAATAGGCTTATTCATTTACTTTTTCATTTTAACTGTAAAATATTAAATTGAAATATAATGTTACTGTTAAATTTGAATATAATATTATTATCAAATTCTAAACTTATATATAAGAACATATTTATATAAATAAAATTTATATACATACTAGCTGTCCCCCGCGATTTCATCCGCGGTAATTTCGGAGTTCCCGCGGGAATTCCGGGATAAAAACTATCCTATTTTTTAAGTTAGACCATATTATAAATGGTTACAAAATTTTATCAAAATCCGTTTTGTAGTTTCGGAGTCCATCGCGGATAAACAACGTGATACGTGATTTATATATATTAAGATTAAGTCATGACTAATGTAGATATGGTCTCTATTAAACTGCTACTGAATTGCTTAATTACGTATATGTTCGGTAAAAATATAGAAGTCGTTGACCTCACACAAATTAGTTGAAGGTGATCGGTATTTTTGGATTAAACACTAAACAGGTCTTATTCGTCATCGAGATCAAATGACGATAGGAACAAGTCACCAACGATTTTAGTATAAGTTACTACATACTTAGTTGTTGATATTCTCCTAAAGTCGTGACGACAAATCACGACGGAAAGCACATCACTACAAATGACAAGGGAATTTTGGGAAATGGTCTTTACTTTTCATAAGACTTAGTAGGTATTAAACCGCTTCTCACAACACGTTTTAAGTTATAATTTAAATCCAGTTTTAATTGACGTTTTCGTTACAACAATAATTTTATACCATAATAAAAAAAAAATTACATTAAACTAACTAGGTAGTTTTAACTAGACGCAACGCGTGTTAACAAAACCATTCAGTTAAGTTCTCTTCTACCCACGACGAATCACCATATTACTATTCATGGTAAGAAAAATGACGTCACTGCTTAGATAATTAACTCTTTTGCCTTGCAGGTCTTTTGTTTTGTTGGTACCTATCCCGTATAACTTAAACTATAAAATTATCCAATGTACCATACTTATAATATCGAATATTTGATGCACTGCATGTCCATAGACAACCTCTGCATGGTGAACGATCCAGGCTGGGGTGTCGCCATTTTTCTCCCTATGTCAGTCAATTTTGGCAATTAATCATTTTAGTGTCTTTGCCCCAACATTCTGACTTTAATACGAAGGGGAGTTGTTGAAAAGTGAAAGCCAGAGAGAAGGTAATCACTAGTGAAAGCCGTACCCTAAGAAGAATAACTAAAGCCGTACCGAACACACGCGTGTCACGTGAAGTCTTCGTTATTTCAGTCACTTTTCAGCATCTATTTTGGACCCCGAGCAGGGAACTGGCTTTGAAGAGAGCCATGTTTTAACTTAGGGAACAATCTAAATGACAATTGGCGTTTCGCCATAATTGAAGAAGTACCTTGATGAAGAAATTTTTATCACTAAGAAACGTTGTCATTGGCAAATTATAATTATAGACGCCATTAAGAAGAAGAAGAATACGAAGGGGACAGCCACACAATTGCTCTCGGTGATATTTAATTTTGTTTCTTGAAATACTAGTAATAAAAAATATGTAATCCCGCAGGAGCACAGCAGAAGAATACGTGGACTTGCCTCTCAGTCAAGCAGAGC
This sequence comes from Zygaena filipendulae, assembly GCA_907165275.2. Taxonomy (NCBI): domain Eukaryota; kingdom Metazoa; phylum Arthropoda; class Insecta; order Lepidoptera; family Zygaenidae; genus Zygaena; species Zygaena filipendulae. Next base: position 10,528,900 of record OU015656.1, on the reverse strand, counting down.
GTCTGCTTGAGGTCAAAGGCTTCGATCCGAACAGACCAACAGTTATCTACATGCATGGCTTCATCGAAACGGCGCTACAAGAGAGTGTCCAGGTGTGGTTACCTAATTTTTAATTATTACGTATTAAATTATTACTTACTTTTATTTTTTATTTTTAATATCGTCCTTTCTGTCTATTTACATTGCAACAAAAACAAACGTTTATTTTTTTAATTATAATTTTTTTTTTTACTGGAGGGAAGAAGGAAAGAGAATTATATGGTAAATCAAAATTTTCTAACCATGTACCCCAGCCCATATGGCAAGAAATTTTAGATCTTTTAGGTTTTATTATTTATATATTTTGTAGTTAATTGAAACGATAAAACCAGTTAAACTAATTAACATAGACTCTGTACAGACGCATTTATTTTATCTATATAGGCACAAATTAAACTCATAAATGATCAAGGACTCTTTTGCATACTTACTGTCGCTTAGACATGCAGTCATTATCTCATTCTATGAATCTGTAAATCATCCGGGGTCAACTATTCCCGGGGAAATCCCGCAATTAACGTGGATGAAACAGCAAGGATATGGATAAGTTAGGAAACTAACAATAGTATATTTCATTATAAGTGCGGAAAGCCTGTCATTGCAAAGAGTTCCGACATATGTCTACCCGAGCCGAGGCGCAGCCGAAGGTGAGGGTTGACAGTCGGAACTAGTTGCAATGACGGTTCCGCACGTGTACTGAACAACTATTTTTAATACAGTTGCGAAAAAAATGAAGAAATTTAATAAAATATCAAAAACACAACAAACTCAACTAAGTTCCAACTGTGATCAAGAGATGGCGCTAGTCGTATTAGTAAAAAACAGTAGTACAAAAAAGTGTGTCAAAGTCGTGTCGCCATTTGACAGTTGGCAAAGAGAACGCACGAGTTCGGGAAAGGTAAACAAAAAGCTCGAGTATGTAATAGCCCACATCCCGAACGCTAAACGTCCCTGCAATACGCCACTTTTTGAGCAACTGTATTAAAAAGATAATTACCATGTGTTGCCACGAAATGGCTTAAAATGTGTGTGGAAAAATCTATTTCAGTTTCAGAGAAAGCTCGTTGATCAATTTTTCAAAGTTACCTAACCATTTTAAAGAGATAATTGGACGCCATTTATAGAAAGAATTCTTTATGTTTTCAAACCTTTTAAAAATTTATACCTAAGTCTAAGAGCCACTTAGGTAGTTATAGATTTTTAAAAGGTTTGAAAACATAAAGAATTCATTCTCTAAATGGCGTCCAGTAAACTTTCTCTGAAATAAATTTAACAGTAACACAAATAAGTATGTATGTCGTTAGGTCATAATTATAGTATACGAAGACATTATGATCTTACAATATGTACAGATTAATTATCATTAGTAACCTGGTGACACTCCATACAGATGAACTGACTCAAGCACTTTCCCACAAGTACGGCCGGCTTGTACGTACACGTGTTGTACGTGTGTGCATATCGTAAGTTTGACAGGCAGCTAAACTGTTAGCTGTCAGTGAATAATTGTAACATGTAGAATCTACAAGCTTTCCTCGGAATTTAACAAAGAACTTTCGCGGGGTATGAGGAGTGTCCCTTCTTTTATATATTCTGTATTCTTTGGTAATAGAATCTAATATCTGGTATAACGATCAGCAACACACAATAGGAGTTAACTCTGAGTAGAATTACTCGTAATAAATGACTAACCAGTTTGTTGTCCTTGGTGTGACGATTAACTTTTTTGTCTGTGTACCTAATCATGACGTAAATGGTATTTTATGTAGGTATTTACTTTTTTTTTATCATTGATCTTATACCTTGAAAGACTAGCTGTGCCCCGCGGTTTCACCCGCGTGAGTTTCGGAACCATTTTTTTTTTTTAATAAAAGTTGCCTAAGTTACTCCTTATAACATCAGCCGTGTGCCGGAGAAAGTTCTATTAAAATCCAACCGTCGCAGAGATCAGCTGAAACAAACAGAAAGACAGAGAGACAGAGAAAAAATTAAAAATTGCTATTTTTTTATCTAAGTAACGTAGGTATATACTTTTATATGCAATTAGTGAAAAGTTGTTAATTTGGAATTACAAACAGACAAGTCAAATTTATTTATATTTATTTATTATATTTTATTTAAAGATAGATATAGATATGTAGATTATTGTAGATTGTAGATGCATAGGAACGCATAGTACTTAGCAGTTACTAGCAGTTATTGCAAAAAAATATACCGGTTTACGTTATCCGCAACCAGTCGTGCAGTAAATTACTAACGGCAAACCACAATGTTTCTCAATATATCCTTTTACAAGCTGTTCCCTGCGATGCAACTTTTTAATTTGGGAATTCCCGTGGGAACTCCGTAAAATTAGTTCTTAGCTGACGTCTAAACTTATAAACTATCTATCTGCCAAAATTCAGCTTCATAGGTCAAGTAGTTTTCGAGATTTCGTGTTTAATCAGTGAGTCAGTGAGATCGCTTTTATATGTACAGACTAGCTGTTCCCCGCGGTTTCACCTGCGTTAATTTCGGAGTTTCCGCGGGAATTCAGGGATAAAAAGTAGCCTAAGTTACTCCTTATAACATTAGCTATCTACAAGTGATAATTTCGTCAAAATCGGTCCAACCTCTTCAGAGATTAGCCGGAACAAACAGACAGACAGAATAAGAAAAATTAAAAAAAAAATTGTTTAAGTACCGTATATACTTTCGTATGCATTTAGTGAAGAGCTGTTAATTTGAAATTACAAACAGACTCTTCAATTTTATTTATTTGTATAGATATTTTTGGCGACACGTTAGATACTGTTGGTACGTTGTCAAAAGATACTTCAATAGATACGTTGTCACTTAGATATGTTATCAATAGATAAATTACCCCTAAATTACAGAAAAATTAGAACCGATTGTAATTAAATACGTCATGATTCATGAGTTGTATATACCTTCCAGGTCATGGTGAACTCCTATCTAGAGGCGCGCCCAGGTACCAACATGGTCCTCCTAGACTGGTCGAACATGGCTCACGGATCCTACTTGGTGAACGCAGCTAGAAATACCAAAAAGGTATTATAAATACTACTCGTAACGTTACTTTTATGACCTTTGAGCACCATACAGTGGAAGGGTATATCTATACGTAAAATCTTCTGGTTTTGATTGTATGATCCCCAGAACAAATGTAGCATTCTTTTGCGAGACAGTATCGTTTCACCTTTTCTCCGCACTTCCTCCAAGATAGATCAGTAGTTTAGGCTATTACATAGTTTTGTAGTGCGCTCTCATCTGGGATACTTTAATGTAGTCTTAATATGTATATTCATAATAGTTTTCTATTCGAGAAGTGTGTTCATCTGCTCTACCTGTTATGTATTTCAATTTCAGGTAGGTGCAGCATCAGCGGAGCGATGGAACCAGCTGATAGCAGCTGGCTTGAGCTCGGACAAGCTGCACGTGATCGGACACTCGCTAGGCAGCCACGTGGCGGGCTACTTTGCGAGAGAATTGAAGAACAAATACAACAAGACTGTAAAGAGGTATAATACGTAATATACTAGCTGTCCCCCGTGATTTCATCCGTGGTATTTTCGGAGTTCCCGCGGGAATTCCGGGAAAAAAGTACTCTATGTCCTTCTTTGTACCCCCGACAGTAGTTTACGGTAATTAGCTGTTTCCCGCATTAATTCCGGAGTTCCCGCGGGAATTCCGGGATAAAAACTATCCTATCTTTTAAGTTGAACCATATTATAAATGGTTACAAAATTTTATCAAAATCCGTTCAGTAGTTTCGGAGTCCATCGCGGACAAACAACGTGACACGTGATTTATGTATATAAAGATTATTCTTATTCCAGGGAAAAAATATGTGATCCAGCTCTTTATCGAAAATATCTTTAACGAACATGTGGCGTTGTTTTTCTTTCTTACACTATTTTTAAGGCATGCATATATTGTATACTATAAAATCTGAAGTAGAATGTTATTATGTCCTATAAATGTCGCAAATCGTTGAATCCTTTGAAAGTTACAGAACAAAATGTAGCAATTATATTAAGTTGATTTCTAAAAGATTGAGGACCTACCGACCTGGAAACCTACCTCGTCGAATTGCTAGTTTGCAAGCTTACATTTGTAATTAATACTGCACTCTCATTTGCGTTTTTCGGCGATATTGTTCCAATTTCTGCGCGTTCAGTGGGTATTATTATTACAAACATTTCAGATTAACAGCCCTCGACCCTGCCTTCCCTGCGTTTTACCCTGATGGCGTGATGATGGAGCACGTGAGCGATAAAGACGCAGAGTTCGTAGACTGTATCCACACCGACGCCGGGGGCTACGGCGCCCCGGTGAGGACCGCAACCGCTGACTTCTGGCCGAACGGCGGGAAGAGCTTGCAGCCCGGCTGTCCGAGGTTCGCGCCGATACCTCTCTCGGATGAGAGTAAGTGTCACAACTTTTATTATTATTGTTTTTTTGCTGCTCGCTACTCATACTTAAGGCTAGGCGCCCATTGTGACTTTTTGTCGCCGTGACTTTCTGTCACTTATGAAAAATGTACTGAGGTCACCGTATTGTCACGTCACCATAATGAGCGCACTCAGTATAGTTTTCATTGCACTTGACTAAGTGACAGAAAGTCACGGCGACAAAAAGTCACAATGGGCGCCTAGCCTAACTGTTAAGTCGGGTCCATTTTATCAAATCCCTCTACAAATATTAATATCTAGGCGCATTGTAATAATTTCCTGTGGCAATATGACACCTATATTGAAATAAAAAAATTCTTTTTTTTTTCAAAATGCGTTTTTTTCAGGAAAAAAAAACCTACATATATATAAATAAAATTAAAAAGCAAAACACATCCAACAGCATATCCAAATCGTGTAACGTGCCGTTTCCGGGATAAGTACCTATATGTTAAACAGGTGTGTTACAAAATTATAGTGCTCGTATAAAGTTAAATTAAAAAAAAAACAAAAAGAAAAACAACCTACAGTCGAATTGAGAACCTCCTCCTTTTTTTGAAGTCGGTTAAAAACTAATTAAAAAAGTGAAAAACTTAGTGGTGTTACACACACACACGCACGTATACTAATACCCAGTTCGTCTTTTTCTTTAGAATCACTTAAAAATGTTTTGAGTTTAAAGTTGTAATTCAACTTTTTGAGTTTATTTCTGACAGACTAACCACCAAAAAATTATTTGAGGTTAACACATCGGAACGAAACGAACGAGCTCGTGTGTTTTCTTTGTTTGAGGAAGTTGATTAATACCCGCATACCTTTATGAGTGCATGACGAACCAGCGAACAATGTAGCCGCTTGAATGACTATACTGAGCAATGCCAATTAGCAATTAATACTGGAGTAACTTGCACCATGTTTTTTATACGTTTACAAATGGATACTATACCTACTGACCTCGTAACTCGATGTGTGAAGTGAAACTTCATGTTGTGAGTTGGAAATCATTCCTACACATTCCTTACGCAGTACGCTCTGGTAGTCTATATTATGAGCATAATTTTATACAGAGTGTACGGTTAAACGATATACTGAAGGACGGTACTCAACTTTCTATTCTCGTCTCATATAATATAGTGAAGTTTTTTTTTTTATAATTAACCGATAAAATAAATTATACGTATACTGAACACGCAAGAAACAGACACAATGACCGACATATCGATTATATCTCACCTCCAGAACTCGCACTTTTTTAATCTGTGATTTACCAATTTTTCCTGTAACTATTATTATCTTTATTCATTCCTGCTGAAATTTTTTGGTTCTTTTTCTATGTCATAGGGGGCAAACGGGCAAGTGGTATACCTGATGGTAAGTGATTACCGCCGCCCATGGCCCAACTTAAATTATATCGGAGAAATCTTTAATTTTTTATATAGGTACGTACCTACCTTCTTTTTGCGAACTTCTTCTTCTGCTTTTTTCAATGTTTCAACAGACAAAAAGGAGTTAAAAACGACCTTTATTTATATCACAGATTGTTAAATTTTTCACCTAACTATGTACCTACTACTATCAAATATGTTTTGTATTCAGATTTATGCAGTCATTGGCGATCGTGGCGATTCTATGCAGAATCGGTACGGAACCCTCAAGCGTTCCCCGCGTCGCCTGCGGACTCCTACAACAAGTTCCGAGAGAACCCCACACCCGAAGTAGGAATGGTATATATGGGTGTCGACTGTGATATTAGGTAAAGATACAAACAATCGTTACCATTATAAATGCAAATGTGTTTATTTATTTGTTAGCTGCGTTTACACGTACTAACTACTCAAGCGATCATCATGAAAATTTGCAAACATGACGTTGTCAGGAATACAGAGAAGAACATACGGGTTCTTTTATCCCGGAATGCCCGCGGAAACTTCGAAATTAACGCGGGTAAAATCGCAAGGAACAGCTAGTACCTGATGTTTGCTGTTTAACAACTGTTTAAAACAATAACTGTAGTTCTAGTTTGGGTCGTTTGGATTTTGAATTTTACGATAACCATCATCGTTTCTCATTATTTTCAGTGCCCGAGGCAATTTCTATTTGACAACAAACGCCCAGCCACCGTTTGGGAAGGGCCTAGATGGGCTTCGCGCGAAGAGCAAAAGAAATAAAACTGCCAATGGTTCCTAAATAAATATACAGAGTGTAACGTTGAATGAGGGACTTAATTGCAAATCACACCATCGATACACCTAACTTACACCTAACTAAAAGAATATAATTAAAAAAAAAACACACACGATGTACCACGTAAATCTACGTTTTGTCGGTGCGCTATCGGAAAACAAAGGAAAGGAGCGTTGAATGATTTAGAGTACAATCCGATAGTGCATCGCCAACTTTCGTGCTCCATTTTCTTTAACATTTTAGATATTTAAGACGAGAATCGAGTACTGAACACCTTCCTTCAAAACGTCCCTTTTTTAACCTTACACCCTGTATACGCCTTAAAAAGTTATTTACTAACTAAAAAATGTTTTTTCCCTTATGGCACTTAACTGTTATGTTTGTCCTTGATCTGATTAGGTTTTGTGATTTTTTTTCCTTTTTAGCGAGTTAAAATACTGACATATTGTGCTCAATTTCTATTAAATAAGCAACAGTAAGTTTTTTTTTTTTTCATTTTATTTCATAAGGAAAATATTGTTTATTTGTATTGGTTGTTGCAAATTTACTTAATGTTTTTGTTTATATAATTAACAGAGATACATTATATGTATGTATTCAGGCTCTTTAGGCTGCTGCTTAAATAGGTATAGGTAAGTTACTAAAGGAACTCTTCTTTAACAACAACTAAGAAATTTATTTATTACTATGTATGATTTAAAGAAATATTATAGACATTATTGACTTAGTACCTACCTAAGTTTAATCATCATCACAAAATTTTCATAATCAAAATCAATTTAAATAAGTGATTCTTAATTTATTGTAGAGGTAAATATATATATAAATAGTAGTCTGTAGTACAGAAATTACATAACTTGTAGACTGTAAAGATACGCACAAAGTATGTGTATGTGATAAATGCGGGGATTATTAATAATCACCGGTTATAAATAATAATCACCAACGAAACCTAATTGATGCAGAATTTTCGCGATATACGAGTAGGTATATCGCGAATTAAAACGTCATCTTCTAAAAGTTGAACCTCTGGCAACTGATCCATAAAGTGAGAGGAATTCAGTTGAAGAAAACCCACAAAGTACTTAAATTAAACGTTTGGTCTATTACGCCAAATTGAAACTTACAAATAACAATTTCACTTAGGTTTGACATCGCTTTAAAATACTTTAACAGCACCCTTTTTTAGTGAAAATTTATAGTACTGTGGATTGCATTCCGAGAGTTTAATACTATAGTAGGTATACTATTTTAATAGGTTTAATTTTATGTGTTTGGGTAAGTTCTGACATGTGGCAAGCACGAATAATCCTACAAAAAGGAATATAAGGATCCATACTACATAAAATAAACCAATAGGTATCTAATGTTAGAGCAATCTTAATGGTGGAGAAATTCATGAATAAAAGACCTAGAGATCAATCCGATTGTGCCCCATGTCCGATCTTACCCAACATATCTGATAATAATGATATAATAGATCACACTATTTATCATTTACGTCAATAGCCGGAACTCCAGTGAAAGTCCACCAAACCCAAGGAGGGAGGGTTGTTGGACCCAAACCTCATGTCCAGTTGATAAATAAGAAAGTACCCGCTCACCAATACGGGACTCTAGGTGACCTTCTGCTTTATTACTAGATATAAGCGCCTCACAAATTGTTAATAGTACCTACCTATTTACTAAGTAGCTGAAAATAGAAAACTTGGTTGGGCCAAATTTTCTATTATAATTATAATGTTGGGCATTTCATAATGGACAACAACGCTCCGCTATTTGAAAGAGATTTTTTTTAAACCAGAATGTGTTGAACTAGAATGCAGTAGTTATGTTTATTTTGAAATAAAGATCTGTTTTCAAAAACATTTAGTTTCATTTCTTTACTTACTTTCTTGTGTATCGTATTTTGCAAGTTTATGGTCAGCCTAAAAAGAATAACTTGCGGCAGTTGAAACAATTGTATCAAAGACATGCATAAATGACTCAACAATGTATACATATCTACGCACATACTCTGAGGTACTTTCTAATAACTAGGTATATCAAATTCCAGACAAAGACATCCACTACCGATTTTTAAACAAACAAACAGGTTACACCCAACGAACAACTGAAGACTGTCTCTTTCGTTGCTCTGAAAATGAAGTAGGCAATCTTGAGAGCGTATTCAGTGTGAGTGACGCTGGTTTTGTAGTAATAGCCTATTAATAAAAAAATTTAAAGTATTTTTTATGCTAACTGAACCAATTAGGGTCAATTGAACAGAAGCGTTTATGACGGCAATGTTACGATCTACCCAAGAATGATAATGATAATACTAAAAACTTATAACAAAATAGAGTGAACAAGGAAGGCGGAAGCCGTGCGCTTAAAACCAAGTAAGTAGGTACATAAATACAATGAATTTAAAAACTATTTAAAAACGAAATTTAAATAAAAAAGATTTTAATAAACTACGTAGGTACTTAGTGAAAATGAGCGGTGTGAAAATCCTTGGAGTTCATATTATAATCATCAATGTTGAAAACTATCGGTGGAATTATTTTAAAACATGATTGTATCGTTGGTCGACCACGTGCCGGCTAATCCATATGTTCCAGGCGGCGGGCTTTCATCATCTGACAATGATGTTATCAAAACGTATAAGCCATAGCAAAGCGCACCAGTAAGAAGGACCCTGAAAACAACAATAAACCCTTCACACCTTATTTTTTTGTTCCATACTAGGTATTATAGTTCGTTTTCTTACCGAAATATTATCATATTTAACGTCCTTTCATAATATTGTTTTCTTTGTCATTGGTTAAAATATATAGGGGAGGGGTAATGAGAACGGTCGGGTAATGGGAGCGATGGCGCGATGGTGATTCAACGGAATTATTATACATTTACGTGATTGTAAACACGGCTAGTTCCGACCACCATCTAGAAACTTCGCCTGACGAACATGATGCTTTAAGTTTAGTGCCACGCGGTAAGTCATAAGGGATGGTTAATGGTTATGTGTTTTTGACTCCACGCTTATAAAAAACTGCCGCTTGCCATCACTCTTTCCATCTTTGTTTTGTTTACAAGGTTGATTTTTCATTTGTGTTATAAATAGTTCTTTGAATGAATATCTAAGATCTCATTTAATGTATGTGTAGTCCATTTCCCGTTTAATCGTGCCAAACGGACGTGAAGTGTTGTATGTTTCAGATACTAATTTACTTACATTTATTTTATAGTCCTGTTTTTCTCATTTTAAGTGAATAATATGTAATTTGTTCTTATGAGAAATAAACACTTAAAACCTAAACCTGGGACCACATGAACGTTAGAGGGCTCTCATTACCCGTATGTGTCGGGTAATGGGAGCGACCGGCCTTTTTTTGTAAAATCGTCTTAATATATACTGACTATATTGACTACAATTAATTATAACTGTGATTAAAATATATTAATAACCAGTGTAAGAATTGATAAAATTGTACGAATGTTAAAAAATGTGGTTGTTATTAAAATTTTTCCTTGCTAGGCTCCCATTACCCTAGTCTCCCCTAGACTATTCAATAAAATTAACTCAGCAGAAAGTCAGCAGACTACAATTGTAAGGGGAAGTTATTACCCATATAGTTGCGTGCTGTTTATTTACAGGTGCCAAACAGTAGTTACTCTTACATCTACTAAGCATTTATCTACCGTCATTCATCGTATTGAATGAATTCCTCGGTTCTAGGAGTAGTCTTCCCATTCTCTTGATTATGATACAGTTCGGTCACGAATTTTGTCGTCCAGAATATGGAAAAGGCGAATATCACAAACAAAGCTCTGTTGGTGTAATATATTATAATGAAATATAAATATATAATATTTATATGTAGACCAACTGTTCTCCCTCTCCCCACCTATAAAGCCACCACTGCCACTTTCTCCTGCGTGCAATCATATTAAATTAAGTACCTAAAATACGCCATCACTGTCACGCCCAATGACATTCTATGTATTGTCATACCTAATACATTATCTAGTTATTCTTCTGAGTACATTATACGCTATCGCAATAATTTTTTGAGATAGTCAAATATTTAATAGTGACAATCGTTTGTTTAGTTTAACTTGACACATGATCGATTTAGGTAAATTTAGGTAAATTAAAATTAAAATAAACAAATAGATCATGATAAGATTTAGGTAAATTGGTGCAATATTAAAACTACAACAATATAAAAAAATAGAGTAAAAAATACCACAGATATAAATAACACTATAAAACGAGTAGGTAGGTATATGTAATGACTTACAATCCCGCGCCCATAATAAAACCAAGAAGAACTTTTGAAATACTTTAAGCTGTTTGCTTGTCGAGATTCTTTGGAATAATGACATTACTGTTATGTTATAAAAAATTATAACGTTTGTTTGTGTAGAATTAATAAATACAATGGTGTTTATAGAAAAAAAGCAGTTTATAAACATTCAACAGTAGACGACATCTAAGAACAATTGCTATATGTACATCTATTGGTGAGTGGTGCTAAACCTCTTTCCATTGCATCGATACTAAATCTTATATTATCTGTGCTAAAACTAATACGAGTCGTTGTTTATGAATCTAACATACTATGATTGTGTGGTGGTTTTGCCCAGCGCAGGGGTTATTCATGCCTCTTATTCTCAAAGTACCGAAGTTTCGATACCAGGGGCAGTATTTTTGAATCGCTCGAATTACTTTCGCACACGGAATCGCAAAATTCTCTTGCGAATCCTTAAATATTTCATAAGGATCCGTATGTGAATCTTGCGATTTTCGGTTCCTTCTGATTTGCAAAACAGGTTTTAGAGGTTTTATGGTGAAAAACATTTTGAGAACACCTACACATGTATTAGCAGCAATTTGAAAGCGTGTATTGAGCCGGGGGCCGTATTTTTGAACAGTTCGAATTACTTTCGCACACGGGATCGCGATTTCACATACGAATGCTCAAATACATTTTCTAAGCAATCACATGCGAATCTTGCAATCCGTGTGCGAAAATAATTCGAACGATCCAAAAATACGGCCCCAGTACTGCAACAATAAGTAAATTAAAGGGAAATAGGTATATAAATTTATTTTATGCCTCAGAAATTATAAAGTTACTAAGGTTTTAATTGAGCACGATTGCTATAAATTTTCTCGATAGAATCTAAAGTATTCTGTTTTTATCGTAGAATGAATTTCTAAACAGTGATCGAAAGAAATTTGAGGCTTGATTGATTGATATTTTTAAATATTGACAAAACTGCTACTTCACCACTACATTATTTTTCAACCCTTAAAAAACTGTTTTTTACGGTATTTATACATACCATCCGTCTCTGTTGATCCTCAAAAATTTAATTAGAGACGCTATAGTTAAAGATAGGTATCTACATTATGGATAGATATTAATAAAATTTTCTCATATTAACAGATCCAGTTGAATTCCACAGTGGAATCTGATTGTTTTTTCTATCCTCTTCGATCAAGTATCGCAGACTTAAAAATATGGTAAACATCAAAGCACCTGATAGTAACGCACTGTAATAAAATAAATATTTAATAATGTAGGTAATTAATCTATTAATTTATTTTTAGATGATGAAGAAATTTAGTAAACTAAAAATAAAAATATCGGTACATACCTAGGTATATCAGAAAATGGAAAAATAGGATACCCTACTCCTACTTGTCCAGAAATATTACAGGATACATACAAAGAAGATTATTGAACTTATTCCAACCGCAAGATCCCCTAACTCAGTCTCCCAGGGTCCAGAGGAGTGACTATTCACTTACACAGTTTTTACTATTTAACTGCGTTCACTTAGGGGATTATTGCTTTACTTTCCTCTTTAATTCCCTAAAAGTCCTATTTACAATACCTGCCTATTTCATGGTTCTAGACCATTTCTAGACCCAGCGGTTTTAGCTAAGCGTCAATCGATCAGTCAGTCAGTTTCTACTTTTATACATAATATAATATATAGATGTAGGACTGTAGGTACTCGTATGTCAACTAAACAACTTATAACTTTACAATTGGACATAAACCTCATATAAGTGTGGAAATGCATACCTAACAGACAGACAGAGTTACTATCGCAATTATAAATACGTACTATGTCGTATAATATTATTAATATTAGTATGATTGTATACTTACAGACCAGTTACAACCATAATAAATAGAGATGTAGATTTATTAATTTTTACTTGAAATAGAAAAACACAAAATTGTAAAATCAATTATTATCAATCAATAAAATAATCTTCGACAAGAAATATCTGACGAATCATCGATTAATTATCTACCATTAAGCGATCAAATCTACAATCCAATTATTTAGCTATGACGCTTTTTTGTTGTTAAAGGATGTTGTGTCACAACAACTCCAACATACTTGCATTTTTAAGGAAACAACAGCATGCCGAGTTGTTTCTTAGAGAAAGAGACAATAAAACGTTAGACGGAAAGGGGGTTTCACGCCGAAAGGGTATCAAAGCATCTGTAGGTACACAACAACTATTTTTGATGAAAAATTTCCGCGAAAGTCCGCATTAAAAAAACCAAATTTCGAAAAAAAAAAAAATAGATTTAAATTAAGATTGAAATCTACCAATAACATTCTGTAATGACATATTTTATTAATATTAGGATGGTAAAAAAAAAACTTTATTTGGCATATTATCTAATAAGTAAAAAAAACATACAAAAAAAAATAGTTATGCCTACCTATGTAAACATAAAAAGTAACAATAAATTTATCAAGATGCTAAATATAAAATGGTTATGTACTTACTAGAATCTGAAATAAATTCTATCAAACATTCGTAATTTTTTCATTCTCGCTTATTTTGACTCTGCTCTTCGGTATTTTGGCTTTTAGAGAGATCAACTCGGTCGGTGTTACGTGACTCTGCTCAGTGGCTGCTTTTCTTTCCAGGAAAAACTTTGTCGTGACATAACCGGTCAGTGATAAAATACCCGTTATCAACACCCTGGAACCATAAGAACTTGAAAATTAAATTAAATCATATACTGTGATAGCAAAAACAATCGAAAGTTTGTGTGTGCGTGTGTATGTTCGTTACTCCTTCTGAAACGATCGGATAGATTTGGATAACATTGGGAGGAGATAGCTTCTAACCTGTAACTGCAACGACGCTCTAAAACTATAGTTTTGACTGAACTTGAATGCCAGCTGAGTTAAAACTGAATGAAGAAAACACTTTAAAATTATTTCTTAGGTTACGGCATATAATGTTAATCCGTTATTAGCAGTAGGTTTAATTAATAAAGGTTAAGATTTAATTACATAGTATTAAGTGCTGTAGATTATGTTAAATAAATAAAATAAAAAAACTAAATGAAAAATCATAAAACAAATTATACTCACAAAAATAAAATCATTTTCGGTTTGAATTTTATATAGTAGATAGATTCAGTTCCAATTGCAGTCAGTGCAAACGATTGAAAGCACTTCATGAAATCGAGTCATTCAAGTCTGCCAACTCTTTATAATTGAGATTCAAAATAACTTCTGAATTAAGCTATTCAATCACAGCGAGCGATGATTTTAAAACTATCAAAGTTCTTACAAATTATTTTCGTCGAGTTTTTCCCGTACAAAATGTTGTTCGTGTAGAGCACTAGTATAGCCTAGTCCGAAAAGATTTAACTTAATAAAGAATAATTCTATAGACTTACCTAAAATTCATGTTTGTAAGTAGTACATATGTATAGCCTCCTTTAAAAAACTGAATTCAAAAACCTCAAAAATTAGGTGTATAATTATGTATTTACTAGCTGCTTCCGTTTCAGTTTCAACCTCGTTAATGCTGGAGTTCCGACAGGAGTTCCGGTATAAAAAGTAACCTATGTCCTCCTCTGTACTCCTGGCAACTTGTACGCAAAATTTCATTATGACCGGTTGAGCCGTTAATAAGGTAAGGTAAAGTGTAAGAAACAAAAAAACTCACTTTCGTAGTTAGTTAGGATTGGACCTATATAGCAGTGGGTAATATTAGGAAATATTACACTACCGCTGAAAATTTAAGCTACGAGAACAAAGTAACGAGCGTAGCTAGTTACATAATATAAAAATAAATAATTACTTACCTACGTCCCCTGTTTTTACCGTTTCCAAAAAAAAATTCAAATTATTCGCACCAAAATCAAAATGCACCTACATAATATATTTTGATTTTGGTGCGACTGCGATATAATATAGTAATTACTAGTTAAATGCAGCTGATGCTCACCATAACTCATAATATATCTTTTAAAGGACATGAATCCTAAAAACAAGAAAACAATAAAACAATACAACGGATTATCAATATTCTCATGATTTACTAAAATATTGACCTAAAAATTAAAAGGAAGTTCTCAGAGACGATGACAATCATGATATATTTTTTTAAATGGTTACAATATCCCAGTGATAAATGCACAAAAGGGACGATAAAACCAAAATGGTGCAGGTATAAAGTTTTGCTTTACTTATTACCTACTTACCTACAGCAAAAAGGAAAAATAAATAAATAAATAAAGTAATCGAAGTAGCGAGTTTGCAACGCGATCTGCGGCGTTATTTTGAGCGTAACCCACAGAGTAATTAATCGTTTCCTTACTTTGTGGTCTAACCAGTACCTACCTACCATATACAAGTAGCGAGCGACCGTTTGCCAAACAAAAACTTGATCAAGAACGAGTAAGACTTGCATAGTCGGGTTTCGTACTAAAACGACAAAAAGTAATCGATAGTTTAAAAATCCCTTTTATTTATCGCAAATATTAAATTTGACGGGAAAAACTGATATTTCCCAGTAATCTATCACTAAAATTTATATATTTAGAATCCAAATAGCATTAGAAACTAAGAACCTAGATCTTTCATATTCTGTAGATTTTTAGCTGCCTAATTAAAAACAGTGTACCTATGTACTTACTTAACATTACGCTAGATCTCTAGTGTAACTAGGTTTAATTGGTTCTCTTTCAGCAGTTATAGTAGAAAAACATCTTTGACTTGTACGAGTCATTGAAGTCAATACATTATCAAAGTAATTAAAATAATTATTATAAAGATATCAAGCAAATTTATCTTATTTGTCGAAAGTAAAAAGGTCGAACATTTAAATATTGTGTAATACATGTGTGCTGAATGTATAAATGAACTGGGGGGCCGATCACGCTATTTCATAACGATATGATACCTATAGATAAGGTTGGTTAACCTTTGAGAGAAGTTGAATGAGCGTCAGGACCAGAGGAAATCTAATAAAAACAAATTGTATAAGTATGTGAAATTTCACGATTTTGTTTTGGTAATATTTAATGATATTATAGGGCATCATTTATATTATAGGGTTCTAAAATAGGGTGATCAGACCCCTGTTCACCGTCCTGTTACCTTGAGTGCATATTGAATGCATTATTTATCTCTAAAATTCGGCTGCCCCACGAAAAATTAAGTAATTGCACCGCAATAAATTTTACAGGAGGAGCTAAAAACCGGAAATCGCTTTATTTAAAACAAACCTTCCATGTTAACGATTTTAATTTCTCTAAAACTAAAGCCCCTTTGGTTGTGAGTATGTAGCAAGGTACGGACCTACATACCTACCTACTCACAACGAAAAAGGCTATAAAAAGGCAAAAATACAAAAAAGCCTCATTTCGAAAATAAATGTCTGTTGCTTTGTTTTTCCGTAGAGCAGCCGAATTGTATTTCACTGATTCTGTGGGGTTTCGTTACTTTATCGAAATAGAAGCTATATTAACAACTTCAGCTTGGACACATTTGTTGGGTGTAGGAAATGATAATAATAGTAATCATTTATTCTTCTCCACAAAGGTACTTACATGAAATGTGTTTTAATTACAAAAAGTAGGAGATCTGGAGCCTAATGACGGTAGGTTAACCTGTATTATAGGTCTCCAGGTCCCGAACTCCAAAAACATTATTAGTACAAATGGAAAAATATAAAATTAAATATTAAAACCAGGAGAGAGAATTCCTTTTGAAAGAGCGGATAAATGTTTTCAAGCTTATCTATTCGTAGATGTGACCCGCGGTCACAAATAATATAATACTATACCCTCGGTTTTACCCGCGTTAATTTCGTCGTTCTTGCGGGAACTCCTGGATAAAAGTACCCTATGTCCTTCTCTGTGCCCCTGACAAAGTTTATGCAAAAATTCATGATATCTGTCCAGTAGTTAAGGCGTGAAAGCGCAACAAACAAACTCACATTAGCAAAATTAAGGATTTACACATAGCTAAACAAAAATATTTAAAATTTGACAGTATTTTAATATTTTTTTTCTGTTTAGAGAAAGATTACAGTGGAAGTTGAAGTCTATTTACAATTAAGATAAATTGATATCATAAATTTATTAAATTTTAATCATTATGTACATTTCGTTGCCATGTAAAATGACAACATCCCCTTTTAATTTGAATGTAATTGCATTTTATTGATGACTAATTGTGGAAGACACTGTTGTCCCATTAGCTGAATGAGAGAGCAATCTGGTATTCATCAGGAATTTGGTTGTCCAGTACGCCCCGAACGCCAGCAGACCGGTTATAAGGATACTGTAAAACATTTAACAAAGTAAAATGAAGTTTAAACTGATTAATGAAAATGTTTTAGGACATCGAACTTTGACTACCAACTTTCGATATAATAACTCTCGTGGGAACGTATTCGTTTCAGACATCTAGAAGAGTCTAAAGAAAAATTAATTCCTAAGATAATAGGGATGTTGACTACAATTAAAAATCAAAATTCTAATTAGTCCGTCAGTTAGAAAATAAAAAAACTATAGACACGTATTTTTTGTTTTTTTAAATAAATTAAAATATACAGAGATAAAGCGCATTAAAGTTTAGGATGAGGAGGTCGTGACGTCACTAACCGCAAAACCGCCATACAAATTGTCAGAATAGTGACGTCACGCGAAATTTCAACTCAATATATCGCCGTTACTTTTTGATTACGTAAAAAAAGAAAAAATACGTGTCCAATATTTTTTAATAATCTACAAGAAGGACTAAAAAATAAAAAATAGTCAACATGCCCATGTAAATGGATTACTTAAATTTTTAAAGGACAACGCACTTTGGTCGTTTAAATTATGACAACTTTCATGGATTTAATTCTGATGATTCTCTCACTTAACATCTTGTTGTGTTCATAATGTTTGAGACATTCTACACTGTAAAGTATAATTCCTAAGATTTCATACATATCAAAAATTTTAAACAAAAAGTGCCAAAAACAGCCGCTTGGCGGTTTTTAATAGGTACACATCCTTACTGCATTAAATTCTGCATACCTACTACACGTTTACATATTGTCGGGGATAAAATGAAATAGGGTACCTGCTCTTATCCCAGAATTCCTGCGGGATCTCCGAAATTACCGCGGGTGAAGCCGCGGGGAAAAAGCACACATATGGTTTTTTTTTCGTTATTGGTTGAGCTATTAAGACGTGAAAGCGTAACAAACAAACAAACAAGCTGCTCGCTAATTTAACCGGTTTGAATGAAGTAATGATTTTTTTAATCTCATAAACTATATAATTAAATGCAATATCTTTGGTTAAATTATTTAAATGGAGCGATAAATCGTTGAATTAGTCATTGAAACTATGAGAATACAATTTATTTATACTTACAACCCAAAAGGCATCGTGTGAAATTAATAAGTATAGATATAGGTGCTATTGATTAATGACTATAGAAATGATGCCGTCCATCGGAGCACTTACTTTATTAAAATGTACGATAGATCCAATGTCAGCTTATATAGAGTTAGAATTTGTAAAGCCGCTTCTAGACTGTAAGCTATTGAGTTTCACCAAAGCCAATAAACTTGTTGTCCCAGACAAGTTACAAGCTTGTTAAGCTTGGTTTAAAATTTTCTGGTTGTATCTGCGTGATGCATTGCAGTTGCAGAGTGCCTATTCGTAATTACTATTTGTAAGTTGATACTAAGATTATCATACCACGATGACCTGCGGAGCTAGGATGCGCAACATGATAAAATTTTATCGAGCCATTTTATCGATTCTCGTCGACATATTATATCGTTTTGTCTACCGGCAGCACAAAATGTTTAACCGAATCTAGTCTTAACTCAATACCCCACTACTGCACTTTTTTGCTTGGACGCTCACAAATATTTGTCGTGTCGACAATTTTATCTTTCGTTCGATAAACATATCGTGGCGCGCATCTTAGCTATGCAGGGCCCTTATTCACTATGACCAACAACATTCCATGCCCATAACGCGCCGGCGCAGAGGTCACCATGCCTACCCGCTAATCAAGGGGTTCCGGGTTCGACCGGTGGGGTGGGTTTGCTTGGTTTCCACGACACAAGCTAATAATAGCTTACTGTGGGATCAAGTAGATCTGTGTGTTGTGATGTGGATAATTATTATTATTTATTACTAGCTGTGCCCCGCGGTTTCACCCGCAGTAATTTCGGAGTTCCCGCGGGAATTTCGGGATAAAAAGTACCCTATTTCCTTTTCTGTGCCCCTGACAACGTGCATGCCAAATTTGATCCAAATCCGTTCAGCCGTTTTTACGTGATTAAGTTTAACAAACATCTAAACATCCAAAAATCAACACTTTCACTTTATGTAGGTATAATAAGTACTTATGTACTTCTTATTATTTGTTTCTCGTTTTGTGTGCCAATAAATAAATAAATACGGCCCGGGGGCCTATTCCGGCCTGCGAAAGGCCTTTCTATTTGTACGCAGGAAACAGGCAAAACAGCATTTGTTCATATCGACCTAATAAAAAATGACGATCTAAGGACCCAACAAAAAAAACATCTAGAGGACACATATAATTACATTATAATATGAAAACCACAAACTCCTTCAGTGTAAACGGACTCTTAGCAGTTTCCCATGGACTGATATTATACAAACAGCCGAATTGTATGGGTAGTTTAGAAAACAATAGAGAATTTTCAATTGTTGATACACGTCTGCAAAAATACTAAATTGCCAATCATACATAATATATCACTGGGTGCTGTAGACAGTAGAATTGAACGCTTATGGGATTAACCTTTACCATAATATATTCACACTGGTTGAATAAAGTATTATACAACGTGTTAATGAATTAACTAAAAACCTGATACACTTCATTTAAAAAAATAAACAATAGTATGATTAAAATATATTATAAGTCGAAAAAATTAATACTTTAAAAGTTATTCAACATTAGTTTGGAGGTGAACTATCTACGAAATTCCAAGCGCTACGGCCGCGCCTACCGGTTCGAATTTTTTGCTACGAGCGGCGTACGCGCCAAATATTGTATTATAAATAATTTAGAAATGGACTAGTAAAAATGAAAAAATATAATCTATATTAAAACATAGTGCGATCGATTCGCTAGTTGATTCTGCGCAAACTACTATCTAGTTTTCAGTTAATTCATTAACACGATGTATAAGGTTATACATATTAGAATACAAATTGAAGTAGAGTGCGAGTTTAAATAAAAAACAAAGTAAAAAAAACACGCAGTGGTTTTATTCTCTTTGATAAAGTGTAGGATAACATTGATATTAAATTCCAATTTTAAATTTAAAAAGGGAAGCCTGAACTTTGCTTGTAATGAGAAAATAAATATTAAATAAATTTTCAATGTGGGAACCAGTGATTATAAAGACAAATAAAGGCCTATATTATGTTTTATGAAAATTTAGTATTTAATATTTTTACTATAGGTAGTTAAAAATTATGTAGGTATCTATAAAATACATAAGTAGGTGAAAATTGCGGAAACTTAAGTAAATATTATTATAAGTACAAAGTCAAAGAATGAAATGATTGCCGAAACAAAACATATTATACCTATAGAAAAATATAATTTGTCATATTCTCCACGAGTACCTAAGTCATGGTCGCCAAGGTTCTGTACTCTTGCCACTTTCATGACATTGTATTCTCCGATAACCTTGAAAAACACAGAGCAATTAAGAATCGAAGTAATACGATAAGAAAATTGTTGCTAATGAGACACCTTCAAATTATATTGATTTATTAGGTGCATTACTGTATTACATTATAAAGTTTGTTAGTTTGTTAGTTTGTTAATTTCAAACTTGTTCCAAAGTACCTATTTAAGTATTAGAACATTTAAAAATTCTCATTTTAAATTTTCTCGCTTAGGAACATATCTATACAATGCAGCTTGAGCAAACTTACATGATAAATGACCTTTTTAAATTTTTTCAAGTACCTCGATACCTACATGTGTCTGGGCCTGGGACAAGGCCTGTATTACTCTGATATACATACGTATATAGGCGTGTACATTCACATGATTTTTATATCAGTGACGATGTCACTCTCACACGATGTATAGAATAGCAGACTTTTAATACCAATGAGCCTAACTTACCACAAAAGCTAACAAAATCTTCAAAAATTATATATTACTTACAAACTTACAAAACATTCGGCGCTTCAAAGATATTATAAGTAGCGCTTCAAAAAATATGGTATAAATATATACCTTTAGATAATTCAAATAGCTCACCAACGTCAGTGCAGTTGATAAAAGGAGCAAAATGCCAGCAAACAAGAAATAGCAGTGGATAAACTTATTCAGATAATCGTCCACTATCAACGACAGAATTAAACCGGAAGGCAATACAACCTGACTCCAGACTGTTGCACTTATTAAGGTCTGGTCATCTCTGAACTTGGGTCTAGTGTCCAAGCCCGCACCCGCCCAAAGACCAGCGACTACACACACTAGTGCTAAACCGATTCCTTTTAGTACTAAAGTTATAATTTTTTCGCTGTTCATTCGACAGGTGAATCAGCGGCGGCAAGATTAATGCGCTCCAGTTTTATTGTTTATTCCAAACTAATAATATCATTGGTTTATTCAAGTCATTTATTGAAACAGACCAGAAATTTTGAGCTCTGATTTTGAGGTAATAACGCTATTCTGTCAACTTTTTTCCATGAAAAACCAAAGAGAATATAATCACTGCGTGAAAGAACGAAGTTCTAATAAAATAAAAAAGTTTAAGGGTGGATATTTCATATTGATGATTATATTATTCTCTCCGGATAACTAGCACAGAAACATTTCAAACTAACATAAAATATTGTTGCATAGTTTTAACTAAAAATCATTATTATGGTAATATACGTTTTATTTATTTGTTTTTAATTTATACGATTTTACATGTGTTTTAAATAAATAATTCTAATAAATCTGTATTGCACCTTTTGCTTCTAACTATATGCTTAACTATATATGGCTATAAATATTAAAAGTTGAAAAAAATTAATTCATTATAAAAAAATTAAAACACTCAAGCGCATGCAATATATAGGTACAAATAAACATGTGCAAAATTAATCATAACAATACCTAAGTAGGTAGTACTTATTACAATTATTTTAAACTGTCTCATTTTCAAGCCAAATTATTAATATAATGAGCATCGATTTTGTTCATTTTGATATGGATTCCATTTAATTTAAGTCCATCCTCTGCACCTAAAGCCATGTTGAAACAATTTTCAATTATTTTTTCTATATTTTTATTACAAGTTATATCTCTATCAAATAATAACTCCAAAAATTATGTATGTTTCTAAATTTTTATTGTTAAAAATGTATTTTCTTTTTAGGTAATGTTGAATTTACATCAAGTTTTTTATATTTCAGGGAAAATTTGATTTACAATTACGCTCTGTCGAAGTTTGCAAAGGTCCAAAACTAAAAAACTGCGCGACCTGCAAAGCATCCATTGAGGATAATATAACACTGCTTTTTGATATTATGGTGAATAGGAACATGGTCCCGTCCAAGGTATGAACAACTCTGAAATGTCTTACGGGACTGCAGCGCGGGCGTAGCGCTTGGAATTTCGTAGATAGATCACCTCCAAACTAATGTTGAATAACTTTTAAAATATAAATTTTTTCGACATAAAATATATTTTAATCATATTATTTTTTATTTTTTAAATGAGTTATATCAGGTTTTCAGTAAATTCATTAACACGTAGTATATAACACTGAAGAATATTCATCATCAACAATAAATAGCTGCTGTCTGCGTCGGAAAAAATAAAGTTTTTTTTTTGTTGTTTCAGGGCAAAATTTTGGTATACTCGGATAAAAAACTACTGTTGAGGTTCCAATTAGACAATCCCTGCAACCATCTGTTTTTGAGACCTACTTTCGAGAGCGTCATGAACGTCACTAAGAATTGTGTAATTTTAAAAGTAATAACAATCTGTTTAAAACATTATTTAAGGTGGAACTAACAAACTTACTAACATATCAATGAACATAAGAAACTACAAGCTTAGAAACATGAAAAGGAGTGGAATAAGGGTTAACATATTGTACAGATACTACAGATAATACAAATTCTTTCCACACGCTAAAACCGCAGACGTCAGCTAATCCATACTTTTTTTTATGGAATAGGGGGCAAACGGGCAGGTGGCACACCTGATGATAAGTGATTACCGCCGCCCATAGACATCTGCAACACCAGGGGGCATGCTGGTGCGTTGCCGACCTTTAAGAAAGGAGAAGGCTCGTTTTTTGAAGGTTCCCAGGTCGTATCCGTTCGGAAAAACTGCCGGCGAAAGCTGATTCCACAGAGCGGTTGTACGAGGCAGAAAGTGTCTGAGAAATCGCGCAGTTATGGATTTCCAGACTTCGAGATGGTATGCGTGGTATTTTTGACGCGATGTCCGGTGTCTAAACTTAGCAGCCGGGATTAATCCGAACAGTTCCTCTGAGCACTCCCCATGATAGATGCGGTAGAAGATGCTGAGTGAACCAACATCTCTACGTAATGCCAAAGGATCAAGCCGATCAGAAATAGTCTTGTCATCGACGATTTGAGCTGCTCTACGTTGGATACGGTCAAATGGAAGGAGCTGGTACTGGGGAGCTCCCGCCCAAAAGTGAGAACAATACTCCATGTGTGGCCGAATTTGCGCCTTATAAAGCTGCAGACGATGGGCCAGCATAAAGTATTTTCTCGCCTCACTGAGCACACCAAGCTTCAGGCAAGCTAGAGGCCAATTTGGGCTTCTCTTCCAAATGACCACGAAATTGAACGTCGCTCGATATGTCGACGCCAAGTATTCCGATACTGGCTGAGGCAGTCAGGGGAGTGCTCTCAAAACGGGAAGATACGACAAATGGGGACTTCTTAGCAGTAAACGCGCAAACTTGTGTCCTTTTAGGGTTGAACTGGACTAAGTTTAGTCCGATATTTTAGCTAATAAAGACTCGACTTCAGACACAAGTTTATTTCGACACTTCGACGCTTTCCCGGGAAATGTTAGCACGGCCGGTGTATGAGGCATCTCCAGTACTGTCATCCACATAGCAATGAATGCCGCTGATTTGCAGCATATCATTGATATGCAGGAGAAACAGAGTGGGGGATAGCACGCAGCCTTGTGGAACGCTGGCATTGACAGATTTGAAGTCTGAGCATGCACCGTCGACAGCGACCTTGATGCTCCGATCCGCCAGAAAGCTGGCGATCCAGTAGCATAATTTCTCAGGAAGCCCATACGAAGGTAGCTTCAAAAGAGCGCTTTGTGCCACACACGATCGAAGGCCTTTGCAATGTCCAGACTAGCTGCCAGCGCTATCATTATAAATGAGAAATTAACTCGGTCTATCGGTCTCTATTAGGTATCTGTTCACGCCTTAATTATTTAACCAATCTTCATGAAATTTTGCGCACGTGCTGTACAGAAAAGGACGATGGTTACTTCTCGCGGGAATTCCGAGATTAACGCGAGTGAAACCGCGGGAAATAGCTAGATGTTTATGAGACTTTTATCGTTGTATGCAAAAAAAAAACATTGCAACTTAGTACAGATAACAAAAGTAAAACCTCTGTGGTCTGCATCGTTTCATTTTAAAATGTTAGGGAACACTTGAATAAGATCTTAAAATTTTACTCTCATCATGAAATACCTGTTACTTTATTTGAAAAGTCTAAGTTCCCTGACTTAAACTTTAACTAAATTTTAGATACTCCTCTTTTCTCTTTTCTTAGTTCTCTTCTCTCTTCTCTCTCAATCTTAGTGATTGATTTTTCTAAAACCCTCTCTTATAAATGTTTATTAAAAAGTAATCGTGCAAGTTTCTATCCATGGCTGTTGATGAATACAATAACTCAGAACATGCATTTCATTTTATATATTGCATAGATTTCATGTGTATAACTTGTACTTTTCCAGGGGCATTACAAAAACAACATCAACATCCAGGAGTTGGCCCACTCGTACTACAATAGCATGTTTGTGTACGGCAACCTAACGTTTAATAGTATTTTCTACAATGAGGAGTGTAACTTGTCGTGTGTCAATCTGAATGTTGTATTTTTACCAAAGGACAAAAAAAGTGGCAAAACGAAATGATCCCCTTCATCTGCTTGTCAACATTTCATTAAAAAAAAAGATCCTGATTCTTGTTTTTTTTAACCGACTTCCAAAAAGGAGGAGGTTCTATGTTCGATTGTATGTAGGTTTTTTTTGTATGTTCACCGATTACTCGAAGACGGTTGGACCGATTTGAAAAATTCTTTTTTTTTTTTGAAAGGGTATACTCCCAATTAGGTCCCATTGCCACAAAGTCGGGATCTGATGATGGAATCTTGGAGAAATCGAGGGAACTCTTCAAAAATTATAGGCACACCTATAGCGATTTTGGTATTTTTGATAGTAAATCGTTCATTTGCTTTCGAAAAGCAAAATTTGAAGACGTGGAACTGATGATAAAGACCATAGATGGTCATCGGAACTACTCAATAATAGGTATTTCACGGGTTCCGATTCGTTAACTTTAATATGGTTTCTAAACAATTTATTCTCGTCACAATATATATGGTGAAGTGGAACTGATGGTGATGTACTAGGAGAACTCCTCAACAAGTAACGTCCTTGCGTCGGGAAAAGCAATATTTTGTAAAAGGTGATGAACAGTTGACATTAGGCTATTGTAACTTAGAGAAATTACGAACTAAGTCACTTAAAAGCGAGAAATAAACAAAATTTTAACAAAAAAATTAAAACCGACTTCCAAAAAACAAAACTAAAAAGGCTAAAAATAAAAAGCTAAAAATAACAAGATATCGATTTAATCCAAAAGACAAAAACACACGTAATATTATTATTGGTTTGTGCTACCACTGATCGGTATGAACTCGGTGACACAAACGAAGTGTATTTTTTAATGAAGACAGATTATAATTTGTATAGGTACCTACCTACTTAAATAAAAAAACATACAATAACAACTTTAAAATTGCTTAAATAAGTAGTGGCAATTTAATGTGATTTTAATTTTAAAATAAAACATGACAACAAAATAAATAATATCTATTAATTATTAAAGAGATCGTACTTAAAAACAATGTTTTCGTTTTTCTGTTTTTGTCGATAGGTACTTGATGCAAATACCTACCGTTGACATAATATAGAAAGTGACGTATCCACATACATGCCTTTGGCTAGCGCTCGAGTTTAGCCTAATCCTGCCATGACTGCTAATCAATCAAAGGGACATTCTTCATTATGGTCCAGTTTGATGCAATACATTCCTCTTGATCTGCAAAATAAAAAATCATCCAAAAAGTTTGAAGCAGCAACTAGAAGCAGTTTAGTTTATTCAGTTCAGTTTTCAGTTTATTTTTATCAATCTATTTTTTTCATACTGAAGTTAGTTGGTTTCACCTACTAAAGGGTCTTTCAATAAGGACGGGTCGATTTTGACATGAAATAAAAAAGGCCGTGTGTGAGATTTTAACGATTTTTTTTTTTTATTTGAAAGAGCTATATATGCCATTATGTGTGGAAAATCACATCGTTTAAATGTCCGCCGCGGCTTCTCACGGTGGCACGAATTCGAGTTGTCCAATGTTCAACAACTCTGCCGCATAGTTCGGGTTGAATTTCAGCGATAGCCTGAGCTATGTTGACTTTAAGGGCATCGGTCGATTGTGGCTTATTGGTATAGACCTGCGACTTAAGAAAACCCCACAAAAAAAAGTCTAAAGGTGATAAGTCGAATTTGGCCACCAAACGTTGGAGAGTCGACTTTGAAGGACCACCTCGTCTGCCGTAAAATGGGCGCAATGCACGTAACGTTTGCACTAACGAACACTCATTTTGGTAATACATTTTTAACATTTGGACGTGTTGCTCAACCGTGTAACTTGCCATGGTGATTTGGCATTACTAACTGAATAAAAAAATATAGGTTAGAAAGACGACGTTAAAACAACATGGCCGCCACAGGCTGCCAACATCGACCCGTCCCTATTGAAAGACCCTTTACTATAAAATTTCCAGAACAGGGTACATAAATTTAGGATACTTAGAATATCGTTACTTTAATACATTATTATCTACTATATTTAATCCCTACTATCCTGTAAATGCGAAAGTAACTCTGTCTGTCTGTTTGTTACGCTTTCACGCCTTACCGGCTCAACCGATCATCATGAAATTTTGCATACACGTTTTCAGGGGTAAAGAGAAGGACATAGGGTACTTTTTATCCCGGAATTCCCGGGGGAACTCCGAAATTAACGCGGGTGAAACCGCGGGGAACAGCTAGTACATAATATAAATAAATTGTAGTTTGTGACAATTAATACTATTTGAGTGTGAAAACAATTTTTTTTTTCTTATCCTAAATCATAATTTAATTGGAATTATACTATCTTAGCTATTGATTTAAGAAATAATTAGGTACATTGTACAATGTACATACCTACCTACCGACGATCTTAACACGCGACTATCCTAATGTTTGTTTGTCAGTACGCTTTCAGATCTTATCTACTCAAGCGATCATCGTGAAATTTTGTATGTTACCTACATGTGGTCAAGGGTAGATACAGAATAAGAGATAAGGTTGAGGGTCTGTTTTAAAAACAAAACAATTATAAAACACACGCATGCGGGAAATTCATAGAAAAGGCGATTATAACACCGCACCAAAGAGCCAATAGTCTAACCAATAATCCAATAAACTAAATCAACTGGCCCTCAGAGACGGCAGAACAATACTAACGTGTCTGGTGTGTCGTCACCGAGCAGCCTGACAGCCCTTCTGTTAAGCTGAACCCCCCACCGCCCCTGCTCCTTAGGGCATGAGGTCTCGCAGGGCACACCAACGAGATGCATACGCCGACGGACACTCGCCGCGAAGTAGCAAGAGCTCATAAAATGACTGCATCGAGATATACCTATAACCACAGAAAAAAGATCATGGTGGCGAGTCGTATTCGTCGCGTTTAAAAAAAAAATTATAAACGAAAATAAAACCTTGTGTGAAATAAAATGCATAATATAACGATATCTCAAGCTGATTCCTTTGCAGCTCTGGGGCCCGCTAAGAACTCCGAGGAAGATTTTGGGATCCTTACCAAAAACTGCAAAACTGATTATAATATGTAAACTGTAAATTGTTTTTCAAACAATACCCTTTGGGTATGGAACCCTAAAAAAACAGTCTTTTTTAGATTTAGAAAATTTTTTTTCTTTGAAAGGGTATACTCCCAATTAATAATAATAATAAGCGATTTGGGTATTTTTATAGTAAATCGTTCATTTGCTTTTGGAAAGCAATATTTGAAGAAGTGGAACTGATGATGAAGATCACAGATGGTCATCGGAACTACTCAATATAACTAGTAATTTAATAGGTATTTCAAGGGTTCCGAATCGTTAACTTTTATATGGTTTCTAAACAATTTATGCTCGTCACAATGTATATGGTGTAGTGGAACTGATGGTGATGTACTAGGAGAACTCCTCAACAATTAACGTCCCTGCGTCGGGAAAAGCAATATTTTATAAAAGGTGATGAGCAGTTGACATTAGGCTATTGTAACTTAGAGAAATTACGAACTAAGTCACTTAAAAGCGAGAAATAAACAAAATTTTAACAAAAAAATTAAAACCGACTTCCAAAAACACAAAACTAAAAAGCTAAAATAAAAACCACCAGTGGGCTTGTCACCGAATTCAAACCGATCAGTGATAGCACAAACCGATAATAATATTACGAGTGTTTTTATCTTTTGGGTTAAATCGGTATTTTGTTATTTTTACCTTTTTATTTTAGCTTCTTAGTTTTGTGTTTTTATAATTTAACTGTAACACGGCATATACCTACGAATGATAAGGGTACGTTGATCTTTATTGCGTCAATTGCACAACAGTTAATTCACGTTACAAATCAAGATGAAAACAATTTTTTTTTTTAATTTCGTCACAATTTCGTTACTGTGCAATACCTATAATACCTATTTCTATCCCGACCACCGGAGTCGATCCACCTTTCATTTATAGAGCAACGTAGGCGTTTGATAAAAGCTTTACTATAATTTCAAATATCAGCGCTAGAGAAACTCTGGTGTCAAGGGGCCTTAGGGATTGGTGCATAGCAACAGTAGCTTCGAAAATACTTACGCATAAAATGCCCCATGCAGCCGGGTTGTATTCTACCCCCGTTGAAGCAGAAGTCAGCGTGGCCAACCAACCCAGTCTCGCCGAGAAAACCAGCATTGGTGTGAAGAACTTGCACCACATGGGCATCGTCCCTACCCAGTCTGAAGAGCGGGGAGCCATATGCTGATACTAATGGTCGAGCTGGGTCTAAACCTGGAAACAAATTATAATATCATCTACGGTATAAATACTATCAACTTCTATCCTGTATAGTTATAGATGGGCAATCAACAAGGTACCTAGGGTTTAAACCCGTCAAAAGCCCGTAAATTTCCAGGTTTCAATAGGGTTTAAATCCAAGCACCAGGTTGACCATTGATCATATATATGTATAATATACGTATAATGCAGGATGCCCGTCAAAGTGGGTGCTAAAAGTAAATAAATTTAAACGCCATTCAATATTTAATTAAGATGTATTCAATTCGAATCAATTCCATGCTCCACGATTATTATTATAGTTTTGGTGTTCTATTTAACTGTTCAAGTTTACAAAAGTTTACGACACGAAAAATAAATCAATATTTTAATGTAGGTTCCCTATATTAAAATATACCTACTATACCTAAGGAATCGTCTAAAATCCTCTCCTAAAATCATAAAATCATATAATCAGACACGTAAAAGAGTCGTCGAGAGAGTTTTGTTTTTTTCATTCGACTGCGGATACCTAACTAAAAAGACTGACTAATTATAACTAGCTGTCCCCCGCGGTTTCACCCGGGATAATTTTAGAGTTCCCACGTTCTGTACGTACAATCAGCGGCTTAGGCTGTGCGTATGTCAGTCAGTCAATGACAAAGCATTTTATATGTACCTATAGAGTGTACGGATATCAGCTACGTTTTTTATTAACTTTGAGATCGTTGACGTTATGTGCAGATCAAGAAAAATTTCTTAGGCGAATATGTATCGCGATTTATAGATAAAGAATAAAAATAATAGTTCAAAATTATTGTATTATTTATTAGTATTGCACAATTATGTGAAACCTCAACTAAACCGCGTTGCTATCTCTACGGTCACCTCTCTATGTTACAATAATATTATGTTTTCTTTCTTAAATGATAACAAAATCATCATACCATGGACGGTCACAGTTAAATTATAAAATCGGAGATTTGTTCAAATCCCTAATCACCTCATGCAATCATGGGCAAAATAGATGAAATATATTATAATTATTATATTTACTTTTTCCGCGGCTTCTTTCGCGGTAGTGTAGATTTTGTCAATCAGTTTTCTGTCCCTTTGGGAAAAGTAGATACTTTTTTTCTGGATGAAACCTAGGGTACTCCTATGGCCTTTTCTGTAGGTACCCCGACCTGACAACGTGTATGTATGCGTTTCATGATCGGTTATGTAGTCATAGTTAAGGCGTGAAAGCGTTACAATTTACAAACAAGCAAACTTATATTCGCATTTATTAATTATACCTACTAATGAGGTGTTTTTTTGGTTCTGTACTCTGATAAATATGAATCCGGATCAAAATTTGTGCTGAATCTTAAGGAAATAGGCTTGTATCCGGGGTATGAAAATCTAAATTCTATTTAGTCCGTCTTGTAGATTAATAAAAATAATAGACCCATATTTTTTGCTTTTTTAAATTATTGAAAAAATACTAAGATAAAACGCATTAAAGTTTAGGAGTGGGGGCTCTTGACGTCATAACGTGCTATAAACTGTAGCACGGCGTGACGTCACGCGACATTTGAACTTAATGTATCTCCGTTATTTTGTGATTACGTAAAAACTGAAAAAATACGTATCCAATATTTTTTATTAATCTAAAAGACGGACTAAAAATTAACATTTGGTTGACAAGCCCATCCTCGGAAACCAATATTTGAAGTTGATAACTTCCTATTTTTTTACTGCTCTATAGTAATCGTAGGCCGCACACATGGTAACAATAATTCTCCTCAGTCTGTGCTTCAGTCGTAATTTTTATTTTTAGCCATTCTTCGTCCCTGAGTAACGTAGTGTTGAGGGCCAAGTTATTATGTTTTTTGCAGTTATTACTGATTGAGAAGATGTGCGCAGTTTTTTTGAGGTCCTTCTACAGATTCATTACATTGTCTGGTGTTGCCAACCATTACAGGCTGTTTATAATTTTGTATTATTTTAATTTATTTAAATAGAGAATGTCATTATTTTTATGTTACGTCTTCTATCAGCCCCTTGACAACCATTTCTATTACTAATTAAATTTTGATAATATTTATTTAACAATTATTGCCTTTTAAATCAGTCCTCATAGCTCCCCTCGGCTACATCTGGTATACATTAATATACTATTTTTTATGAATTTGTTAGCTAGAAATTAGAAATGTTGAAAATACTTACTATTTGTGATTTAGGTAGGTACTGATAAAAAAAAATGATATCCCTTAATTTATATTGGTACGTTCTTTTTTATAATCTTGTAGATATTTCACTGTAAATAACGTAATTGTTAAACAAAAACACTTTTGATAATTTTTTATCGAATGAAATACCACCTAAGGTGGATAAGTGGTTAAATTTCTACTTCAAATATTTCATAAAACATAATATTTAGTCAGAATAAAGATTCTTTGAATACGTACGAATATGTTTCTGACTAAAATCTTCAATTTTTTCTATGTATTTAAGTTATGCACTTATGTATACCTACTCTCATCGACGACATGATGTTGGTATTTATTTTTTACTTCTCATGTAAGCGAATTTATATTCATAAGAGTATAGGTGCTCTTTAACCCGAACCCGAATCTAGAATTTCATTAAATAAATTAAGAAATTTCTGAAATTTTCTTAAAAAATATCATAAAATTAACTCATTATTACTATGTACTATGTATTCAATATATTTTGTTGTTGCCATCACTATATTTTAATAAGTGCATGGAATTGTTTTTAAACATACGTAGGTAAGTATAGTAATTGATCACAGCTGAATCAACATAATTTTTTTTTTAATCCATATTTTTAAAACATGTAAAACCATATTTGGCGCTCATGTAGTCATTTCCTGAGCGTACGCTCATATTTCCGTCTTGGTCATGTAGATTTTCCCTCTATCGTAGATACTTGACTTTTTTACCAAGTCACTCGGCTTTTTTCCATTTCATGCAACTTTGAATTACTTAACTAATTATTATACAATACCTATCATAACAGAACTTGGCCCGTTATAACATTTTTATCATTTATAAAATTACCTATTTATAGCGCAAAGTTCAAGTGTGTTCTTTCTTCTATCAACATAATTATATTAGTTCGGGAGCGTCTGGGTTTGATTACAGACGTGTGTTCAGTTAGGTTATTTGAAGCCGGCTTTTTTGCAAACACAAAATGGTTAAAGTAGAGATTAAATACACCAAGGTAAGCGAATTTAATTATTTGATGACAGTTAATATTTTATCGTTATGTATTAACTTTAGGATTAGAAAAACGCGCCCTTTTCAGATCAATTATATTTTGCAATAATGACATAGGTATTATAGTACGTATAGGTACTAGAGCATAGTTTTTTTATTTATTCGTTGATTCAAGAAACAAAGGTTACAATTTGACTTATAAAATTTAACATATTAATATAAATAACGCATAAAATAGAACACTTATATCTTAAGTTATAGTAAGTTCTTTTTTTTAATATTTTTGGTACATATCTTTTATAAATTTAAAAGATAAAAGAAGTCTATCTACTTACCTATCTACATGTAATAATTAAATTTTTTTAAGGTGTTTCAAAAAAAATATTTAAGAGTCACCATAATTCAATTTATAATTTTCTACTATCAATTTAAATCGTTGAGTCATACCTATAATACATACCTAATACTTTATATAGCAATATTTAACATTTACCAAAAACAATTGAATACCTATGTTTCTACGAATTCTCGCCGAAGAGACTGTAAGGTGGTTTCACCACCCGTAAAGTTTTGTCACTCTACATGACGTGCTGAATGCATTTCTATACTTTTTCATTTTAAAATTTGTAAAAAATTGAAAAAGTTGCATGAAAATTTTCTACATAAAATAACTTATTAAACAATCATTAAACATATATTATACTAGCTGTCCCCCGCGATTTCATCCGCGTTAATTTCGGAGTTCCTGCGGAGGTTGCGGGAAAAAAGTACTCTATGTCCTTCAGTTCCCGAGGGAATTCCGGGATAAAAACTATCCTATCTTTTAAGTTGGACCATATTATAAATGGTTGCAAAATTTTATCAAAATCCGTTCAGTAGTTTCGGAGTCCATCGCGGACAAACAACGTGACACGTGATTTATATATATTAGAAGATATCTTATCTCATGGTTGATTAAACAAAATACATACATACCTATGTACCTACCTACACAAGAACAATTTGAATAATTTATAGATATTGACATAATTATGATACAATAGGTACTGATAGGTACATAACATGTACGCTTTGAATCATGCTTATATTGTGTTTATTCGAGTGTGTACGCATTACGCACCTACACATAATGATAACAAAAACAGCCAAGTTCATGTCGAACCACAGCCAAGTTCATGTCGAACCATGCACGTTGAAAGATTCCATAATGAACGAGAACGTTCGCCGTTAAAATTCAAAGACATTATTTAAGTTTTTTTTTTTTCAAAATACTTATTCGATATTTTTTTAATGATTGAAATAATTAACAATTCACACACCAATAAAAACTTAACCTTGCAGATAATATGAAGGCGTCCACGAAAAAAGCTACCAGTAGTCATTGAGTTAAGACTAGATTCGGTATCTAGAATAGTCAATTCATAGCAAGGATTGGTAAAATATTCAAAAACTAGCTCAGTTTTTTTTTTTACATTTGAAGTTAAAAGTCTGAAAAGGCTTGATTTGAGAAAAAGTATTTCAAAAGATTGTGTGAAATCATTGATACATTAAAAAACATGTGAAATAAAACAAAAACACTCTTACTTGCTTGTTACATTTTTTATATATTATTGTATATATTATACATATTATTGTGTATTGAGCATTTATTAAAAATTAATCAATTAAAATGGCGGACGGTATAATAATATATCTCGGAATATACCGAATTAGAAGATTACCTAAAAAAGGGAGTTTAAGTTTTTGAAAGTTTCTTTGAAAATAGAA
The DNA here is from genome assembly GCA_907165275.2 of Zygaena filipendulae. NCBI lineage: Eukaryota > Metazoa > Arthropoda > Insecta > Lepidoptera > Zygaenidae > Zygaena > Zygaena filipendulae. The sequence goes on along the minus strand of OU015656.1, from coordinate 10,494,513 downwards.
AAGATACGTGTACCAACCTCTTTTTCTTCATCCACTGGTTAGGTCACCTTGAATTTTTCAACCAAGTTAAAAAGTTAGGGGGGACACAGTTCACGAATACAGGTCAGGAATACAGAGAAGAACAATAGGGTACTTTAATCGCAAAATCCACTCGACAGGTGAAACCGCGGAGATAAGCTAGTATCCTTTCTATTATAAATGTGTATGTAAGTTTGTTTATTTGTTATACTTTCACACCTAAACTATTCAACCGATCATCACAGAATTTTGCATACACGTTGCCAGGGTATTGAAAGATACTGAAAACTGAAAAGGACATAGAGCACTTTTTAATCGACTTCAAAAAGGAGGAGGTTATCAATTCAGATGTTTATATATATGTTTATTTATTAAGGGCTGTAGTGCCTTTATCAATGATCACATCGGGCCCTTGTCTGACCTTTTGGTCTTGTTAATATAGTATATATGTATATGTTTTTTATGAAGGTATGTTCGGGGCAGAAGTCCGTCATAATGTATAGACGGATTTGCAAAATTATTTTTTTGTTCGAAAGGGGTTTATTCCGAAATGTTCCCATTTAAATTTCATAAAGATTCGGTTTAATTTTCTTTTGATAATTTGCTTATAATCCTGGAATTCCTAGTAAGTAGATAATATGTTTGAAAACTAACAAAACCCTAATTTACCTATACCTATTCAAAAAATATCTGATCTGCCGCTCCATACGCTCTATCTTATTTATGTTCAGCAGATGTAAATGCTACAAAGGTACAATAGTGAAATCGCCATAACAGCAGAACAACTTATCAAAAGAGCAATCAACTGTTATTAGCGTTCAAACTCTGTTATCATGGGCACGGTATCTCAATTGCTGAACACAATTGAAGTCTATAACAAGGGCACATATTCCATTTTAGTTTGTCCACAGAGCGGATGTCTGTGACAACAATAATGTACACAGCTCACGTGACAATAAGCAATTCACGTACGGACAGACAACACTGAATAAACAGAATTTAAAACTGTAATCAAACTCGAACATTCTTGAGACAGCCTAGAGTTTATAATGTTAATTGATAACATTCAATAAGCTGATGATAAAGTTTATCAATTAATTTAACTTACCTAGCTTCTTGAGATGATTATGATTAGATAAAATAATGTATGTGAACACAGATAATATAGATTCCGTACTACATAGATAATAATAAGTAACCAATTATTATATGACATTATAATATCGTGTTCCCCGCGATTTCACCCTCGTTAATTTTGTAGTTCCCACGGGAATTCTGGGATAATAAGTACCTCCTTACATCCTTCTCTGTACCCTTGATCAGGTTTTTCATTACCTCCATCACCTTTCTACATACATATTATCAGTTATCCATTTAGCAACACAAACACAGCAAATCACAAACAATGATCTAATATTGTTTTTTCGTTCTAGCTCTTCATCAATAACGAATGGGTTGATTCTGTCAGCAAGAAGACATTCCCAACGATCAACCCTCAAGATGAAACCGTCATCACACAGGTTTCCGAAGGAGACAAGGTGATTGTTTGCTTCATAGCAACCATAACCACAGATGTATTCACGTTTTTAACTTTAGTGGTCTTGGCTTTGCTTTGCATTTAATCAGTTAGATTGTATTGGTTACCTATTACTTTCATTTTCTTATTGGAAAACGACAAAATCATAGTTTATATTTACAGATATTAACAATAGTAAGTATACCTACCGAACTCCATTTTGACAAATTTCGGTACCAAAATATTCGTAAGAATTTGGTGTAAATAAATAAATTCTACAATATACAGAAATGAAATGAAACAGAACAGAACATAATGAAACAGAAATAGTTTTTAAGCGATAAAAGGCGGCCCTTTTGGTGTCTGTATTCCCCACCATGTATTTTATTCTCTGTTTCTGGTGACGATAAAGAATATTTGATGTGATTTGAAGAAATATCTCATAGTTAACTAACTAAATAAGAGGTTTAAAGTTCACACGCTCCACTTTTTTGAACGTTTTTGCCCGTCCTGTAAAGTTTTGATTTTGGCACCGGATGGGTATCTGAGGTACAGATACTTATGTGTCAAGTATTTCTTCAACAGATTATCAAATATTTATATCAATTTATAGGCTGACATCGACTTGGCTGTTAGTGCAGCCAAAAAGGCCTTCCACCGTTATTCGGAGTGGCGCACCATGGATGCTTCCCAAAGGGGTCGTCTACTTTACAAATTGGCTGATCTGATGGAAAGGGACACCAAATACTTGTCAGAATTGGAGACCTTGGATAACGGAAAGCCAGTAAATAACGCCAAAGCTGAGTTAGGATTTGCCTACAGCATTGTAAGATACTATGCTGGTAAAGCTGACAAGATACTTGGAAACACAATTCCCGCTGGTAATATACGTATATTAACCTAAATCCATCTTATTTATAATATACTATCAGCTGTTCTTCTTCGTAAGTTTACGCGGGAATCCCGGGATAACAAGCTCCCTTTGTCCTCTTCTGTAACCTTAACAACGTGTATGCAAATTTTGATGATGATCGGTTGAGTAGTTAAGACCTGAAAGCGTAACAAACAAACTCACATTAACGTTCATAATGTTAAGGACTATTTCTCTGAAAATCGGAATACATTTAGAAACAAATTGAGATTAAATTAGACCATTTTCCATTCTTCTAACTGCCAGTGCAAAAATGAATCAGCAAAAAAAAATCCGGGATTCCCGCGGGAACTCTGTGTTCCTATGTCACTCAAGGTACTGTAACTTCCTATCAGTGAAACATTTTTTAAGAATCGGTTCTGTAGCTCCAGAGATTATCCTCTACATCCAAACTTACAAACTATACCTCTTTATAATATAATTATAGTATTTTTTTATTATAACTAATTGCATAATATTTATTTTCAGATGGAGAAGTCCTTACGATGACGCTTAAGGAACCAGTTGGTGTTTGCGGTCAAATTCTGCCATGGAACTACCCCATTCCTATGTTTGCTTTCAAGATCGCTCCAGCTCTCGCCGCTGGTTTGTATTTGTACTAGCCATTATATTATTGCCACAATGTTTTCTTCGAACTTGGAGTAAAATTTTGACTTTTAAATAAACTTCCCAACACCTAAGTATAGCAAAACATCTGTTGGTAGACTTTTGTTCATGTATATTAATGATTAAACGAACTTACCTATGTGAAGTTCTATCATAATTATACGAATGCTTCGTCCGAAGAGATTGGTACCTAGGATAAAATAAGAGTATTCACACATGTAGTAACGCATAGTTGCTACCACTCGATGCACTAAGTTGGGGGTAGAATGGTATTTACATATCTCCCTTTTTATTTTTTTTGAGGGTATTTTGGTTTTCTCAGCTCTGGCTCGGAAGTGGGGCCGGCCGGCTGTCATTAGTTTAGAGTGATTTCACATGGATTTGATGTTTCCAAAACTTTTAGATTTGGGTTCACCGGGTGGGTGGGTGGTACCAATCTCTTCGGACGAAGCATTCGTATAATTATGATAGAACTTCACATAGGTAAGTTCGTTTAATCATTAATTATACTTCATGCTTCGTCCTCGAGATTGGTACCTAGGATAAAATAAGAGTATTCACAAATGTAGACTTTGAGAGTGTTTTTGGAAACATCGTGTTGTTTGTATGTAATGTTTTTTTTTTTTTTTGTTCAATGATTGTTTGGTTAATGAATAAAATGAGTTAATCAATCAACAAATGTTTATTTGGCAATTGCTGAACCACTTATATAAATATAAGTACAAGAATTGTACCAAATTTGATTATAATATTATGTATCTAAAGTATTACTTAGTTAATAATTATAGTATTAGACGTTTTTAAGGATTAACAATAGCCCTCGCCAGCGACACGCCATCTGTGCTAACAATGTGCCTGTTATAGAACCTAGCAAACGTGGTGGAGTTATTGCTCCAGCCAGCTGTCTGGCGTATCTGGTCAATACTAACTCCTTGCTGTAGAGCACGAGAAGTCGAAGCGTGGCGAGTGCTATGGGCTGAAAATATAGAGACGTCAATTCCTGCATCCTTGAGTGTGGCTTTTATCCACCGACTCATTGTTTGAGTCGTCACTGAATTATGTGGCTTTTTGAAGCTAACGAACAGTCTAGTAGATTTACGTATAGATGTTGTTCTATTCAGGTATGAAATGATAGTTTTAGCGGGACAAATCTCGATTTTTTCTTCGAAAAAAGGTAACCGTAGGACAGGTTGCTTGGATCCAATCCGGGAAGTTTTTATTAGTTCTGGTATTTTGATTATGATTTGCGTAGGAAACGTTTCGATATTTTTTATGTCAATCATGGATAGAGTTTGCACTCTATGTGCTGTTACCAGCGCAAGTAATGTACAGCACTTTTTAGAGAGTTTTTCTAAGGAAAGTTCTTCGTTAGTATACCATGTAGCTAGCATTTGGAGAACTTGGTTGGGGTCCCACATGACATCGTATTTAGGTGCTGGCGGCCGAAGCCTGTACACCCCTTTAAAAAATCTTTGAATGCGTTCATCATCTGAGATAGTAGATCCTTGTGTTAGGGCTAACGCCGATCTACAGCTGTTCAGAGAGCCATACTGCGCGCCTTTGTTAAATATTGTTGTTAAAAACTCGATTATTTTAGGAATTGGCGCCTCGTATAGGTTAACACAATTTTGAGTGCAGAAATCGTACCATTTCCTGAAGTAAGTATCGTATTGTTTAAAAGAGTTACGTGAAATAGAGGCCAGCATTATTTCTATAGATGATTGCGGAACCTTTCGGTGCAGCAGTGCTGCCCTGACAATATCCCTGCCACCAGGGTAAGGTTGCGTTGGATGTTGCCGTGACTGGAATGAGAGATTAACGCATGGTCATTGGGGGTGAAGGTTACGCAGTCTGATATTAGTAATTTTCTAAAGACAGGGTACCATGGTTGTGTCGGCCAGGCAGGCACAACCACGACACCCGTGGCTTTGTCCAGTATTATTTTCCTAAGAGTTTTTAAAATAATAGCAAATGGAGGAAAAGCATAGAAAAAATAATTTGACCAACTTATAGTGAATGCGTTAACTATGTATGCATCTGGGTCCCTGTGCCAAGACACGTATGTGTTGCATTTTTTGTTCAATCTACTGGCAAACAAGTCGATCGTAGGTTCACCGAACCTTTTGACGATGGTTTTGTATGCGAAGTCTGACAGCTCCCATTCGATATCCGGATGAATGCGTCTAGACTCCGCATCTGCAATTTGATTGTCGGCTGATTTAATGTAGCAGGCAAATATAAATACTTTTTTGGATTCACACCATTGCCAGATATTTCTACTGATGTTAGTGAGGTGTGGATACTGAACTCCGCCCATCCGATTTATGTATGCGATGGCAGTCGAATTGTCAATCCGTAGTAGTATTTGGCAATTAGAGTAAGCTTTAGCGAAAATTTTTAAGGCAAAGAAAGCCGCTAATAGTTCTAGGACGTTAATGTGCTGACATCGTTCGTCCTGCGACCACTGGCCACTGGCCGTCTGCCCGTCGCAGGCCCCGCCCCATCCCGTCGTTGAGGCGTCAGAGTAGATTTCTATGGCGTAGGAATCGTCTCTAATTCTATGTGATGGATTCTCCAGTGCTTGCAGCCACCACTGTAGGTCTGGATATAATGAACTAGGGATGTTCATCAACGTTTCATAGTCGTCATGACCTTTGAGGTTGAGGAATTTATACCGTTCTAGTTGTTTCGTATAAAGTAGTCCATATTCCACGGCTGGGCACGCCGAGATGAGCAAGCCCAGCAAGCGAGCCAAACGCCTGACCTTGCAGCGTTTGATTCGTTTAAACTCTTGAATTTCTTTCGTTATATTGGTTTGTTTGTCGGTAGGCAAGCTAATAGTCATAGTATGAGAATTAATTATGTAACCTAGAAACTTACATGTCTTGGCAGGGGTCAGTGCGCTTTTATCGAAATTTATTTTGAAGCCGAGTGCTAATAGCAACTTTTTTGTGGTATTTATGTTACCTGCACATTCTTTGTAAGAGTAACCAAAGTAGAAATTGGTCATCAAGGTATATTGTCGACAAGTAGCCGCAAAGTCGCAATAATTTGGTTACAGGTTTCATAATTTTAGTAAAAACGTATGGGGCGGTATTTAAACCGAATGGCAAGACATTAAATTCAAAGATTTTTCCCGCCCAACGAAACCTTAAATATTTTTTCGAATCGTCATGAATTTTTAATAAGAAATATGCGTCTTTTAAGTCCATTGTACTCATGTAACAATCTTTCGTTACTAATTTAATTGCAGTGCGAAGATCTTCTATTTTAAAATGGTCTGTTTCTATAAATTTATTAAGATTTTTCAAGTTTAATATGAATCGGAACTTGCCATTAGGTTTAGGTCGCAAAATTATACTTGACAAAAATTGCTCTTTATGTGGTCTACATTCAGAAATTGCACCGATACTAAGTAAGTCGCGTATGGCGAGCTCATAATGTATTTTTTCAGATTTACTGCACGTAGGTGGTTCTGGTGCGTGGTTTTGAACAACCGGCTTCGAAAATTGTATTTGGTATCCCTTTATCCAATTAAGGATTGTCCGGTCTTTTGTGATAAGAGCCCACTGTTTATAAAAAAGAGACAGTTGACCAGCGTATCTTACCGTGTCTACCGGCGGCGGGTCGTCTTCGACCGAGGCGGCGACCTCTTCGACGAGGTCGTGGGCGGCTCGCGCTGAGAAGTCGTCTCTCGACTTCTCTGTGGACCCGGCTGCCGGCGAGCTGGCGCCGGGTATTTCCAGTTTTTTGATGACTGCGCCTTTGTTGCTTGAGGTGGGCCCTTTTTGGGGACCTTAGCTGGAATTTTCAAGTCTGATCCTGATTTATTGACTGCCTTTGCGGCCTTTAGAGATTCTGAAAGATTGTCGCCGAACAAATATTTGTCTATGTTAGTGTGAGTCAAATGGTCCTTCATTTCTTTTTTAACTGAGTATAAAGAAAAGTTTCGTCTGGTTAATGATTCCGAATGTTGTATATCGCACAAAAGGCGTCCCATGTCCATCAATTTTTGAAGCAGATCATGGTTTTTTTCTTTTTGATTCGTGACCGATGTCGTTGTTTAACACTGCGTTGTTCACGTACTTGTTTTTCAAGTAATTTTATTTTCTTGTAAATTAAGTCGAAATCCGGGGATTTAGCACGTTTTCTTTTTGGCATTGTTATGCAGAAAAAAGAAACACTGTATTTTATTTATTTATTATTTTTCCCTTGTCGTTACGAATTTCGTAACTACTCGAGTGGTCGGGCACTAAAAAGCGAATGACAGCCGGCCGGCCCCACTTCCGAGCCAGAGCTGAGAAAACCAAAATACCCTCAAAAAAAATAAAAAGGGAGATATGTAAATACCATTCTACCCCCAACTTAGTGCATCGAGTGGTAGCAACTATGCGTTACTACATGTGTGAATACTCTTATTTTATCCTAGGTACCAATCTCGAGGACGAAGCATGAAGTATAATTGATATAAATAGTTATTATTGCCCAAAAAAAAAATTTATAACAACAAAATTAGAAACACTGGTTCGTCATCATTAGTTAGGTATTCAATAAGAGTTTTTCATGTATCCAGGTTGCACAATCGTTGTGAAGCCAGCTGAGCAGACGCCACTGACCGCTCTGGCTATGGCTGCCCTCATCAAAGAAGCCGGCTTCCCACCAGGTGTGGTGAACATCGTCAACGGTTACGGACCAACTGCCGGTGCCGCTTTGACCCATCACCCCGATGTTGACAAAATTGCTTTCACCGGGTCTACTGAAGTATGTATTCAGTCTTATTACAAAAAAGTTAAAAATACCTACGTTGAACAAAATACTCGTATTAAAAATGCAAAATGTGGGTTTATTTGTTTATTTATTTGTTAAATTTTCACGCCATATTAGGGCTAGTTTTCAAATGAAATTTTGTATACGCGTTGCCAAGGGTACACAAAGGACATAAGTTACTTTTTATCCCGGAATTCCTACGGAGACTCCGAAATCAACGCTGATGAAACCGCGGAAATCAGCTATCTATACATACATATAAATAAAATTGAAATGTCTGTTTGTAATTCAAAACTAACAGCTTTCACTAAATACATAAAAAAACCATTTTTGTTAATTTTTCTCTGTCTGTCGGTCTGTCTTTCTGTCTGTCTGTTTGTTCCGGCTAATCTCTGAAACAGCTAGACCAATCTTGACGGGACTTTCACTACTAATTAGCTGATGTTATAAGGAGTAATTTAGACTATTTTGAAGTTCCTGCGGGAATTCATAATATTATAAGTATAAAAAAAATTGAAGTGTATTTTTGTAATTCCAAATTATCAGCTAAACGAATTTGAAAGCATATACCTACGGTACTTACATAAAAAATCAATTATTTTAATTTTTTCTATGTCTGTCTGTCTGTCTGTTTGTTTCAGCGAATCTCTAAAACGGCTGGACCGATTTGAAAGGGACTTTCACTGGTAGATAGCTGGTGTAGAAGTAACTTAGGCTACTTATAAACTAAAAATAATAGTTCCTGCGGGAATTTCGAAACTCACGCGGGTGAAACCGCGGGGCACAGCTAGTTGTTTATTAAAATCCTGACTACAAGATCCTGTTTAGCTGTTGCTTATTAAAATTTTATAGCTTGGTTTTGTGGTTGAACACGTGTTTATTTCATGTTTTATATGTAGTAAGATAAGATGGTTAGAATATTGCATCTTGCGGACCAAAACTGTAAATTTTCAAATTGAAACAATATGAAAAATCTTTTATTTTGATCAGGCAAACGGGTATTTTTTGCAAAAAAAAAGTTTTGGCTGATTTGTTATATCATTAACTATACAATATGTGCATATACATACTGCAACTATTACATGTACATACAAATACGAACAAAAACAGTAAGTAATTAAAGATACAATGCCATTAAATTTTTCATAATATGATAACGCGCGGTCTTAACTAAATTTCCGTGTGTTATCATAGATAAAATACCTATGTATTAAGTGTCTAGACTATATAAAAACAATTTCTTGTGAATAAATAAATAAAAAAATATTTATGAGTCATGAAGTTCAAGAGTTAGTGTAACATGAAGTTTGGAGAGTATACGCAGCTTCCTTTTGCGAAGTGCCTAGTCGCTAGGAGGATTTTTTCAAATTAAACCACTAGGGAATGAAGGAAAGACAGAAAGAACAGAGCACGGTTCCGGATACGGTTCTAAATTGAAGCTTTGGAAGGGCAGCTAATAAGTGTATAACAAAAATGTATTTTTTAATACAGTTGCTCAAAAAGTGGCGTATTGCAGGGACGTTTAGCGTTCGGGATATGGGCTATTACATACTCGAGCTTTTTGTTTACCTTTCCCGAACTCGTGCGTTCTCTTTGCCAACTGTCAAATGGCGACACGACTTTGACACACTTTTTTGCATTGCGAAACGTACGTTTCGCATTACTAATACGACTAGCGCCATCTCTTGATCATAGTTGGAACTTAGTTGAGTTTGTTGTGTTTTTGATATTTTATTAAATTTCTTCATTTTTTTCGCAACTGTATTAAAAATAGTTGTTCAGTACATGTGCGGAACCGTCATTGCAACTAGTTCCGACTGTCAACCCTCACCTTCGGCTGCGCCTCGGCTCGGGTAGACATATGTCGGAACTCTTTGCAATGACAGGCTTTCCGCACTTATAATGAAATATACTATTTTTTTCTGCATTATGACTGTGAGACTTGCTTTGCGCTTCTGAATACTACATATATGTAGATAGTATATATTTTATACGTATGATATGACAGATCGGCCGTGTCATCCTACAAGCAGCTTCTGCCACAAATATCAAGAGAGTTACTCTAGAGCTGGGAGGCAAGAGTCCTCTCGTTGTCTTCAACGATGCCGACGGTGAGCATTAAAACAACTGAAGACACCATAAAACGTACCCACTTCCGGAACGGTTGACATTTTAACTTTCTCGACTACCTATATATCACTTAGGTATACAAAACATTTCATTTAGTCACAACAATTTTTATCCCTCCGTTTCAGTTATAAACATCTTTATGAGCCTAGGTCCACCTGTTATTTATAAATCATATTATTTTCCGAACAGTATTTTTCTTTTATTTTATTTATTTAACATAATCCACAGCTTTAACAGCTATGTATAGTATTTAATTTATTTTCTCCATATCATCACTGCTTCTATCAACTTTTGTTTTGTTTGAGTCGTCAAGTGGATATTATGTTCTCAGCAATATTAGTATAGTCTTGTTTTTAGTTACCTTTTTAAAGAGTTTCTTTTGTTTATTCTCCCAAGCAGTGATTTGATTAAATTGTGTGCAAAACCAAGCCTCTATTTGGTCTTGAATTTGATGATATCATTTGGAAAAATGTAATGGTACAAAAAGTGAAAAAAATGCTCTCTTGTTTCCAATTGTGTTGTGTGTTTAAAACGCGTGCTAATTTTCTCTTCGGCGCCCCCCGAGTACCTGGCGCCTTCGTGCGATGCACACATAACACACGGACGGTTCGACCCGGGCCAAATTGACATTAACATAACTTTTTTGTTTTACTATGGTTTAATTTTTTTTTGTTTTCCTTATTTTAGTAAACGTAGCTGCGGAGATTGCTCACAGGGCTGCATTCTCGAACGCCGGACAGTGCTGTGTCGCCGGCACTAGAACTTACGTGCAGTCGGGAATATACGACAAATTCGTTGCCAAAGCCGCTGAGATCGCCAAGAGCAGGAGCGTTGGTGACCCTTACACTGACGTTATGCAGGGCCCACAGGTTAATACATAATCCTAATATTATGAATGCGAATGTAACTCTTGTCTGTTACCTTTTCACGCCTCAATCGCCTCAACCTTAACCGCAATTAATGTTGTATTGAAATGAAACTTTGGCTGTATATCTAGTATTATGCTGTAATGAAACGACGCAACTCCATCGAGCTGGGGCTCATTTGATCCGTCTTGACAAGGACTAGATCATTAGATACTTTCAGCTCAGTTTATTTTTAAAGGGTGTGTGATTTATTTTTGTTTTTTCAAACATTTTGTACTTATTCTAGATTGATTCTGAAATGTTCACCAAAGTCATGAACTATATCGACGCTGGTAAGAAAGCAGGCGCTCGTTGCGTGGCTGGTGGTGGCAGATATGGGAAGATCGGATACTTCGTGGAGCCTACTGTGTTTGCTGATGTCGACCACGACATGAAGATAGCAAGAGAAGAGGTACAATTATTTTTTATTTATGCTGTAGCCTGTATGGTATGGAGTAAGGGGGTCATCGTATGAAACTGGGTCATCGCAAAGGGGTCATTGCGATGTGGTGGAAGTGAAAAGTGTTCCACCGTGCCAAATAGTGATATTTGCATGACCTGTATACTTCGAGAACAGCCCTCGTTTTAGGAAAATACTTATTATTTTATTTTTAAACTTGCATCACTTTGGAATGGAAAGAAATGTATTTTCTTTAAAAAAAAGAAGCTCTTTCCGTTAGTTTGGCATTTGTCATTACTTCATTCACATAATTTGAACCTTATTGAAGTGGAAATATGGAAATATTAATGGTACAAAAATGCAGGAATGCCTTTTCTTTATTCAATTTTGGGTTGATAAAAAATATTCATCGTAATCGGCCTTTCAGCATTTTTCGCTATTCTTTGTAGTTGCGAATTTGAAAAATTTTACTTTAAGCATTTCCCATCAGATCTTCGGCCCAGTCCAAAGTATCCTCAAGTTCGAAACCTTCGAGGAAGTGATCGACAAGGCCAACGACTCCAACTACGGTCTGGGAGCGGGTGTCGTCACCAATGACGTCAACATCGCCCTTGCCTTCGTCAAGCATGTTCGCGCTGGATCAGTGTGGTGAGAAACCATTATTTGATTAATTATAACCAACTGTGCTATTCTGATGAGATTTTTTGAGAAATCATTACTTTATCATCGGTGAGATTAGGTACTTATAACTTTTTATTATTATAATAAGTGAGTAGAGCATCGCCAAGTATTTCCATAACAGAATTGAACAAAAAACATGCCGAGATTTTCGCACAAACTCGTTTGGTGTAAAGTTTGTGTTGGGTGCTCGCGCATCGGATATCGGGGATATCGGTACCATATTTTGACTCTGTTGCGATCACAATTCAAGCCGAACCTAAAATACCGCCTTCCTACTTGTGGATGTGGTGGATGTCTGGAAGATATCGCTCAAAGCGATAAGATCGCCTACTATTACACTTTGTATTAAGATTGTTTTTTCTTACTGTTTTTTTTTATGGTGTTCAGTAAGGGGTTATCTATCTATCTAGCCTACAACCTAAAGTGTGAGGGTGGGCGCCAATTCAAAACAGCTGCCCAATTAGGATAGTTGGCTGCAAAACAATGATTAAATTGGTGCTATGATTATTATTGGAAGTTTTAGTATAACCTGTGAATTGTGTTAGTTAATCGAAAGGTTCTCCTAACATTATAAATGCGAATGTGAGTTTGTTTGTGCGCTTTTACGCGCCCGGTTCAACTGATTACTATGAAATATTGCATGCACGTTGTCAGGAGTGCAGAAAAGGACTTAGAGTGTTTTTATCCCGGACTTGCCGCCGGATCTCCGAAAACAAACCGATCTTTTAATTCTGCTTTCAGGGTAAACACATACGAGCACGTGACCGCACAAACGCCGTTCGGTGGTTTCAGAGAATCCGGCATCGGTCGTGAAATGTAAGTATTGGATTAAACTCATATTAGGTACACACAAGCCAGTTCCCATCCTCATTCCAGGTCGGTAACGCACCTGTATGCCTGCTGGTGTTGCAGATGTCTATGGGCGGCGGTAATCACTTTCCATCAGGTGTACCACTTGCCCGTTTGCCCTCTATGACAAAAAAAAACATGCAGTGTGGACTCTATTACAACGGGAGACATTGCTAGTTTTCACTCACACTGAAACACCCTATATTTTAAAGTCCTTAGTTTCACGCCCGCTAACTGATGATTATTATTCTTATTTGTTTTTTAAAAATAACTTTAAATGCCGAAATCCTTCAAATGATCATCATGTTTACGGTTTTAAAGATTGCAAGCAACCTTGCTTGTATTCGACATGATAATAATGTACCTATAGTTTTAGAATATGACACACACACACTGGCCAGAAAAACTTTACGAAATCATAAGGCGATAAAAAAGAAATATGAACGATTTAAAGGCAGTAAAACATCTCATCGTTACCTTTACTTTGCTCAATTACTACCGCGACATTTAGCACATACGTAGCTCGTGTGGACTTCGTCGAATCTAGTTAAAACCGAAAAAAAAAACATTCATGGCGCCTCCATTATGCGACTATGCCAACCATCCGTCCATCCGTTGATATATACGTATAGTATAGATATATTCCGCCATTACAGTTTAAATGGGACTGGGCTAATCTCTTCGGAGAAAGCAATCGTGTCGATATACATATATTATAAAGAGCTAAAGTTTGTGAGTGTGTAGTGAATTGTGAGTTTGTGACGTTGCGTTGTAAGGGGTAATCTCTGGATTTACTGAACCGAGACACGACTACGAGGTAATACTGAGTGACATAGGTTACTTTATATCTCGAAATTCCCACGGGAACTCTGAAATAACCATGGGTGAACTTGCGGGAGACAGCTAGTGTACAATAATTTCGTTTAATCTGGAATATAATGCTGCTCCTCGAGATTAAGAATAGGGTGAAAAAAACATGTTTTGAGTTTGACCCATTTTTATTAACTTAATTGTTTTATATCCACAGGGGAGAGGATGGTATCCTGCAATACCTGGAGACGAAGACTGTCTCGTTCAACCTGCCTTCAAAGCCACAGCTATAAATAACCTGTTAACGATTTGCATAAACACTGGACCACATCTATCTTACGATATTATGCCATTTTAATTAAACTTTAATAAAAATGTTAAACCAAAATATAATAAATGTTTTCATTAAAGATGTTTACATTTTCCTTCCTACTTTAGTTGGGTATATTATGATAAGAAGGTACCTACCTAATACCTATAGTCGAATGATTTATCTAGAAAGAAAAATATAATTTCGTCATAATTATTAACTTTTTAACCGCCGACGAAAGAATAATATGTTAAATTATTAGCATTAGTAAGGATACCTAGTAAATAAAACAACCTGATTTTAACAAAACTATTCCTTTGTGTCTGTACTTCCAATTATAATAAAAACTCTTTGATATAATTTGTATCAAATTCTATAATAATCAAAGCCAGTATAGATAAGCAATAGGAATCTCAAAACATGTTACGCACAAAGTAATCAAATCTCTGAAGCTAAAGTTAAGCTTGAACAGTATATTTTATGAGAACAATACAGTAATCACAATTATTATTACAAGCATTAAATAGAGCCAAAACTGTCTACCAATACTTAACTTTCGATGTTATGGTGTCTTTCATCTAGGAAATCACCAGCACCACTGACCCGATCCTTTGTTGCTGCCATTATGTAAACATGTTCTCCCGCGCGTTTTTCCCGCTATCTCAAATAACATTTTATTTACTCTACAGTCTATGAATTCACAATGTTGCCAGTTATTAAATATGAATTGGCCATGGAAATGCAATTTAAATCACTTTAATAAACATTGGTATAATTATTTAAATTAAGAATCACAATACATAGCATAAGAATCATAATAATATTAATCAATTTTAATATATTAGTACAGAATACCTAAATCACTATTCACACTCGCCCATCCTGACATCTTTGCGACCCTGCAAAGTAAAAAGGTTTTGTAAAAATAATTTCACTTTATCTAAATGTAACACAAATTCAAACCATGATTCTTTTTTTATCCAATCCATGTTACTAAGTTCCACCAACTTCCACTTAACTTCTATCCATTATCCATAATAAGATTTTATTTTATTCCTTAATAACCAATAATATTAATAATAATGTTTAGCATTGAACCATTTATCAAATATTTTATCTGCGGACTCGCTTAGACGATTACGTAATTTTCTTCCAAGTTCCAACTGCTACTAAAGTTGCGTTAGCACAATCACTCCTTTTACCAATGATCGACTATGCCGATACCTGCTTTACTGACATTAGCGAGGAGCAGCTAAATAAACTTGAGCGCCTCCAGAATCTATGTATCCGGTTCATATTTGGTCTACGAAAATATGACCATGTCTCCGAATTTCGTACCAAGCTCAAGTGGCTTCCGATTTGCCTTCGCCGGAATGCGCATGTCCTCTTCCTTCTATATAGCATACTGTTCAATCCACCTTCCCCCAACTACCTAAAAGACCTCTTCGTATTTCAATCTTCTTCCCATAACCTGCTTGTTCGATCATCCCAGAACTTACTTCTTATGATTCCTGCCCCTTTCAGATGCAGACTGGCCAACAGATACCTTCGCTTAATGAAAAAGAGACAAGTACTTGGGCTTCAATCAATCTAAACAATAACAGATCGACAACTAAAAATACAAGAGTGGACTCAAAAGGGTATGCATAGACAACACCGGCAAAATTTGTGCAAGTCTAACGTCGATAAAGAAGCATCCAATGCCTGGCTTACTTGGGGTGAACTGTTTCCCGAAACAGAAGGATTTATGCTTGCCATTCAAGACCAAGTCATCGAAACACGAAACTACCAAAAGCATATACTAAAAGTCCATAATATATCAAATGACAGCTGCAGAAAATGTAACGGTGCCCCGGAAACGATACAGCATCTCATAAGTGTCTGCAAGTCAATAGTACAAAAAGATTATAAACACCGCTACGACCAGGTTGCTAAGATTATTCATCAGAAACTTGCAAGCAAATCTAAACTGAGGACGAATGAACCAATTTCTTATTAAAAATACATACCTGACAGTGTTCTAGGGAATTCAACCCACAGGCTGTAGAGCACAATATCTGAAAGCTTACAAAATATACTGACCTCAAAACGAAATAGCAAAAAATGTGGAAATTACAGAATATTACCTTCATCCCCGTTGTACTACCACCATCTGAAATCCCTTGTCAACTGCACCAACCCTTCGCTACCCTCCAATTACCTAGGTACACTCACATTATTATGCAGAAGGCGGTAATATTAAATACATGTCGAATCGTCCGCAAACTCCTCCAAACTGATGACCACACAACTCTTAATACTTCCACTTAAACCAACCTCCACTTGGCTTTGGCCCGTGGTTGCCAATTAATACCGGTCTAGCTGAGAAGAATTCAAAAATCCAAATTCCCATAATAATAATCCACTTCACAACACACAGATAAGCGTCTTGACCCCACACTAAGCTATAAGCTTGTGTCATGGCAACCAAGCAAACTTGGTATACCTATAGGTACTTACTACAAATAACCTTTGTTTTACTAAAAATTAAATTTCGCTACTTTGCTATTGGGTACACTTTTACATATATTTTATTATTTTAAGTTTCTGTTGAAAAGACAGTGACGTAGAAAAATTATTACCTACCTGCTAATATAAATGCAACTTAATGCCTAATATATCTATTTTTTAAAAATAAAATAAATATATGTAGAATATAGAAGGAATATAGTAGCAGATAACAGCAAATAGTTATCTGCTATTGTTATGATAGCTGACTAACTGATGATGATAACATAACACAATATAACTGAAGGCAGGGAAAGGTATGACCGAGACTATTAGCTGAGCGACACATCTAGAACCAACTAGAAACTATTACAATTAATTGCACCAACATAGAAGTTGTACAGCATACCAGATATCCATAGGGAACACGGAGCAGTGCCTGGGACTTTAGACCCAGGTGTAGGCCCCTTTACAATGCATGAACGCTCACCTCCACTGCCCGTGCTTTTAACTTCTGGCCGATATATATATTAGATATATGTATATCAGGGCTCTATAATAGGAACCATTCATTTTTTTTTATCTTGGATAAATTTATTTTGCGATTACGCTAACACCTAACTTTCGGCAAGTTCTTATTTTGTGGCGTCTCAAACTCAATGCGTTTTTTATCAGCTACTTACTTATAACTACTAATATTATAAACTTATAAAGAGCTAGAGTTTGTAAGTTTGTGACGTTGTAGGCGGTAATCTCTGGATCTACTCTTTCACTTATAGGAAGTTTTCATTCCGGAATTCCCGCGGGAACTCCGAACTTACCGCAGGTGAAACCGTGGGCGAACAGTTAGATACCTATATTTTTGAGTTTTATGCTTCGATTTGGAATTTTTGAAATCCTAATTCAATTTCTAAATCGACTAAAGTTAGGTAGGTACCTACATTGTTTTATTCGTTACCATAATATAAGAGAATAGCGTCGCTGAAGTTGTCAGTTGTACCTACTCTTTTCGTTATAGAAGATATCCCGGGTTCGATTCCCGGCGGAGGTAGACTTTTTATGATATACCTACACAGGGTTATACGTATCGTGGCCACATCTAATAATTAATTGACCAATTCTATAACTATCGAACTTTGCTTTTGGCGCAGCGCCGCGCGGCGCGCTACGACGCGACGGCACGCTCGCTACGCTCGCTCGGCTCGCCCGACTGGTCACCATCGGGGTGCTCTACGACCTGCATAAAGTTACAAAGTAGGTACCTACTTGTAACTTTCACGTTCATGATGTGGCCGAAATGCCTCCATTTCATGAAATCATGAATTACTTAAAAACCTGTTGTTTTGTAGACTCATTATACTACATACCTACTTAACACCCAGACTCGGGATGGACGCAGTTGTGTCATCATCACATAAATATATTGTATTAACCCTGATTCGGGACATGAACCCGCGACACCTGGCGTAGTAGCCAGACTCGTTAACCACCAGACCAAACGTGCTGTCAGGAGGTACCTATATAAAACGTGACCAAGTTGCAGGAAAATAAATATAATTTGCTGGAAAAAAAAAATTACTTAATATAAAAAATAGAATTTTTAAACCTCACCGCTCACCAGTTATCACTCACTGAATTTTAACCAGTGATAAATTAATTAATCAGTGACTGAACCTTTCATTTATCACTCGCGGGGGTTCAAGAAAATAAAAAACAGCAAAAAAATATGAATAAATTATACTTCTCGTTCACCTCTCGTTATTAAAACACCATTTTAATGTTATATTTTGAACATTTTAAGGGGGGGAGAGTTAAAACCACCCTTCTGGCCCATGGGATCATTAACTCTTACCCCGGCAGCACACGGACGGTTTTCGGAGCCGGTTCCCTGATAAAAGAACCGGACGCGAAAACCATTCGTGTGCGGCCGGGCTTACCGACATACATACTACATAGGTATCAAGTTCGAAATTCGAATGAATCAGAATCAGTCTATTTCGAACCGTACACACTGGCGTACGCGTCACATCTTACTCGATCATAATCATACAGACGCAAATATGGTGAAAGTTGATGTCAAATACACAAAAGTAAGTAATAATAACTTTTTTCTATGGTTTTGTTTCTTTTTTTTACCTGATTTATACCAAAATTAACATTTTCATATTTAATGAACATGCGGCTGAACATTTCGGCATTATCGGTATTCGTTTAATATGATAGTCGCATCGCATTGTAGTGATATTTTTTATATTTTATCAATATGATTTAAGAAATGTTTTCAATAAAATACAATGATTAGCAATTTTTTTTACCGAGATAACTCCAATTATTATAGATACATAAAATTATTAATAAGAACCGATATTTTTTTCACGTGTCGATTAAAATTCACTGTAAGATTACCGCAGAATATAAAATGCCCGTTTAGGTTTTTATGTTATTGTAACAATTATTATTTAAGCTTCGGAAAAAACTGGCAACAATCTTTAATACAATCACACTTTGAAGAATAAATAGGTACCTAATTGTAATTTTAACCATGTAGTTCTTACTCGTAGTGCCTAGGTACGTCTCATTGGTTTTGTTGGAGGAACATGGAGGAAACCTTTCAAAAATTCTTGACATTCAATAAAGTAACGTAATTTTTTAAGAACGAAGTTCCAGAGATCATGAGGTAGGTATAGGTTTAATTAATTATTTATTAAAATAACAAAAAAATTTACAAGTGCTACTATGCCTACCCTCTCTAACCGTTTTTGAACCGAAGTCTGTAGGTACATATCTACTTAATCTATGCATCTATGCATATAAATAAAATGTGTCTGTTTCTAATTTCAAATGCTTTTCACTAAATGCATGTGAAATTATACATAGGTAGACGGTACTTACCTAGATAAACCTTTTTTTTTACTGTCTGTTTGTTCCGGCTAATCTCTGAAATAGCTGGACCAATTTTGATGAGACTTTCACTTGCATATAGCTGATGTTATAATGAGTAACTTAGGCTACTTTTATTTTAGAAAAAAAATTGGACTTTCACCGCTAATGGGCATGATGACTAATTTTTATTTTTTAGTCCGTCTTGTAAATTATTAAAAAATATTGGACACGTGTTTTTTCTTTTTTTACGTAATCAAAAAATAACGGCGATATATTGAGTTGAAATTTCGCGTGACGTCACTATTCTGACAGTTTGTATGGCGGTTTTATCGGTTAGTAACGTCACGACCCCCTCATCCTAAACTTTAATGCGCTTTATCTCTGTATATTTTAATTTATTTGAAAAAGCAAAAAATACGTGTCTTATGTTTTTTTATTTTCTAACTGACGGACTAATTAGAATTTTGATTTTCAAAAGTAGGCAACATCCCTATTAGCTGATGTTATAAGGATATAAATTAGACTATTTTGGAGTTCCTGCGTAAATTCCGAAACTCACGCGGGTGAAACCGTGGAGCACAGCGAGTTGAAAATATACTGACAACGTTTACCTATGTTTTTATGATGATCGGTTGAATGGTTTGCGTTTTATGTATTTCGTCGCGCGCGCAAACAACTACCAACCTATCACTTTTTCTCGCATGCAGTTATATAATGCTTTATCAGTGTGTTTTCAATTGTTTTTCAATATGGGCCTTTAAGTGGAATATTTGTGGCAACATGCTACCTGTTTAGGTTTATTTCGTTATCGTTTCGTTCGACAATTGAGATTTGGCTTCAAGTCTGTGTTCATCGATATATATTTAAGCTCTTCTTTCATTTACTATGAGTAGGTACCTATCTACCTGTATCTACTCTCAGGATCGCTCTAGACCGTAAACCAAAACAAGCATCTTTTATCATCTGTCGTACTTACTACGTAAATAACATAACGATATTATCGCACCTCCAGCTGCTATCTACTATCGAATAAATATTATGAATCAGTCACTTTTTTACGTAATGATAATTTTAATTTAGCAAGTGGCCAGAGTCAAGGATCAATTTTTTAAAAAACATATTTATTTTGTTGAGAGAATCTATGAAATAAATATTTATTGGATTATATCGAATCATATAATTGTCTAATACCTGTAATGGAGTCCATCTCAACTCATAATTGATCGCGTGTGCCATCTTTGGCCTAAAATATTAATTACCTACTTACCTATACGACCAAACCTTCACTTTCGACCAAAATCGGCCCAATACGAAGATTTCTAGTGAACATCGAAATTAAAAGATCTTTTACGAATATACCTACTAGGTGTTCCGCGCGGTTTTACCCGCGATAATTTCGAAGTTCCCGTGGAATTGTGCCATACAAACTTTGCAATCCATTCCATACCCTTAGGGGCTGAATTTTCAAAAATCCTTTCTTATCGGATGCCTACGTCATACAAAGAACACACCCTCCAAGTTTCAGGTCTCTAAGATAAGCGGTTTAGGCTGTGCGTTGATCCATCAGTCATTCAGGACAAAGCATTTTATTTGTACCTATAGAAGATTACAATTTACGACTGAATGATGAGAGGCAGACGTCACGTAATGACGCGTTGTGCCGGCTGACCGATATTGCCAGTAGATAAAAACCAAACAAGTTCGCAATCCGAATAATTTAGCTCAATCAAAAAAAATCGAAACATATCATCGGAACTTTCCTGAATGAGCTGAATAAGCTGCTGTAGATGTTAGTGTTAATAATTTTAAGTTCAACAAAAGTAGGTATCTATAAATTCAATTTCTTTTACGTTTCGTTCTATGACTTTGGGAATAATTCCTTGAACAAATGTATAAATAGTAATTAATTTCATTACTCCCACTTAGGTTTAAGAATACACCTTTCTTTATTTCCAGATATTCATAAATAACGAGTGGGTGGACGCAGTGAGCAAGAAAACTTTCCCAACTATCAACCCCCAAAATGAATCCGTAATCATTCGTGTAGCGGAAGGAGACAAGGTTATTCTATAACTCTTAACTAACTATTATAGTATCTACTGAGTTCCAAAATACTAAAAGTAATTGTTATGAACCGACGAGCGACACGATGACATCAATTTGAAATCAGACAAAATAGGTTTCCGACTAACAATGTCAAGTTTGTACAAAATAAATAGAAAACAACGCCTAATCAAATCTAAAGTACAAGTCAAACTTAATGTAACAGCTAAATTATCATAAAATCGATGCAGCTTTTGCCAATAGTAACTTAGAAAGTAAATGACAAGTACCTAAAACTAATCCATAACCTTTTTTCTATAGGCTGATATAGATCTGGCTGTAGCTGCAGCCAGGAAGGCGTTTCATCGTTATTCTAAATGGAGAACCATGGACGCTTCACAGCGTGGATTGCTCCTTTTCAAGTTAGCAGAACTTCTTGAATCACAAGCCAGATATTTAGCAGAATTAGAGACTCTGAACTGTGGAAAACCAGTGAAAGAAGCCGAAGAGGAGATTTATTTCTCTGCCAGTGTCATTAGATACTACGGAGGGAAAGCTGATAAGATTTTAGGAAACACTATACCTGCGGGTTAGTTCAACAACAAAATACCCCCACAATTTTCCCACTAAAATTTCATAGGTATCTATTATATTTTTAAATGATTATGATGATGATGAACATACCATAAAGTACCTACCTAACTTATATACAGCAAATTTGACGAAGATCATCTAGGTATTACAGACTGATCTGATTGGTAAAATAAACATAGACATAATTTTATATTCTGGAGTTAAAACTAGGAATAAAACATCATTCCCTACGAAAGAAAAGTACCAAAAACTAGAAAATAACACATTTTATATTATGTAACTAATATAAAACTGTTCTTCCTTATCAATTAAATTATTGTAACAAGAGAAATTACTAAAACAGTAAACACTTCTTGGAAATTCAAATTTCTATATTGTGTCTTATCTTTATTATCCTACGCAATGTATTAATTGATTGCGATAATTACATTTTCATCCTTTGTTTTTCACATAAATCCAATATTTTCAAGACTTGTACAGCAGTATAATCATTATTATCTTTATTGTGAAACATTGTCAACCTGCCACCATATCATGCGTGAGATCTAATACTTTGCATGTACAATATGAATGTTACGTTCTACAGATGGCGATGTTTTATGTATGACGTTGAAAGAGCCAGTTGGCGTATGTGGCCAAATCATACCATGGAACTACCCATTGCCTATGATGATATGGAAAATTGCACCAGCTCTGGCCGCAGGTATAATGTCTTGTTTATGGATCCTAGCAAAAGTATAACTCCTAGTTACTAATTTTAATACTCGTATGTATCATATTTGTTTTACCTATAGCTTATAGGTATTTACTCATTAAATTACCAAATTGGTCAATGATAAATTATCCGTCTAACTTAAAATTTTTACACTACTTGGATACAGAATAGGTACAATCAACATTAAAAGTGAGTCTTTGAATCCTACGATAATCTTGCCACATTTTCAATATTATCGAATAGACTAGCTGTTCTTCGCGGTTTCACCTGCGTTACTTTCGGAGATCCCGCGGGTATTCAGAGATAAAAGTACTTACTATCCTATATTTTTTCCATAAGGTACAGTCAACAGCAAAAGTAGATGATCAAAATCAGAAATTCAATACTAATGAACGGAGTTTGCATCAGAACTATGTGGTGTCGATGTGATTAGATAGTATGTAATTGTAAATTATACCAAACATTTACTACTAGTACAGCTGCCATATATTCGTGATCAGTTTTGATCTCGGAGCAGAGGACAAAAATAAAAAAATAAAAAATATTGCTATTAATTCATACATTCAAATATTATAAATGTTCAAGAAATATAGTTTTCTAACGTTTTTAACGGAAATCTGCTTCAGTATACTAATTTAGAACCGTGGCCTCAGTTTCATCATTTAATTTTTGATTTTAACTGTTCACAAGTTCATAATTATTTTTCACTTGTTGGTTCTGATGCGAATTGAGTTTATAGCTTTTGGAGTCAAAACTGATCACGAATATATGGCAGCTGTAATAGTAGTAAATGTTTGGTATAATTTACAATCACATACTTTTGAATCTCTTCGACGCCACACAGTTCTGACGCGAACTCCGTTCATTAGTATTGAATTTGTGATTTTGATCATCTACTTTTGCTGTTGACTGTACCCTTGACAACGTGTAGGTAGTATGCAAAATTTAATGTAGTTTCTTCCGCGTTAATTTCGGAATTCCCGTGGAACTTCCGGGATAAAAAGTAGCCTATATCCAAAGACTATATCCTTGTACTTCTGACAACGTGTATGCAAAATTTCGTGGTGATCTGTTGAGCCGTGAATTAACATACAAACAGACTCACTTTCGCATTAATAATATTAGTACAAATTAATTATCTGAATAATTTCAAATATTACGATGTAGTTTTAGTATTATATTTATATAATAATAACAATAAGCTTTGTTAAATTTCAGGATGTACAACGGTTTTAAAACCGGCAGAGCAGACTCCTCTCACGGCGTTAGCTGTAGCATCTCTGATAAAGGAGGCTGGGTTTCCTCCAGGAGTTGTTAACGTGGTGCCTGGTTACGGACCAACTGCTGGCGCTGCACTGACACAACATCCAGACGTTGACAAGATTGCTTTCACTGGATCAACTGAGGTATAAGATAATTAGTAATGTAGAGATTTCCTACATATCCGCATAAAGAAGTCCTCACCAAATTTTTCAAATCGCTTATTCTAGCGCTAGAGACAAGACGATAATATGATGATCTAGATCTAGTTCTTCTTCTTCTTCTTCAATTATGGCAATCTATCGCGATTTATTGCATTTGATTCTGATTATGGCGAAACGCCAGTGACAAGTTAGATTGTTCCCCAAGATAAAACACTGTTCTTTCTCAAAAACTAGCTTCTTTCTTGAAAAACAAAATGACTGCTGAACAGTGACGGAAATATCGAATAAATACCGCGACAAGCTACGACCTCCACCGGTCAACAAACCTATTATGTACTTAGTTATAACCACTTAGTCACAAATGTCTAGTGATGAGTAAATAAATTTACTTACAGAAACACTATATTTTCTTTAGGTTGGACGATTAATTTTAAGGGCTGCGGCAGTTGCAAATCTTAAGCGAGTCTCATTAGAACTTGGCGGTAAAAGTCCTCTCGTGATTTTTAACGATGTAGATGGTATGTTCATTCTTTCAATTCGTAATACATACTATATTTAGTAAATACTTCGTCGTATTATTTACAGTTACATGTTCATTTTTTATCAACATTATTGCCTTTTATTTTTCCAGTGGAAAAAGCAGCTCAGATAGCTCATGCAGCTGTATTTTCGAATGCTGGACAGTCATGCTGCGCTGGCACTAGAACTTACGTACAATCCGGTATATATGACCTATTCGTACAGAAATCTGCTGAAATAGCAAAGCAAAGATCCATTGGTGATCCCTTTGATGACGTTCAACAAGGACCACAGGTACACTGCACTTCGTATGATGATCACCCAGCGCTCAGCTTGTTTAGAAAAAACACCTCTTTCTTTAGTTTATCATTAC
Organism: Zygaena filipendulae; assembly: GCA_907165275.2. Classification (NCBI taxonomy): domain Eukaryota; kingdom Metazoa; phylum Arthropoda; class Insecta; order Lepidoptera; family Zygaenidae; genus Zygaena; species Zygaena filipendulae. Next base: position 10,469,552 of record OU015656.1, on the reverse strand, counting down.
GCACACAAAATATGTTGCTTTTAACGTATATTAGTAGTTCCTCTACAGTTTCACTCGTATTAATTTCAGATATTATTATTATTATTCAAACTTGCATCTTCACCTCCATTATTTATTAAAAATATGTAGTTGTATCTTATAATAATGGAGCTTAAATTTATTTTCACCTTCAACTTTAGATCGACAAAGAAATGTTCACAAAAGTTTTGAACTACATTGAGGCTGGCAAGAAAGCTGGAGCTAGATTAATGGTTGGTGGTGAAAGGTTCGGAAATAAGGGTTATTTTATCAAGCCTACAGTCTTTGTTGATGTAAAGGATGACATGAAAATTGCCAGAGAAGAAGTAAGTAAACATATTTGTAATTGAGTAAATATCGGATAAAAAATAATGTTAAAAATGTCTTTCTGTCTAGCTCAAAGTAAAATTATTTGGATATTTTCAAATAATCAAAATTGTAATCTACAAACGATACAAACGATTCGATTTTGAGAAAAGTTTATGCCTAATCCACAAGAAATAATTGGATGTTCATCAAATATTTCAGATCTTTGGCCCTGTGCAATGCATTCTCAAATTTGAGACGTTAGATGAGGTCATTGACCGCGCTAATGATACCAACTATGGGCTTGCTGCGGGAGTTATCACTAATGATATAACGACAGCTCTAGCATTCGCAAAGCACGTACGAGCTGGATCCATATGGTATATTTTTAAACTATATTTTTATTTTGTAAAGTTGGCTCTTATGAACTCACTTGAACTTGTACTAATAACAGAACGGAAGCCTCGATAACTCATGCTTACAAATAAAAATTCTTGTATATACATAAGTATATATGTATATAATCTGAATCTTGGAAATGGCTCCAACGATTTTCATGAAAGGAGACGGGCGAAAGTTCATAGAAAGTTGGGCCTGTGGTGTACAGTAACGATTACTGCATTATTTTATTTGTATATTAATACCATTTAAATAAAACTGAATTCTTTACGATTTCTTAATGGGAGAAAGAAAATATAGGATGTTAATGGTTGGTACAAAAACAACCTCTAAGGTATTCATACACCGACCTCTCACGTTAGATATACTTTAAAATAATCATTTGACTTTATTGTAAACTAGAACTAACCTGAATTTATTGTAGGACATTCACACATTGAAGATTCAGCGGCCGTCCAACTAGATTCTTAGAGGTTTAAGAGAATTATAAAAAAGCAGAGGGAGTATGAATTAAAAACATTTCTCTTATAATGATTTATTCATCGTCCACTTCATCATAAACTATTAAAATATCATCTAAAAACTGTGCAGGCGGTATTAAATTCTCTTGATGCCTCGCCCAGCTTAGGTACCATATTATGGACATCACATGACAACAGCAACCTACAGTTCTTTTTCCTACCAAGCAATTACAATAATATTGTTTGATAGCCTCTCTACCATTACGAGAACTGTCAACTAAAATATAAGTAAAATATATTTTTGAGCTTACATGTCTCGATTTTATTCTACCTCTTAACAGCCAGCTAGAATCATTTGATATTGACAGTTCTCTTAGTAGGTTGCCTGTATATTAAAACATTGACAATCGATTATGAAATCGATTTAATTTATAAATTACGAGTTACGACTTTTTTTGAAACGAAGAACCATTATTTAAAAAATATATGGTGTTTTTTAAACGAAGAAACCATTATTTAACCATAACCATTATTTAAAAAATATATGCTGTTTGTTAAACGAAGAAACCATTATTTAAAAAATATATGGTGTTTTTTAAACGAAGAAACCATTATTTAAAAAATATATGGTGTTTTTTAATCGAATCCAAAAAAAGGAGGTTCCCAGCATTTAAATCACTTTTTATAGTATTTTGAATAGTTAATTAATTGTTCGATTTTTGTAATAATATCGATTAGCTTACCTATTTCATCTGGCAACATTGCTTCACAGTGAAAACAAGGAAAGTCAGTATTATTTCGATTAAATATTTAATTTTATATCCAATTATAAAACTGCTTAATATTTTATGATTAACCACAAAAAAACCGAAAAAAAATTATGATAAATATTTCATTTGTGTACATTTGGGTTTGGTTTGAGCCCAAATCCGCCCGTCTCCTTTAGTAAGCAGGTTTCGGGGACGGTCGATCCAGCTAGGTTTCATTTTTAGAAAACGTCTTTTTATCCGTGTTTTCAGTTTTACTTTACAACAGATGTCGCTATAAGCACTTTTCTCCGGGAGAAGTTACCACAACGAGCGAAGCTCGGTCGCCCAGATATTATATAATTAAAAACAAAAACAACACCGATAAATCACAAAGTAAACATTTGATTTGTCGGTGCGTCAGCGGCAATGCAAAGGAAAGATTGGAAAGAGACGATGAATATCGCTTAAAGGGGGCATATAATTAGGATGCCGTATGCTCTAACTTCCTTCGCAATCGATGCGCGCCTGCCCAGTCTACATTTCCTCTCTAGTTAATTTATTCTTTTCTCTGACCAAAACGGACAAAACGGATATTTTATATTACAGATATTACTTACTTATCTTGTAAGCCGTGACTTAATTATCATGTTTTTTTTAGGATAAACACGTATGACCATTTAACAACACATACACCGTTTGGTGGCTTTAAGGATTCCGGTCTCGGCAGAGAATTGTAAGTAGATACGACACGATGAATACGAAAAACACATAGTCTAGCAGCCATTGCGGTTGTATCTATAGTAAAAATGTATAATATATATTTATTACAGGGGAGAAGAAGGCATCAATCAGTATCTAGAATGCAAAACAGTGTCCATGGCACTGCCTAAAGGACCAATATTAGAGATGAAACAAAACCACAACTAATGTTATGTATTTACTCATATATAACAGAGTCATCAATAAGTCTCAAAGCAGGAAAGCCTTAACATATAAACTAATGGTCTAGAGCATATCGTGGCAGTTATACTTTGTAAAAAAATACATTTTATTTTTATAACAACTTAGCCATACAATGTTATGTCAGCTTTAGTAAGGACTTATTCAGTGACGTGTATTGAATACATTGAATTGGTTCATCTAGTTTTGGTCGCAATTAAAGAGTTTTAATTTTTTTGAATTTGCTTTTATCAACCACAGTCCACATATTATGAACTATGTATGTACTTTGGTATTTAGGTATTTTGTGTATGTGTAATTGACACTTACCGATAATCTTGTACTGTTTTTCTGTGAGGTGATTGGATATCATTCCACAGACGTGGGCACCAAGGGAATGACCGACGCACGTTATCATCTTAGCAAGAGCCCCCGCTTGTGTTATATATGAATACAACTGGGCTGTACATTGAGCTGCCAGTCTGTGAATATTACCAATTGATATTAATGACAGTCTAGGAACAAATAATAACTTGACTAGCTAGAGTGCGCCCAAAATAAGTCTGCGCGCGGCCAAAATCGGAACTAATCGTTGGCCGTCTGCAGTGTACTTTTCACTATCAGTAGCGCGCAGCCTTATCTTGCGCGCACTCTAGTACAAAAACTAAAAAGCTAAAAATAAAAAAATACCAATTTAATCCAACAGACAAAAATATACGTAATACCTACTATTATTGGTTTGTGCTACCACTTTTCGATTTGAATTCGGTGCCAAGCCCGCTTACGTCTGCCCACTTGGGTTTTTCAGTTCACGACGAGCTCGTGGCGGGAGTGGACTTAACCCATCTACCTACCTACTCCATACTTGGCTTATAGCTTAAACTAGAATTCTCGGGCAATCCCTAAATTCAAGAGGGCTAAACCTCATACAAATTGATATTATTATAGCTATAACATAAAGAGTCTCTTCATGCAAAATTTTTAAGACGAAGTAGGTACTTACTTCAGGTTCGATAGCGACGACAAATAGCACGGGAATCGTGTGAGCTGGTACCAGTCCACCATGAACACATTGTAGTCTTTGCGGGACAGGTACGCTATGTAATGAGAGAGATCATTATCACAATAATTATCATAGATATTAGGAAAAAATTGAAAAAACATTTGATTCTTTTATAACAAATATTCATGGTCTGTTAAGGTCACACTAAAACAAATCATAATCTTCAAAGATATGTATTTCATTTTATTTCCAAGATAATTGTGCAGTGTTGTAACTTGTAACAAAATATAGGTAATAAAAAAACAAACCACCAAATTTTTTTACCAGAGAATTAGGGAATTATAGCGTAATTATCAGGGAAATTATTTGCTAAAATGCTAAAATATCTTAGAAGATTATTGATCGATGACGATTTACACTAGCCTTATTAACTACTTTTATACATACGTATATAATCCAACACTAAAATTAAAGTACTACAATTTGTAAAAACAAACCTAATCCTCTTCTAAATTTAAAAATACAAAACAATCAATCAACAAACTTACATATGGACATAGATAAGCAATAGTGTGTTAACCCACACTCGAGAAATTTTGAGTAAGTAAATCGTGTTTTAAAATTATAGCACCATTTTCTGTCAATATTTTTTATGTTCAATATTTAGTTAGGTACATACTTAAAAAATTTAATAAGGTAAACACATAATTAAAAAACGTTCCCTAGCTCTCAATAAATCGTTCTGAATAGGTAACTTAATTTTGTGGGTTAACATGTTATTGCTTATCTGCGTACATATATGCGGTTGCGGGCATGAAAAAGTGATGTTCAACAGTTCAAAAATGAAGTGATTTTAACAAAAAAAAGCGTACCATCACGTATGAAAGTCATGGGCGTCTTGGAGTAGGTGCCGTTGAAGCCGTGGATTAAGATCACGTTCTTCCTGTTGGGTCTCCAGCCGTACCTCTCCAGATCATGGTGGCGGACATCGATCCATTTGCTTGAAGGTCTCTCTCTGAAAAGAACAAGTAAGAAGGAGAATGAGTATAAGTAAGTAGCCAACGCAAAAACAAAATACCTAACATAAAAGGGAGCTCCGAGCTAGGTCAAAAAATACATGGTATAAATGGTGAAAAGGCAATTACTGCAACAGAAACTTGCGCACGCGACTAAATAAAACGCAAAAACATTGTAACTTTACTAATAAGTAGGTAATAACTACGCGAAATCCGAGTCTCGTCAATCAATATTTAGTAGATTAATATCAATCTCTTTTTATTAAATCATGTTTCTAATTATCATAAATTACAAGCATTCTACGATAAACTTCTTTGAAGTTTCTTTTTGTATCGTGGAAATTTATTAAAACTAGCTGTGCCCCGCGGTTTCAACCGCGTGAAACGTTTTTATTTAACAACTTTTTTTCCCGACATCCGATTTAAATGAAACAAAGCCTATATTTAGCTCCAGGCTAAGCTTAATCTACCTGTGAAAACCGCATGACAATCCGTTCAGTTGATTCGGAGATTATCGCGACAGACAGATAGGTAGAAAAGAATTTTAATACTTTTTTTGTGGTTGGTTTTATACTCTTGTTTTATCGCCCCCTATCAATTTTTGTTAAAAATATTCAATTTACCTACAGAATCGCAGATTCTGCTCTTATTATAAAATAGATTTCAATTAAGTATACGCTCATTTTACATAATATATTAAATTATTATTATATTTGAAAATCTAATCTTACAATTACTAAACACTAACTACATAATTTCTAAACTTAATTGATTTAATGAACCGTGCGTGACTTGGAACACGACATTATACATAAATGTTTTCCAACTGTGAAAGTGTCATCATAATCGGTTCAGTCAAAGGTTCAGTAATTTAGATATTGTGATACAAACATGCAAACAAAACAAATTTTGGAAAGGCCGTGCCCACGACTTTTTTTATGGATTGGATCCGCGCCTGATTACGTAATTACTTAGGTACATCTATCTTTTTATGGAGAAAACTAGCTGTGCCCCGCGTTAATTTCAGAGTTCCCGCGGGAATTCCGGGATAAAAAGTACCCTATGTGTTAATCTGATGTATAAGCTATATTATTGTAATGTTTCATTTAAATCCATCCAGTAGTTTTTGCGTGAAAGAGTAACAAACATCCATCCATCCATCCATCCATACATACTTACAAACTTTCGCGTTTATAATATTAGTAGGATTATGGAGGTAAAAACACAATATATAGATGAAAATATCCTTATAAATCCCCCAATACATTTGAATAGGAGATCCTCCTGGAGGGAAGGTATTGTTGGTCAGGCGTGTGGTGATCCATTAGAGGGAACATCTCTGATAAAATTTTAGTCAAAGTAGATTGGGATAGCAAGACCTCAGACCAAATAAAAACTAAAGACGGAACGCCTCGAACAACGACGTGAAGCCGACCTTGCGTATGCATGTGGTGATTAGGAAAGTGTATGGATTTGCTAAGTTTATTTACTGGTGATAAGTGATTCCCTTCTGTTTTTACTTTTTTGACCGTTGATGACACAATATGGCATTTTTTCGAACTTTATTGTTGCGTCACCTCCATTAGCGGGAGAAGCTCAAACTAAGATGTATGGTGTCTTCTTGTAAGTGCGTGTTTCTGTGTACGTGCACGGCGTGGTGTCTTTTTCCTGGCTTCACTTGTTTGTTCTACGCGTTCCGTCTTTAGTTTTTATTTTGTCTGAGAGCAAGACTAGATAACTGTAGGAAACGGGTATAATGTTCATCGTACCTAACGACTTACGGCGTATAAAGGAAAAAATTGATCTCGCTGTCCGGGCAAGTCCACTCTCGTTTCATTACGCAGCGCCAGTAGCGAAAGTCCATCATCGACATCAGATTGCCTTCTACTGGTTGCACTGGAATAAAAATGCAAAGAATATTCAAAGCAAAAATTAAGGAAATGTAGTGCAAAACAAAAAGGCAACCAAAACCAATTAACAATAAATTATTCTTCTCATTAATTAGAACGTAAATTAAAAAGTACGAATTTGTTGTACAATGTAGGTATATTAATGCCGCACTATCTATCTTTTTTTATTACCTACATCTATCTATCTCTAGTTGCCTACTCAGACGAAATAAAAAGTCTGAGGTTGCCTATGAAAAAATTGCTTTGAGCAATATGTAGGTATATGTAGGTCCCCTCATTGTACCTACGTATCCATATGTTTTGTATTTTCTGTTTTTGTAAGTACTGTAAGTTGATCACTATGGATCTACTTATTATAGATGAAGCTAAAGCGATCCTGAGTGACATAGGGTACTTTTTATCACGGAATTCCCGCGGGAACTCCGAAACTACCGCAGGTGAAATCGCGGGGGTCAGCTAGTTATTACCATATTGCGTAAGTAACCCGATAACCAGAAACGAGCATAACGACTCAGGCGTGTCCAATAATCAAGTTCACTTTTACTTTACGATTTTTTTCGTGTTATTGATACTTTCATTTTGTTAGATAATATTGAGCATTTATCTGTTTCAATAACATGTGTGTGAACGACTTAATAATTTTTTTTTTCTTCCTGTTTATGGACTTTCGCATGAATAATGCATTTAGCCAGTTTCAAGTAAAATTAATTAGATCTAAGTAGGTATTTTCTACAAAAATGCTTCGTTGTACGGTTATCTTATATTAGAAGATAAGATATGCATGCAAGACATGCATACCCAAGTTGTTATAAATATTATGTTAATAAAGTCGGCGTTTACAATTCCCTAAATACGGCGTACAATGACCATAATACGAAGGAAATTTTTGGACGTTTTGTGTATTTGTCAGTGTGTTTGAACTCTCATCACACAGAAAATATTGGAGATATTTTAATAATGACTCAGGGTGTAGAAAGCCTATGTCCTTGGTGGACATTCAAAGTAGGTATATACCTACATTCTGATACGAGTTTCTAAAGAATTTCTCGCACATGAAACTGCGATAGTCAGTTAGTATAAAATCTACATTTTTGAATAAAAGGTGTTACATACCATTGTCCATGCATATTATTAGTGCTCCAAACAAGAGTGACAGACCCCTAATATTATTAAAATACATTAGAAAATTATTTTTTAAAACACTCATGATATTATACTGACTCACTTGAAAACTTATTATAATGATATCAATAATGAACTGGCACATAAAAATAAACCATTTTTTTTTAAACATACACAAGGAATTGGATGTTCCGATTTCAAAACAAGGGATTGTGAGAGTCGTCGAATTGCTCGATTGCTCTAGTTTGAGTTGTATCAAGTTTACGCGTGAATTCCGCGACGACGCCCGGGAAATCGTCGCGCGACGCTTGGCGAATGGAGAGATACGATGCGACACTGCCGCTAGATAGATAGCGCGGAACTGGAGAAATGCTTACAGTTTAGCCGTAGATCTTGCTCAGGTAGAGCATATTATAATTAACTATACCTACCTATTACTAGCATTCGCTTTGTAAAAACAACGTAGCGACACTCCAAAGCGCAATAATTTGCAAATGCGAGAACATTGAAAATTCGTACCTTAGTAGGTACTACATAATCTTTAAATCATTAACCTTCATAGATATAACTAATCAAATAAATAAGAGCAAATACTAATTTTGGAACTTTACAAACAGTGTAAGGTAATTGCCAAGTTAGATATTTTTCCTAATCGCGCTCTAACTCGATAACTTTAAATTTTGTCTTTTGTAATTTCACTTTACACACAGTTTATAAGGTTTTAATTTCAATATAAGATATTATAACAGTTAAGGAGATGGAGCTAGAGAACATTCACGGAAAGAAAAAATATGTCAAAGTTATATTTATATGTATAATGTATATGCGCTCTACCATACGGTAGTTTCTGTAGTTCGTGGCTCTACCTTTGTGACTATCTATGGCAACAGTGGTGCCAACTAGTGGTTTTATATTAAAGTCACGTCGGAACGATGTTTCGGAGAAAATAACAGACTTGGGGCCGCTTCGTTTGATTGAGCTGAAATAGAGCTTACGACACTATTTTTCTGAATGCATCCGTGATCCGTGTTCAACAACTACCGAGTACCGAGAGCTAGGTAGAAATGGTTTATTCCAACTTGCTTTCAACGCTTACTTGGTTGTTCAGTGTTCGCGATCGTTGTGTAAAGTAGTGCGTAATATTATTCAATTATTTTAATCTGTGGTAAACTAGATTGTAAACATAGAAACATACACATAACTCTAGTGCCTACTTACCATAGAAGTTTAATCAGTATTCAGCTATCAGCTGATTTTAAAAACAACTGTTATTTTTTTTAAATATACCAAAATACCTATATAATATTAATTAAACACGAGGTGTGGATTTAATTTGGTAGTTTATCTGTTCATGTTGTGGCACTAGTGAATTTTTTTACATTTGTAAACTGAGTTTGGGATTAAATAAACTTTTTTCTTTCTTTAGTATAACTTGCAATGGTCGGCAACTACAAAACTACATTGTATCTATGTACCTATACATGTTCGAGTATTTATATCGTTGGTTTACTAGTATATCAATGATTTATATTCTCAGAGGCAATGGACTCTATGTTTTTACTGAAATTTTAGGTTATGATAGCACGTCCAAATAATTTGAAACATAGGTAGATATTTGCTATCCAAGTACTTTTCAAATAATGTAAATAATTATTTTAACTTATGTACCTATTTAAAGTATTAAGCGTCAACCATGACGTCATCATGTACTTACAACAATAATATAACCTTGCGTAACATACGTGTTCCTAATCGTCAGACAGAGATGACTTAACTTTGGTATTATTTTTAGGTGGAGAAAAAGAGACAAGCTTATTAACTATTGACTTTTGACTTATCATTTAGCGCGCCGCAAACTTTTCATTTGAATCAGATAGTTGACATGTACCTACGGGCTACTCATAATTTAACCATGTATTTAGTTAATGCTGTTATATTTAATTTCAGTCTTTACTTTTTAAATAAGTCTTAGATAATATTTTTAAGATAATAATATTTTAAATTAATTGTTAACGAGGTTGTTGACGAGTGAAAACCGTATCGAAAACACGCGTGTCACGTTTGTCTTCGTTATTTCAGTCACTTTTCAGCATCTATTTTGGACCCTGAGCAGGAAACTGGTTTTCAAGAGAGCCATGTTTTAACTTGGGGAACAATCTAACATTGTCATTGGCGTTTCGCCATAATTGAAGAAGTAAATGAAGAGATTTTTGTTAAATAATAAACATTGTCATTGGCAAATTATTATTATAGACGCCATTATTAAAAAAGAAGAATTGTTTAAGATCGTTATTAGCATTGTTTTGTTCGTAAACGTTAGAGGTTTAATATTGTGAACGTTTCTTCTTCAGATTTCTAAATTGCGAGATAGTTTAAAGTAGTTAATATGGAACGGGGTAATTTTGACAGAGGTTAGTTGGTTCATAACACCCATTTATCGTTGTTTTAATTAAATTGTGCTTCACTGACAGTTTCATTAGGCTTAACTTTTTAGAGAATTTTTTTTTGTCAAAGGTTAAAAAAAATTGTCAATAATTTCCGATTTGTCAACCTAGACTTTTTGTGATACTTTTATATTAGTTATTTTAAGCAGTGTAAATAAAATTTGTATTTTATTATTATAGGTGTTGTTCGTGTGTATAACTTTGTGGGTAATAATTTTCATGATACGTACGCCTTATACAGTCACTTAACTCTGTCTTAACTTTACTGTCGCTTTATTTCTAACTATTTCTTTCTTTCTTTATGATCACGCTTTGCCTAATAAATGAGTCCTCTAGCTATTTATATGCAGCTATGTTTATAGATATTTTAGCACAAAAAAATCTACGTATGAATAATGCGAGAAAAGTGACTGGTTTCAGATTTATGTAACATAATATTGGTGTGTGTAACTTTCCAAGAATGGGCTTGTCAACCAAATTTTAGTTTTTAGTCCGTCTTGTAGATCAATAAAAAATATTGGACACGTATTTTAATTTTTTTACGTAATGAAAAAATAACTGAGATACTTACTTTAAGTCGAAGTGTCGCGTGACATCACGCCGTGCTACTGCTAAACTTTAATGCGTTTTATCTTCGTATTTTTTCAATAATTTGAAAAAGCAAAAAAAAAAGTGTCTATTATTTTTTTTATTATCTGACGGAATAAATAGAATTTTGATTTTCATACCCCGGAAACTATACCCTATTACCGATCAATATCTCCACCATTTGCACTCGTAACTTAAAACTTTTACTATAAATACCTACTTAGTTTCCTTATTTAAACAATAACATAAGTGAATTCATTACAAATACTTGTCTCGTTATTTTATCAAGTTTGTAATATCGCCGTTTGCACAATTTTATTTTCAGACGGCACAGAAGAACATGACGTTAACAGTTCTTCCAAAATGATGAAACTATCAAATTGTTGGAAGAACCTATGTTTGAGGTGTCACCAGGCTGATGCAACACCATCATGGCAGCCGAATTGGTGGGATAAAGTTTTTCCATTCCCAACTTTTCCAACTTACAGGCAATCGACCCAGCAAATTTGCATAATATTGTTTTGTGAGTCTACAATATTTTGAATAAACAGAAAAATGTTGCTTTATTTAAGTGAAATATTTGAAAAGTTTAAGTGAACGTTTTTACATAAGTTTTTCGGGTTTAACGCTGCGTTACATTTCTATTGAAGAAAATTAATTTGCGCTATTTCTCTAAAGCGCGATTCAGTAGCACGAATGATTCCCACAAGTAAAGACGGCCTTCTTGTTTTTATACGTGCTGTGCGTGTGTGTGTATCGTAACGTTGACAGTGAGCTGACAGTAACTGTCAGTGAATAATTGTCACATAGAGATTCTACATCTGTCATACCTAGGAATTTCCAAGAAACTTTGAAGCATGAAATTGGTAGGAGGCAGAGAGCGTCGCTTCTTTATATATTAAATGAAGTCGCTTCCGCTGTCTGTTCGCAATAAACTCAAAAACTACTGAACGGATTTTTATGCGGTTTTCACCCATCGATGAGGAAGGTTCATATCTGGAATTATCCTGGGATTCTCGCAGGGACTCCGAAATTACCGTGGGTGAAACCTCAGGGGACAGTTAAAACAATTTTTTTTTACTACAGTGCAGTTTTAAAATACGTCAACGAAATATAACCGTAATGATCATATTTAAACAAAGTTTATTTTATTTACACTAAGTAGGTATAGCTTTTATTCTTGCTTAAACAAGCGCTCTGTTCTTTTTCTTTATTAGATCTAACTCTGCAATTTATTTCAGTTCTCTTAACTTGGGGCATATTATATGTGGAATTTGGAGAATCCATGAGCTTACGAGGAGAACTGTTCAGTATGTCTATTCTGGTTATAGCATCGTACATAGTGGGCTGGATGTGGCTCAAGGCCACAACATTGCCAGCTCTAATCGGCATGTTACTTACTGGGATACTCTTCCAAAACCTTGGCCTGATTCATATGACCGATGAGTATAGAAAACTTAATCAAGACTTGAGGTACCTATTTAATGTCTACTTTATATTGTAATACGCCTTTTCATTCCCATTGATTAGGGAGAAACTCTCTTAAGAAACTCTTCGATTTATGACTATAAACTACAAAGAGTGACTAGTCTATGTCTACCTACCTGACTAGTCTACCTACTAAATAAGGTATAATTTGATTTTCTAGGCAGTTAGTAGCTGTCTATTTCTATGGCTAATTCTGCAACAATATATTCTTAATACCGTCCGATCTACATTAAGTATTTTTCATGCAAAGACAAGCGGGTTATCAAAGCTAAAGTCATGTGACACTAATTACAGAAAAGTAGCATTAGTCATAATTCTGACTCGAGCTGGTCTCGGTCTCGATGCGGGAGTCTTGAAGAAGCACTACGCGGCTGTGCTGCAGCTCGGTCTTCTGCCATGGTTAGTGGAGTGTGTAGCCATAGCAACCACCTCACATCACCTTTTGCGTTTGCCGTGGATGTGGGGTAAGCTTTGAAGGCGGTTTTTACTGATACCATCATCATCGGGGATATAAAAGTACCTATTGTAAAACTTTATTCCATTACTAGCTGATCAACCGCAGGAGTTTTGGACTTCTGTACTAAAAAGTATATCCTATGACACTCAGGGATAATGTAGCTTCTTATAAGTGAAAAACAATGGGCTTGAAGGCAAATTATAATTTTTAGTCCGTCTTGTAGATTAATAAAAAATATTAGACATGTATTTTTCCCATTTTTACGTAATATATAACGCCGATATACTTGTTGAAATTCCGTGTGTCACACCTAAGTACACTGTAGGTATACTTAGTCCCTACTTAATATTATAAATGCGAAAGTAACTGTCTGTCTGTCTGTTACGCTTTCACGCCTCAACGGCTCAAGGGATCATCATGAAATTTTGAATAAACGTTATCAGGGATACAGACATAGGGTACTTTTTATCCCGGAATTCCCGCGGGAACTCCAAAATCACCGCGGGTGAAACCGCGGGGGTCAGCTAGTAATACATAATATAACTGTTTTCAGCTTTTCTCTTAGGGTCTATGATAGCGTCAGTTTCTCCAGCAGTGGTAGTCCCTTGTCTGTTTCGACTTCGAGACGCTGGATATGGCGTTTCCAAGGGTATCCCAACCATGCTGTTGGCAGCTGCAGCGATAGACGACTCCGTCAGCGTGGCTGTCTTTGCTATTTTACTCAACGCAATGTTTTCTACCGGATCAGTCACTTTTAATGTCATCAAGGTATAAAACTTTGACAATTCAACAAGGCAAAACACATCTCTATGCGCACCACGTTTTTTAAACGCGCGCGTCGACGGCGCGTCGACAGCGCGCTTTTACCTACAATAGTCTACAGGCTGCGTCTGACTCGCGTTCGTATCGCTACAAACGCGCGTCGACGGCGCGTTTAAAAAACGTGGTGTGCATAGGCCTTAACAGTAAACAAATTAAACACACTCAGATTAACTATAAATCGTTGTGGTTTGACTTTATGGTATTGTTGGTAAACCTTGCGCATTTTTGTTCTCGGCTGAAATCATCTTTAGGGTTAGGGCCATTTATTTTGGTTAGGGCATCTAAAATAATCCATCAAAATAATGGCTTACAATATAATATGATACGCTGCTATTTTGTTCTTAACTTTATATTTCCACCAGCTGTTCCCCGCAGTTTCACCCGCTTCAATTTCGGGGGAATTTCAGGATAAAAAGTACCTTATGTCTTTCTCTGTACGCCTTACAACGTGTGTGCATAATTTCAAAATCGGTTCAGCCGTTAAGGCGTGAAAGCGTAACAAACAAACTCACTTTTATAAGGATAAGAGTAAGCTTAAGCTTATTATTTTTTTTCAGGGTCCATTATCAATTGTAGCTGGCATATTGCTCGGATCAATTTGGGGAGCCTTAATTTCAATAATACCTGAAAGAGGAGATAACTTTTTGGTACCTCTGAGGTTTTTAGCATTATTCTTAGGGGGATTGTTTGCTTTGTTTTTATCAAACTTCATTGGATGGAGTGGAGCAGGTAATACGAGTAAAGTACGAATCATTGACAGCTTCAAAGTAGCATCGTTTTCCATTTCGTCTATTTTACGGGTACTTAAGCTCAATCAAAGAAACAATATTATACCGAACAAATTCGGCCTTAATAATTTTCTAATTATGCCATAGTTTTTAAGAAGATGTAAGATTTAAAGAGGATTGAACATATTCAGCAAAGGTATTCAGTAGGTATTCGGTTCTCGTTTCAGATACCTATCTAAAAAAACCTGGTACTTATTAATTTTTGACATAGCTAACTAATTATACAAAAAATATGTATGAAAAGGTCATTCACGTTAGTAAACCCACGTTATTTGTTGAAGTCTTTTTCAGTATTTTTTTTCATTCATATTTGTATGAGTAAATACATGTAAGGAGAATTTATCAAGGGGTTTCAATACTTTCTTAATTTAACACAATAATAATATAGTGTAGGCAGTCGGGGTGAGGTGAGGTGAGGTACGGTGAGGTGATATGCTCTTCGACTGCCTTCACCATACTTTGTTATATTTTTCAAATGTTATCACTGCAGCTCCTCATTATTTTAGGTCCACTTGCAATAGTATCTTCTGGGTTCGTAGCCGCGTTTTATTGGAATAAACAGGGTTGGATGGTCAATAAAAATCCAGTGAGCAACATTTTCAGAATTCTATGGATTTTCTTTGAACCAATACTGTTTGCGTTCACAGGTGCACAAGTTACGGTGAGAACTTCGTTGAAATCGAGATATTTTATTTTAAGAATCACTTTTAATTGCATAGGTACCTACGTAAAAAGCTAGGAATTAGGGATTTTTCTCAGATCTTCAACAAACGTATGTGCCTTTTCTGATGATATACTTACCTACTTTTAAAGAATCATCGTTAATGGTTCATTTATATGTTGAAATAATAGAAACGTTCAACGAATTGATTAATATATTTATTTCTCACAGATTGAATCTCTAGACCCGCAAGTCATCAAAATGGGTGCGATATGTCTTATCTCCTGTTTGGCACTACGTGTGGTAGCAACATTTTTTGTTAGTTTTGGTTGTGGACTGAACAAGAAGGAGAAACTTTTCATTGGTATCACTTGGTTGGCGAAAGCTACCGTTCAGGTACTAACTAATATTAAAAAAAAAAATCATTAATCCATTTATTTAGAATTATCTTGAGATAAGTATAACACGTACCTATGTATATAACTTTATTCACAGTTACGGTAATAGAAACTTAGATTGCAACAAGATTTGGACGCAGATAAGCAATAACATGTTAACCCACAAAATGAAGTTATTGATTCAGAACGATTTATTGAGAGTTAGAGGACGTTTTTTAATTATGTATTTACCTTATTACATTGTTTAAATATGTAACTAAATATTAAATGAAAAAAAAAAAAAAAAAAAAAAAAAAAAAAAAATGTTGACAAAAAATGGCGCTATAATTTTAAAACTTTAATTTACTCTATATTTCTCCAACAAACACACACTATTGCTTATCTATGTCCATTTAAAGAAAATAATTCAACATCATACCTACTAAGCAATTGTGTTTTAAAAGTTTTACCGTTCAAAATTTAGTTTTTATATTTACCTACCTATTGAGCGGCGTTCATTAGTTACGTGAGGTCGAGTCGAACCCGGGTGAGGGGGGCCTCGGCAGATATCACGTAAAATTGTACTATTACAGGTAGATACGTAAGTTTATTAGGTATACACTCTCGCATTTAAAAAAAATTCACGTCAGCTGTGTGAATGGCTGCCCCCTATGTACTTTAACATTAGATAGTAATATTCAATTTCACATTACAATGTTTCTTTTAATTTTTCTTTTCAAATTTGTTTTTTTTTTAAGGCAGCATTAGGTCCTGCCGCATTAGACTTGATCCGCAATGGACAAACAACCGGCGTTCCGACAGAAGTAGAAAAGAGTTACTCTGAAGCGATTCTGAGCATGAGTGTACTTAGCGTGGTACTGTCGGCACCACTGGGCGCACTTCTGATAGCTATCACCGGTCCTAAACTATTGGATAGGACATTATGTGTGTACCAAAAACCTATTCGATGAATCTAGAATAAGTATCTACTAATAAGTATGACGATGAAGGTAATAAATTCATTAAGTCATTCAGTTTCACCCGCAGTAATTTGGGAGTTTCCGCGGGAATCCCGGGATTTAAGTACCCTATGTCCTTCTCTGTATGCCTGACAACGTGTAGGTACCTATACCAAATTTCATGATGATCGGTTGAGCCGTTGAGACTGTCGTGCCGTCTGCACTATCCCGAGTTATGTTTGCCTGAATTCTATTTAGTGCAGGTTTACACGGACGACAAATATCTATATAATCTTACACAATCCATGGAATGGATAACAGAACAGTATAATGTTATGTAATGTAACGAACTAGAAACTATTACAATTAATTGCACTAACATAGTTATAAGTTATACAGCATACCAGATATCCGCAGGGAACACGGAGCAGTGCCTGGGACTTGCGACCCAGGTGTAGGTTTGATGGGGCCCCTTTACAATATGGGTAGTGGCTGACAGGCTGGACTGTCCATGGCGTAAGCACTGGGTACATCTGCATATGCGCCGGGAGACCTAGTGTTCAGCTACTACTTATATTAAATATTTTTACTTCTCATCATATTATTGTAATGAATACTAACCTTAGTTTTTTAAGAAAAATTGTTATCTACTAACACTATATGGATGCTCGGTCCGAAATAAAAGTAATTATTATTATATTATTATTATTTACAATGCATAAACGCTCACCTCCACTGCCCGTGCTCCCAACTCAAGCATGGTAATATGATGATGAGACGGCTAACCAGTCACTAAGAAATCATGTATCATCTCTTCAACGTGAGCTTTACTTTATGATCTCTAATCCATGTAGCTTCGCATTGTTCTGTCATGAGGGTCTGGTCTACCCAGAATGAGTAGTGACCCTCCCTGGTCGTCTACAGACACGTCTGGCCGTGTCTTGGACCTTGGTGTCTTACGTTATTCTGATTTACCCTGCAAGCTTTAGTCTGTCTAGAGCCTGCGTGCATGCAACTTCATGTAGACGACCTTACAATGATTCGCCTGTGTGCTTCCGGTACACACTCATTTGAGCCTCGGGCTCCCTGTTCAATGTCCTTGACTACCAAATGTACATTGTACTGCAAGATTGAACTTATTATAGATTATGGAGTTTCCTAGTGACTAGTCAGTCGCTTCACCATTCTCTGAATCTATTGTATTAGAATGTCGACTACACTATAATATCTGTGACGACTCACCGAGTGCCTTTGTAACTTACTTCGGGCCGGACGACCTCACCTTACGCTACCTTTTCCGGCATTGCCTCTTATCCGCGCGGTCCCGATCGTCCTGCCCTTTATTCGTCAATCCAGTGCTTTCCTTTTACACTCCGAGCTAGACAACCTCACTTTACGCTGCTTGTTTAGATATTGTCTATTCCACGCGGTCGCGGTCATCCCGCGCTTGTATGTCCCTCTACCCACACTTTTGTTCAAGCATAAGCAAAGTGTTGCCACACCACAAAATATAGATTGACAGTACAATAATTAGTGTTGATACAAACCAATTGTTACAAAGCAAATCGCGCTGTGCGCGACACTCCCAAAAGCAGAAAGAGGTTTAATGCAAAAGTGTGAGCAGGTGACTTGTCCACTCCAGGATTTTCTCTCTGGTTCGAATTGCAGTCAGAGGTGTATCTACTCATGATGTAGGGTGCGCATTTCTTACAGGCGCAGCGATCCTAGGGGGCGCCGAGCGCCTTTTGCTATGGTGACCCACTCGGCGCGCGCGTTCTCCGGCCGCGACACTTTTAATGACCAACGTAAAAAGAGCCTCGCCTTGCATACATCCTGCACAGCATCCGGAGCTCTTTATACTACCACTCATCAATAATTACAATTATAGTTTATATGTAGTTTATTAGTTTATATGTATTGATATATTACTGTATATGCAGATATGTATTTTATTTATATTGTTATATATTATGCCTTCCTTATTTTTTCTTATCTATTTATTTTACAACTTTTCTTTTATTTCCTTACCTTTTTTATCCCGTCTTGATTCTATCGAACCATTATTTTTATGTTTGTCAACCTCCTTTCTATTTATCTCTTCTCCCGTCAATGTTTTCTTCAATTCCATTTGATTTTTCAAAGGTTGACTGGAAGAAATCCCCTCGCGGGATAAGTCCACCTTTGAGCATAAATTACGTATTTGTTTTGATTTTATCAACTTGTAAAAACTTTGTTTATGCTCAATAAAGTGTACAAACAATCGCACATTAAATACTATACATACAATAGAAATAGCACACTTCTTACGATCACTCAAGTCGAGCAGAGTGACTAGCTACCAAGAAGCGGTCGCCTGGCATGACACTGACACGCCAACGATTACGAGGGATTTTAATTTATTACATGGCTATGTGGGTACAAACTAAATAACAGTGTTGCTATAACATAATGCTAGAATTCTCAGTTGTTTCACATGACATCTCGCGCTTTGCGCGATACTCCCAGAGTAGAAAGAGGTTTATTGCAATAGTGTGAGATATACTTAACTCTGAGTTCATATTAATGTGAAGATATATGAGGATATAATATGATACACTTTTAGCATGACAGTGGAAGGATGAGTCGACCAGATTTATTTCACTCCTATTAGAATTATTCATAGGTATACTTTAACGGTGAGGTCTTGCCTCTTGCTTGTGGCTATGCCACATACATTCACGGTGAGGTCTTGCCTCTTGCTTGTGGCTATGCCACATACATTCACGGTGAGGTCTTGCCTCTTGCTTGTGGCTGTGCCACATACATTCATGATTCGGTTTTACCGGGTGCCTTTCCATCTCTAGTTACCCTTGCATGGTTGCAAATCCATGTCGAGTATTCGTATTCGTTTGCAGTATACTGACTTCTAATGGCTATGCACCTTCAATGTGAGGTCTTGCCTCTTGCTTGTGGCTATGCCACATACATTCATGATTCGGTTTTACCGGGTGCCTTTCCATCTCTAGTTACCCTTGCATGGTTGCAAATCCATGTCGAGTATTCGTATTCGTTTGCAGTATACTGACTTCTAATGGCTATGCACCTTCAATGTGAGGTCTTGCCTCTTGCTTGTGGCTATGCCACATACATTCATGATTCGGTTTTACCGGGTGCCTTTCCATCTCTAGTTACCCTTGCATGGTTGCAAATCCATGTCGAGTATTCGTATTCGTTTGCAGTATACTGACTTCTAATGGCTATGCACCTTCAATGTGAGGTCTTGCCTCTTGCTTGTGGCTATGCCACATACATTCATGATTCGGTTTTACCGGGTGCCTTTCCATCTCTAGTTACCCTTGCATGGTTGCAAATCCATGTCGAGTATTCGTATTCGTTTGCAGTATACTGACTTCTAATGGCTATGCACCTTCAATGTGAGGTCTTGCCTCTTGCTTCGGGCCGGACGATCTTCCCTTACGCTACCTTTTCCGGCATTGCCTCTTATCCGCGCGGTCCCGATCGTCCTGCCCTTTATTCGTCAATCCAGTGCTTTCCTTTTACACTCCGAGCTAGACAACCTCACTTTACGCTGCTTGTTTAGATATTGTCTATTCCACGCGGTCGCGGTCATCCCGCGCTTGTATGTCCCTCTACCCACACTTTTGTTCAAGCATAAGCAAAGTGTTGCCACACCACAAAATATAGATTGACAGTACAATAATTAGTGTTGATACAAACCAATTGTTACAAAGCAAATCGCGCTGTGCGCGACAGAGACGTGAAAGCGTAACAAACAAACAAACAAAGTCACTTGGATATACGTTTATATCTACGAGTTAGATATACTTTTAATGTTTTTTTTTTACTAAACTGTTGCAATCATTTCAGGTAAGATTAATGAAGAAAACTCACCAAACTCAAACGACGGAATTACTACAGAACTTTGACAGCCTACCTACTCTACACTTTGTACTTAAAATAAATAATACAAATAGTAGATAATTATGTAACTAGTTAACTACCAAAAGCTATTCCCTGCCTGTATGTACTTACTTATGTAGCCTGCTGTTCCACACGAAAGTCTCCGATGTGTTCGTATAATCGCTCGACAGTTTAAAAAGCGTCTCGTTAAAACCCGACGTTGGGAGTTCCGTATACTCAATTCGATTTAAAGTCCAACGCTCAACGTCGAAAATACACAGTGCCCGATAAAAAAGTTAACGGACCGAACGCGCGCTTTATAAAGATTTCGTCCGAATTACGTCTCGATGCGATCATAATAATTAATATCTAAAGTACCGATAAATAAAATATACGACCTTTTGTATGTGCTTATTTACGTAGGTAGATACTTTCTACTAAATTCCCTGTATTTTTATTTGGCGAATACAATAATTTATCTATTTATTTTATTTTTATTTATGACTTTGCTTTGCCCTGCGGTTTCACCGGCGTTCGGCGTTTCAAAATTCCCGCAGTACCTACCTAACTCTGATAAAAGTAGCCTTAGTTACCTACTCCTTATAACATCATTTCTATACCTACCCATGAAACGCCCGTCAGAATCGATCTAACAGTTTCGAAGATTAGCCTGAACAAATAGACCGACAGATAATAATGTTAAGAATTGTTTTTTTGTAATAAGCACCGTATCTAAAATGCATTCAGTAAAAAGCTGTTATTTGGACATTTCAGACACTTCAATTTTATTTATTTTATATTGTACCTGTAGAATATAGGAACGCCGATAAGCAACGGAACCATTCAGGTATACCTATTACACGCGTCGTAAATTAATGAATGGCAGGGAAATAACTGTAGTAGTTTTATAATAATAAAACTAAATATGAATCAACAATTATGTTTAATAGGTAATAATCACAATTCACACAGAGTTACATGTTAACCATGAGGGCAGCCATAATGCTTCTCCTTCTAATGGGGTTGCCAACTCATAATAAGTATACCAACATAACATCCCCCTTTTTTCATAAAAAGAATTAATTATCAATTTAACATTTAGGAACAAATATAATCTTTAAAATATGATGGTTTTTTAATTACCCTACCAGACCTTGTTTTTTCAACATTGTCATCCTTCTCAATATCCTCATTCAAATTGACAACATTACTATTTGAACACCCATCATCATTAGTACAATCCAAATTATGCTTCAAGTTATCATGACTATAGTTCAGTTCCTCATAAATATTATTATCTTGATATTTTCCCCCTTTTATTAAATCTTTTCTATTTCTCCTTATTATTTGTCCCTCATCATTTTTTATTAAGTAAGATCTAGGCTCTGATGTTTTATTTAATACTACTGCTCTTTTGTGAGGACCTGAACTATGTTCACTCTTAATTTTTACATGATCACCACTATTCAATTCAGGCAACTCTTTGCTATTTAAATCAAACCTTACTTTTTGTTTACACTGTCTTTCTATTAACTCTTTATGGAAATTCTCTCTTAAATTTTCTTTAACACTTGTAACACATGGTAATAGGTTTTTAACAGGTCTACTAAACATTAGCTCTGATGGTGTGACACCACTATTAGAAATAGGTGTATTTCTGTAAGCTAACAATCCTAGAAAAATATCTTTATTCTCTGCAATTAATTTCTTTAAAATTCTTTTAACAGTTTGTATGTACCTCTCAGCTAAACCATTTGCTTGATGAAACTTAGGACTAGTTATTTTATGAACAAAATTCCACTTTTTAGCAAAACTTTTAAACTCATAACTTGTAAACTGGGATCCTGAATCAGAGTACATTATTTCTGGTATGCCAAACCTAGAAAATATCTCCTTTAAACAGTCTACTGTACACATTGTTGATAATGAATTTAATTTTTGAATTTCCACATATTTGCTAAAAGCATCCACAACTAATATATAGGGCTGTCCCCTTAAAAAAAAAATGTCTACTGATATGTTTTCCCAGACATTATTAGGTATTTCTTTACAGATCATTGGTTCCTTTTTATTTGAATTTTGATACTGCTTACACAAGTCACATTTGCCAACATAGTCCTCGATTTGCTTTGACATATTAGGCCAATATACAGATTTCCTTGCTAACACTTTACATTTGTCTATTCCCATATGAGCATAATGTATTCGATACAACATTTCTTTTCTATATTTATATGGTATAACCAATTGACTGTTTTTCATTAATAACCCATTACATTCAGATAACTCATCTTGAAAATTAAAATATGGTTTAGCTAAACTATCCACATTATATTTATTAACAGGCCAACCATTTCTTACATATTTTAACACCGCTTGTAACTCTGCATCTCTACTTGTTTCCTCTTGCAAAATTTTACATCTTTCATTAGACATATTAATTCCTTCCATTATCATACACACATGTGCCTCAATATCCTGATCATAAGTTTCCTTATCCCTTTCATTGTCAATAAAAGATCTACTCAAGTGATCAGCTACTACAAGTTCTTTTCCTGGCTTATATTTTAATTCAAAATCAAAACTTTGCAAAGCCATTCTGATTCTTTGCAATCTTACAGGGCACTTATAAAGTGGCTTAGAAAAAATGGATACAAGAGGCTTATGATCAGTCTCTACAATAAAATGTTGACCAAACACATATTGATAAAACTTTTTAATCCCATACAAAATCGCTAAACTCTCCTTCTCAATTTGGCTATAATTTTGTTCTGTAGGAGTCATCGCTTTTGAGCTATAAGCTATAGGTCTATTATTTTGTAAGAGCACACACCCAATACCATCCTTTGATGAGTCTACGCTTAGTACAACTGGTTTGTTAATATCAAAGAATGATAAAACTGGTGGCTCACATAACATCTTTTTAATATTATCATATGCTCCTTGATGTTCATTATGCCATATAAATTCTACATCTTTTTTTAAAAGCTGTCTTAATGGTGCTGTACAAGTTGACATGTTAGGTACAAATTTAGTTACAAAATTAAGCATCCCAAAAAATCTCTGTAATTCAGTTTTATTTGTAGGTGATTTCATCTCTATAATAGCCTTAACCCTATCTGGATCAACCTTTAACCCTGACTCTGACACAATATGACCCAAGTATTTAACTTCTTTTAATCTCAATTGACATTTTTTTAGGTTGAACTTTACATTAAATTCTTTTGCTCTTTCTAGCACAGTTTCTAATATTTTATCATGTTTAGCCACAGTATTTGCATAAATACAGATATCATCACAATAATTTACTACTCCTTCTATATCTTTAAAAATTTCCCCAAAAACTCTAGCAAAAACTTCCGGACTAGATGCCAAACCATAAGGCAAACGATTAAAATGAAATCTTCCATAGGGTGTATTAAAGGTTGTGAGCTGTCTAGATCCTTTGGATAACACAATGTTCCAAAACCCAGATTGAGCATCAAGAACACTAAAAATTTTACTACCCGATAGCTTTGACATGATTTCATCTAATGAAGGTATCATATAGTGTTCTCTCTGAATTTGTTTGTTTAGGTGTTGTGGGTCTAAACATAACCGAATGGATCCGTCAGACTTCATGGTGATAACTAAGGAACTCACAAATTCTGTTGGTGAATCAATTTTAGAAATAATATCTAACTGTTCCAATCTACTTAACTCATCTTTTAATTTATTTTGTAATTTAAATGGTACATGTCTTGGTGGCTCTATTTTTGGTATATAATCAGACTTTAACTGGATATTATATTCAAAATTTTTTATTTTACCTATACCACCAAAAACCTCTTTATATTTTGACAATATAGGATCATTAGGGTCACTTACCACAGTGGATATATTTTTCTTATATCTATTTATTAATCCTACAGCAGATAATGTAGGCAACCCTAAAATAGGTGCATAGTTATATTTAGTTACTTCAAATTCCACATTTTGGGACTCACCCATTATTTGACATTTTATGTTCACTTTACCTACTGTCTCAATAATTTTACCATCATAGTTGTATAATCTTAACATAGACTTTTCTATTGGAATTTTATATCTTTTACACAATATTTTCCCTATGACATTGCATTCAGCACCGGTGTCTAATTTAAACATAATTGGCCTCTTATCATAGTCACTAAAATACACAGGCTCATACCAGCACTTATATGAATCACTTTCACTAACACTACCTATCAATAAATCTGTTTTAATATGCTGTACTTCTTTTCTTGATCGACACATATTCGCAAAATGACCACGCTTCTGACAATGGTTGCATGTTTTACCATATGCTGGACACTTGTATCTATCATGACTCCTGCCACATTGTTGACATCTTCTCTCCATCCTATGATGTG
Organism: Zygaena filipendulae; assembly: GCA_907165275.2. Classification (NCBI taxonomy): domain Eukaryota; kingdom Metazoa; phylum Arthropoda; class Insecta; order Lepidoptera; family Zygaenidae; genus Zygaena; species Zygaena filipendulae. The sequence goes on along the minus strand of OU015656.1, from coordinate 10,444,754 downwards.
AACCTCTTGAGTTTGATCTCATCCTTCGCTCACCTTGGCTTGTATCTTGTCTATTTTGTACCACCAATCTATGCCTAATCTCTGACTTGCCTCTGTTCTCTGCTCTTTGTATAGTCTCTGATCTACCTCTGCTTTGTGATGGCCTTGATCTCTCATCATCCGCTGTAATCTTCTGTATTGATCTATCACCTTCCAACTGCTTCACTTGCTCAGCGGCTAACTCTGCTGCTTTACATATCTGGACTGTCTTTTCTAATGTTAATTTCTGTTCTCTAAGTAATCTATCCTTCAATCTACTGTCTCTTATGCCAGCTATAATTCTATCTCTTATCAGTCTGTCTTTTAAATCACCAAAATTGCAACCAGTGCTTAGTTTCTTTAATTCTGTGAGATAAATGTCAAATGGTTCAGCCTCACCTTGATTTCTAGTGAAGAATATATGTGACTTGATACACTCACTCTCGATTGGCACAAAATGGTCATGAAATTTTTGAATGAGTATTTCGTATGTTTTCTCCTCAGATTCCTCGAACGTTTGCGCTATTTCTATACATTGCTCACCAATGCAATGCAACAATAATGCTACCTGTACACTTTGTTCCTTTTTATCCGCGCCGATGGCCGTTCTGTATATTTCAAACCTTTTCCGCCATTTTTTGAACTCTTCCGCACTTAGTTCCTTCAGGGCTTCTGGGGGTTTTATGCCCGCCCCATCCATATTTCCTTTTTTTTTTAAAAACGCAGCGCCATGTAGTAGTTTTATAATAATAAAACTAAATATGAATCAACAATTATGTTTAATAGGTAGGTATAATATAGGTATAGGTATAATAAGTATACCAACATAACAATAACTAGGTACTCGTAGATGGTCGGTTTATTTACCTAAGCCAAGCATTAATAGTTGTCACGTGTTCACGAAAAATCATCCATCATCCGTCAAATGCTGCTGCAGAACTTATCTAAGGGTATTGGGCTATGAATGAAAAAAACACTAGGCCTTCTCTTGCTGCCTCCCCGAAGGAGAGGCGGTAGAGGTAACTGCTTCGGGACAGAGCCCCCTGCAGTGGGCAATCATACGCTGTCCGCCAATACGTACAGGAATTGGGGGGCGGTCTAGAGACCGCGTGGATCGTCGGCGCGGAGCCGGCGCCCGTCAGAGCTGCGTCTAGGCTCCGTCAGCCAAGCTACGTGGGCTGCGTTGGCTCGTCGTCGCGGGCGATAAGCTCGCGCGGGTATCGCTTCCCCTCGGGTGGACGGGCGTGGAGGGGGGCCAGACCACGAATGTGCTCGTGGTCTGACGCGTCCGCCCGCTCGAACATCCGAGAGGTGAGCCGCTAGACGAACTTGTCCAGCGGCTCGACTCTCAGGTCCCTCTGGATGACGGAATTCCGCACATAGCGCGGAGCTCCGGCTGAAGGGCAGGCATCGATATAAGATCGATGAGGGCAGGCCCGTTTTAGAACATTAGCTTCGGGCGCCAGTAGCTTTCATTTGAAAAGCAAACTTCTCGGTAATCCGTGCAACAAAGTTGGTAACACTTGTCACGAGTCACCGTTTGACAGTGAGTGATCCTTCTCTTTGGTGAAAAGTCAACTGTCAAACTGTTGAAACTTGAAACTGTCAAGAAGTTTGCAAAACACGTACGGCAAAACAACGGCAAAACAAAACAAACAAAGTCTAGTAGGTACAAACTTCAAAACTGTGCTTCAAAAGTCAAACAAACTTGGTCATCAAGCGACACAGTTCTAAAAAATACAGTGTTTAATTTCCGTGTACTTATTCCTTTTCACTGATTTAACAATCGTAAAATTCATGAAAGTGGTATTTTCGTATTAAACTTAGTAATGTCAGTAATTGTTATAGCGATAGCAACTGAGAGCGGCGTACCAATATTCACTAGAAAACGTGGAAATAGTGAAAATGTAAGTATTAAGTGATTGATAAAAATATGTAAGTAGGTACGAAGTGATTGATAAAAATATCTACATCCTGTTTACCCGTTCGAGTTCATAAGTTTGATAGAAATTTATTAACTTTAGAAGCTTCTAATTAGGTATTTATATTTTAAACTTTACAACTTTCAGGTTCAGTTTTCAACTATTGCGTCTCTTCATGGCGTTAATATGTTCAGCAAATGCCATGACTTATCAATGGTTAGCACACAAGTTGACAATGGTGCTATACTTTGGAAGGAATTTTGTAAAAGGTATGCTGTAACCATCCCTTGTATTTAAACGTGCCTGTCTCTCAGATAGTTAAGAATAGTACATTGTTATCCTAGGGGTGAAAGTAAGTCACTACGCTCGGGCGCCAAACCCCGTCTCGGGACTAAATAAGTCTTTCTCACGAGGATAACACTGTGCTTTTCATTACGAATGCAAGGAAAGTCAAAATAAAAATAGGAATTAGCTAAAGAAAAAAATGAGTGAATTTTATTTTACATAAATCAACCATTAGGTGTGCTACTGGCCAGTAAGTATGCCCCCTATGACATAAAAAAAAAACTTGAGTTTCTGCAGTATCCAGCTGTCAGTTGAAAGCGATTCTCCCTAGGGCTGAAAAGTGTTACTTTCAACCCGCTTCTCAGGCAACTTCAGACCTACTTTCAGAGTATGAGTAATGAAAATATATTTTATTGTTTGTTTTCAGTGTCACACTTATTGGTATTGCCACAGGAGGTCTAGAATGTGATCTTGATTTACTTTTGTCATATGTACATGATGCCATGATATTTTGCATAAGCAAGAAAGAACTAGAGAGTCTTAGGAACATAGACCAAATCAAGAGAGATTTGAGACAGTGTTACCAGATTTTGGACTACTTGTTAGAGTCACTAGACCCAAATGCTCTTTGCAGTCCTCATCCCACATTAACATTGGACCTGATGCAGAGTTTTTTATGTCCACAAGCACAGCAGTTGCAAGTAAGCTTAATTAAAAAAATGAAAGAACAGAAGGTCAACAAACTGATCACATTAATACTTGTATGAATTCTGAATATGAAATCATAAAGATGTAAACACTTCTCAGTTTTTGAACTCTATTGCAATAAGATTCAAATACTGTCAAAAGTGATTACATATTCCTGCTGCTGAATGTACAGAATAATTATTCTATTTACATATATTTTATTTATTTTAAACAATATATAAATTACTAAGTAGTAAGTAGTTATTAATACCATTTTTATTTATCGTGAAATAGTAGATCAAAGGTTATAAAAATAAAATGTAATAATTACATTTTATATATCTTTTAGAAAACTGAACTTGGTAAAAAAATATCCAGAACATAATATTGTGTCGGCTGCCAAATTTCATCCTATCCATTCACCCATTTGTGATTAAGCATCTTACATCTGTACATCTTCACAAACTTTTACAGTATTTACAGGATCTTCACGGCCAGCGCTCTTGTTGCTATGTGCGGTTTGGCAACTAAGTGATGTGCGCGGCTTTGTGCACATAATTAAATACTCGCCACAATAGCAATAGGTTCTCAGTAGTGTGATTTTTTTACTGTTTAAGCAGCAAGCACTGGACAACTATGCGGAAAACGTGACAGGAAGGTGGGCATGCCTCATCATCAATGGACAATTGGTTGCTACCAGCTCTGACTTCGGTGAATTGGACGCGAGAGAGGCGCAGCTATTGCTTCTGCTTGCGTCTGCTCAAGACGGCGCACCGTTGCGGGAGACACCGGTGTACTTGCCGCAAATGAGTCCTGACGTAGGTAATCTTTTAAGCATATTATGGTATATTGTAAAGCAGTGTTAATTGCTAAAAAATCTCATACCTCTTGTAATAACTATTACTTAACAGGGTAAAAATCTGAAAAATTCAGTGGTATTTCAAACTATTATAGAAAAAATAATTATAAATTTTTGGCATTTTTGTTGAAACTTTTTGATGTCAAGTTTAAAGCTGCAGAAGTATCATCCAAAGTTAGTATCTACCATGGTAGTTGTATACTCATAATGGTTTCTTGATAAATAAAATACTTTAAAAGATATTATGATTATGTATCGCAGGTAGGTGGCTCTAGTTTGCTATTCCCACGCTTGTGAGGTAGGTAAGCTATTTCAAAAAAAAAAATGATGGAATATAATATTATATAACGTCTTCAATTGGCTACTTCACTAATTTTTTTTTAGTCCGTCGTGTAGATTAATAAAAAATATTGTACACGTATTTTTTCTTTTTTTACGTAATCAAAAAATAACGGCGATACATTGATTTTGCGTGACGCCACAACCCGGTGCAGATTGTACGATTACACTGAAAAGTGAGGTCACGAGTCCCCCCCTAAACTTTAATGCGCTTTATCTAGGTTTATTTTCATTAATTTGAAAAAGCAAAGATCGACGAACGATTGAAGACGTGTCTATTATTTTTTTTATTTTCTAACTGACGGCCTAATTAGAATTTTGATTTTCATACCCGGGAAAATACCCAATTATTGTTACAGGTAGCTTTCAGGGCAGTAACATGCAAACTATTGGCTGATGTGTACATCCTAATAGTGTGTGGTGCATCGCCGGGGCTCTCTCAAATAGACGAAATAGTGCTCCAGTGCTGGGAGGGCTACGCTCAGACGATCAAAGAAGCCAAACTCGTGCATCCAAGAAATTTTCCCTCCAGTATTACGTTTGAACCGTGTGTTTTGGGGTAGGTACCGTTTTGTTGTGACGATAGACTGTTTTCTAGCTCGGTTTGACCGCCGGGAATATAATTTACGATTTATTACTGATTTTTTAATAAACAGATAGTCAGCCAGATTCCTGCATTGTCTTGTTCGAAACTTGTTCAATTAGTTAACTTCAGGTTAGCCCTTATCAGAGGATTGAAATCTCTTTTATATTTAAAAAAGCTAGGTCTTTGCGTTTTTTTAAATACCGGAAGCCCATTATTAATAGATATCCTTATAAATGTGAAAGAAACTGTCACTAACGTCACCACGATCATTTTATGGTAAGTTCACACGCGTGCGTTCAACTCTACATTCAACGTGCACATTCACATTCACGAGCGTGTAAACGGTACGCCCGAGCCCGTGAACGCGCCTGTGAACGTGAATGCCGCGAATCGGGCAAGTGTCGGTTTTTTGGCAAAGTTCAAAGGATGAATGTGCGGGCGCCCGGTGACTGTTTACACGCGCGCGGGCAGTCAGTCTGTCCCGCGCTTTCGCGACGAGTGGATCTTCATTCAACGTTGCTAAGAAAGTCGCTACGATCGGATATTACAATCGTTCATAATTTTGTTCCTTTTTCCAATAAAAATAAGTTAAGCCAAAGGATATGGCAGCAACAACACCGAGATCCTCGCTGCTCGCCATTCTGGCACTGACTGACACGACGGCGTGCGTGTAAACAGCTTGAATGTCCGCCGGCCCGGGACGGGCTGCATGCCGCGCAGCCCGCCAGGCAGCCCGCCGGGCTGCACGGCGCGCGTGTGAACGTAGCAGGGCAAGTGTCGGTTTTTTGGCAAAGTTCAAAGGATGAATGTGCGGGCGCCCGGTGACTGTTTACACGCGCGCGGGCAGTCAGTCTGTCCCGCGCTTTCGCGACGAGTGGATCTTCATTCAACGTTGCTAAGAAAGTCGCTACGATCGGATATTACAATCGTTCATAATTTTGTTCCTTTTTCCAATAAAAATAAGTTAAGCCAAAGGATATGGCAGCAACAACACCGAGATCCTCGCTGCTCGCCATTCTGGCACTGACTGACACGACGGCGTGCGTGTAAACAGCTTGAATGTCCGCCGGCCCGGGACGGGCTGCATGCCGCGCAGCCCGCCAGGCAGCCCGCCGGGCTGCACGGCGCGCGTGTGAACGTAGCATTAAAATTTTGCATTAACGATGTCTGGGGCACAGATAATATAATACTATACTAGTACAGATGCCTCATCTCATACAAAGAAACGTGACCATCCTAAAAAAAATAATTCCGGAAAATATTTTTATTTACTGATCGCAGCAATAGATGGCAGTTTCGTATAGATGAAATTTAATCGTCAGAGGGCGCCATTTTCTGAAGGTACTAGGTTAGTCATATAAATGTATGGGTACGTAGATATAGGCATCGGCGCGGCGCAACAGTACCTACGCGACCTACTATTGAGTTTTATTCTACGAGTTTTGTGCCACAACGCGCGGCGTTGTACGATGCATAGGTAGTAAGTATGCAGTAGGTATGTAGTATAGGAAGTGTAGAAATACCTTATTTTAAAATTATAACAATCAAAATTTGGATTACCTAATTAATATACCTAGTACTTACCTATTTTTTCAAAACAGTTTTGATACAATATTTCTGTTCTTACCAGCTAAATCAATAGGTACCTAAACCACAGATAATATAATACAGCTATACTCCTAAACTATGCCGCTAAATTTTAATGCGTGTTTCCGCCTTTTTTTGAGTCGCGACTTGTGATATCTCCACCCACTAACTTCAACCACTATCGGGTGCAGAAAGGATTAAATTTTTTCTTAAACAGGATAAGGTGCAGGGTTCGCTATCGACCAGCAATTTAAAAAAACCAATTCTTTTTTTAGTCCAGTCTTTTCTTACTATTATAAATGCGAAAGTGAGTTTGTTTGTTATGCTTTCACGCCTTAACGGCTCAATCACTCATCACGAAATTTTGCACACACGTTGTCAGTACGTACACACGTATCCTTTTAACTGAAGTGTGTACTCACTCGAATAAAAAATAAATATCTCAAAAAATATTTTGCCAATAGCTCTTAAATTGTTCAAAATATTGAAAAATATTTCAAATAAAAATTATAGAAAATAAAACTTCCTGCAAAAAAACTCTCTTATCATTTTTGCATAGGTGCGTTAGTTTCTGCAAAAAACGCGCTAAAGTGCAATATTTATATAAAAATGTCCAATATTTCCTAAATAGTTGGAAATATCAAAAAACGTTTCAAATAAAAATTATAGACAATAAAATTTCCTACAATAAAGCTATCTTAACATTTTTCCATAGGTGTGATAGTTTTCGCAAAAAATGCGCCAAAGTGTAAATTTTAATAAAAATGTCTAATATCTCTCTTAAACTGCTCGAAACATCGACAAACGCACGCAAAAATATCCAGAAAGCATTGTTTGTAGGAAATTTCATTGTGAATAATTTTTATTTCAAATATAAACCATTTAGGAGATATAGTCAAAAAAGTGCTTTTTTGAGCTTTCGCCATTTTTTTTTCAAACTTTCCTTTCTTTTAGATACCTGACTACTTAGGATAATAAATATCGAATACTGACACGAATTTTTCCGTTGGTCCTATCCTTTCTACTCAAAATGACAAAGTTTTAGCTTTGTTGACTGGACTACTTCGGAGTTCTATTATTTTGTAATAATAGCAATTCTATTATTATACATCGTAAAATACGTTTGTTTTTAACGTTTTGATCTTTCTCATTCTCACCCTAAACAATATAATACTATTCCCTAATTTTTCATCAACACGAAAATTAATGACGGCACCACCATCTTCGATTCCCCTAAAAACTCCACTTGAGTCCTCTGTGCACTAGTAGTACTATAATATTACGTTATCTGTGTCGCTTCATGTCTGTGACGCAATGAAAGTACAATTTGTACAATTTGTGAGTATATTGATAGATGGCGCCATTACTTTAAAGGTTACTTGACCACGTGTTGAAATAGTACCTATTATTGCCGCCAGAGAAACAAAATTGCTTTTATATTTGTTGGTTATTTAACAGATTACTTGATTTTTTTATGCTTATGGAACATTTAAAATTATTTAAAGCATTGTTTACTTAGTAATTTCGCGTTATCTTCGTTTTACACGATCGTGAAATGCAAATCGATACCTCTAACGGCATCTATCGATAATCACTCAGAATTATTTTTCTTTTCCTAGAGATGAGACCCCATGTCTGGGGTACGGCAAAGGACATAAAGCACTTTTATCCCGGAATTCCCGCGCAACGCCGAAATCAACGCGCGTGAAACCGCGGCTAACAGCTAGCAAATAAAATTAACCAATAAACAAAGAAATTCCTTAGGGAACCTCCTTTCAGGAGCTAATAAAATCGCATGCGGCATGATATTTAGCCTTTAATACGGCACTCTACTAATATTATAAAGTGCTAAAATTTGTGAGTTTGTGACGTTCTAGGGAGTAATCTCTCTGGATCTACTGAACCGATTTTGAAAATTTCTTCACTTATAGGAAGCCACGGTAGTCCTGAGTGACTTTTTATCCCGAATTTCCACGGGAACTCCGAAATTACCGCGGGTGAGCGGGTGAAACCGCGGGAGACGCGTTTACTGTTGAATTACGAGACTACTTAGAACTTACAGTACGAGGTTTAGCGATATTGATCTTTTCCTTGACTCTAAGGCACAGTTTCAGGCTAATATAAGACGTCACTTCTATGACCCGGACTTTGACTAAACGAGGTGATAAGGGATTTGCAATGGTGCATCGGTTAACTTTTTAGATTAATAGTATAATAAAGATAATTGATTATTCCACGCGGTTTCACCCGCTTTGGTTTCGGAGATCCCGCGGGATTTTCCTATGTGTTATTTGATATATAAGCTATACTATATTATTGTAAAGTTTCATTAGAATCCATTTAGTGGTTTTTGCGTGAAAGAGTAACAAACATCAATTATTGAACCTTCGCGTTTATAGTCCTATAAACGCGTATTAGTAAGGACGTATGTAATATATGTAGGTAATTATTGTAGTATGCCATGGTACAGCATGACATGGTATTGTATAAAAGACTAAATGATAATGTGATATGGTGGGGTGGGACTTGATGGGATATGGTGGGGTGGTTCTACGTAGCGTGATGTGACATGATATGTTTTTACCTATCTTTGTTATTGTTTGGTACCTGTATTCACTTATTGTAAGTAGTTTGGTAGTCGTAATTGGCTTGCATAATGTTTAAAAAAATGTATTTAGAATGAGTGTAAAGCTGTGTACTACCCATTAATAAATAAATAAAATAAAATAAATAAAATTACAGAATACTGTTAGTAAATATCACAAGTCGAAGATGCGTCTTCTCTAGTCATATACATAATGCAAGTCAAAAGAGCAGAGGGATGTCGAGCGCCCATCGAGTGGATATCTTGAGGACATTCTACGTGACGTCAGCGAGGCATCTTGCACCAGAGTTGAAGAATATGCATAAAGATGTCACAAGTATGTAAATAGGTGCCTTTAAACGGGTTATTGTCTGTTGAATGTTAACAAAAATTTTGTCTCTCTGACATTGAGCCGAAATAGCTCAGTTGGGAGAGCGTTAGACTGAAGATCTAAAGGTCCCTGGTTCGATCCCTGGTTTCGGCAATTTTTTTACTTTTTGCTTTTGGAGGGAAACGTGAACTGTGTTGTAATAGTTAAGACCTCTGTAAGTCTTCGAGATCCGTGTGATTTTTGGTGTTTCATAATTTTTATATGATAACCACTGCTAAATAGCATTGTACTATTCGCCTAGCAATTCAGAGTTTTGTGAATAGTGCATTTTGTTTTATATTCAGAAAATAAGTCTTTTCAATATTGCACAATAGTACGATTAGACATACTATAATACAAAATGAGCATCTTGTGATAGAATTGAACATACCTACGTTGGTATTATTCAGATCTGCTCGAACATCGGAATTAAGCGCATGTTTCGGCACATCGCGGCCGCTGTCGCGGTACGCTCGCAACGCTAGCTTGACTTGCGCGTTGTGATCTGCATCGCTGCCGCGCTACGCTCGCTGCGCTGCGCGCTGGCTCGAGTCGCGCGCTGTGTTCGATGTTCCTAACCTAATCTAGCATGTAGGGGTGTGCTCGCAAATCTGAATTCTGAACCGATTGTAGCGTAGTCACATATTAATTAGCGTGCTAAGTTTTTTTATGTGCAATTACATAAATATTTCCCTCTTAATCACGATTTGCTTCAGCTGACGCAGACGTGTTGCCGAGTGGCATGTGCGAAACATACTGGTGTTCGGAGTACTACAACTGTCACGGACAAAGATCCGGGAACCTTTTGTGCTGCGCTCTATACGCGACTACAATACCTACACACACAATGAGGTAAACATAATCAGCTATTGACCAAAGTTCCATTCAATTTCGGAATTCTTCAACTTTCGCATAGTGCATTTAGGTAGCGTCAAATTATAAAAGTATTTCTTAGCTACATTAGTGGTAGAGATTATGTTTAATATACTTTTTTGTTTTTCAGGCTAATCACAAGCAAAATGTTGCAAGAAATCAGCACAAATAAAGACATTTATTGGTGACATTGGTTCACACAAAAATGAGACTAATTGCTATGGAGATGCAGTTTAAAAATATTGTATTAAGTGTTTCTAACCGTCCTTGATTATAAATTATTTATAAGATACACTGCAATAAATGAAAAACTTAAATAATTTCAAATATTTATTTATTTGCCAGATTGAACCTCCAACCTACACACAGTGTACCTATTTATAGTTTTATACTGGCGAATAATGATTCTCATTAAGTCACTAAAAAGGCAATGTTACATAGTTATTACAACAACTATAAATAATACGATTAGGACAGTCACATAATAATATTATATGTAATAAATAATACAATTTAGATATGACAATTTGGATATAGAGAAAAGTAAAAGCACATGCATAAAAATTCGTCAATCACACACACACACACGTAAAATAAAACATGATAAATTCATTATAATACAATACTTTAAAAAATCAATTTAATTACAGTAACGATAACTGTAGTATAAATAAAGTATAGCCATACAGACCCAAAAGAAAATGTACAAAACCTGAAAGCAAATGCCTGATAGCCATATATTATCATTAATAAAATTGATTAAAGCTTTTGAAATTTGCACACACAAAAAATCTATTCAAATAACTACCGACCGACCTTGTCTATCTGTTAACATTGGTTTACTGACACATTGCCTGCTTCTCACCAATTAATTAACGTTTGAGAAGAAATAACTGACCAAATTTTCACCTGACTCACGGACTAGAAGCGACCAGTGGCAAACAAAAAGTATTATTACCTTTTAGTTGTTGCATTGTCTGGCACATCATTAAATTATGCTAAACACACTTTATTTTTTTACACATAATAGTTTTACTGTTAGTAAAAAGATTAAGGCGTCAGACGAGATACATTCAATATCACTAAGCACCAAGAAGTTATTGCTGCTACAAAATATTGTTAAATTAATTAGAAATATTAATAATACATATTATTATCACAATAAGCTCTCTCCGCCTGCAACTTATCAAGTAGTTTTGTCCAAGACGTGAAAAAAGTAAGAGATAATAACTACATACAATATAAGGAGATACACTAAGCCCACGCCTTTGATCTCGTAATAACGCCGACCAAGGTCACAAGTGTGAAGTAAAATATTTATGGAGGGTAGAGGTAAGGAGCGCCATCTTATACGCGGAACAAGCTGAAAAAGTGTTCAGCTGTAGCCAGCAAATTACAACTCAATAACTCACCACAATAACGCTAGCGTAGCGAGAGAGAATGAATATCATTGGTGAAGTTATTATAGGCACTCTTTGATTGGTGACTTAACTACTTAACTAGTGTCCTTAGTTGATAACACAGCATTTTTATAAATATTTTATAATACTTTAAAGTTATTTTATGTTCTTGACTGTTGTAAAACTTTAGAAAACAGTCGAACAATAATAGGAAAAGTATGTGGAGTGAAAAGTTGCCCAAGTGGGCAAAAATTTAAAAGTAAAAAAGCGGTAGTTTCTCTTCCTTTGTTCAACTCGCTATCGTACTCTAATAACTTTTAACTTTTTTTTTATCTTTAAAATTCATCGATAGCTGACACCACTATTTGATGCTTCTCGACGGACACTTTTCATACACCGAGATGGTTCTCCTTATCCCTACCCTCCATAAAAATATTATATATCTTATAATAAAATTGACTGTAAACTCCGAGATCTGTATTATTGCCTTCTCATCCCGCTGTATGTATTTCACAGCAGGAGATCTTTAGGAGACGAACAGTGTACCGTCACCTAATATGATATCAGTATGGGGAGCACGAACTTTTTCGCTCTCGTCTGTCGATATCGTCGTTATGTCATGATGGATAGATGGCGTTGTTCATTTTCCATACAAAAAAAACGCTCGATATCGAAAGGACGAGAGCGAAAAAATTCGTGCTCCCCCTACAGAGCTGAAATTTCCGATGGACTCAATAACCAAGAATTTAATACTACGGAAGTCCAAACGCATTCATACAAACACTCAGAGGAGGTCCTAAAGTTCAAAATAAAATAGTTATAAGTAATTAATATTATGATTAAAAAAAAGACTGAATATTATATTTACATGACGACCCAATTTACTCTATACAATCATTTGATAAAGTCCATTCCAGTCTCTCAGACGATGAGCAAGAAAATAATTGCCTGCGCCTGTTTTAATTGGCTGGGCGAGTTAGAACTTTTTATGACGCGATGACGGGATACACATATAAGCATAAGCGGGATAAGCATACACAGTGCAAATTCCACTAGTTCAGGCCGATAGTAAAATCTATTTGGCCACCACCACCCGCCATTATTATTTATATGATTTAATTTTTTCACGAGTATACGTGAATCTAATATGCTGTTGTTTTGTATGTAAACATTGTCCCGACGCCTCCTGCCATTTTTTTCTTTTATAGTAAATGCTTCTGCTTTTTCTGCTTTTTCTTTTATAGTAAAAATTTTTTTTAGTGCTCATATAATAGTTTATATGAGCACTAAAAAAAATCTGGGCCACTCCCGTTTTGAATACTCTAAAGCCTAAAAATTAGGCATATTTTTTTGTAACAGAACACAGGCTATGTATGGACTTTTGCAAATGACTGTGTGTGAAGAATTTTCAATAAATTTTGATTGAAACTGAGACTAGACCTTGCCACATTCAAAAATTCAATTCGTTATCAAGTATGTATTGGTTATTATACAAACGTGATTTTCCTAAACACTAATTTGTTTTTTACATTTTAAATGGGAATGTGATTATGATAAAACTAATTGTGATATTTTAAATGAACCACTAACGTGCAAGACGTTGTTCTATAATAAAAAAAACGGTAAAAGTTTTGAAACATAATTAATAATTATAAGTATAGAAATTGCGTCATTTATCAGTTCCATTTGACGTACCGATGATTTAAATTTGTGTCATTGATTTACGTTTTACCCAGGAAGTTTCTATTCCAAAAACGTCTTTGAAACCGTAATAAATTTAGATTCTATAAACACAAATTTGCTTTAAAAAAAAATACAAATCGAACAGAATCGTAGGTTCCAAATATGTAAACCATAATGTTTTATCTTACAGTATTCGACCAACAGAAGACATCTAACACTCGTCGTGTCTAACATAAATTTCGCAAAATTAATTACTAGTCATTGTGTCGATAAATACTTTTTTTTTTATTTCATGTGCGAATTTACCAAAAAAAAAATACAGTCGAATTGAGAACCTCCTCCTTTTTTGAAGTCGGTTAAAAATTCACCCGCAAACCTGAGTGTAACTCTTAATACACGCGTATTGGTAAATTTGCACTTGAAATAAAAAAAAGTATTTATCGAGACAATGACCGTGAGCGTTCACAAGAAACAAATTTAATATCAACACACGACAGAGTATGAGCAGCGCTCTCGTAGATACTTTTGGCATTGTTCATATTTTGTCAATGGCGTCTCCTGTTGGTTAATTACTCTTAAGATATCTACACAATAACATCGTATCATTCAATCATTTCGTTTCATATAATGTAGACCTGCCTGTATCGTTAAGTCGAATAAAGTAGACCTGCCCCCTTAGCCAAGTCGACATTTTATGTATAATCGTTGAGGCATAGAAGACTAAGTAGCGAATAGTCATGTCACGTGGTCACGTAAAATTGTCTAATCAAAAGTATAATTTTGCGTGACGGTGACATAACAATTCCGTTAACAATCATAGATTATCAACTTGGCTAGGGGGCCAGGGACGATCGCTAGCATCTCACCATTCCACTCCGTCTGTGTTCAACACTCGATCCCGTATCCCTGTAAACCTATTTGAAGCCGCCCATCGATCTGCCCTGCGGCTGTTTTATCTTGCACTTGAGCTGTTGTATCAGATCGTATATCTTGAGCGAGGGCCCCACTTTCATCTCGAGCAGTTCGATGATCTCGTCCTTGGTGAGCTGCAGCATCGCGGGCCCGGTGACGCGGCCGAAGTTGACGCAGTACGGCTGGCAGTCGTTCACCGCGAGGAACTTGGCCACGTCCGCCGCCGTCCAGCTCTCGGGCTCGACTGCGTTCAGCGCGGCCAGCGGCACCGCGGCGTTCACCAGCCGCGGTATCACCTTTATCAGAATAGAATAGAATCATTTATATACGAAATATTGTAAAAATTAAGATGTAACTATATGACTGTTGCCACAACATAAATAAATAAATAAATAAATCTCAGACTATAAGCTGTTCCCCGCGGTTATACCCGCGGTAATTTCGGAGATCCCGCGGGAATTCGGGGATAAAAGTATGTGCCTTATATCCTTTTCCGTATCTCTGAGGTGTAGTATTTTGAATTTAATGCAGTTTCACTCGCGTCAATTTCGGAGTTCATAGGTTGAGCCGTCTTGGCGTGAAAGCGTTACGTCAAACAAATTCACTTTCGCTTTTATAATAGTTAAGTTTAACTTTTTTTTAATAATATATTAATAATCCACTTCACAACACACAGATGTATTTGATCCCACACTAAGCTATTATTAGCTTGTCTTGCAAACCAAGCAAACGTGTTATAATTATATTACACTAGCTGTCCCCCGCGGCAAATTCGGAGTTCCCGCGGGAATTTCGGGATTAAAGTATCCTATATTTCAACTAACGTAATTTTTTGAGTTCCGGGATTTACAGACTAGAAACTGAAACCCTGTATTCATCACTCAAAGTGCGACCCCCACCGGGAATCGAACCCGGAACCTCTTGATTGGCGGGCAGGCATGGTGACCTATTACGCCAATCGGGCCGTCAACTTTAAATATAAAAGTGCACCTTGTCGTCCGCCGCTTCCGGCGCGTGTTCCTCCGCATCCGGTGGAGTCTCGCCGGACGGCGGCGGCGGCGACGCGCCGGAGTCCACAGGGCTGCGAGGCGGCGGTGGGCTCTCAGAGAATATCTCAGCGGGCGGCACCTCCGGCGGTGTGGGTGTTTTCTGAAACGGTTATTAAATGTTTTCCCTTTATAAGTTTAGATTCATTCTATTTAAATATTCCTCATAGATTTCTTTTTAACCCCCGACGCAAAAAGAGAGGTATTACAAGTTAGACGTGTCTCTTTGTGTAGGTATCTGTGTATCTGTTTGTAATACAGATGCCACATACAGACTCTGTATTCGATTTCCTTTTTCTGTATTCGATATGCGATTTCCTTGTTTGTTTGAAGGAAGGCTGGCGTGATCGAGATGGTATATAAGAACATATAATTTATGAAGATCCATTCATTAAATGAACCATCTTTTAAATAGACGCTAATTTCACCACTTGAAGGGTGTTGACGAGCTCTCACCATTTCGATGTCGTCGCTCGCGGGCGACAGGTCAACCTCGCCCGCCTCTGGTGTCACTGTCTGCGCTGCCTCTTGCGTCGCTGCCTGCGCTGCCTCTTGCGCCTCTTCCTGCGCTGCCTCTTGCGCTGCCTCTTGCGCCATCTCTTGCGCTGCCTCTTGCGCCACCTGTTGCGCCGGCTCGGGCTCGTCGACTTGCATTTCGGCGGGCGGCGGCGCCTCCTCCGCCTCCACCCGCGCGTCGGACATCTCCGACACGCTGGTGGGCGGCGAAAGGCTCTTCGCGTCGCCCACGTCCGAGTTCTGGGAGCTCTCCTCCGTCGTGTTGGGCGGTTGGGCAAC
The DNA here is from genome assembly GCA_907165275.2 of Zygaena filipendulae. Lineage (NCBI taxonomy): Eukaryota > Metazoa > Arthropoda > Insecta > Lepidoptera > Zygaenidae > Zygaena > Zygaena filipendulae. The sequence goes on along the minus strand of OU015656.1, from coordinate 10,428,808 downwards.
CGCTTTCGGCGGTTGCACTGTAACGATCAACCATTAATACTTTCACCGCCATCCCCGTAATATCGATATTACGTAAAAAAAAAGGAAAGATACCTGTGTCCAAATTTTTTTATTAATCCACCACGGCAGACAAATAATTAAAAATTTAAATCATCCAGCCCACTGTAGGTAAAATGACGCGACCCTCCATCGGTCATACGCACACGCACAACCGTTAAAATATCGATACGACACATATAAATGTGGTATATCTATTCACCACAAGTGCGCAATACGGTCGCCGCCCTCACACTAATTTAACAATACAATATGATCTCGCACATCTAAAACTGCTTTAGATAAGCTCTACTGTACTGTGGTCTGTACTGTAATTATTTATTTACTTTATGCACATCACGTTACAAAGGCGAACTTAATTCCACAGTGGCATTCTCTGCCAGTCAACCTTTAGGTAGTACCATGGACCAATAAAACTGGTCCATGGTAGTACAGAGAGTTCACTTAGCGGTGCATTTACGTGCATTTACTGTACTATGTATCTGTCGTGGCCACATCTAAGAATTGATAACAAGTAGCGTCTTGTTACAAATACTTTTTAATACAGTTGCTCAAAAAGTGGCGTATTGCAGGGACGTTTAGCGTTCGGGATGTGGGCTATTACATACTCGAGCTTTTTGTTTACCTTTCCCGAACTCGTGCGTTCTCTTTGCCAACTGTCAAAAATGGCGACACGACTTTGACACACTTTTTGCATTGCGAAACGTAGGTTTCGCATTACTAATACGACTAGCGCCATCTCTTGATCACAGTTGGAACTTAGTTGAGTTTGTTGTGTTTTTGATATTTTATTAAATTGCTTAATTTTTTCGTAACTGTATTAAAAATAGTTGTTCAGTACACGTGCGGAACCGTCATTGCAACTAGTTCCGACTGTCAACCCTCACCTTCGGCTGCGCCTCGGCTCGGGTAGACATTTGTCGGAACTCTTTGCAATGACAGGCTTTCCGCACTTGTAATGAAATATACTATTTTGCCCTTAGACAGGGCGTAGAGCACGCCGACATTCTTGGTTAGGTTAGGTTGCTACTGGTGACCAAGTCGCGACTCGCACTAAAGACAAATTATGGTGACATTCGATAGTTGATGATGTAGCAGACCATATTTTAATGAAATGCTACGATTTCATCAAATGATCTGCCACCACCACACTACGCGTGGGCGTAAAGTATATTTTTTTTTAACTTTGTACCTATTACTTTATGGTGTTGAATTATTTTTCCATTATAAAATTATAGTGATGTAAATAATAATCAATTAATTTCAGAGTGCCGGTTTTTTATGTGCTCGAGAAGATTCGAGCATAGCATTTCGAGCTGATTTCTTCGGTTTCCTCCAAGAGCTTCGAGAAAGTTCTTGCTAGCTATAAGTACCGTGGTTTGCAAGTTCAAACCGTACAATGAAGCATTTTAATAGAATTTATTTATTAAAACCAATATAATACAAATTTCACTAATTTCCAGTGCAACAAAAACCACATTTGCCATATTTTGGCAAATAAACGAATTGAATTAAAAAAAAAAATACATAGATCTAATTAATTTTACTTGAAACTGGCTAAATACATTATATGCGAAAGTCCATAAAAAAGAAGAAAGAAAAGTGCTAACAAGGATTTTAAATAATAATAATATTGAATCGTACAGTACTGACGGTGGCGGCGGCGGCGGCGCGGCGCGCGCGGCGGCGGGCGGCGCGGCGCACGCGGCGGCGGCTGCAGCGGGCCCTCGAGCCGGTGGCCCACCGCGCGGCACCAGCCCACCGGGTACATGTCCGTGCTGTGCGCCCACAGCCACTGGTCGTACTCCGAGCCCCAGCCGTCGAAGTGCACCTGCCCAGTGCGACCACCAATGGGCATAGTAAGTACATTTTTTTTTAGTCCGTCTTGTAGATTAATAAAAAATATTGGACACGTATTTTTTATTTTTTTACGTAATCAAAAAATAACGGCGATACATTGAGTTGAAATTTCGCGTGACGTCACTAACCGGTGCAGTTTGTATGGCGGCTTATAGCGATTAGTGATGTTACGAGCCCCCACCCTAAAGTTTAATGCACTTTATCTCTCATCACATTTTCATTTATTTGAAATAGCAAAAAATACGTGTCTATTGTTTTTTTATTTTCTAACTGAATTAGAATTTTGATTTTCAAAAGTCGTCGACATCCCTATTGAGAATTGATAATTATAATAACAAACAAAATTTTAACAAAAAATTAAAACCCACAAAAATGCACTAAAAAAGTTAAAAACAACAAAACACCAATTAAATCCAAAAGAACTACAGTTACTCATTGTCAGAGGTACAGAAAAGGATATAGGGCACTTTTGTATAGGAATCCCCGCGGTATCTCCGAAATTAACGCGGATGAAACTACAGTAAAACTTACTACACGTTGTCAGAGGTGCAGAAAAGAATATAGGATACTTTTGTCTTTGAATCTCACGGAATCTCCGAAATTCACGTGGGTGAAATCGCAGGGAACAGCTAGTGTAATAATAAAAATAAGGCAGGACATCATACAGCCGCCTCGTTTTTTTTTTAATTTACTTATTCACAGAAAAGTACAAAGAATTTTTTTCACAAAGTCAAGTTGCAACGTTGAAGTGTGGTATACCTTGAGCAGGTCGGCGACGACCCTGGCGACGGTGGCGACGCACACGAGCCGCGGGTCCATGAGGTCGGCGCACTCGAGCCGCATGCCGGCCACGTACCCGTGCGCCGCCACGCGGCCGCGCGCCGCGAACTGCGCGCGCGTCGCCGCCGGGCTCCCGCTGGCGGCCAGGTAGCGCTCCCAGCTGAACTCCGCCTGCGGCACGCTGCCGGCCAGCGGGGACCGTTAGTTGCATACCGGGGATGTGTTATAGACGGAAATCTGAGACACTTATAACAAAAAAAAAACCGGCCAAGTGCGTGTCGGACTTCGCACAGTTAGGGTTCCGTACCCAAATATTTTAAACCGAAAAATAAAGTTGGTTTTAATATCCGTTTGGACCGTTCGGGTACGGAACCTTAAAAAAAAAATCAATTTTTTAAGTTTTTATCTGTCTGTTTATGCGACTAGTCTCCGAAACGGTTGAAACGTTTTTGACGGGACATCAGTTATTTAACTGATGTCCTGTCAAAATGTTAAGGCTACTTTTATCGGAGTTCCTATGGGAATTCCCAAAATCACGCTTATGAAACTGCAGGGAACAGTTCTGGACATGAAAAGCATTATTCATCTCAACATCCAACGACCGACCAAACTACTTTTAGTATTTTAATGTTAAAGACCATAACATAATTTTTAACATTAAAAATGTTCGGATGTTGAGATCCAACCATAATTATGCTTTTAATTTCCAGAGTTAGTTTTATACAGAACCTTCAAATAGAGCAACTCACCCGGCCGGCGGCACCAGCGGTATATTGTTCGCCGTAGCGAATCCCACGGGGAATATGCACGGCGAGCGTTGGTGATAGCAGAACCAATCGCCGCCGGACGCGTCCGCCGGGTAGCAGTCTATCCTGATCATCATGTACCCCTCGTTGAGTATCTGCATGACGGTGGCGGCGCACACGGAGGACAGGTTGAGCGGGTCGATCGCCTCCAGCTTGGTGCCCTCGGCGAACAGCGGCGGCTCGTCGGCGGGGAACTTGTGGAACATGTCCCGGGTGGAGTCGCCCGGCGCCAGCCGGCCGGCCGCGACGCGCTGGCAGTACGCCTGCGGCGCGTCCAGCGGGTGGCCCACGCGGAACGCCCAGCCCACCGGGTGGATCAGCGGCGAGTCCTCGTGACACCAGAAGCCGTTGTCCTCCGGCGAGCTGTCGTAGTATTTCACGTGCAGCCTCTTGCCAATTATCTCGCAGACGCTGGCCACCTAGGCACAGGCGCATTTGCGGTGTATGTAAATCCGTCAGTTAGATAATTTCGCGGCCGAGCAGAAATCTAATAATCGCTAGCAATCAATAAGCGCGCAATGTACATAAAACACGCAATGGAAACAAACTTTCCAGTAAGGACGTGTTTACATTATATCTATGGTATACTATTATATATTATGTATATGTAATAATGTTGCAGTATATGTATAATACCACGACACAAGCTTAAGAGCGGCGCCACAGTGACAGCGGCAATAATAAATGGTAGCCAACATAAGAAGTGGGCCACAGCTCGCGCCGCTGATAGCTGTGGCCACCTTCTTATGTTGTCTACCATTTGTTTTTGCCGCCACTGCACCGCCGAGACTGGCCAAGGGGTAAAGCTTACTCAGAGATCAAGTAGATTTGTGTGTTTGTGAAGTGTTATTATTATTATTATTATTGAAATCATTTTTAAAATCAATTGAGTAGTTTTTGAGTTTATCCATTAGAAACAAACCAACAATATGCCTACAAAAAATTGAATTTTATTTAATATCAGTATAAAATATAGATAGACAAACCTTAACTTGCGAAATTCTGTTTTTATCGACCACTTCCATAATAGATCCAATTGAGAACCTCGATTTGATGCTGTCATTCAATTTTGTGTAGAAATTCGCTGGGAGTGTGCGGGCGCCGGTGAGCTGCTTGACTAAGAACCTAGAACAACACATTAATATTTTCTTATCAATCTTCTTCTTATTTTTATAAATAAAAATGAATGTTTGTATGTCTGTCCTCTATGCATTTCGAAACCATTGGTCCCATTGTGATGAAACTTTGACAGCTTGTTCTGCCTGCATCTGCAAAGTTTCCTAATTCAAAAACTCACACGAGTGAAACCGCGGGGCACAGCTAGATAATAATAATACCCTGCCTGGACATTATCACACAGCGCCACCTGCCAACTTAGTCAAGTTGACAATCTATAATCAATACATAGAAAACCAAGGAATGGAATCTTATGTCATGTGGTCAATTGGTCACACATAACAGTGGGTCAATTATGCTTGCAAATTGTGATGTTGTTTTGATGTCAATTTCACTTTACAGACTATTTCGTATTATGGTCTCCGAAAAATGCGATATCAAAACGACATCAACTAGGCATCAACTTTTGCGTATTATGATTAACGTTTTTAAATGATATCAACTTGATATCGACTTAAATGGGTATTATGTTTCACTTTTTGACATAAAACAGTATCGCTTAAACGTCAAATATGAGATACAGACGTGATACAGACATATCAAGTTGAGGAGGTGGTTTTTCTGTATCACTTTCCTATTTTTGCTTTTTGAAAATCGTAAAATGGCTCGTTTCGGGTTATTCCTGGATTATTTGGAGCGTGCTCATAACGAGGACATGTGTAGGTTGAGAAGAAAACGCAAAATGTTAAGGGAAGTATGTGATGCGTTTGACCTTCCCGACAAGGCGTTCGAAGATAGGTATCGGCTCACTAAACCCCTTGTACGGGGTTTAATAAATGAGGTACAGCCGTTTCTAAAATCGTCACGTAGAAAAGATACAATTAGCGCTGAGACTAAGGTATGTATTCACTAAGGTAATAATGTAAGCTATGTAGGTATACTTCAATACAATATGTAGAAACAAACCTGAAATCAACGCTTTTTTCCGCTAAATTAATTTTCAGGCTGCAATTTCAGTTCCACTTATTGCAGGTGCTTACTGCGTTGGCGTTTTATGCAAGCGGTTCCTATCAGAGGATAGTCGGTGAAGGTGCACATACAGCGGTTTCTCAACCTACAGTGTCCAATATTATTCGGGAAGTGACAAACGCCCTCAACACTCCCGAAATATTAAAGAAACATATCAAATTCCCTCTTACACGTGAGGAAAGGGATAAAGTGAAGCGAGAGTAAGTTATTGTTTCCCGCATAAAAAAATCTTCAAAAAATCATTTTTGCCATGTCCATGTGTCTGTCCGCAGCTTGACTTAGAGACTATTAGTATTAGAAAGCTGAATTTTGGGATGGGTTTACCTACATATTAATCACGCCGACATAATAGCATAAAATTTGAAAAAAATATTTAGAGTAAGTCCCCTTTAAGTAATGTGGGGATATTTTTTTTCCTAGTCGCACGCACTTGGCCGGTAAGTATTTGTTTTTTCGTTGTTCATGGGAATTTCCAAAATATAGCCTATGTTAATGGTGAAAATATTATTAAAAACGTTTCAGTAGTTTCTGAGTTTATCTGAAACAAACATATAAAGATATGTTTCTATAAAACATATTAATACCTATAAAATATAGATAAACTATAGCACTTGTTTATTTTTAGATTTTATAATGAATGTGGTATTCCGGGAGTGATTGGATGCGTGGATGGCACACATGTGGCGATTATAAGACCCGCATATAATGAAGAGAGGTTTTATAATCGGAAACAATATCACTCTCTTAATGTGCAAATTGTAAGTACTTATATTTTATTTAAAATTCCCTAAAATTCCTTAAAGTCTAGCCTAGCCTATAAATATAGGCCTTACTTTTTATATTTCTAAGGGCTAAGTGTAGATCAAAGGGTAAATTTTATACCTAGGTTTTGTTACAGATTTGTGACTCGGACCTAAATATTTTAAGTGTGGATGCAAGTTATCCTGGAGCAACAAATGATGCAACAGTGTGGCAAATGCATCCACTGTATAATTATTTATTAGAGTGTCGCCGTAATGGAGAAACACTGTGGGTTCTTGGTTAGTAAATAAATATCCAAATAAAATAAAAAAATAATTCTTTATTTGCCATTGTGCCCTGGCGGACACACATCTTACATTTTTTTATACAATCATCTCTTACTCTTCGCATAAGTTTTACGTAATTAAAGTAACTATTATCATAAAAACCATTTACAGGAAGTTAAGTCATAACAAAATATTTTACAACATGTGCATTATTATTTTTTTAGGTGACTCTGGCTATCCTCAACGGACGCACACCATGACACCGATACTTAATACTACGCCAGGTTCAAAGGAGAGCATGTACACAAAAATGCACATGTCAGCCCGTAATTGTGTGGAGAGGTGCATAGGTGTCTTAAAAGCCCGGTTTAGATGTTTACTTGTTGCGAGAACATTGCATTATGAACCGCAAATCGCTGCTCGCATAGTAAATGCATGTTGTGTTTTGCACAACATTGCGCATCAAGCTAATTTAATACAGCCCGTTCTTTCTGTAGAAGAGCAGCAACATGAGCAACAACGGCAAATAAACCGGGTTCATCATGAAGAGGTTACTCATACCAGAGGGCAAGCTAATTATGAGAGGTACCTATTCAAAGTAACATTTTTCTTAATAACCTGAAAATCAAAATCTGTCCCGCGCGGTTTCACCCGCGATAATTTCGGAGTTCTTGAAAAAAAAAATATTAATATTGAACAATCTAAGTTTTCGCGTCTACTATTTCAGGAGTCTACAAGATCCACACAATAGACGTGTGAATAGAGCGTTATTAGCTGGACGAGCCGAACGTAACGCCTTGATTGAACGCATCTGTAAGTTAAGTTTTTGATAGAAATAATTTTCTAATCTGACAATTCAAAGATAATGTTGACTAAACTTTTAACTAAGAGAATTTAATTATACTATATGTTAGGTTCTAGAGCCGGATCGGGGCGCCGAAATAGAACACTGGAATAATCTCGGCTTATATCTGCAATGAGAAAAAGAAGGATTAACTTTAATCAATAATAACGTTAATGTCTTGGTTATTGTGAATAAATTATTATATTATTTGAATAAATTGGAGTTTTTTGTTCTTTATTTATACAATGTACGTTAAAGAGTCCCAGGAGGATTATTAATCTGATGCAAAACAATAGAAAATATTATTGGGATACTTTGTAATAAAATTTTGTAGTCTGTTAGTTCTATACGACAGCCTCTAGTTAAAATAAAACAGATACCTGATGTTCTCGGCGCAAAACTGCAGCTAGCTCAGATATAGCTGTGGCTATGGCAAGTAATGCAGGCGTAATTTGTTGAATACCCTCTGCATTTCTTATCTCAGCAGCAACACGTGCTTCTTCTATCCTCAGGATATCAGATCTCGCTTCACTTAATGAGTGAAGACGAGGACGAGCTGTAATATAAATATGTACATACATTAATATGCCACACAATGACACTGTTTGAGGTACAGAGGTAGCGAACGATACGGGGTACTTTTGTCCTGGAATCCCCCGAGAACTCCGTAAGTAGCGCGGGTGAAACCACGGGGAACAGCTAGTTTGTGCTATATGTGTGTGGAAAAAAGTAACTCGTAAAACCCATTTCTAAATTTTCAATATTATTGTAATTTTGTAACATTAAAAAACTTACTTCTTTGTCGTCGGATTGGTCTTGCTGTTGTTGGAGGAATAGAGGCTGTGGCTGGAGCAGGGGTCACTGGGGCAGTAGATGGACTAGGTGTGTCTTGGGAATCTTGTTGAAGAATTTGATGAACATCAAATTCAATTTGTCCACTGCTGGAAAGATAAGTACATTTTATACAAACTGTAAACCATTTAAAACTATTTAAAAAAAATACCCAGTTTACAACTTACTGATCTAGAATAGTTTCCGTATTCTCCTGATCCTCCTGTGTAATTGACATGGGTGTATCCTCTTGTACAACCCCAGATACCTAAAAAAGTGAATTAGAGTTCAATTAAAAATTATCACTTCAAAATAAAATTAATAAAAAGACCACAAAACAAACCTGTGTTTCTAATGGATCGACTTGTACTCCACTAAGAGGCGCACCAGCATCACTACCAATGATGGCCATTGCTCTCTCTTCTAGAGGAGTAAAAACCACATTAGATGGCCCTGCTCCAGTTTGGCGGCGACCTGCACGGTCGGTTCTTATTTTATTTTTCAATCTATTTTTAAATATTGTCCAATACTGAAACAATTAAATTAATGTTGCTTAAATAAATCTTTCTATATTTCTTTCTTTCTAATCCTTACTAATATGATAAACGTGAAAATTTGTATGTATTGATGTTTGTAACTCTTTCACGGCAAAACTTCTGAATGGATTTTAATAAAACTTTACAATAATATAGCTTATACGTCAGAATAACACATAGGGATATTGCAATATATAATGGCAGTAACTTTCAATGCATTTATTAAGATTTTTTAAACTTTCTATTACTTAAAAAAAAAGTTTGCTAGACAGTCAGACAACAAAGTGATTCTATGTATAAGAAGATTTCCTTTTTGATATACAGAATCTTAACACATAGGGATTTTGCAATATATAATGGCAGTAACTTTCAATGCATTTATTAAGATTTTTTAAACTTTCTATTACTTAAAAAAAAGTTTGCTAGACAGTCAGACAACAAAGTGATTCTATGTATAAGAAGATTTCCTTTTTGATATACAGAATCTTAAAAAAAAAGACTAACCTTAGACCATCCTGTGCTATCCTTATTAACACCATCTCCAATGCAATTTAATATGCTCGCCACTTCATTCCACAGCCTTTTATTTCTTTGTCGTCCTTCATTTGAGCGACAATGTCCTAAAGCCAGGTCTTCATGGCTTTCCAAGAAGTCCAGTAGCTTCTCAAGCTGTAAGACACTGACTCTTGTGTGTGGCGCATCCATATTTTGTAGTAATACTAAAAAATATGTTTATTTTTATTAAAACACTAAAGCTATTTATTGAAATTGATAATATTTAGCTTCTACTTAGAATTTTAATAGTGTAAGAGAAAAATATTTTCTCTTTGAAATTACCTTGTGATATGTAATGCCAATAATAAATAAATTTGTCTGGGTTTTTAATTACGACCGATTGACAATGATGAAATGAAACGAAAGGAAAAATTTATTTGGGAACAATCCCGGTTTTTTTTTTCAAGTGGCAAACACTAGAAACTAAGATTTGCACTTGTCCAATAAGTTAATGGCTCGCATGAGGAAATTAAATAATAAGTTACTTACTTTTATGTTCTCAAAGCAGGCAGCACCATTTTGATTCTTATCCGAACAAATAAATACTTCTTGGAATATTGTACGGACACTTACCGCTGGCATTTTTAACATTTTTAATTTATTGAGGTGCAGTTTTGAAGTAGTTTGTATTGTCTATTACGAAAATAAGAATTTGAATATATTTTATAGGTAATTCTATAAATTTACCTCATTAAAATGAAATTTTTACACTTAAAAACAATTAACCAACCTAAAAACACAACAACAACAATGATAGTTTTTTTTTTCAATAAAGCCATGACTGTGTTGCCCGATTATTTCTCAGTTACTTAGAATCTCGAGAGTTATTAACTTAAGCCGGCTCTAAATTTAGCAGTAACGGTATTTTTTATTTATGTAATAATTTATTTAACAAATTAATAATAAAATATGCTCAATCAGTGGTCATAACAAAAGAAAAAACATTGCTCGATTACGCTTAAATCGATCGACTAAACTGAATGGCAATACCAACAATGCGACACAGAATATGATCTTGACATAATCTTGATGAGACATAGGAAACTATCATAATGCCATTTTTAAACAATGTCAACTTGGGATCAACATCATATTGACATTACATTAAGATTGCATCTCGTTAGCATAATTGACCCACTGTTTTGTCGTTATTACAGTGGTTATCGGGACATATAAAATACTTTGTACTGAATGACAACTGATGGATCAACGCACAGCCTAAACCACTTATCGTAGAGACCTGAAACTTGGAGAGTGGGTTTTTTGTATGACATAGGCAACCTATAAGAAAGAATTTTTGAAAATTCAACCCCTAAAGGGGTGAAAAGGGTTGCAGAGTTTGTATGGAACTCCAAAATTATCGCGAGTGAAAACGCGCGGGACAGCTAGTTCTTAGTATAATAAATGCTAATGTAAGTTTGTTTATTGTGCTTTCATGCTTTAACGGTTCAGATACAGATAGGGACATAGAGATCGGATACAGATATTACGGATTTATTCTGGAATTCCCGCAGGAACTCCGAAATTAACACGGGTGAAATTTCATTAAATTTTGCATACTACCCAATATCAGAAAGGGATAGAGGATATCCTAATCGTGTGAATAAGTTATCTTAGTGGTGAACCGGTAAGTAATCATCACTTTTTCCAATCTGTGTATTTGTCTTCGATGCTGCGCGGCGGTATGAGGGGTTTGCCACGCGTCGCGCACCAGCCCACCGGGTGCACCTCGGAGCAGCACAGGTTCACCCAAAAGTCTTTCGAATCGTCACTGCCGAACCCTTCGTACCGCAATAGACCCATGTACCCTTTGACCTGGTGTAACAAGATTGCAATATAGTAATTGGTGGGCCACTGGTTTAAATTTTATTGGTGATTCATTAATTTTATCAGTTTGGTAGACTTGTTGACTATTGACTATACATATAATACATACGGACAGGCAGACTATCATTGCCTATAAACACTTTAATGAACAATTAAAATAAATTAAAATATGCTCTACGATTTTTTGAACAAAAACCGGTTTTGATATTACATTAAACACACTTTTTTTTCCTTTAATTAATTTTTAGGATAGTGATACCAGACAACTAAAAAAAAAATTTTTTGTTAATACATTCAGCAGGTATACATAGATTGCTGTAGAAGAATCTGTTTATCAAAGTATAAACTAAAACTCCACTCTGAGACACAAGTGGAGTCTCAAAAATCTACATGAGGATTGAGGATACTTCATTACCACAAACATACCTTCAAAACTGTTGCCACCCAGAAATAATCACTTAATTTTTCAGAATAGTTTTCACAGTCTGTGTTCTTCACTTCCACCTTCATGCCTTCAAAGGTGTTGTCCCACATCTCATGAAGAGGTGCATGCTTGAATAAGCTAACTGGGGCAGCCAAAAAATCACAGCCAAAGAGTTCATCTTTCCATTCATAACTATTCGCAATTTGCACTGTTGACTGTTTGATTGGGCCAGCCTAAAAGAATATATTTATAATCTTTACTAATATTATAAATGTGAAAGTGAGTTTGTTTGTTACGCTTCCACTCCTTAAAGCCCGCTCCACAATGTGAGATAACTTCGAGAAACGGCAGAAAACATTGGCTCCACATTTATGTTTTTGTGGTTTTCTCACGTTTTCGCAAGATTCTTGCATAAATGTGGCTCCTATGGGAATTCCGAAATTATCACAGGAACCACAAGTTTTGTATAATGATGAACAAGTGGTTGAGCTACCTCATCACCTGTTGGAATATTAAAATAACAAATATGAATTTTATTATATTAATAATATGATGAATGGAAAAAATGGCAAACTATCCATAAAATCAATCAAGTTATTGACATGCACAAATATCTATGAGTTTCTTTCTCACTTGTATGTCATTGAGAGTAGCCTGCCACGGCTGCAACTGAGGAAGAGGTTCCAGTGGAATGAGCCCCGCCATATGTTCTGCACCTTCCATGAACTTAAATCTCCAGTTGCAATGTCGCCTCCTTACATTACTTGTGTAGCATCGCAATGAACAGAACTTTGTGTTGCGTGTATAAAATTGCCCACGGCGGCCGACGCGACCACATAACTCGCAAATTGCTGACAAGATAATAAAAGTGTGCCTTAATTTTATTTGATAGTAATATAGGTATTATTTATTACTATTTGAATCAATCAATATAATCAAATGTGCTGTTAGGTTTAAATCAGTAGTACAGAAAAAGAAAAAATATTCAGTAGAATAGAATAGCACACCTTGATGACTTTTGGTGCAAGTGGTTGTACTACTGCTGTTGGGAGAGGACTTTGTCTGATCAATACAGGCTTCTGCTTTTCAGATTGGGTGTATACAACTAACCGAAGTAACTGTTTAGCTATATACTATAGCGATGATAGCTCAGTGGTTCGTGTGTTCAAATCAAATGCCAAAAGGGGTAGGTTCAAACTTTAACAATGAACTTGAGCTGTTAGTGAAGGAAAACATGGTGGTAGGGTACTTTCTAGTACCCGGCTGGCTAACTAAAACATTAACCATGTGTTCCGGCAGCCTCACTTGAAAGCCAGTCCAGGCTAGGTGTGTTTACAATCTCCGACCACACTCACTTAACATCAAGTGAGCTATGATCAAACACCCAGCATGTTCACAATAAAAAACTGTTCCCTGTGGCCCAGAATTTATATCATAATTTTTTTTGCTGTTTACGCAACAAAGTACATCCAACCCATCTTCACAAACTTTCACATTTATAATTATAGTAGGTTAAACTTTGGCAAATGAAATAATTATTACTTATTGGAATACAAAAAACTAAAAGACAAAAAGAGTAACAAAAAAAAAATTTGTATAGGTTATGTTACTGTTTATCACAAGCAGGCACTATAACTACAGCTAGTTAACACTTCTTAACGTTTTTAAATTGCGTTTTATATAATTGATACTAGATTTTTACTTATCACTTGATAACTGATATGGGCCTCAGACGAAATAAAAACTTTTTATTTTGTCTGAGATATGGGCAGACTTATTAAAATGTACACTTGTACAGAACAGCAACAACACAAAAGAGCTTACCGAAGCTGTCTTTGTCGAGAGGTACAATAGTTAAGTCATCCACAATTTGATCCTCTTCTGGGGAATCACTAACATATTTATTTTTTACATCATTACCGGCGTCGTGAAAAGCCATAGTCGAAATGGTATCAAAGCATCAAAAATTGATACACATAATGTAAGTAACGCATGAATCATGTCGATAGACAAAAAATATGCCGCAATGTTTTATGACTGTAAATCCAAAATTTATCGACTCCAGTCTCCTTACTCTCCTTTTATTTTATTACTTAAAAATACTGTAAAAACAGGAGTTAGCAAGGTATCTCAATAACACATTTCCAAAGATTAACTAGACATGTCTAAAGAGAGATTATTACACAAACTACTTAGAGATACTACCGATTATTATCATTTATCACCACAAATTAACTAGACATATTTTATCACAAAGAAAAGATCCTACTTCCTAGGAACTAGGGAGTACTTGTAGGGATAAAACGATACTAGTAAATACAAGTACTTACTCGATAGTCGATCGATACATTCCATCCGAAACCAAGTCCTTTTTGCATTGATAGTTGATACTTAAAATAAACATCAAGTAGGTATCGGTCAAAAGTACTCGTATCGATATACCAGTATTACGATTACATTTTAATCCAAATTTCACTATGATTAATCGACTGATTCAACATGAGTAAATACCGATACTTTTCTATCGATACTGCGTAAGTATCGATATTTCACGACCGAAACTGAATCGAGTAAAAGTATCGATACCTCAGTGGTATCGTTTTAACCATAGAGGTAATATTTTGGAAGTTTACCCCTTTCTGGGAAGGCCAAGGAATCTTAGTCCATACGGGCCGGCAATCTCGACAGTGTTTTGACAACGTTATCGTATCGATCGTTAACTTGGGACCCAAAAATCATATCAATAAACATATCATTAACAACGTGAATTACGTTCTTTTTTAGGTTTTAAGTGTTTATTTCTCATAAGAACAAATCACATATTATTCACTTAAAATGAGAAAAATAGGACTATAAAATAAATGTAAGTAAATAACCATTTGAAACATGCAACACTTCACGTCAGTTTGACACAATTTACTAACTAATTTAAATATTTTTCTACAATGTGAGCTTTTAGTTGAAATTTGAATTTTGGCAGTGATTCTGATTCCTTTACATAGTTTGGTAGCTGGTTAAAGAGTTTTGCTCCTTCAAAAAGAATTAACCTTTTTCCGTATTGGGTCCGTGGTGCAAGAAGTAGTAAATGATTTTTAGTGTCGTTCTGATACTTGTGGTGCTTTTTCTTAAATTCTATGCTAGATTGAATCATTTTATGTGCCATCTTGTAAATAAGAAGGCAGGTTTGATAACTATACAATAGGGTACTTGCATGAAATTTTTTATAAGAAATTGTGTTAATATTTCAAAAATAAAGCCTTAGAAAAGCGTTATCGTGAAAGATTTACTAAAAAAATTTCAGTGGTTCCAAAATAATTAAATTTTTAATTTTGTGAAACGGAACGTTGCAACGAAATACAAATCACAGTCAAGCTTAACACATGACGTCACTTTTTATTTTTTTAGAAAACATTTACCTCTTTCAGAGAAGGCAAAAGAAACTAAGTGCATACAGTCAACACATATTTTCCATTTTCTGAAGTTTTTTAATTTAAAATGCATCGTTAAGATGCATTTCGATTCTTTACTGGAACTTTTGAAAGTAACTCGACACAGTTCAACCTTAATTTCGCTTTTGGATATTGAAGTTATCTGTCTGTCAGTGTCACATGACCCTGTCAATACGACAGTGACATTTCTATCACAGATTAATAAGGGGTAATTTTGAACAAGTGAGGTAATGCCGCGTTTCGGCGGTAAAGTCTAAAGTAGGAACTTTGAAACGCTCTATTTAATTAATTCATGCATTTTTTTTTTTCTTCTTCTTGCTTTGTTTAAGTATGCCATATATCTTTAAAATAGACTGAAAAAAAAATTGATGCAAGTACCCTATTGTTTTATGTTCATGAGCTTCTTGTCTTTGTAAATAGTTCTTGTAGGTGTATGAAAATTATAACAAATAAGTACTTTAATAAGTTTATTTTGTAAGTTTCGAGTCAAGGCTTGCATTGATTGTAAAGTTGGTTACTGTAATGATGTCGATCGTAATGATTTTTGGGTCCCTAGTTAACGATTGATACGATAAAGTTGTTAAAACGTTGTCAAGACTGCCGGCCCTGAGGTCCATACAACCTTGGGTGCATAGAGTACTTTTCAAGCTTGGGTGTGATCAAAGAGTAAAGTAATGGTGCCTGTTTTCCAATTACAGCACTAAAGCGCATTATGCGGCATAATGCTCAACGTTGAATGTTTCAACTAGGTGTGAAAGCATTAGCACACTTCGGCATTGTGTGCCACTGAGTCACATTATGCTCTATTATGCTCTGTAATGGTGTAATGCTCAGGTTGAAGCTGCTTTTGTGAAAAAATGATGAGACTGAAATTTCAAGATGCGCGCTCATCAAGCCCTGTTTTCCAATTACAGAGCATAATAGAGCGTAATGCAACTCAGTGGCGCACAATGCCGAATTGTGCTGAAGCTTTCATACCGTAGGTAAACCTTGCCGTAGGTAAACATTCAACGTTGAGCATTAAGCCGCATAGTGCCGCTTAGTGCTGGAATTTGAAAACAGGGAAGTATAACTTCTCACGCGCGTACAAGTAAACGCACCCATTTTGTTAGAATTTTGTCTATTTTTTACTTTAAATGGGCAATCAACCCGGTGCTTGCGTTTATACCCGATAAAAACCAGCTTTTTACGGTCTTTTACCGGGTTTAAACCCGAATGTAGCAGACTTTTATCGAGTTTAGACTCGAGTGTGGCAGGCTTTTATCGGGTTTATACCCAAGCGCCGGCTTGATTGTCCATCTTTATTGATTTTTTTTTTTATAAATTTACATAAATATTCGGAATTTTCTCAAAGTTTTCAAATAAGCACTTAATTCCTATGTAGGTATTGTAATTATAAATCAAGTAATTAATTAGTCATGGGTCTGCTGACTAAAGTAAACCTTTAAGTTAAGAAAGGCCTAAAATACGTAGAGCTACGTAAAAAGACGTTAGGTTGGCAACACTGGGTCAATACTCAGCTTTACGTAGGTACCTATGTACTATGTACTTTACTACAAAGTATTAATTAATCTCTTGTTTCGGGCAGAGAGAAGGTAATCACTACATGTTTCGGGTATTAACCAGTTCACAGATTACAGAGTACCCATCGTGTAGGTAGACCACGTAGTGATTACCTTCTCTCTGGGTAGACCTACGTGACCGGTAGTGAGTCCCTGTATTGTACAGCACCGGAAAAGGCGACACCGGAATGCATGACACGAGATTGTAGGACACCGGAATGCATGGCAGCGGAATTGGCGACACCGGATTTCATGGCCTAGCCGGCTTCGCGCTCCGTTTAGTAGTATTCAATACAATGCAGGTAGTTTTTATAATTACTGTCTCAAAATATAAAGGAAATACAAATATTCAACTATTAAAATTACTAACGTCATTATTATTTATCATTTAATAAACTACTACAACTTTTGCATGATTTTTTTTCAGTTTATTTTTAAATATATATGGCCTGCTTAAACAAAGCAAGAAAAAGAAAAAATATATGCATAAATTAATTAAATAGAGCGTTTCAAAGTTCCTATTTTTTACTTTACCGTCGAAACGTGGAATGACGTCACTAGTTAAAAATTACGCCTTATTAATCTGTGATGAAGATGTCACTGTCGTATTGACAGGGTCATGTGATACTGACAAACAAATAACTTCAATATTCAAAAGCGAAATTAAGGTAAGGTTGAACTGTGTCGATTTACTTCCAAAAGTTCCAGTAAAGAATCGAAATGCATCTTACCGATGCATTTTAAAGTAAAAATCTTCAGGAAAAGGAAAATATGTGTTGACTGTATGCACTTAGTTTTTTTGCCTTCCCTAAAAGAGGTAAATATTTCCTAAAAAAATAAAAGTGACGTATTGAGTTAATCTTGGCTGTAAACGTAGTGAAACGTAGTGATCAGAGAGAAGGTAATGTAGTGATTATATGATCTTTGGTGATTACTTTCTCTCTGGTGGCTGTGATTGGTGTTTCGTTGCAACGATCTGTTCCACAAAATAAAAAGTTGAATATTTTGGAAAGTATTGATAATTTTTTAGTAAATCTTTCACGATAATGCTTTTATAAGGTTCTATTTTTGAAATATTGACACAATTTCTTATTATATAAAAATTCTTATTATGTACCGTATTCGGTTCCCCTATATTCTGTATCTGTGCTGTGAATACTGTGTGTGAAACCAGAGAGAAGGTAATCACTACGTTGTGAAACTTCTGTAGAAATGAACATAGATAATAAATACATATACATAAGTCTAGTTAATTTGTGTTTAAGGGAAACGTAAGGGAAAACTACACAAACTACCAACAAACTACTTAGAGATACTACGAAAACTAGAAGTGTTAGAAATATTTACCTATCGTTTGAAAATTGATTGTGATTTGTATTTGAAACTACAAATAACCAAACCAGAGTAGTGTGCTACTGGTTATCTCATTTCGTCTGAGTTTAAAGGTAGGTAACTCGTTAAATATCTCCAATGTACCTTCTACTTTCTTTACATAATATAAACAATGAGTAATGACATTCTATGTTAGTAAGTATTTAAAATACTTGCTGTATCTGTATCTCACGGTTTCAATGGCTGTAATTTCCGAGTTTCCGCTGAGATTCCGGGATAAAAAGTATATTTTGTCTTATTCCAGATTATTATCTATCTCTGCCCCAAATTCCATCCAACTCCGTTCAGCCCTTCTGGCCTGTTGTTACACCTGTGATTGCCATTCGAAACTGGAAGGTAATTTTGTAAACTTTGAAGTTCTTCGCTGTGTGGAATTTCTGCAATTTGGGAGTCCAAAATTTAATACAAACCTTCTCCTACCTGTCACAAAAAGGTGCCCAATTTCGTCATACATGATTACAGCGTACGCAATGGAAGCTCTCAAAAGGAATATGTTTTACTGTTTTTGCAACATTCTTCATTAATATTCCGCTCCTGCTAGTTATAGCGTGATGTGTGATGTGTGTGATGTGTTAGCCTAAAGACTTAATAAATGGACTATCCAACACAAACAAATTTTAAATTCAAATTAGTAGTTTCTGAGATTTGCGCATTGAACCAAACACTCTTCAGCTTTATAATATCAAATATCATAGTAAATATAGAGTGTAAGACCCTGGTCTTTAATATTTCCTATGAAATTACTGCAATTTTGATCCTAATCAAAAGGAAATGGTGAGTAGGTGCAGTATCTACCAAGAATGTGTGAGTGAATTAAATTGAATTAAAATTGAATTGTATAAGTGTGTATTTTTATTGAAGTAAATAAAGAAAAGTGAAACATAAACCTCTGTGTTTATGTTTTACTTTGTGCTTATCTTGAGTGCCTTATCATTGTGGAAAATTGGAAAATGCCCTAGCCCTTGTTGCATTGTATTGCACAATGATAAGACTTATACAGTCATTAAGTACCATATTTTTGCTGTTTGTGTGGTTGAACCACATACTAACATTTGCTTCAAACTTTTTCATTTGTATGTCATGTCATTTACAAATTTACCACATTAGGGAACAGTCTGTCACAAATTGAGAAAAAATAGTGCACATTCGGTATTTACTCACAAAGCACCAGCTGTTAGCTGTTTCCTGCAGTTTAACTGAATGAGTTTCAGGATACCCTCAAGAACTTCTTCCTGGATAATGCCTTTTATATGTCAATCTCATGCCTACTTTTTTGTGTTATTTGTGTGCAAAATTAAATTATTGTCCTTTTAATAATACAGAGAGATTTAAAGGTTTATTTTCTGGAAGAAATAGGTATCATTACAAAAAAAGTACTAAGTAAATAGTACAATAGACTATTATTATTTCTCAAGTTTTTTTCTCGGCTCTGCTCAGTTTTATTAGTTATTTTCATAAATGTTTTTTTTTTAAATTAAACAATATGTTATATAATATCTAAAAATATGTATCCAATGACCCGTCATTTGTTTATGAAATACATAAGTAATGTAGTAAAATAAATATGTCAAACACAAATCTTTAAATGTGCAAGTGGAATATGACTCACAAAAGTTTATGTAACATTTCACACATACTATATCGACTAAAACGAAATGTTATAATATTAGTAGGAAAATTAAATGATCAATTTTAAGATCCAGTATGACATATTATATAAACTCAATATCACGAAAAATTGGCTTAGATCAATAAGCCTTTCAACCATTTTGATATTAATTTTAAAAGCATAATGTGCTAGTTACACTCCTGTATGAACCTAATACCTAAAAAAGTAAAATAAATAAAAGTTTTGCTGTACCCACTATACAAGCCCCGTAAATGTTGGGTATGTATGGGCATAATGGGTTGTATCTTTTTATTAAATTACTAGTACCTAATACAAATATATATTTTTTTCCAGATTTTGATCTGACTGTAAGCAAAAAGCAAAGAATCAAGTATGGGCAGAGGTGAGTTTTTCACTGTGATATGTTTTTTAACAAATGATTTCTAAGTGCACCAAGCGATAGACGAACCAAAGAAAGATGCTATCTGCAAAGATCCAATTACAGGGTAATAATGTAATCTGTAAGATTAAATAAACTCTTATTTACAGGAAAAAAGAAGGATAAAAAGGAAGGAAAGGAAGAAAAACCAAAACCGGAGGAATTATCGGTCTCCACTTTATCTTTGGGTGACCCGGTGCCATCAACTTCTGTAGCAACGACCGAATCACAAGCTAAGCCAGAAACGGAGAAGAAACCAGCAGAAACAACTGCTGCTGTTAAACAAGAGGTGGTAGTGCAGAAGGAAGAGGATGAGGATATTGGTTTGGGCTTGGCAAAAAAAAAGAGAATTCGTAAGAAGAAGAATGTTGGAACCGAATCAACACAGCCTCTGGGCGAACCAGTACAGCCAGCACAGGCGCAACCATCACCAGCTCCAAGTGGTGATGCCACAGCACAAGAACCTACGCCTCAGCTACAACCCACTCCAGAACCAACCAGGGCCCCAGCCTGGGGTGGTGGGGCTGGTCGTGGAGAACCACCTCAAGTGATTCCACAGGCACGGCAAATTACACCAGGGCCACAACCCACTCAACCGCAACCCACTACACCAGTCCGCCAGCAGCAGCAACCCACTGCACCAGTCCGCCAGCAGGAGCAACCCACACAAACTAGGCCCAGTGCTCCAGCAACGTCTCAGCAACAGTCCACTCAGCTGGTTGCTTACAAAGTACCAGCCAAAATCCCAGAACCGTCAAGATTAGTACGATCAAGAGCGATAAAAGTAATAGCGAACTATCTCGAGATGACTATTCAACCTTTAAAGATAGTAAGCATTATCACTACTTTGTATGTTTCACCTTTTGAAATCATTTTTGCCACCGGAACTAGTACTACCTTTGAATGGTGAATTTTATTTTTTAGTTCCGATACGATGTGGCTTTTAAACCGGACAAACCAAAGAAACTATTAGCCAAAGTCTACAATGAAATGAAAAGGAAATATTTCCCCCAGCACCTCATAGCATTTGATCAAGTGAAAAATGCCTATGCCTTAAAGGCTATACCGAACGTCACAGAAACTAAACGTTTGACCACAGAAGTAAGTACCTAGCTCTCTTAAGAGCAAAGAGTATATAACCACTACTTAAATGGCAGATTTGTATTAGTTTTGGTAGTCAAGGTTTAATGCTGCATCAGTATTATAAAAAAGGACATGTTAATAAAATATATAATTGATATTTTACGTTAATCTAAAAAAAAAAAAAAGATATTAAAATATTTTGAGATTTTCTTCCGAGCATCTACAAGCTTAAACCATCGTCGACTTTTCTTTGAATGGTTAAAGTAATTTATTGAATTGTGTATTACAGGTTGAAATTACGGATAATAATGGCAAAATTATGAAATTTGAGGTAACAATGAAAGGCACTGGGATTGTCGACTTGAACACTATTCTTACGTAAGTATAATATTTTGTTAGGCTAAGACCCCACTACAAAGAGCCTCGCTTATTTCTAAGAGCCAAGAAACTCGCTGAGTGACTAATCCTAGTGAACAGACATAATGGGGATGTTGACTACTTTTGAAAATCAAAATTCTAATTAGTCCGTCAGTTAGAAAATAAAAAAACAATAGACACGTATTTTTTGCCTTTTCATATAAACTAAAATATACATTGAGATAATGCGCATTAAAGTTTAGGGTGAGTGGGTCGTGACGTCACTAATCGATAAAACTTCCATACAAACTGTCTGAATAGTGACGTCACGCGAAATTTCAACTCAATGTATCGCCGTTATTTTTTGATGACGTAACAAAATAAAAAATACGTGTCCAATATTTTTTATTAATCTACAAGACGGACTAAAAAAGAAATTAGTCAACATGCCCATTCTATTTATCTACTATCTATCTTTAAAGGAGTTTCACGAAATTTAGTATGCAGGGGGTTTCGACTTTCGGGGGCGATTAATCGATCTAGCTAGATTTCATTTTTTGAAAATGTTTAGAAAAAGTTTTAAATTTTTTAAATTTTTCTTAATTTGAATAATTTATTTTTCTAATGTTTGAAATTATTTTTTAACCCTTTTTTGCAGTTTTATTGCAATTTTGACATTTGAAATAATATTTTCGACATTTTATATTAATTTTTTAACAATTTAAAATAATATTATGATAGATTTATATGTATATAAGACTAGCTGACCTACGCGGTTTCACCCGCGGTTATTTCGTAACATTTGCACGCCGGAAACGGTAGAATATGCTGAATGAATTTTAATTTAACACTTCTTATGTACCATATTCTTGCAAATAAAAGTGTTAGCAATGAAAAATGAGTGTTTGGTACTGCTTTTTCTACTTAACAACAGATGACGCTACGAGCGAAGCTCGGTCGCCCAGATATTTGTATATTATCGCAGGTGGTCAGTGCACTGTGCACTGGCAAACGACATTAAAAAATAATCTCTGAGGGTCAAATTCCTTTGCTTTGTAAATTGACACACGATGTAATTACACATTTTACCTATTATAGTTACATGAAGAGTGGCACATCGTTGGACCCGCCAACGGAAGCCATACAGTGCGTTGATGTCATTTTAAGACAGGGAACTTTAGAATCGTATGTTAAGGTATGTGAAATATGTGATTCATGTCATTAAAGTCCGTAGTCTCGTCTGCGTTGCTGGATGATCGCTTCCCATCTAATTTTTTTAATTTTTTTTTATTTATTAATCAATAAAAGTTACAATATACCGTTGGTTATTACAGCGCACATTTAAGCTCTTTCGAGTTTGTATTTGCGCAATAGCAGTCATCTGTGTTATTTATTATACAATATTACCAAAGACATTCTATATAATAAAGGAATGTTACGATATTTATAAGTACCTCATTTTTTTTTTATTACTACCCGCTAAGTCATTTATGCGCGCATTATAATTACGCGCGTTATTATTATTTACGTACCTATTCCTACTCTAAAACCCGACAAGTTTTAATTTCTAGAGTATTTCATTTTTACCTATATTTTTAGGCCAGCACCACCGTAGAACTTCTCAAATATTGTACAATCAAATAATTTTAAAGTTACACTTTTAGAGCCAGCGCACACTATGCGATACGCGACAGCGACAGCTCGACGACTAGACGCGACGACAGGCTGTGGCCTACAATTTTCTTATATTTTGTTCAAAGCTCCGCACCCTTGGCGTCAGAATCGCAGAGTTGTAACGACAAGCTAGGGGAGTCGGAGCGCGTTCGTCACCTCCACGCCAAGTCGCGGCGACAAGACGCAGAGCTGGCGCTTGCGTCGCCGACAAGTCGTTGCGACAAGACGTAAAAACGAGTCGCATAGTGTGCGCAGGCATTTGCATGTATAGACGTGTTGGAGAAAACTGAAGTGTACGGCGAAAATTTCAAGTCTTGCCTGCTCTCTTAGCCAAGTTGACAATCTGTAATCGTTATTGCTATAGAAAACTAAGGAACTTATCGTGATCACTAAAAACGTCCAATCGAAATTCCAATTTTTCGTGACCATCATCGTTTTATAAGTTCCTTAGTTTTGTGCTATAGCGATAACGATTATAGATTGTAAACCTGACTGAGGGGGCTTACTTAAGTTTTACGCTGTTTCTCAGCATGTAAAATTATGTTGTTATTTGTCAGGCTGGACGACAGTTTTTCAAACGGCCAAGCAACCCCATCGATCTGGGAGATGGCCTAGAAATGTGGACGGGATTGTTCCAGTCCGCCATATTTACATCGCGACCGTTCATCAATGTAGATGGTATGTGCCACGTATATTGAATCTTTTATTTAAGAACTAGCTGTGCCTCGCGGTTTCACCCGCGGTAATTTCCGAGTTCCCGCACTCGGAACTCCGGGATAAAACCCTATGTCCTTCTCTGTACCCCTGACAACGTGCATGCCAAATTTAATTCAAATCCGTTCAGCCGTTTTAGCATGATTGAGTAACAAACATCCAAACATCACACTTTCACATTTATAATATTAGTAGGATCATGGACTAAGTTTAATTGGTCCATGGTAGGATAAATGCATCGAAAATTAAGATCCTTGATCCGTTGAGTCACTATGTATATTTAAACTAGCTGATCCCCGCGGTTTCACCTACGTTAATTTCGGATATCCCGCGGGAATTACGGGATAAATAGTACCCTATGTCTTTTATTATTAATATTAGTTATTTGTTTGATGTTTTTTTAATTGTGAACAGGCTAGGCGGTTGTTCACAGATAATATTATATAATATTAAGCGCAAATTCCATAAGATGTCTCGGGTTGTTTACAGTTTTATTTACTTTTATTTATTTATTTATTCACAGAAAAGTACATAATGTTTTCATATAGTCAGACACAAAAACCCAATAGGGTTATTTCGTGTCACATTTGGCATTACATATAATATATATATTTTTATTAGCATTTGTTCAGATACATCGAGATATATAATAACAAATAAGTATAAATAAACATTAACTAGTCGGTATCCGTTTGCCTGTTCCTCCCCCAGCTGTCTCCATTCCTCTCTACATCGGGCCATAATGCTGGCTCACGGATAGTACAGTTTACGTGACGATTTATAGCGTGTCTTCTTGGTGTCTTTGATTGGGTTAGTTTTAATTCGGCTCTGATCATTCTGTGGTTGGTATTAAAGTCAAGTCTTTTTACTACACTGCAGTCATTAAATAACTTGCTTTTGAACGCCAACATAACAACAACTAGTACAAGTAATAAAACATTATGTACTTACAAATATAAAACAATACAAAAATTAGATGCCTATCACAGCAGCAACTCATAGTACCCGACATAACATTATATAAGATGCAATACAGAATTTGTAGCTTATTAAACGAGTTAAAATTAAACAAGAATTCTTTAGTAAATTGAAACAAAAACGTTTTATTCTCCAAACAACAAGAAGGCATTCTACCACAAATGCTACTTTGACAGCCCGCCCATGTAGTGGGTGGCAAAGCACATGAACATAGATAATTTTTTTTTTTTTTTATATTATAGGTGGAGTTAGGACTATGTTATCTATCTATAAAATTTATTCCAATACTCCCACTAAATTTTATAAACAAAATAATG
This sequence comes from Zygaena filipendulae, assembly GCA_907165275.2. Taxonomy (NCBI): domain Eukaryota; kingdom Metazoa; phylum Arthropoda; class Insecta; order Lepidoptera; family Zygaenidae; genus Zygaena; species Zygaena filipendulae. Next base: position 10,403,541 of record OU015656.1, on the reverse strand, counting down.
TGTTTGCCTGTTTCATAACATAATGACAAAACATAAACTTAAAGTAACAAAACTACTTAACAGACAATATTTCATCTCTTATATGTTCAAATTGAAGAACAGGTAAGGCTTTGGTAAAAATATCGGCCAGTTGCTCAGAACTTGGCACATACTTAATATTAATTAGTTTTTGCTGTACCTTCTCCCTAATAAAATTAAATTTAACATCAATGTGTTTTGTCTTCTTGTGGTAAACTGGATTATTTATTAGCTTAATGGTACTCTGATTGTCAATACATAGAATTGTACAATTTTGATCAATATCAATTTCTTTGAAAAACTGTCTTAACCATAACAGATTCTTGGCAGCTTCACATCCAGCCATAAATTCAGCCTCAGTTGTTGATAGGGCAATACAAGATTGTTTTTGACTAGCCCAAGATATGGGACCACCATTTAACATAAAAATATAACCTGTTGTTGATTTTCTAGTATCCAAATCACCAGCAAAATCTGAGTCTGAGTATCCAATTAAGTTTTCATGACCTTGATACTTAATACATAAATCTTTAGTTTTAATTAGATACCGAATTATTCTCTTAAGCTGAGTAACATGATGTATACTTGGTTTATTAATATATCTACTTAACAGATTGACACCATATGAAATATCTGGCCTAGTTGCTGTAGATAGAAACAACAGTGACCCTATGACTTCTCTGTAAGGAAAATTAATTTGCTCACTATCCACATTTTTTGTCATTTGAATATTCACATCAATAGGTGTATTACAGGGGTGTGCTGTACTCATATTAAATTTGTTTATTATCTGCTCAATATATTGCCTCTGACTAATACACACAAAATTATCAGTTTTTAAAATTTCTAAGCCAACAAACCTACTTAAGTTCAACTCCTTGATATTAAACCCCTGTTTCAGATAACTTACAATTTGATCTAGTATTGTATTTGACTGTGACATAATCAAAGCATCGTCAACATACAGAATTAACAAGGCTTTAATGGTGTGAAAATTGCCTACAAAAACACAATTGTCTGCTTGTGACTGAACAAAACCAAACTTTAATAAAAAATTAGTAAATTTCTTATTCCAACAGCGAGACGCCTGTTTTAAACCGTATAATGATTTATTCAATTTACATATTTTATTTTCTGGTGCCTTCACCCCATCTGGGATCTCCATAAAAATATCCTCTTCCAATTCTCCATACAGAAAAGCAGTTTTCACATCTAACTGCCTTATATTCCAGTTAAATTCAGCAGAAATGGACAAAAGTATCCTTATTGACTCATATCTTGTGGTAGGTGAAAATATTTCATTGTAATCTATGCCCTCAATTTGTGTAAACCCACGGGCACAAAGTCGAGCTTTATATCTATCCACTTGACCATCTTGGTTTGTTTTAATATTAAAAACCCATTTTGATGTTATAGTTCTCTGGTTTTCCTTATCAACAAAACTCCAGGTTTTGTTGGTACGATGAGCTTCTAGCTCTTCATTTATAGCTTCTAACCATAATTTATATTCTTTACTATTCACAGCTTCAATATAGGACATAGGAACATTTAACTCTGTTAAATTTGCCTCAAAATGGCGATTTCTTCTTGGACGCACATTGATATGTGAAATATCCATGTCAGAAAGATCAATTTCTTGTGAAGGTTCATATGTCTCATCGTTCTCATCAGTGGCAGTGTATGTGCTGTTTTCACTTTCACCATCTTGATCACTAGTATTAGTAGTATTCCTCTCAATCACCTCACAAGATTCTGGATCTTCATCATCACCGATAAAAAGTTTAGCTTCATTCCTTCTTAATTCAGGACCTTTCTGCTCATTAAAAATGACATTTCTTGAAATTGTTATCTTTTCTGTGTTTGGATCAAACATTTTGTAGTTAGTATTATCATAACCAACTAACATCATCTTATGACTTTTACAATCAAGTTTCTTTCTCAGCTGATCTGGCACATGGACATATCCTTCACACCCAAACACTCTCACATGATCTAAACTAGGTTTTACACCACTCCATAGCTCCATGGGTGTAACATTTGGTGTCTGGCTAGAAGATGTGCGATTTAATAAGTAAACTGCACAATTAACTGCTTCTGCCCATAAATTGAGAGGTACACCACGGGCATAAAGCATAGATCGAGCACTCTCCACAATTGTTCTAATTTCTCTTTCAGCCCGGTCATTTTGTTCAGGTGTGTAAGGTGCAGTTAGTTCATGAGAAATACCCTCACTATCTAGATATTGTTTGAAATCTTTACTTGTGTATTCTCCCCCGTTATCAGTATGTAATATTTGTACACCACGTGGAAAAATCTTTTTAATTTTTGCATTATATTTTTTAAAACAGTCCAACACATCACATTTATTTTTTATGAAGTACACATATCTGAAACTTGTGGCAGCATCTTTAAAAATAACAAAGTATTTCATACCTTGTACAGATGGCACGTTGAATGGTCCACAAACATCACTGTAAACAACCTCACCTGGTTGCAGTACCCCTCTATTTGATTTCTGGAATGGCCGACGAGCATGCTTACCATAAGCACAGCCATCACACACAAACTTGTCACAATCTGATAAGTCCACACCAGTAATCACATTGTTTTTACACATTTTCTGTATTTCATTGATATTCAAGTGTCCCAAACGTTCATGCCAGATTTTAAGATCTAATTTTTGCACTACATTACAAACTGGATTTTGAATTGTTTTCACTTTTAATTTATATAAGTTGTTATTTAGTAAAGACGCACACATTACTATTTTATTGTCCTTATAAATTAAAGCATCAGTGTGTCTCTTCAAAATACTATAACCTTGTCTTGTCACTACTCCTTCGGAAAACAGGTTTCTTCTTAATTTAGGTACATATAGAACATTTTTCAGGATACTTGTCTCCCACTGATTATTGACACACTTATTAATCAACACATTTCCTTGGCCAACCACTTCTACAGCCTCTTGGTTTCCTAATTTCAGTGGGGATCCTGTATACTCATATAATTCTGCAAAATTTTCACGTTTATAAGACATGTGTGCTGAAGCACCACTGTCCAATATCCATATACCACTTTCATCATTGTCTGTCCAATCACACTTGGCTACATTAAAGGCCAACATATTCATGTCTCCTTGACTTCGGTTTTGTTTAGGAGCATAGCAATCTTTTGCAAAATGACCACGTTTCCCACAGTTATAACAAATAAAGTGGTGTGAATTTTCATGTGACCCTTTATTTGGTTTTATGGGTTGAATAATTTTCTTCTTTGAACTTTGTTTTGCTACTAATAAAGCTGTTTCATTCTCTTCTTCTACGGTTAAACTGGCTTCCTCGTCTAATAATCTAGCTGTTAAGTTTATGATAGATTGTTTACTTGGATCAAGTGATATCCAAGCCTGGCGAAGAGATCTGTACTTGGGAGGCAGTGTACTCAAAATTTTAGTAATGATTGCAGTTTCACTGATGTCTTCTCCATTTTCTTTTAATTGCTTAGCCAAACTTTCAACTTTAGCTATATGCTGAGCAATACTATCTGCCGGTGACATTTTATACTGGTAGAAGCGTTCATGTAGCATCATTTTAGTCATTTCTGATTTTTGCTCAAATATAGATTCAAGCTTAGTCATAACCTCTAATGCAGATTCGCAATTCTCAACAAGGGCTACTTGCTTCAAATCCATGGCTGAGGTTATTATGAACATTGCCAATCCATCATCTTTATTCCATTGAGCTAAATCTATTTCTGGTTTTGGTACATAAATATCTAACCCTTTGGCACGCAGAGCGCATTTTATTTGAAATTTCCATTGCTTAAAATTCATTCCGTCGAACTTTTCGAGATTCATTGTCTTTCCGACTTCCATTTTACCTCTTTTTTTTTTGGTTAAGAACACGCAGTGGTTTTATTCTTTGTTAAGTTATAAATAATAACCTACATACGGCACTTGTTTCAAAACTTTCAACACAATTTCACTATATTATTTTTTGCTCTTTGTTTATCACTCGCGTGGGTCTGGGCCCATAACTTAAACGAGTTAAAATTAAACAAGAATTCTTTAGTAAATTGAAACAAAAACGTTTTATTCTCCAAACAACAAAAAGGCATTCTACCACAAATGCTACTTTGACAGCCCGCCCATGTAGTGGGTGGCAAAGCACATGAACATAGATAATTTTTTTTTTTTTTATATTATAGGTGGAGTTAGGACTATGTTATCTATCTATAAAATTTATTCCAATACTTATCAATTATAGCATTAGGAAAGCGGTTTTTTTATAGCATTAGGAAAAATCGTTAAATATATACAACAATTTTAAACCAAAATTAATTTCCAAACAGGACGTATTATAATATAATGATAATATTTTTCGACAGTCGCTCACAAAGGCTTCCCCCGTCATCAACCCATGATACAGACATTGCAAAAAGACTTCCAGTTTGATTTAAGAAGACCCTTAAATACCCAGTATCGCAGCTTTGAAAAGTTCAAGCAGTTCATTAAAGGTCTCAGAGTAAGTAACTCTAATGAGTAATGACCTAACTTTCCCATTGATGTTTTTTTTTTCAAATAATACTTACAATAACTGATATTTTAAAATTCATGTAATTAGTGAATTTAGTGAACTAACAGCCGTCTCAAAAGCTCTCGATGTATGTTGTGTGTGAGTGAAAATAAATAAATTAATTCTGTAGGATTAGTCACTCAGCGAGTAGCTTGGCTCTTAAGCCTTTTGTAGTGTAGCCTTAGCCTTTATAAGTATGTATTTACAACAACAAAAAAGTATTTATGTATTATATCAGTTGTCTGCAGGTACCCATCTTATTGAGGCACCGAGTAGTGCGTGTGATTATGTCCAAGTATTATTTTATTCATATTCTTATTATTCATATTCTTATTATTCATACAAATTGTCAAGGTAATCGCCAAACTGGGAGGCGACAAGACAGCGAAGGGTCAAACGAGGGAGTTTATATGCAACGACCTCGTGGACCCGCCCGGCAAGCTGAGCTTCACCGTCACCGACGCGGCGGGCAGGCAAAGCAAGATGACAGTGCTGGAGTACTTCGCGAAAGAGAAAAAATGCAGGTGTGCATATTTGAATTGCTTTTTCATACGTAATACTTGTGTTTTGAAAAGATTCACCCGCCATTTCACTCGTGTTTCACACTTAGTTCCGAAGGGGTTAAATTTTGACCAAAAAAAGGAAATCCTTGTTGTTGTCTTTCCTTGTTAAAAGAAAGGTCTAAATACCGTGTTTAAATAAGTTTAACACATTTTCAAAGTCTAGACTCCGGGTTCAACTCTGGGTTAGGTCTGGGTCCAGTTGAGAGTCAATACGTATACGTATACGTATATCGCATATCACGTTCACAAAGATATTATCGGTTATAAGAGTAAAATTGTCCAGTTATAACAGCACAAAAATATCAATAACGACACAAAATTAACTAGTTCGTCCAATCCCATACGCAATGCTCGAAACTGACCGTATTAATAACTTTCGGCCGCACTCAGAGTTACATCACTAATTAAGCTACATCTCATTAAATGCCAATTAACATTAACTTACTGAACGTCTCTGATTGCGGCAGTTTTGTTTTAAAAATCTATACTTAACTAAGTAATCATTAAAGTCGACTCTGAGTGCGACTCGGTTTGTCTTCTATAACAACCCATAATAATATGATTATACCTATCACCATGCCAATTTTCGAACTTCCCAAGTCACCTGGAATAAGTGAGTCAGTGATAAAATTAGTGATATTCGGATGTCATTATCTGTCATTATCTATGTAGTGAATTGTTAGAGGTTTTATTTATGTTTGATACTAGCTGTTTCTTGCGGTTTCACTCGCAGTAATTTCGGAGTTCCCGCGGGAATTCCGGAATAAAAAGTTCTTCTCTGTACCCCTGACAACGTGTATGCAAAATTTCATAATGATCGCTTAAGCCGTTGAGGTGTGAAAACGTAACAGACAGACAGAGAGAGTTACTCACTCATTTATAATATTAGTACGGAAGTGAGGATTTGGTAATTAGATAACGGTCTTACAAAACACACAAAATTGCAAGTCAAATATATTTTAAGTTATTCTGGCCTGAAATGGATCGTGTAATTAACGCATGGCTGGTGGCATGGTGTGCCATCCTCTTGCTTTGCGAACTTTGAACTTACCTGACTGACTGTCGTGTATACAACGTGTTAATGAATTAACTGAAAACTAGAAAGTAGTTTGCTCAGAATCAACTAGCGAATCGATTGCACTATGTTTATATATAGGTTATATTTTTTCATTTTTACCAGCCCCTGTCTAAATTATTTATAATACAATATTTGGCGCGTACGCCGCCCGTAGATAGAAATTCGAACCGGTAGGCGCGGGCGTAGCGCTTGGAATTTCGTAGATAGGTCACCTCCAAACTAATGTTGAATAACTTTTAATGTATAAATTTATTCGGCCTAAAATATATTTGAATCATATTATTAATTATTTTTTAAAATGGGGTGTATCAGGTTTTCAGTTAATTCATTAACACGTTGCATATACGTACCTACATTGATATACACGACATATTTTATTAGATTTAATAGATTAAGATTTTTAATTTACCTTTTTAGATTGCAATATCCAGATTTGAATTGTATGTGGGTGGGACCCAGAGATAAGGGTATTTATTATCCTTTGGAGCTTCTCGACGTGGCGTATGGACAGGTGAGATTGTCTTTTTTATATTTTCTCATAATCGACAGCCTTCTTAGCCAAGTTGGCTAAGCGGGTAGCCTTGCTCGTCTTCTAATCAAAAAGTTATGTAAAGTGGTGTATAAGAAAGTTTGATACCCTACTGTGTTGTCTCTGGGCATGTTCCGTTATTACGGATGGCATTGTTGGGTATGACGTCAATTTAATATATTGCGAAGCCGTTCCTTTATAGTTAGCGGTACTGGTTATTGTTTAAAACGGAATGCAATCCATCCACTGTCATCCATGTTATTGTCATGTCACGCTGGCGACCACTCATTGACGAGTGACGACCGACCCACGCGGTTGATCAATCATTGGTCCGAGGTTGATCACGTGATCAAACCACTGAGAGTACATTGAGAAAAATAGGGGGCTTGTTCGGGAAAGTTCGCGACCGAAAGTTCCCCACCGAAGACCGGTCTTCAGTATTTCTGCTACCGGTGTTCAGTTGGGCACCATATTTGGTCAGTAAACTCTTCTGTAGTTTGCACATTATAGACACCGCGCGGGGTGTGGTCAGTCGCTGTGCCTGATGGTCACTGATATTGTGTCGCCAAAATATCTGCATACTACTGCTATAAGTAATAACGGAACATTCCCTCTGTTTCCAAATGAATGCCTTTTATCTCTTTCTTTGCAATACAGGCTTTAAACAAACAACTGAACGAGCAGCAACTCTCTACCATGGTGCGCACAGCAGCGGCGCCGCCGGCGGACCGCAAGCGCAAGATCGAGGAAATCATCGCCTCGGTGAGTCTTGTGGTTAGCGTACCGAACTGCTGCGTGGGGTGTCTCGGGTTCGATTCCCCGCGCCCGGGGGTCACTCGTACCCGGGGTGGGTACGAGTGACGTGAACTTTTATGTTTACCTACGTTAATTCTGAGCGTATAATGTGTATCGTAAGTATGTACGAGTTGCAGCAAAAAAAACATCAATTGGTATTCACACAAATATGGCGCTGATTTTTCCGGCCGTGATGTTTCTGCGAAAATAGTAATAATAAATAGATAATGCTTCGTTCCAAAAATAGTAAAAATTGAAAATTGAACGTACATACACACACACAGGCAGTCAGGCAGAAATTGACGATCTTGCGTAATTTTCTTTTAAATGTATTTAACATACAGAGCTACCTTTCTTCTTACCGATAACCTTTCCTTGACTTTACTGCAATCGGGTGATAAAAAAGTTCGAACTCTGTGTCGTTTTTTTGAGTATTCCCCTTCATATAGTATATACATAATATACATATAGGGTGCTGTCATAATAAATGTAATTTTATTTGAAATTATTTTTTTCCAGATGGACTATTCCCGAAATCCGAACTTCAAAAACTTCGGATTGAACATATCGAACGATTTCGTGGAAGTGGATGCCAAGATACTGATGCCGCCCACGATCTGCGCGGGAAGCAACGAGACCGTTATGCCGAGGTAACAACCGCTTATTGAAATATTGCGCTGTCCTTCGCGGATTCACCTGCGTTAATTTCAGAGTTCCCGCGGAAATTCCGGAATAAAATGTACCCTAGGTCTTTTTCTGTAAATCTGGCAACGTGTATTCAAAATTTTATGATGATCGGTTGAGTTGTTAAGGCGTTAAAGCGTAACAAGCAAATAAATAAACTCACATTTGCGTTTATGAGGATTTATTATTTACCAGCTGTTCCCCACGTTAATTTCGAAGTTCCTGTGAGAATTCCGGGATTCCGAGTCCCTTCTTTACTCCTAACAACGTGTACCTATGCAAAATTTCATGATGATCAGTTGAGTAGTTAAAACGTGAAAGCAAAAAAAAAACAAACTCACATACTCATTCATAATATTACCTAGTTAGGATGTAACATGGTAGTCCTTCTCCGTACTCCTGACAACGTATGCGTAAGTTCAAGGTGTGGCACAAACTCACTTTCAGAGGATTACAGATAGAAATGTAAGAGATTGAATAGGTATGTACTATTATTTCGACAAGTACAGTACTTTTGCAGCATTTAAATTTGACAAATTGTAGTCGATACAAAAAAGTTGAAATAGCTGACCGTCCATTTCTTTTTAAACGAAATCGAAGATACGATACCTATTCCATCAGCGAGTGGCGCTAGTGTGACCTTGTAGAGACCCGCAAAACTATTCAAATATGGTAAATAAATGGCAGACTCTAATGACCTATGACGACCCGATTGGCGCAGTAGGTCACCGGTAATCAAGAGGTTCCGTGTTCGATTCCCAGTGGGGGTGGACTTTGTGTGATGATTACAGGGTTCCATTTTCCAGTCTGGCCGTGTATTGTATATATCTATAATATATTATATCAATATATATTATAATACCTATCTATACATTACATACATATAGTATATATACTATATTTTATATAGTATAATATTATATGATTGCTTGGTTTCCACGACACATGTGTGAGATCAAGTAGATCTGTGTGTTGTGAAGTGGATTTACTATTATCATGGATCAATTAAAGCCATGCTATTACTAAAAAAAAAATTGTATTTTGTGCTAGGAGAGGCGTGTGGCAACAAAGGCGCATGTACAACCCAGCGGCGTTACAAGCTTGGACCTTGGTCGCTATTGAAACGGACGAGAACGCTTGCAACTACGAGAATTTCAAACGAATGGTTAGTACACTAATATCACATCTGTGAAACTCAAAACAAGCCAACCGACTTAACTCATACTGCTAATGCAGGGGGGCGGCTCGTGTGCACACCAGGACCCTTATTTACTATGATCCGTAACATTCTTTGCTCACAATGCGCGTCCCAAAAACACATTCCCAAACGCTCAAAATGCCAATATATTAGAAACTAGCTGTTCCCCGCGGTTTCACTCGCGGTAATTTCGGAGTTACCGCGGCAATTCCGGGTTACAATATGAGCTATGTTACTCAGGGCACAGATAATATAATACTATTCAGGGATAATGTAGCATTGTAATGGTGAAAAAATTTTTGAAATCGCTTCAGTAGTTTATGAGTTAAATTGGAACAAAGAAACAAAAAATCTAATCTTTATAGTAAACTCTTTATAATATTAGTATATATAATTTATACAATATATAAAATGCTTTGTCCTGAATGACTGACTGATGCATGAACGCACAGCCTGAACGTACAGACTACAGACCTGAAACTTGGACGGTGGGTTCTTTGTATGACGTAGGCATCCGATAAGAAAGGATTTTCCGAAATTGTATCCCTAAGGGGGTTGGAAGGGGGCAATGTTTGTATGGGACAATGTGATTTCTTGGTCCAATCTGACATAAAAAACTAATTAAAACCCTATTAGAACCACTTCTATGCGGACGAAGTCGCGGGCAAAAGCTAGTGCAACATATTTCCTAAATACCACTCTCTGCCAAGACAGTTTATCGGCAGGCAATTTCTCGCTTATTGTGACACACCCAGTGCAAGTTAAATATTTGCAAAATATTTGCAAAATACCTACCTCAGACGAAATAAAAACTAAAAAATAAAAACAAACTAAATATTGCCTACAGTAGGGGGAGCACGAATTTTTTCGCTCTCGTCTAGTCGATATCGTCGTAATGTCAAAGCGTTTTTTTGTATGGAAAATGAACAACACTGGATAGGTGGCGCTGTTCATTTTCCATACAAAAAAAATGCTCGATATCGACTAGACGAGAGCGAAAAAATTCGTGCTCCCCCTACAGTTAACAACCAAACCAGAAATGTTAATGGGCATGATGGCAGGGTATAAAAATAAAAATAGTGGTTTCTTTACGTAGCAATATTCAGTTGTACCTATCGTAATATGGTAAACGAAGAATACACAAAATTTGTAATTCGCACCAGAAAATGACTCAACATCACCTTCAAAGTCAACAGCAGCAATATGTCAATACTTTTGTCAACTTAGTACTGTTGCAGTATTCAATGACTGTCGAAAGTGTTAACATATTTCTGCTGTTGACTGTACATCACCGCTCGAACGAGTTTAATGCATCAAATTCAATGGTCAAAGGAAAATATAGTCAAGTTTTCAATGTGTACCTTTATCGTTTGACGGATTGAGTAATTCGTGTTCTCAGATTATGGACAAAGGTCGTGAAATGGGAATGCCCGTATCAGAGCCGATGATAACGCCGCAGTTCAACGTGCCGATCACCAATTTGGGGAAACTGTTCCCGATCGCCCTCAGCAAGGGCGTCAAATTACTGTTCGTGATAGTGTCGTCGCGCGGCCACGATTACTATCATAGGGTGAGTTTAAACAGTGAACAGTGTATAACAGTGTATTAATATCTGGGCGACCGAGATTCGCTCGTAGCGCCATCTGTTTTTAAATAGGAAAGCAGTACCAAACACTAATTTTTCATTTCGTGTAAACACGCATTAAATTACGTTTTCTAAAAATGAAACCTAGCTAGATCTATTAATCGCCCCCGAAACCCCTTGCATACTAAACTTCATGATAATCGTTGGAACCGTTTCCGAGATTCAGAATATACAAGTATTGTAGTAAATAGATTTTGTTGATCAATTTTCCATTACTCAGGAACAGTAATTTTTCTGGATGAAAGGTCTAGGTAGGCAGGTACCAAACAAACGAACTCACATTCGCATTTATAATAGTAAGGATCACAAGTATTACAGAAAAATCCGTAGATTTGGCGCGAATAAAAATCAGCAAGACGAATATAATAATATTATTTAATTGCAAGGGCGGTAAGCCGCGGGAAACTTTTAGTTGTCTATGTGTGTAAAATTGTATTCGAAAAAATTTTTAGGTTAAAAAGATGGCGGAGCGTGAAGTCGGCATCTTAACCCAATGCATCAAAGAGTTCACGGCGGCGCGCAAAATGAACCACGCCACTGCTGGCAACATTTTATTAAAGGTAACCGTTAATGGTTTTTGTGATGGATCTTCAACGTGTTAGTGATGAAGTGCCAACCAATTTACAAGTTCTATTACAATATTCTAAATTTTATAAATGTTTAAGTATATAAATTTTTCTCTAAAGGTAGGAACAATTTAGTTTCATTAGTTTTTTAGTTACGCTTTGAGGACTTGTATCCATGGCCGTTAAATAGGTAAATATAAAAAAGCTAAGTTTAATTATATGATGATTACATAATTTTATTGTGTAACAGAGATTTTTAGGGTTGTAATAATTTATGTAGGTACAGTCACCAGCACCAATATGTATACATTCTAGTCAGTATTTGAACTCTATTCCTATTGCAATAAGGCTCTATAACTGTCAAAAGTGTATACATATTTTTGTAGCTGACCCATACACGTATGTTTGCAAAAAACCTTTGCAAAAAAACACGCAACTAAAAGTAGAGTTGGACTAAGCCAGACGGAAACGAACGTCTTGATTTGCATAAAGGTTTTTTCCTGACGTGACGCATCACGATTTCTGAGAGTTTAACTCCTACCGAAAGTCGCGTTAAGGAACTTAATTCTAAAAAAGCTTATCATTGTGTAGGTGAACTCAAAGTTGATGGGCGTCAATCAAGTGTTGGACGCGCGCTCGATGCCGCAGTGCCTCAAGACGGGCCCCACGATGGTCGTGGGCGCGGACGTGACTCACCCGTCGCCCGATCAGGTAATACACGACGCCCGATCAGGTAATAGACGACGCCCGATCAGGTGATACCCGACGCCCGATCTGGAGATACCCGACGTTTGATCACGATTGACGATTGACGCCTGCTGAACTGCGTTCAGAAACCGTACTAGAGCGCACACCGCCATCAACTAGATGACACGCACACAAGGGCACACATACTTATACGTATACAAATTACTTGGCCTTTAAACCGGAGCCTTTAAGCCTTGTATGATAATGTTTATTGCACAATATGACATATTATTTTAATTTTTATTGATATACTAGCTGTGCCCCTGGTTTCACCCGCGGAAGTTTCGGAATTCCCGCAGGAACTATATTTTTCTAAAATAAAAGTAGCCTAAGTTACTCCTTATAACATCAGCTAGCCATCAGCTGCCAGTGAAAGTCCCATTATAATAGATAGACACAAAAAATTTAAAAATTGATTTTTTTATGTAAGTATCGTAATATACTTTGATAATATTATGCATTTAGTAAAATACAAACAGACACTTCAATTTTGTGTCAAAAATTTCTAGATTTCAATTAGTTTATGTAAATTACCCACCTCTTGGTTCGCCAATCCGATCGCCGTCTATTTAATTTAAATAAGTTTATGATGTAATCGGTAGTATATCTAACACTTGACTAACATTTGTGTATTGCAGATATCCATCCCTAGTATAGCTGCGGTCACAGCTTCTATGGACCCCGAATGTTTCCAATACAACATTTGCTTGAGCATACAAACACCTAAGGTATTCCATTCTTCTACCCCACTATCATATGGACGTCGATAAGCAATAAAATGGTAACCCACATTATGTTATAGATAGAACGCTTTATTGAGAGTTATAGAACATTTTTTAACTATGCTATTTTTAAATACCAACAAAACGTTGAACAAAAAGACATGATGACACAAAATGGCGCTATAATTTTAAAACGCGATTTACTCGTTTCTCCAGTATGGGTTTACACACTATTGCTTATCTATGTACATATAGTCGATGTTGTTGAGTAAATAGGTTATGCTATTTTGCACAGTTAGCATCAGAAATATCTACTCACTTTTGACAGCCGTTGAATCTTATCGTACCCAAAACCACAAGAAAAGGCGGAAAACATCGGCTCCACATTCACGTTCTCGTGGTTTTCTCGCGTTCTCGCAAGATTCTCGCGTGAATGTGGAGCGGGCTTCACAAAAATTTTAACATGTTTTTAATAGTGATTGCAATTTGCAAGTACATGGGTAACTCCAATATTAAATGAATAAAGCTTTGTTGGATTGAAATAATTTATTGACTACTACAGTACTGTAGTAGAATAATATTAATTTAGATGCCTAAACTTAGAAATCAAGTCGAGGAGTGAATCATAAAACAAAATAAATAAGACTCAATAGAAAAACCTTTTTAAAAACTTTTTTATAAAACATGCTTTTATTCAAATGCGTTGAAAACGTATGAATCATGCATTATCATCCAAACTAAACGTGTATACAAAATTTCAACTCAATCGGTTGAAAATATCGGCTTCAAAATTGAGTTGCAAGATTCCACCCGTACAAACATAGTTACATTGCAAGTTACATAAAAGCTTTTAAAATAGAAAATACTGTCGCGGTCGAGCTAAATTGATAGCGCGCAATGTATGCAAAACGCGCGATGCATACAAAACACGCAATGTAAAGCAAACACATTGGAGTAGCGAAGTCGATAGAAGTTCTATTCTAGAAACGTTCGGCCGAGTGGCTAGTAAAACACATTGAACTCGAACATTCTAGAGCCCCGTTCGGTTGGGTATATAAACAGCGCAACCGAACCGGACGGGCAGTTCAGTTTGAGCTTTCGAAGCGATAACTACGAGTGAATCTTGAGCGATACCTGCGACTACCTGCGACCTTGGCGAGACTATTGGACTTCGAGATCAGTCGTTTAGTGTTTCAGTGTTGCGATACCTATACCTAGGAACCCTAGACCTAGTGTTTTTGGAAAGTTAGTGTTAATCTCCGAATAAAGAACCCTAGCACGTAACAATTTGGTGTCGGAAGTGAAATTTGGAGATGCCACTAACTCCGAGAGAAGACATCGCTGAGGAAGGTGTCAGGACGAGGGCACAACGTACTGCGGGGGCTACGCCTGCAGCCCGCCAGGCCACGCTGACTGGCCATCGGGCTCCACCTACTGGCCCCACCCACCAGGCCCCGCCCACTACCGATGCCACGCCCACCAACCTGACCACCCCCACAGACCACGCCCACTTGGCCCCGCCCACCAGTGAGACTCCTCCCACAGGGTCACAGGCCACGCCCCTTGGCCCCGCCCACTTGGTCACGCCCACTTGGTCACGCCTACCACTAGCCCCGCCCACCAGACTACGCCCACTGTCGAAGCCCCGCCCACTAGCTCCGCCCACCTGGCCACGCCCACCAGCCACGTCCAGGCTACAACTATGCGAGCAGCGGATGCACCCGCTTTAGATATATGTAGCTTGGTGGAAATGATGGCAAGCATTAATAAGGGAATGCAACAGATGCGTGAAGAGCAAAAGGAGCGCGCCGAAAATCTGAACCTCATACGTAAAGAACAAGAACGAAATCTGCACGTCATGCGTGAAGAACAACAACGAAATCTACGCGTTATGCATGAAGATCAAATGAAGCGCGCTGAACTACATCTCCAATCAGTTTTGACTGCCGTTGATAAGGTCAGCAATGTGGTGAAGCAACTCCGTGAAGACGTAGATTCAGTAGAAGGGCGTGTCACAGTGTTGGAAACCGGTCTTAATGGACTGAAAAATTTAGTAGAGGAGCGAGTCACGGGATTGGAGACTGGCTTCTCTGGACTACAAAAAGAAGTGTTGCGACTTAAAACTGTAGGAATCACATCAAGTGGAGCCGTCACCGTAGTCCAGGGACCAAGAGTGAAGGTGCCACCTTACGACGGAACTACGTCTTGGCCCGCGTACCGGCAGCAGTTCCAGACCGTCGCTACTGCTAATGGGTGGACGGATGAGCAGAGCCTGACAGCTCTCACTGTGGCGCTCAGGGGCTCGGCTTTGTCTGTCTTAGAGGCACTGCCTAGCTCAGGAAGTGGCTTCAAGGAACTGATGGAGGCCCTTGAATCCAGATATGGGGAGCGTCATCTTGAACACGTGTTCCGGGCCCAGTTACGAGATCGAGTCCAGCATCCAAGAGAAGGACTACAACAGTGGGCACTGGAGGTTGAGAAGCTTGTCCGCAAAGCGCACCCGACGGCTGACACCAAGATGGTGGACGCAAACATTTTGCAAGCCTTCGTCGATGGCATCCGGGACATGGAGATAAGGGCTGCAGTGGGGCTTCGTCATCATGCCTCGCTGAAGGATGCCCTGGCACATGCCCTGGAAGTTGAAGCAGTGCGGCGAGATGTGCGTGCGCATAAGCTGCGGGAAGTCACTGAAGAGATTAAGGTAATTAAGGCACCCCTAAAGAAGAATGGATCCTTGTGCTACAAATGCGGTGAACGAGGCCACCTGCAGTTTTCCTGCCCGAAGAAGGATGAGGTGACAGAAAAAATCATCAAGCTGCAGAAACAACTTGATGAACTTACAAAGAGGCAGGAGACTCCGTCCTCTATCGGGAGTCAGGGAAACGAGTAACAGCCAGGACTAAGGGGCGGGTACTGGCTGGCGTGAAAGAAGCCCCAGCAATGGTCATCTCACAGGCGTGCAATGGGAACAGTCTATCGATATGCGGCACGGTTAATGGGAAAGACTGCAAAATGACGATAGACACCGGAGCCTCTAGGACGATAGTTCAGCCGGACATGGTGGAAGGTGCGTTGGGACGCAAGAATGTCGATTGTCGGCTTCTTTCCGCCTCCGGTCAGCCAATACCCGTCCTGGGGGAAGTATCAGTCACAATGTATGTGGGAGAAGTACCGTACACTCACAACGTCATCGTGGCTGAAATTATCGACGAGTGCATTTTGGGCCTGGACTTCATGAAGAAACACAACTGCAGAATTGACGTCACTAACAGTGTTTTCAAGTGCGGCAACGAGGAGATATTGATACTTGGAGGTCCCACTGGAAAAGTGACTTGCCTAAACCAAGTTGTCATACCTGGACGAGCAGAAACTCAAGTGGAGGTGAAACTGCCATTGACTAAAAACAATAAGCCAAGATGTGTGTTGATTGAAGATATACCAAACAAAACATCGGCTCGGAGACTCCTGACAGCAAGAACCCTTGTTAGAGGAACCAATACTGCAGTAATAAGAGTCGTGAATCTGGAGAACCACGAGGTTACCTTAAATAAGGGTGAAGTTATTGGACAATGCGAGGAAGCTGTCTGGGTAAAGCAGTGTCAATCAACGCCGATAGCAGAATCAGATGCGTCCAACACCAAGAATGGGTCTACTATTACCGAACTTCTTGACGGCTGTAAGAACAATCTGACCTATTCGCAGAGCTTCAAAGCTAAGAAGATGCTGCTGCGCTACGCAGATATCTTCTCCTCCCAGGAAGAAGATCTTGGAAGGACGTCGTTAGTTCAACACAGAATCGACACCGGGAATGAAAGACCTATTCGGCAGCGAGCAAGGCGAATTCCGATTGCTAAGGAAAAAGAAGTTCATGACATGGTAGAGAATATGAGAAGAAATAAGATTATAGAACCATCCGCAAGCCCGTGGTGTTCGCCTGTGGTCTTGGTAAAGAAGAAAGATGGTAGCACGCGGTTCTGTGTAGATTATCGACGGTTAAATGATGTCACAAAGAAGGACAGCTATCCACTACCACGTATCGACGATACCTTGGATACCCTGAGTGGTATGCAATGGTTCTCGACCTTGGACCTGAAATCTGGCTATTGGCAGGTGGAAATCCATCCGAAAGACAAAGAGAAAACAGCATTTACAACTGGTAAAGGGTTGTGGCAGTTTAACGTTATGCCTTTCGGATTGTGCAACGCGCCAGCTACCTTTGAGCGTCTCATGGAGTGTGTACTGGCAGGGTTAGTGGGAGACGCCTGCCTAGTCTATCTGGATGACGTCATCATCATGGGTCGAGACTTTGAAGATCACCTGCGGAATTTGGAGCAAGTATTCGGAAAAATACGAGGTGCCAACTTAAAACTGAACCCGAAGAAGTGCCATCTGTTCAGTAATAAAGTCAATTACCTTGGCCACGTAATCACCAGCGAGGGAATCCAGACTGACCCGGAGAAAATTGAAGCAGTACAGAAGTGGCCAACTCCCAGAGATAAGACGGAAGTGCGAGCCTTCCTGGGACTATGCTCGTACTACAGGCGATTTGTTCAAGGATTCTCCGAAATCGCCAAACCATTGCATCGCCTGACTGAAGAGAAACAGCCATTCTGTTGGGATGAGAGCTGCGAAGAATCCTTCCGGAAATTGAGGCAGTGTTTGTGTGAAACACCGATCTTAGGCTACCCTCAGACTTGCGGTCAGTTCATTGTCGACACAGATGCTAGCAACACTGCGATCGGTGGTGTTATGTCTCAAAAACAAGGCGATAAAGAAGTCGTGATTGCTTATTTTAGCAAATCATTGTCGAAACCTGAACGGAACTACTGCGTGACAAGGAGGGAACTCTTGGCAGTGGTAAAGACACTGCAACACTTCAACAAATACCTCATCGGCAGACAGTTTACACTTCGCACTGATCACGCTGCCTTGAAGTGGTTACTTCAGTTCAAGAATCCAGAAGGTCAAGTTGCCAGATGGATCGAACAACTCCAGGAGTTTGACTTCGTCACCGAACACCGTAGTGGGAAGGCCCATGGCAACGCTGACGCCCTCTCAAGAAGGCCATGCCCAGAAGATTGTAAGCATTGTGTCAAACAGGAGTCGAAAGAACTGACTGTTAAGCTTACGAGAACGAGCCCTCCGGGACTGTGGCAAGATGAGGCCATGAGAGAAGCTCAGGAAGATGATGAAGACGTTCGACTCATCGTGGCTTGGAAAAAACGTAGTGCGGACAAACCAAAATGGGTTGAGGTCGCGCCCACTAGCCCTATCACTAAAGCCTATTGGGCCCAATGGGACAGCTTTGTTCTGCAGAATGGAATACTTTACCGAAAATGGGAGAAACCTAACGGCAGAGAGTTCCATCTTCAGTTAGTTGTTCCAAGGACCAGGGTGAAAGATGTTCTTCGTGAAATACATGATGGGGTTTCAGGTGGACATCTTGGCGTGAAGAGAACATTAACAAAAGTAAGGGAAAGGTTCTACTGGCTTCATTGTCGAGAGGATGTGCAGGAATGGTGCCGCAAATGTACCACTTGTGCTGCAGTCAAAGGTCCGTCAACTAGGACCCGCGGTAACCTCCAACTCTATAATGTTGGTGCACCCTGGGAAAGAATTGCTGTTGACGTGGCTGGACCTTTTCCGGTGACCGAGTCAGGGAGCAAGTACTTCTTGGTCGTCATGGATTATTTC
This sequence comes from Zygaena filipendulae, assembly GCA_907165275.2. Lineage (NCBI taxonomy): Eukaryota > Metazoa > Arthropoda > Insecta > Lepidoptera > Zygaenidae > Zygaena > Zygaena filipendulae. Next base: position 10,384,734 of record OU015656.1, on the reverse strand, counting down.
ACCAAGTGGCCGGAAGTGTTCGCCATACCTAATCAGGAAGCCACGACAGTAGCCTCCAAGTTGGTTGAGGAAGTGATATGTCGATTCGGCGTACCCTTGGAAATCCACTCAGATCAAGGCAGGAACTTCGAATCCCAGCTATTCCAGGAAATGTGCAAAATCTTGGGAATGCACAAGACGAGGACCACGCCATATCACCCTCAGTCCGACGGCATGGTGGAGAGGTTTAACCAGACGCTAGAGAGGAATTTGGCGAAACTGGTTGATAAACACCAGAGGGATTGGGACAAATTCATACCGCTGTTCCTACTCGCCTACAGAACATCTGAGCATGAGAGCACGAAGGCGACCCCAGCGTATGTGAATTTCGGTAGAGAACTACGGCTACCAGTGGATTTACTGACAGGCGGACCTCCAGATGACCCCCAATCGATGCAGGACTACGTCTCCGATCTACGGGAGAAAATGCAGGACGTCTATGCTTTGGTTCGAGAGCATGGTTTGCAGTCAAGCGAGAACATGAAGACGAGATATGACCGGAGGGCGAATACAAGTGGTTTTGAGGAGGGATCACTTGTATGGCTACACAATCCTATCCGTCGAAAGGGAAAATCTCCGAAATTACAGACTCGATGGGAAGGCCCGTACAAGGTTGTTACCCGGATGAATGACGTGACGTATCGGATTCAACGTCAACCAAGGGGAGCTTTCAAAATAGTGCACATCGACCGCTTAGCACGTTATCAAGGCAGCAATAGTGACGCTCGGGACGAGCATCTCTAAGAAGGGGGCAGTGTCGCGGTCGAGCTAAATTGATAGCGCGCAATGTATGCAAAACGCGCGATGCATACAAAACACGCAATGTAAAGCAAACACATTGGAGTAGCGAAGTCGATAGAAGTTCTATTCTAGAAACGTTCGGCCGAGTGGCTAGTAAAACACATTGAACTCGAACATTCTAGAGCCCCGTTCGGTTGGGTATATAAACAGCGCAACCGAACCGGACGGGCAGTTCAGTTTGAGCTTTCGAAGCGATAACTACGAGTGAATCTTGAGCGATACCTGCGACTACCTGCGACCTTGGCGAGACTATTGGACTTCGAGATCAGTCGTTTAGTGTTTCAGTGTTGCGATACCTATACCTAGGAACCCTAGACCTAGTGTTTTTGTAAAGTTAGTGTTAATCTCCGAATAAAGAACCCTAGCACGTAACAATACAATACATAAATTGAACCTAAAAACAGAATGACCAATTATAATACAACAGTTTTTTTTTAAATAAAATATAATAGAAATGAGGCAGGACATTATAACGTAGTAGCATACGGCCGCCTCGTTACGACACGATTTATTTTATGTTTTCAGAAAGAAATGATCGTAGAATTTCAAGACATGATGCTTGAGCATTTGAGGTTGTTCAAACAGCGCCGAAACACACTGCCCAAGAAGATATTCGTCTTTAGAGACGGCGTGTCCGAAGGGCAATTTAAACAAGTAAGTGGCACTCGATCGCCTCAATTTTATACAAATATTCCTCGAGAGCTTATCATATACCATATTATCCTGGAAATGGGAGGAGCTAAAAGATAGATTTTTATATAATTTATTATATCAAAATCTATCTTTTAGCTTGTGATTCTCTGTAAGTTTGAAAAAACTTTTATATGATGTTGCCCGCGGCCTCTATCGGCTGAGAGGCTGCATAATATTGCAGCGTACCACCTTAATTAGTTGTCATTTTTTATTTTTATAATATTCCCCACATTGAAATAAGTTTAAGCTAGTAAAAAGGAATGGTCACGATTGGATTGATAGTTCTATAACATGTATATTATATACATTATACATACAAATTACAAGTAGGTATACACCTATAAAATTTTATATATCTGGAAACCGTAGTAGACTATTATATTTATGTGAATATATTGCAGTTCCAATGATATTATTGCATATCTTTCCCTAACCTTTTTTTCTTTTGTCAGTCTTTGAACTTTATCACTACTGCAATTTGTATACAGTGTTCCATTTAGACATGTGAACGAACAAAGTGCGTTATTCAAGGTGATGAACAGCGAGCTGACGGCGGTGCACGACGCGTACCGCACCATGGCCGGGCCCACCGCGAAGCCCGAGATTCTGTTCCTGCTGGTGCAAAAACGTCATCACACCAGGTAAGACTATCTATTGAAATAGACAGTACAACTATCTATTTTTATTAAAATTGGCTGTGCTCCGCGGTTTCACCCGCGTGAGTTTCGGAATTCCTGCAGGAATTTTTTTTTTCTAAAATAAAAGTAGCCTAAGTTACTCCTTATATTTTTTTATCCTTATCAGCCAGTGAAAGCCCCGTTAAAATCGGTCCAGCCATTTCGGGGATTAGCCGAAACAGACAGAAAAAAAAAACAATAATTGATACAATACAATACAATATACTTTATTGTAGGTACCAAAGATATTTTACAGTATTTATGCAGATTACATGCATGGCAAAAAGGCGGCCTTATTGCTACAAGCGATTTTTTCAAGGCAACCTTGACATGATAGAACTTTGATTTTTTTATGTGAGTAACTTTCATATGAATTTAGTGAAAAGCTATCAATTTGGAATAACAAACAGACACTTCAATTTTATTTATATGTATAGCTGTATAGATTCGAATTTAAGTATATTTATTTGTTTGTTACTGTTAGGTACCTATTACCTACTTTCTTATGTATAGTTATAAGCATAGGAGTGCGGGCTGCGTCTCCGCCTCACTTTCTGTATTAAAGCAGTGCATAGTTGACCGGCGTTTGACTCACCCGTGCCCTTCTAAATACGTAACAGTTACAATTAATGATGATACGATTCTCAGTGTTCTATAGCGATAACGATTATAATATTACTAGCTGTCCCGCGCGATTTCATCCGCGGTAATTTCGGAGTGCCCGTGGGAATTCCGGGAAAAAAACTATCCTATCTTTTAAGTTGGACCATATTATGAATGGTTACAAAATTTTATCAAAATCCGTTCAGTAGTTTCGGAGTCCATCGCGGACAAACAACGTGACACGTGATTTATATATATTAGATGTATAGATTTTCAACAAAGCTAAGGGGGCTGTTGTGTGTCGCCAACAATATTGGCAATCCATTCCGGTTGCAGATTCTTCTCCGGTCGCGATAACGTGCAGAACGTGGAGCCCGGGACGGTGGTGGATAAGCACATCGTGCACGCTCGCGAGCTGGACTTCTATCTGGTGAGTGGGGCCACAGCAGGCATTCTAAACTACTGGCTCATACTAGAAAAAAACTTTGAGCATGTTACCTATATAATTGTATTATGTATGACGTGACTCTTCCGTAAGTGAAAACAAAAAGCCAACGTCACGTGGTGTTCCCAGGCGGTCACCCATCCAAGTACTGACCACGCCCGACGTTGCTTAACTTCGGTGATCGGACGAGAACCGGTGTTTTCAACGTAGTATGGACGTTGGCGATGACTCTTCCTAATTAGTCCCTTAGTTTGTAGAAATTCATCACAACTGTAGCAAACGAAGATTAATTTATATTATCAATTAAAATTATAGTTGTATGACTACTATTTGCTACTAGGTACGCAAAACGTACCTACTTGAACTTTCAGTAAGTCAAAACAAAAAGCCAACGTCACGTGGTGTTCCCAGGCGGTCACCCATCCAAGTACTGACCACGCCCGACGTTGCTTAACTTCGGTGATCGGATGAGAACCGGTGTTTTCAACGTAGTATGGACGTTGGCGATGACTCTTCCTAATTAGTCCCTTAGTTTGTAGAAATTCATCACAACTGTAGCAAACGAAGATTAATTTATATTATCAATTAAAATTATAGTTGTATGACTACTATTTGCTACTAGGTACGCAAAACGTACCTACTTGAACTTTCAGTAAGTCAAAACAAAAAGCCAACGTCACGTGGTGTTCCCTGGCGGTCACCCATCCAAGTACTGACCATGTCCGACGTTGCTTAACTTCGATGATCGGACGAGAACCGGTGTATTCAACGTAGTATGGACGTTGGCGAAAAATTTATCTAATTTCTTTGATATTGCGAAACGCAAACGAAAAAATTAAGAGAAAGCATAATAGTATAAAAGGTTGCACATTCACTGTTTATCATTTATTTTCATTATCTAGATCAATACTAATATTATAAAGAGGAAAGATTTGATTTTTTGTATGTTTGTTTGTTGGTTACGATTTAACCCAAAAACTACTGGACCGATTTGAAAAATTCTTTCACTATTAGAAAGCTACATTATCTTTGAGCAACATAGGCTATATTGTAATCCGGAATTCCCGCGGGAACTCCGAAATTATCGCGGGTGAAACCGCGCGGGACAGCTCGCTTCAACCGATATCGAAACCAGGTTTTCGTAATTAGTTTCGAAGGTAGATTATCCATTGTACGAAACTCGCTCGTACGCAACTATAGTTTGTTTGTGGGCCACGGCAGGTGTCCCACCAGGCGATCAAGGGCACGGCGCGCCCCACCCGCTACCACGCGGTGTGCAACGACGGCCGCATCCCCGACGAGGAGGTGGAGCAGCTGGCGTACTACCTGTGCCACCTGTACTCGCGGTGCACGCGCGCCGTCTCCTACCCCACGCCCACCTACTACGCGCACCTCGCGTGCATGCGGGCGCGCTCGCTCACACAGTTAGTACCTATCTCTTTTTTTTAATGTCATCAGTCATAGGGGGCAAACAGGCAAGTGGTACACCTGTAGGGGGAGCACGAATTTTTTCGATCTCTTCTAGTCGATATCGAGCATTTTTTTTGTATGGAAAATGAACAGCGCCACCTATCCAGTTTTGTTCATTTTCCATACAAAAAAACGCTTTGACATTACGACGGTATCGACTAGACGAGAGCGAAAAAATTCGTGCTCCCCCTACTGATGGTAAGTGATTACCGCCGCCCATGGACATCTGCAACACCAGACGGCGTGCAGGTGCGTCGCCGACCTGGAACGGGGATGGGAACTGGCTTTCAAGTGGGGCTGCCGGAACACACCGTTAGGTGCTCGGCGACAGATTTGCAACTTGAAGGTGGTATCTCTTTTTTTGAGAACGAAGTTCTTAATCGCGCGGTATGGATGGGAGTAAAAGTTTTTTTTTTTATCTTTATTGAGAGGGGTTTCTTCATAATTGAAGATGACACCCCTGTGTAAAAATAAACACTACAATCTATAGTAGGTACTAATACAAATTTAAGTTACAAGTTTGCTTTCTTTATAATATTTATTACCATTCGGCACACCTGCTTGGCTGCCTCTGAATTTGGTTCGGAAAGGATTATATTAAAATCTGCAACATTGCTCGTAATTTTGAATTTTGACCATATACTATGCCTCACAGTTCAACCCCGAACGCATTCCCTTAGAATATGATATATATCTTCCACCACATGGCACATTTCACAATTTGGTGAATTTGTAATACCCATCATAAACTTAAACTTGTTAAGCGGAATATGTCCAGTTCGAAGTCTTAACGCCATAGTTCATTTTCCGTCACGGCGTCATATCTACGGTTGCTCTACGGAAAAACCAAGCAACTGTCATTTTTTCTGTCATGAGTTTTTTTTTTTGTGTTTTTGCCTCTTTTCACGCATAACGGAATTAACGGACTCAGTTTAATATGGATAAAACTTCGTTCTAACCAAGTTGTTCCACGACACTCACGCAGTTTTTTTTTAATTTATTAAAAGACTAACCGTTTCTGTGTGTCGGACAGTATCAACTTGAATTTCAAACTCTCACTCACAAAATTAGAAAACTACTGATTTGGTGCTGAAATTTGGTAGGTACTTAGTTTATGAGCTCAACCTGCTCAACCAACGAAGGATTTAACGGAATGAAACCGCATGGAAAGCATAAAACTAGCTATTATTATTACTATTATTAAAATGAATCAGCATATTGACGCATTACATTTTATTTACAGCGGCGATAAGTTCGATAACGAAGAGTTGGACAGAAAACCCAAGCGTCTGCGCGTGCTCGAGAAAATGTTAGACACGAGTCGCATGTTCTTTGTGTAAACCGGAAGGTCCCAAACATAATCTTTTCTTTGCCCATAAATATAATAAACTGAATATGTCAAATGCTCTGTACTTGACTGAGAGCTCTTAAATCTAAGAATTAAAAACACCTTTTAATTATATAGTTGTTGCTTTAGAGTATTTATCCTATTAACTCAAGTACTTTTGGAACGAAGTTCCTTAACGTGTGGTGGGAGTTAATTCACAGAAACCGTCACATGCGTCGCGCCAATTTTTTAGGCACATCATGACTATGCAAATCATAAATGACAATGTCAATTGACTTTTGTGATTGTTTCAACACATTTCAATAAATGTATTTCTTACATTGTCTGATTATAAACATAGAAAAGTTTTTCTTTTTTTGTAATTTGGTATAATGTGTCTATTGTTACTCACAATGTATTAAGGCTCCTTATTCAGACTAAGCGTATATTCCTTACTCTCCCGATTTTGTTTATTTTATTTATTTATTTATTTAACAATGCACACAAGGACAACAAAAAAAGGAAAAAAAGTATAAAAGTAATCATGTGCCTACTAGGGTCATGCTTATTCCATGTGGAATTTCTTCCAGCAGACCCGCAACAGGAAAGAGAAAAGAATAGGCTGATCTGGTGTGCATCTGTTCGATAGGTACAATACAATAATAATATACATACAAAATAATAGAACCAAATAATCATAATAATAATAACATTATCTAACTACATACCTACATAAAATTACATGATAATATAATATATAATAACACGTAATATATAGAAATAAATACTATAACTATAAATAAATATAAAAATGAATACAACCTTTTTTATAACCTTTTCATGTCTCATTACACATTTTTATTACTTTGTAACAATATGACAGATTATGTTATGGGAATCATTGGTGTAATCTATTGAATAAGAAGATATAAAAATGTGTAATTTTGAATTACCTATATTTATGTTGGTGTATTGTATAATAAGGCTTTTTTGTTTTGATTGATAAAAATATAATAATAAAAAATCATGAAAAATGTATTGTACATTTCAGTTTACGAAGAAAATCATGCGTTCATAAAAAAATCATAGCATTAATTATTAATAAATATTTTTCTTCGTTCACCGGTATGTAGGTACATCCAAAAAAAGTGTATTAAGTATTTTTGATATTAAGTCGTTGAAAATTTTTTTGCTTTCTATTTTAATTAACATTATAATAACTAAAAATGTTATTCAGAAATATTCTTTTTTAGAGAATAAATAATGTAATCGTTGTATTTCTGAATAGCTAATGGAAAAAAGTTGCTTAGTTTTATTTCTAATGCCTTGTCCGCAATTCAATTAGTTTGAAACCTCAAGATTTAGGGATACTCTCATGGAAAATAGGAACCAGCTGGCTGAAAATGTTTCAGAGCAAACGATTTTACTCCACACCGTGTGTAATTCGAAGAAACAGTGCCGTCTAGGGACGCCCGAAAGAAGCTTTACTACAGTATAAAGCGTAGAAACTAAGCTATACCTATATATTACTAGCTGTGCCCCGCGGTTTCACCCGTGCTAGTTTCGGAATTCCCGCAGGAGCTCCCAAAGTATTTTTTTTTCCAAAAAATAAAAATTTCTGGAGAGGACTACCCTTTAGGGGTATAAAAAAAGCCTACCGTAAGACCTATTCTCAGACCTACTAAATAAACACCAAAAATGATAAGAAGTCAACACATATTTTCCTTTTTCTGAAGTTTTTTTTTACTATAAAATGCAATGTAAGATGCATTTCGATTCTTTACTGGAAAATTTGGAAATAACTCGACATAGTTCAACCTTAATTTCGCTTTTGGATATTGAAGTTATCTGTCTGTCAGTGTCACATGATCCTGCCAATACGACAGTGATATCCGATATCTCTATCACAGATTACTAAGGAGTAATTTTTAACTAGTGCCGTCATTCCGCGTCTCGGCGGTAAAGTCAAAAGTGGGAACTTTGAAACGCTCTATTTACTTAATTTAGCATTTTTTTTTCTTTTTCTTGCTTGTTCAAGTAGGCCATATATCTGTAGGTATCAGTAGTAATGCTCTAGTAGTAGTAGTAGTAGTAAGTATTCTATTTAGTTATCTAATAGCATACCTATTTGGAAAAATAACAAGAAACCGAAACAGCGTTTTATACAAAATTTTCGTAGCTATTATGTAGATACCTGCCTAATATGAAACAGGTGACTGATTTTGTTGTCCTCTCCCGATAATAATCTGAATGAATGACCTCCACGATCATATAGATTCGACGATGGATGCTTATTTTTAGCTCGTATTCGTACATCGTTACAGTGGGTAATTTAGATAATTAAGTTATTTAATTTATCGCGTGCCTAAAAAAACCCTATCTATAGTAGGCAATGAAAAAGTAATTTGCTCCCTATATCGTAATGTTAAGCAACCTTGACAACTCAACGGTGTGTAATGCAATGCACAATTAACAGATACGAATAAGGTTGCACGAAGAACTGGTGTGCATCGTGCGAATAATTGCTCTGCAGTTAAATTATACTACTGGGCGTTGATACCATTGGAATTTACATAACTTTTTTGCTTCTTAACTATCGTAATGGAATAGGTAAAATTTTAAACAATGACAATCGACTCCGGGTGACCTAAATTTAAACAATAATTAAAATAATAAGAAACTTCGTTCCAATAAAAGTAAGGGAAATTTCTTAGAATTTTCTTCATACATGGTATTAAGTAACCTATATAAAAGTCACTTCACGCTGTCTGCCCTCTGTACCTATTTACGCTTAAATTCAAACTATACGCAACGGATTTTAATGCGGTTTTTATCAATAAATACAGTGATTTAAGAGGAAGGTTTATAAATCTAGTATATATGGATTAATATATTTAAATTTTTTGTTAAACTAGCTGTTCTCGGCGGTTTCATCTGCGTTAATTTCGGAGTTCCCGCTGGAATTAAACGGTACAACTAAAAGAAAATTTGATTTTTTGCAACCTACAGATGCGTAACTAAAATTAAACCTTATTCTCCCTTGCATAATACTCAATTTGCCGTCTACGGTTTGTTTGTAGGTCATAATCACACGATACGTGCTCACAGTCACGTCAGCAGTTTGCTAAATCATTTACTATTTTTTTTCCATATCTTAGCATCCTGATTAATTATTATTATGTGAACGTGTGTTTGTTACGCGTTCGCGCCATAACTGCTTAAGCGATCATCCTGAAATTTCGCATACACGTAGTTGTATTAAGTTCATCAAAGGATCGACAAAATCCACATTAACACCAACTAAGTCGCGGGCACCAGCAACTAGCAAGTACTTGAAATAAATTATTAAAGGAAAAAAAAATTAAAGGCAATGTCGCAGTTTTCTCCATAAAATTAATAATTTAAGAGTAGATAATTATGTACCGCGTTAATATCAGAGTTTTCGCTAGAGTAGGTACTTTATCTACTCTATCATAGAGTACCTACTTTTATCTCTAGTCTCTAGTTTAGTTTACTTTTAAGAAAAGGAAATCAATGTGTATTCAAAATTTCATGATGATCGGTTGAACCATTAAGGGCGGCGCCACAGTCTCGGCGGCGGCGGTGGCGGCGGCAAAAACAAATGGTAGACAACATACAAAGTAGGCCACAGCTATCAGCGGCGCGAGCTGTGGCCAAGGGGTAAGGTGTGTAAGCGTAACAAACAAAAAAACGTTCGCATTTATAATGGTAAGGATTACCAAGGTGTCTCTGTTCGGCCACATACAAACGACTTGACTTTCAGTTCAAACCCCGAGGAGGAAAAAAATAGAATAAAAAAAATACAGTCGAATTGAGAACCTCCTCCTTTTTGAAGTCGGTTATAAAATTGAGGTAAACTTTGTGCGGAAAGGAAACTTATCACCGTTAGTTTCAGACGGGGATCCAGCCCCTAAAAAAGTTGTGGGCATGGCCATCCAAAAATTTGTTTTGTTTGCTTAACACAATACCTTAACTACTGAACCGATTATGATGATACTTTTGCAGCTTGAAATTTTTTTTTTACACATTTTTACAAAGCACATATTACGTTCAAAATCACGCACGGTTCATTGCTATTTTTTATTTTACCAATTCATTTTGATATAACCCTAGCCAGTAGCCCATGAACCTAAATAATTAGGTTGTAGGCATGCCCACCGTGGCCGTGCCCATTAGATAGGCTGGATGTTATAACTTATGAAGTGGTAATCGTCGGTCAGTGTCGAAGAAGGCTGCAACACACCTTTCTTAGTAAGTATGTAAGTAAAGGACCTCTATAACTTATCCGGTTATGTAGGATGTAGGTAAATGAATAAAGCATTAATATTAAGTATTTGTTCTGCGATAAATATAATTTAAAAGTGTCTATATATCGCGGCACTTCCGTACGGTTAGCGTGGCAACAAGTGATTGTTGACCAAGTTCTAAGAGACAAGGATGAAGCTTACAAACTACGTACTTATGTATGTAAGCTTTCAAATTAATTAACAAATCACTGACTGAAAACACGAGTCACTCAGTCTCTTCGGGAGTTCTTTCGCTGAAGAAAACTCAATAATTTCCTCACAAAAGTTTCAATTTAGTTATATGATATTGCATTTCCTTCTTCATTTGAAGAAAATGATCGCCTTTGTGGAAAATTTACTTTAGGTTGTATCTATACCTATACACTGTCATCGTGCACTCGACTCTTGGAGGTGTCTAACTACCTACTTAGTTTTTATATTTCCACGTGGTTTTTCCAAGGTCTTTCAATACACCATAGCAAGCGTGACGGTAATTGGGAGGTGTTTAGGTTGGATAGAGATGGGCACAAGTGTCATGAAGAAAGTAGGTAGGTACGTTAATAGGATAGATACTAGATACCTATATTATATTGTTGTAGAATATCTGCACTTTTCTAGCAAACTACAGCATAAATCAACTGCGAAGTTTTATCAGTGGGACAATTTATATCTACTGGAAGCATTTTTAACACGCTTTTATTAGCTTCACTTGAACTTACAATTGTAAAGTACAACATGTAAAGGTCAGTAAATGCATTAAACCCATTAATCTGTCTGATGCATACCTATAGGTAGGTACTGCGGAAGTGTCTTCAAGGTCCGTCTGTTGGTTTGACACTGCCTTCCTTCCGCTATGTGTAAAACTCAACCTGCCATTTATATAAAAAAAAAAACTAGTAGGTAGGTACATTTAGCTTCCGAAATATGTAATCACTTTTGATAGTTGAATCTTATTGCGTAGTAATAAAGTTCAACGACCGACAATTTTTTTTGCATATTTTTGATGCTGCATGTAGGTATACCTAACTAGTTAAGTAACTGTAAAAAAGTCTTTTAATACATTATGATCAAGAAAATAAATATTAAAAAATAGAACAGGGCCCTGATTTTCCTACTATGTACACACATAGTAGGAAAATCAGGGCCTTATACCTACATATAAAATCTAATAGTGGAAATATTTCGTGTAAAAACTCAAATGTGCGAACATTGTGCGACTAAAAAAATTAAAAATTGTAATTGTTCTTCAAAACAAAATTTTCTATCGACCCAACCATCGGTCCGTTTACACACTTTAGAGGCGTTTTAATCAAACCGCAAATAGCAGATGATTGCTTCGTGATTTATGATAATGCCTTAGCTATTTAACCCCTCGAACTATTGTCTCCGCAATGCCATTGTCTCTATAGGATGGTCACGGAATAATGGTCAATCACCACGCGATTATCGTTCCACTCGGCTGGTCCATCGGACCGCCCGCAGAACCCAATGAACTTGACACCAATAACATTTACTTTATAGAGGATATTAAGTAATAGGTAAGCGGTTGGTTATTGACACTTTTTTCTCGGCAACGGTTGAATAAAACGAAGCAAGGTGAAGGTCGTAAACGTTTTTATTTGTTTAACTGAATGTTTTATTATAATATGAGGATTCAGGATGTAAAAACAAACATAAAGCCGATTTTTAACGGGTGACTATTGTATATAATATAGCTTTATAAGTGATCATGGACGTAACATTTTTCAGAGCGTATGGATGTGAGTGTTATTTTATTAGAGACGACGAGATTTCCGCGCGGTTTCACCCGCGATAATTTCGGAGTTCCCGCGGAATTGTTCCATTCAAACTTTGCAAGCCCTTTTCACCCACTTGGGGGTTAAATTTTCAAAAATCCTTTCTTATCAGATGCCTACGTCATACATAGAACACACCTTCCAAGTTTCAGGTCTCTACGATCAGCGGTTTAGGCTGTCATTCAGGACAAAGCATTTTATAGATAAAAGATTCAGAAACATGGTACTGTGTGTACATTTATCGGCAGACCGAAGCCGAAAAGTGGTAGCACAAACCAATAATAATATTAGGTAGGTATGTGTATTTTTGTCTTTTGGATTAAATCGGTATTTTGTTAACTTTAGCCTTTTAGTTTTGTGTTTGTGGAAGTCGGTTTTAATTTTTTTGTTAATTTTTTTTTATGTCTTGCTTTTAATTGAGTCGGTTTGTTATTTGTCCAAGTTGCAATAGCGTCATCACCTTTACAAAATATTGCTTTTCTCGATACAGGGACGTTAATTGTTGAGAAGTTCTCCTGGTTACCTGGTACATCACCATCAGTTTCACTTCGTCAAATACATTGTGACGAGCATAAATTGTTTAGAAACTATATTAAAGTTAATGAATCGGAACCCGTGGTCTTCATTATCAGTTCTACTTCTTCAAATTTTGCTTTCGAAATCAAATAAACGATTTAGGTAGATACTATAAAAAAAAAAACAAAAATTCGCTATAAGTGTGCCTTTAATTAATTTTTGGAGAGTTCCCTCGATTTTTTCAATATCCTATCTATCTATCATTAGATCCCGACTTGGTGACAATGGGAACAACTTGGGAGTAGGTATAGTACCCTTTCAAACAAAAAAACAAGTGTCCAAATCGTTCCAATCGAAAACCGTGAAATACGTATTATTGTTCAGTAGTTCCGATGACCATCTGTGGTCTTTATCAACAGTTCCACTTCTTCAAATTTCGCTTTTCGAAAACAAATGAACAATTTACTATAAAAAATACCTAAATCGCTATGTAGGTGTGCCTATAATTTTTGAAGAGTTCCCTCGATTTTTCCAAGATCCCATCATCAGATCCCGACTTGGTGGCAATGAGACCAACTCTAGAGTATATACCCTTTCAAACAAAAACAGAATTTTTGTAATCAGTCCAACCGTCTTCGAACCGTAATCGGTGAACATACATAAAAAAATACAGCCGAATGCAGAACCTCCGCCTTCTTGGAAGTCGGTTAAAACAAGAACAGCTCAAACAACTCCTGTTCCTCACTCTTCGAAGTACAGGGCCTCCATTCGACCTACATACATTATTTCTATTTCCAAACAAAGAGCAGTAAAAATAATATAAAACTGCGTGATAAAAAAATGTGTATTACTGCTTTGTATATTATATATTATAACATTATATGTATATTATATATGCAGGTATGTAGTATACAACTTTAACAACAGCTGTAAACTGTTAGCAAGTTAATGAATTATTTTTTTTAAATTTATTATCTGATCGCATAATATCTAACACCTGTTAAACCGACATCCTTAATTAAGTTTTATTTAATATTTAACAAAGTGTAAATTGAACCTAAGTCAAATAGAAATATTTACACATTGTAAAATCCTTAATAATATAATTAATGCGAATGTGTGTTTATTTGTGCTTGTTTGTTTGTTACGCCTTAGATATTTGAGACAGACTAACCTCATAGTCTTAAATAACTTCACTATACATATGTTATTACGAGTATAAAACAAAGTCCTTCGCCGCGTCGGTCTGTCTGTCTGTTCGCGATAAACTCAAAAACTTCTGAACGGATTTTCATGCGGATTTCATCGATAGATAGAATGATTCATGACAAAGGTTTAGACATAATAAGGTAAGGTTTTGTGTATATTGGTTGAAATTTAACCATAATAATTGTTGAATACTTACTACTCAACCGATCATGATGAAATATACACGTTGTCAGGGGTACAGAGAATGACATAAGATACTTTCAAGCACCGAAATTCCAGCAGGATCTTCAAAATTAACGCGGGTTAAACCGCGGGGCACAGCTAGTTAAACAGATACATACATATTTCACGACGCTGTCAGTCGAGGTGTTATACTTTTACTACTGGTTAGTTTTATAGCCACTTTATAATTATATTTTAAATAATGTGATGAATAAGTTTTGATTAAGAATTTACTATAATGATAAAAATCGGTGTCGTTGTGCATTAAAATGAAATGGTTTTTTAATTACCTAGTTTATTTAATTTGGGAACCCTCATGCTGAAGGGAACTAACAACATCTTTATGTATTTTTTTTAGTAAGTATTTTTTTTGTAATCGGTTAGTTAGTTCCAGAAATTATCCCCTATTAAGAATATGGTACGTACATGTAAAAAACTTAATTCGTCGTGTCTATATTATTATATTACTAGCTGTTCCCCGCGGTTTCACCTGTGGAAACTTCGGAAATCCCGCAGGAATTCCGGGATAAAAAATATCCTAGCCCTTCTCTGTATCTCTGACAACGTGTATGCTAAATTTCATGATGATCGGTTGAGCCGCTAAGACGTGAACGCGTAACAGACAGACAGACGGATAGAGGTACTTTCGCATTTATAATATTAATAGGGATTAAGTATGTATATATATAACTCAGAAGTAACACTGTCGGTCTGTCCCCTTTTCACGACTTAACTACTCAACCGACCATCATGAAAGTTTTCATACACGTTTTCAGGTGTGTAGAAAAGGACATAGAGTAGGTACTTCTTATCCCGGAGTTCCTGCGGAAACATCTAGTTCTAGTTGGAAATAATAGATATAAAAAAATAATTGCGTATTTTGAATCAATTTTCATTATCATTTACAGAATTTTTTCCGTAAGGTTAAATGTTTGTTTTATGTACGGAGTTTAAGGAGAGAATCCCGAAATGTGCGAGTGAAACCGCGAAGAATAGCTTGTTTAAAGTAAATATCCTTACTAATGCGAACGTGAGTTTGTTTGTTTGTTTTTTATATGCTTTCACGCCTTTTAATTATACTCAATCAATCATCACGAGTTTTTTACGGTGGTTGTTAGGTGTACAAAGAAGGACAGAGGGTAGATACTTTTTATCCCAGAAATCCCGCGGGAATTTTGAAATAAACCCGGGCAACAGCTATAATAGTATAATTATTTAATTTTTAATTTTAAAAACAAAAAAGAATTTTTCAACATCTAGATATAATCGTGAGACCAAAAGTGAAACATAAGCATTTATATACTATAAGCATACAGTGACCGGACTTGCGGAAGTTCGGTTTTTTCATTGAAGTTGCACAATATCAAGACTTTTTCCTACTTGCAAGGGCGAGTATCGAATATCATAATATCGATTTTTACGTAGGTACTGTCATGAAGGTAAAAGGTCTGCCTTTTGTTTAACAATTATAGTAAAAACTAGCTGTGCTCCACGGTTTCAGCTGGGTGAGTTTCGAAGTTGCCGCAGGAGCAATTTTTTTCTAAAATAAAAGTAGCTTAAGTTACTCCTTATAACATCAGCTCAGAGCAGACCCGGCCGTTTCAGAGATGTACCTATAGATATAGATTATTTTACAGGGAGGATTAGTATTCGATTCTAGTCTCATACTAGAAAAAACACAATGTTATTTTTTGCAACAATATTACATGCATGTCTTACTACCAAATGTAATCTGTTGGTTTTTTAAATAAACTAAATAAAATGAAATACCGGTCAATCAATTTGACAACCACCTTCTTTTTCGAAACCGGCTAAAATACCGACACACATCAAGTCTTGGTTTATCGGTTAGACTTGAGAGTATGTGGATATAGTGGTTATCATCAAGGTGTTTTATTCGAAAAAAAGAACATGACGTGTAGGTAATATGATAATTTTATGGTAAAAACGATGAGATTTGAGACGAAGAAGCACGTGGGTGGCTGTAGATATATCTCGCGCGGCCGCGGAGGTCGCGCTTGAACGCTGTCCTATATAATGACAACACTTTGTGGAAGCACTTACAACCTGAAACAAGCGCACGCCGCTAACATCAGCCCACCACACACCCGAACTGTACGTAAATAAAACGAAAAGTAAAAAAAAAAAAACTAAACGACCATCAAGGTCTCAAAAGCGATTGCATTAACCAACCTAATTACTGAATTATAAAGTATACGTGATCTATTACGTTTCGTTAAACCGATCGGCGTACGGTTCGGGGGCGACTCGAGTAACTCAATACCACCACGGTGACGGTTCGAATTTGCAGCGGGAGCGGCGATTCCACCGGCGCGAGCGCAGCGCAGTCGCCCCGCGAGCACCAAGCACACTATACCAGCACCCGCTGACCGCGAGCCGCTGCGACGCGCGCACCCGCCCGACGCGCTAGTGATACCCACCCGTGACACTTGGCAGTGATAACAACGATACAACAAACACCATGAACAACTACGTCAGAATTGTAAGTTTGATTTTTTTACAATAGATTTTTGGGTTACATGCTGTGTGATGCTGTGTTACATGGTGTGAAGATTTAAGTTCGTTATTACCGAAGAATCCCTGTTGCGGATGAATGATTTCTTTATTTGGTTAGTACAGTAAATAATGATTGAAAAGTAAAAAAAAAGAAAGAAAAACGACAGTAGGTAATATTTATTTATTTTGACGGAAAGTATACACCACAATATTTATAATTATTTACACCTATATAGTTAGTAGTTTCTTTTCCACTGCATTGAATGGGCTGCGCCCCCGCTAAGCTTAAAGCTGTTGGTAAAGCTATTAGGTGCGCCGCAGCTCTGATTTTCAGCTGAAATCCGTGTGATGTAAATTTGAATCGACGCATGTATCTACCTATGCATTCGATTGTTTTATTTATCGTTAATTTAACTGTGATAATTAACTGGCAAGTACGGGATTACTGAAGAAACATTTTTGTTGAAGTTTAAAAAACGTAATCGATATTAAAAACTTTCCAAACTTATACCAAAGTTATACAAGAAAAACCGTTACTCTGCCATTGCTGTTAAAACAGTAGGTATCAACATAACAATAAAAATATGTATGTATATGTATAAATATGTAATATTTTATTTTTATTTTTGATTCAGAGAAAGTGTTTTAATTCGTAATATATTTCAACTTGCGTGTCTGTGATCGTATCTACACATTCGTTAGTAAATTATTACGCAACTTGTTTTATAACAATAATAAAATTTGTAAAACATTAATGACTCCTAGTCTTCATACAACCCTAGTCCCATACGCTCTTACATCAAACTAAAATATGCGCATGACTAAAAAAAATAGACAAAATCAATTTATTTCCATAAACAATAGGTAAATCAATGAAACGAGTTGCTAAACACTGTATTGCCAAATATTTTAGTGGTCCCGTAATCCGCTCTAATACAATCATGATCTGTGAAATAATTGCGCTATTTTAATTAGGTAGCCACTCAATTATTCTTCTCGCAAATGGACTGTGATTAGCGACTGTCAAATTTTTTTTGAGAACAAAACATAATCCATCTAGTTTTATCGAATCCTCCATACTGGATGATTTAATTCCCATCTTTACCATAATAGAGATGAGAATTAATTCAAACGTAAAAGAATAAGGGCAACAGTTATTAATAATGACCTATATTAAATGCTATTTCTGATAAATATTATAAGTAGTAAAAAGCATACAATTATTACATGATAAATCATTGAAAAAAGCCTTTCATTAGCCGTTTTATCAAATATAGTCGTCGATGTTAAGACAAATAATGTTAATAGTCTGTAGCTAAAAATATGAAATACGAATGAAAAATAGTAACAAAGTGTAGATCCTTGTACTTTATGTAATAAAAATGTCTGTAGAACATAATATAATTGTTCAACAAATAGCAGCATCTGGGGGCACGGCAGTGCCCCCGCCAAGTCGAGCAACAAAAGCGGCACGGCCGTACTACCCTTTTCTCGAAGCAATTCAGGCCATTTTCGACCCCCTATAACTTCGTTGTGGATAAAACTAGAAGCCTGAATTTTTAGTAAACAAGCAGGTATTGTATAAAGACGGTATAATTTAAATTTCATTCGATTTGAACCAGTAGTTTAAGAATTATAACTAGTCAAAGTTTCTTAATTTTGTAGGTCACTCACTCACTCACTGACCGATCATCAAAACTCTAAGGCACTTCTAGCAGACATAGAAGTTTGAAATTTAGAATACAATTAGTGTTTATTGTATAAATCAAGGAAAAATTAAAATATTTTGCAATTTCGGTCCAGTTTTCTAGATACACCAACTGCATAAATAACTTTGTAATCCCATATAAATGTATGGAATTACAAAGTTATATATGCAGTTATATGTACCAACTGCACAAATAACTTTGTAATCCCATATAAATATATGAGACTAGCTGTTCCCCGCGGTTTCACCCGCGTTAATTTCGGAGATCCCGCGGGAATTCAGAGATGAAAAGTAGTTAGTACCCTATATCCCTAGGTTTTCTTTACCCCTGACAACGTGCATGCAAAATTTCATGAGATTTCACCAGCGTTAATTTCGGAGATCCTTCGGGAATTCCGAGATAAAATTACCCTAATCTGAATGCTCCAACGATTTTCATGAAATTTTGTATACAGGGGATTTCGGGGGCCGTAAATCGATCTAGCTAGGATTCATTTCTGGAATTCCCGCGCGAACTCTGATATCAACGCGGGTGAATTAATTATTGCATACTACACGTTGTCAAGGGTACAGGAAAGGTCATAGGGTAGTACTTTTATCTCAGAATACCCGCGGGATCTCCGAAATTAACGTGGGTTAAACCGCGGGGAACAGCTATTTAAGCCAAGCGAAGCTCGGTTGCCCAGATATTAATAAATAATAATAATAAGTGTAGCTAGTTACCTACCTAGATATAAAGTGTAGATACATAGTTACCTAGACATAATTATGTTCAAAGGTACAATGGTCAACGGAATGAAAAAGCAAGAATGGGGCATGTGTTTATATTATAAAGTTGTACCAAAATCTTTCAAGTTATTAAAGTAGACTAAATTGCTCAAAGGAGGAAGACCATTTACAAAAAGAAATGAGATCCCATCAAAAACAAACTTGTAAAAAAGTTCCAAGTCTCGCAACTCAGTTCTTCTACAGTAAAAAGTTGTGAGATCAATGTAATACCAAGTCGGTTAATTTATTCAGTGCCTACTTAAGGGTCCTTCTGTCTAAAGTTATCATGTTATAAGCTAATCTAATAACATTTTATAGTGACCATATCAAATTTAAAAATCTTTTATGTTTTAAATAGATTGATTGGCTTGGCGATCACGTGAAAACACAATGTATCTCACCAGTAATACATATTATAATTAAATTAGATAGTTTAGAACCATAATATGTATTACATGTGAGATATATTGTGTTTTCACGTGATCGCCAAGCCAATCAATCTATTTAAAACATAAAAGATTTTTAAATTTGATATGGTCACTATAAAATGTTATTAGATTAGCTTATAACATGATAACTTTAGACAGAAGGACCCTTAAGTAGGCACTGAATAAATTAACCGACTTGGTATTACATTGATCTCACAACTTTTTACTGTAGAAGAACTGAGTTGCGAGACTTGGAACTTTTTTACAAGTTTGTTTTTGATGGGATAGATTAGACTAGACAATACTCATTTACATACGTACCTACATACATTACATACGCATAAGTTACAAGTTCCGTGCTTTTTCATTACTAAGATAACCTCAATCATCTACATTATATTTCAAAGTTTATTTGCTTCAAGTCTAAGTCACTATACAACTGTACTGTACTGTACTGTAAGATGGTACAGTATAATTTTTTATTTAAACGTATAATTCATTTTATTATCTACTTATTCATATTCTTTTGAGGTAATTATGTATGAAAAATTTAATTACTATGCATGAAATTTTGATTTTAAATAACTTACGATTAATTTTTGTCTTAGACGAAGAAGTTTTTTGTCTTAGTAAGTTTATAAGGAGTTTTATTTGTAGTCGTATTATCTAAATTAAAATTCACAGGCATGACCGATTCCAATCAAGAAAAGTTTTCAGTGATGTGTTTCGTTCCATTTTGCCTTTTTCACTTGTTTTAATGACATTAATACGTGTTTTGTATTCAATTCTTGCGGTTGATATGAGATTGTAAAAAAAAAAAAATAACAGAAAAAAAGGGGATAAATGAGAGTGGGAATCTTTTGGTTTGATATACTTTAACACGGCAACTACTAAACTGCTCATAACGGACTTTTGTATACACATTGCCAGGGTGATATAAATAAGGACAGAGGGCACTGTTGATGCCAGGATTCTCGCGGAAACTCCGAAATTAACGCTGGTCAAATTATAAACGAAGGAATGCTCAAACTTATAATTATATAATCTAAATTCTCATCTTATTACCATTATGTATATCCTTCGTTATTTGGATGAAGAAGATACCTACTTTAAGTATCTAATTTGTTATTTATGCTGGCAACACATTAATTTCGCGTGTGTACTGAGCGCACTACCGTTCGTTAAATACAATAAGTGAACATGTGAACATTCTGCCGACTTCTTGAAATATTCACTTATTTTGTATTAATATAACTAGACACCAAAAACAGATGCAAAAATCGCCAAAAATGCAGCTTTTGGCATCGTTCATAAGTTTCAATGCTGCATAATAATTAAAAAAAATAATAATTGTGTATTACTAACAGTTGGACAACGTTTTGCAGTTAAGTTGTTTGTGCATTAAAATCTAGTTTCGAGTCGATAGTTCCGTCAAGAGAAACCTTCATCAAGAGAAAGTCACGTCCGAGAAAGATTTTTCACCATAAACTGTAGATAAAAACCATGCATTTTCGCATATCGTCAATATTTTTATTGTGTCTATGATTTTTGATGCTGCCTAAATGCACCATTGATCGAACTCTATAGTAAAAGGATGAAGTCATTGTGTTTGCAGTAAAACGTAAAAATGCGAAGTTTGGACCTATCTGTGTTAATTAATAAGATAATATGTACTTTTAATTATATCAAGTCTTAACTTGGTCAAGGACATAGACACTATGTAAGCAGGTACCTACCTACCTAGGTATGAACTTTTTTAAAACAATTGAAAAGATATGATAATCGTTGAAGATATAAAAAGTCTGCATGGTTTATTCTACGTTTGTTCGCACACTTAGGTAATGCACAGGATTTACATTGTGATGTGCATCAGCTTTTAGCAAGTACAATTTACATTCGTGACCGAAATAATGTGTATACCTACTACAGTATGTAATTATGTAAAAAAGCGACCTTGTACTGATCACGGAACGTGGGTGAATGACCCATTTTGTGTGCCACGATAATTATGTGAATTGAACGCGTCTATTATTTTTGTTGGAAACGGAGAAAAATTTTCCGGAGACCCATAGGAAAAACTTAAGCGTAATATTTAATTAAAAACGCAAACGCTTTAATATGTCATTTTTTATTTGATTAATCATAATGAATTGCGGTTGAATTGGTCATTTAAGCACGGAAGACATTTGGCAAGTTGGCAAAAATAGCTTTACATCTACTTACCTACTGTTGATAAAACAAGTCACTACAAGAGACTAATTGGCAATAACATTCGTTAGAGTTAAACGCGTTTTCCGTAACATCCCCACTAATATTGTAAATGCGAAAGTAACTCTGTCTGTCTGTCTGTTACCCTTTCGCGCCTTGACGGCTCAACCGATCATCATGAAATTTTGTACACACGTTGTCAGAGATACACAGAAAGACATAGGGTTCTTTTTATCCCGGTATTCTTGCGGGAACCCTAAAATTTCCGCGAGTGAAACTGCGGGGCACGGCTAGTAGTTAATTAAATATGATGACCTGAGGGCGAAATTTAATTTAATTCGTTTAATAAAATTGAATCTTAATCACCTAGTTAAAATTTGCCAAAAACAATTTAAGCCAAACATTTTATTTCTTTAAAGAAGTTTGATTTTTCAAAATTGGAAATTAACATTTCAATACTGATTTATCAAGATTTTTTTTAAGTTTAGAGAGTCCCATCACTCTACAATGGTCGCCAGTGATTGTTTTTTAATAGTAGGTAACCCCCACTGATGACCAATGTTGTAACTTTGTAGGTAGGTATGTACCTATTATATAATGCCAAAAATGCGTGTTCAACGGTCAACATATTTACAGGTCTATAGTAAAAAGTGAAACCCATCAGCAACACCTCACACAGCTTTGTGGTCATTTCGTTAAATGCAATGTCACATTCATTACCAAGCATTCTTGATATTAGCACTTTCAATGCTTAAGGTGGATTGTCAGAGCTTGTTACAGAAATTTCAATAGATAATTTCCAACACTTTGCGACTGTTTTTATTATCATTGAACCTTAATTATAAAATACTTATATGAGTGAGTATCTATGTTCTTTTTTAAATTTAAATTTTCTACTTAGATTTTGGTATTCGCAATTTCGGGAAAATAGTACATTGTTATCCAAGGGGTGAAAGTAACTCACCCCTTGGATAACAATGCCTCGAACTATTGGCGCCCTCGCTACGCTCGGGCGCCAAACCCCGTCTCGGCACTAAATAAGTTACTTTCTCCCGAGGGTAACACTGTGCTTTTCATTACGAATGCAAGGAAAGTCAAAATAAAAATAGGAATTAGCTAAAGAAAAAATGAGTGAAGATCGGATAGTCGCTTGACACTTTCCCACCTATTTCTTTTTCTTTGGCCGGCTAGCTATTCAGCCAGTATTTTTTATTTACATTGTGGCGACCTAAAAAAAATATTTTCTTTAATTATTAAGTATTAATTAAAGAAAATAAAAAAATATAAATAGGAATTAGCTTAAGAAAAAGTGAGTGAATTTTATTTTAATTAATACCTACTTAAACTTTACGTTATTTCAATTTTACATCGCGCTGGCTGTATAGAAAGTTGAAACATGGTTCAATAGAAATGTGAAAATAGACCTAGTTTTTTTTTTAATAATTTGACAGTTGTCAGTTGAAAGCGATTCTCCCTAGGGCTGAAAAGGGTTACTTTCAACCCGCTTCTCAGGCAACTTCAGACCTACTTTCCGAGTATGAGTAATGAAAAGTAGTTTTTCTTTATTTAGGCATACGTAATAAAAAAATGTTAGAAAATATCTATTGAAATTCGTACCTGT
Organism: Zygaena filipendulae; assembly: GCA_907165275.2. Taxonomy (NCBI): domain Eukaryota; kingdom Metazoa; phylum Arthropoda; class Insecta; order Lepidoptera; family Zygaenidae; genus Zygaena; species Zygaena filipendulae. The sequence goes on along the minus strand of OU015656.1, from coordinate 10,361,379 downwards.
GAAACTAGCCCTGACGATACACCTTAAATCATTTTACTAAACTCTAAACGTAATAGGTACGTTTGTTACGTCGCTTTGTTTATCACATGTTTTATGATTGCGTAAAACTTTTTTTCGATGTATTTTTCACATTAGTCTATTTAAACATAAAAAAGTAAACTAAAATACAAATTTTTGATGTTTACCTACATAATTATAATAATATAAAAATGACGTTTCAAACGGGAGATACAAGTAGTATGTATTGTTTAAATTTAATTTAAATTACTTTACCTACTAAAACGTTACGTTTCAAACTAAATAATAATAATTTAGGTTTATACCAATTAGGTTATACTAAGAAAAAAAAATGTCTTTATTACTGTATTCCAAAACTTTATCACCAATTATATTAATAACAAGCTTAATTTCGATAATTTCGAAGTTCCCGCGGAATGATTCCATACAAGTTTTGCAACCCTTTTTCATTCCCTTACGGGTTGAATTTTCAAAAATCTTTTCTTATCGGATGCCTTCGTCATACAAAGAACACACCCTCCAAGTTTCAGTAGGATGTGCGTTGATCCATCAGTCATTCAGGACAAAGCATTTTATATGTATAGATAAAAACTAAAACTTTTATAATAATTTAAATAATTTTTTTACTTTAAATTTAGTATAAAGTCACGTGACTACATAATGTGTGCTGTACCTAATGTGTGCTACTTAAAATACAAAGATCACAAAAATAGTAATATGATATCTCATAGGTAGGTATCTGATACCTATGGATATGTTTTTGTAATCAAGAATGTTCTTAAAAATGATATTTAATCTAGCTGGAGGTGCTAAATTATCAAATGTAACTACCTATAATAATTGTACCTAATATATTTAGATTTCATTTGAGAACAAATTTGTCAATACAATGAATAATAATTTAAAATTAAAATAACTTGAAATAATTGCTTGTGCCGATGAGGACAAGATATGCATTGTGACGTCACACCCGAGTTCGAGTTTGTTTAGCGTATCATCAGTAGGCATAAAACAGATAAAAAACAATTATCAAAACAATGAATAAAAAAAGAGGCCAGTTTCTAATGAAATTCTGATCTTTCGATTTATAAACAAAAAAATTGTTCAAAAACCGAATCGAAATGAAAACAGAATGTCACGTTTGACGTAATAGAAAATATCATTACATTATACCGAAGGTGAAACAGTGTGTAATATTGGGGTTAATGCTAATAAATATTGAAATAATTATAAAATACCAATGTCAATAAGACGACCTCGTGCTAACAGTGTCGCTTATTTAATTTTTTTCGAGTCGCCACGCGATGTGCTCACTTCCTGCGTCCATAATATAGGTACTGGAATGGCATTATTTAACGCTTTCCTAATAGGCAGGTACCTACGAGTCTAACGCCGGGTACTTCTTACTGGGTACACTTAAATTACTTGGATAGGAGTCAAGGCGACTTTAAAATGTACACTTGTTATATAGTAATGTCGATGGAGACCTTGTCATTGTGGTATTTACATAATTGTTGACCTTGCAATACAACTCAATAATGCATTTTCTAAAAGGCCTTTTTTAATGTCTTTAGCAGCATCAAATTAATGTTACGTACTTAGCTGCAGCTTTTTTGATACAAAATGGTACGAAAACAAAAAAAAAGTTCTACAGATATTCAATACAAAAACGAATTCTTCAGTAGATATTAAAATAAATTTGTAAAATAATTCTGTGACAATGAGTGTAAAATATTGTTTATATTACCTATTATCCGAAATTAAAAAATCACGAGTGATAAAAAAGGCGTCAGATTACCTTAACATTTAAGGCGTGAAATTGCATTTAGGTTATACTAGAAATCTAATGAAATCTAGTTATTAATGTAACGTCGAACTAAATAAATTGGTAGCTTAATAATTCAAATTGTACACAGTCGGACATGATAACAACAAAAAGAATGAATTTCGAAATTTCAGATTCATAAAATCTGTTTTTTTTATGCTTAGAAATGTCTGGATAAGAAAATATATATATATATATTATATATGGCACATTCCACAGCTTCCTTTTCAATGTAAAAGTTCGATAAATGAAAAGACTTTTGAATTCATAACAAACCGATTTAGTAAAAGGATTATGCTCTACATAACTACTACTATGCTCTAATCTCTAAGTGGGTGTACAGAATGATTTTTATGTATAATATAAGAACGACCTGCCGGAATGGATTTTCGTAAAGCTATAGTTTCTTTCTTTCTATATTCCGGTCGAACCATCGAAATAAACTGTTGTCTAATTTATGTTTATGATGAATAAACCGTACAAAAAATTTGGTATAAAGTCGCTTCCCACCGTCTGTATACGCTTAGATCTTTTAAAATAGGCAACGGATTTTCATGCGGTTTTCATCGATAAATATAGTCATTCAAGAGAAAGGTTTATGCGTCTCGTTTATATCGAAATTCCTGCAGGAACTCCGAAATTACCGCGGCTGAAACCACAGGGGACAGCTAGTATAATTTTAAAAAAGAATTGCATCAAAAGTTTTTGCAAAACAAGTGATTCACACAACATTTATAAAGTTATAGTTCTTATAGCTTAAAGCCGGAAGACGGAAGTTAGCGGCTGTCAGAAAACCGGCTTGACACTCGATGTATGCTCGGGCCGTATGTGGAGAAGTACAGTCAGTAACAAAGCTATATTCAATTTAATTTTATTGAAGTCAATTTATTTAGACGTGACTTAGGAGTAACTATGTAACTTTAAATGACGTAAACGAACGGAAACGGGTTGCCAGTTTCAGCTCAGTGTTTAATGATCTATTTTTTTATATGATCGCACATCGGAAATCAGTAACTATGTTTCAGTCACTTAGTCCTAGATATTAAACAGGTGTGAGATTTTACGTGAGACGGATTGATCAGTCAGCGCTTTATATTTTTTTACGCCATAAATTAATCTTTTTAACCTATTTAAAACGAAAATCAAATAGTTACATTCTTTCAATATGTCTCTCAGTTAACCTAACATCCTGTTAAAAAGATCAACCGTTTGGATTTTACAACTATCCTGCGACATAGGTATTATAAGTTATTTTCACCCAGACAGATCTCTTATTTTGTGAATATATATACATTTGACGGGACGGTGTGATAGTAATGGCGTGGAACCGACATCCGAAAGCACATCTTGAATAGCGATTTTTGTGACCGACAGTACTCGTACACAACTGCATTTAAGTGCGCGTATGTACCTAGTACATGGATGTATAGAGTATGTAGGTAATAATAAAATAAGCGTTTATTTATAAGGCTTTAGGCACCTACTGCGTATCGTATGTACTGCCTCCGGTACCAATGGTTTTCCCTTTTTAACCGACTTCCAAAGAGGAGGAGGTTCTGCATTCGGCTGTATGTGTTTTTTTTTTCATATTCGTTTCTTATTATTACAAAATATCTTCCAGTATGATTTAAAGGAAAATTATTTTATTTAACCATGATAAGTATAAATGTGCTTAGTCTATATACCTATACTAGCTGTCCCGCGCGGTTTCACCCACGATAATTTCGGAGTTCTCGCGGGAATTCTGGATTAAAATATAGCCTATGTTACTCAAGGATAATGTAGCTTTCTAATGGTGAAAGAAGTTTTGGAATCGGTATGGTAATTTATGAGTTTGTAACAAACAAACAAATAAAAAATCAAATCTTTCCCTTTATAATATTAGTAAGTTCAGATATAGAGATACCTATACCTACCAAAGTTAAAGAGTAGAATAACGGATGTATGTACCTACCTATGGCGTTGATATTCCAGAGGGTAGGATAGAAATAGGTTGGAGGCTGCCGGCTGGCCATCATCATAGAACCCACAAATATACCTTACTATAAATAAAAATGTACCTTGAGTTAGTGAAAATACTTTATCTTCTAAATTTTTCTATTTATGGGATTCTTGATAATAAATTTAAAAATTTATCGTAAAGTTAAAGTAAGTGATTTAATGAATAAGATGTTTTTTTTTAATAAAAGGTTATAAATATTATAGATAGAGGACGTCTTCTAAAATAGTCAAAATTACTCATACAATAATTATGGCAATTGTGAAGTTACTAAAGCGACCTTATCGCTTCAAAACGATTTATTCCAGGCAAACTTTTATGTAGTTGGACGAGATTGAAGAAAACATAATATTACTATCATGACTATAGTATACTAGCATGTTTGAATGTTAGTTAGTGCCTATAGTTAAGTACCTAACTATCAGCTATGAAGATCTCTCATTATTTAATCGAACGCGTTATTATTGGTACAAAAAGTAACAGTCTCCAGTCCAAACAATTTTTCTATTGCAGATAGCTTCATAGTAATATCCCTATATTAATAAAATAATACCACCAATTTCTACTATTGGTAGTGGTACTATTAATAATAGTACCACTTGCCCGTTTGCCCCCTATAACATAAAAAGAAAAAAATACATCGTGTTAATGAATTAACTGAAAACTAGAAAGTAGTATGCTCAGAATCAACTAGCGAATCGATCGCACTATGTTTTAATATAGGTTATATTTTTTCATTTTTATAAGCCCATGTCTAAATTATTTATAATGCAATATTTGGCGCGTACGCCACCCGCAGCAAAAAAACCGAACCGGTAAGCACGGGCGTAGCGCTTGGAATTTCGTAGATAGGTCACCTCCAAACTAATGTTGAATAACTTTTAAAGTATTAATTTTGTTGACATAAAATATAATTTAATCATATTATTGTTTATTTTTTTAAATGGGGTGTATCAGGTTTTCAGTTAATTCATTAACACTTTGTATATCCGCAGATATCCGGGACAAAGGTTCGCTAAATCCGCTACCAAGTGACGCGTATAGTTGCAATGTCGGTCGTTACTCGTTAGTCACCCAGAATGCGGAACTTAAATAAATTTATGCCTATGTTTTAATAATAATATTTGCATGTAAATAAAATATATATTTCTACTATATTACTATCTATTTGTCGCGGTTTCACTCCAAGAAATATTTTTGAAAATATGTATATGAAGGGTCCACTGCAATAATGATGAATGTCCAAAAACATTTAATTCCAATTAAAAACACCAGTGACGTTGAGCGTTGCCGTGTAGCCAAAATATAAAGACATTTTGTAAACAAGATTTCTAACTACATAAGTACATAGTCAAGTGACCGAATGGTATTACTGCTGAGTTTTTTTACACCGTTTATAAATTTAAAACCCAATTATCTTAAAACAAAATACAAAGGACATTCATCTTTTTTAAATAAGGTTTTATTTACAGCTCAAATTTGAGTTCTGTCAGCTCAGGGGCCCTATTTTTGAATCACTCGAATTACTTTCACACACGGAATCGCGAAATCACGTGCGAATGCTCATACATTTTTTAAGCATTCACACGTGAATCTTGCAATTCCGTGGGCGAAAAGTAATTCGAGCGATTCAAAAATCGATCTCCAGAAATGGGTCCGGCTTAGGAATTCCCTCAGGAACTTAAAAAGGGCTTAATTTACTCATTATAACATCAGCTAATAAGCAGTGAAAGTCCCGTCAAAATTGCCCCAACCATTTCAGAGATTCACCCGCGTGAGTTTGGGAATTCCCGCAGGAACTCCAAACTTCTTTTATACAGTTCTTGTCGCAATAATGAACACAAAAAATTATCTAGTGGTGCAGTCGTTTGGAAGTTATGCGCGTACATACCATACATTTCAGCGATTCATTTAATTTATTTATCTTTACACATTATTATAAAACAAAGTCCTTTGCCGCGTCTGTCTGTCTGTTAGCGATAAACTCAAAGAATACTGAACTGAGATTCAAGAAGAAGGTTTATACGTCTAGTCTAGCCTGGAATTCCCGCGGGAACTCCAAAACCCGCACCCCCAGTTGCGGGTTGGACAGCTAAATATAAAATAACATACATTACCTAATCTCAACGTAGATTGAGAAGACTAAAAATATTTGCTGTCTTTTCTTATAACAAAACTGCATATTGCATATTTAATCATAGAGATATAGGCAATGCATAGAACGAATTTTGGAATAGTAGAAGTAAAAACTAAAACTATGCAATAACATTTTAAAACTAACAATAAGTATACCTGCTATAAAAAGAAATAGACATATTATTCTCTATTCTATACTAATGTTGTGAAGAGTGTGAATTATGAGTTTGTGATGTTGTAGGGAATCTACTAGATCTACTGAACCGATTTTGAAAATTCTTGCACGGTTAGGAAGCTATGTCTACGGTGACAAAGGGTACTTTTTATCCCGAAATTTCCACGGGAATTCCGAAATTACCGCGGGTGAAACCGCGCGGGACAGCTAGTAAGGTAATAATAACGAAGAAACATGTTTACAATTTCACAAGTCCGAACCCAGCACGCGACTTATCTAAACAATAATCTTAATGTGATACAATAATTTAAATATATTACACTACAATGGAGTTCACTTCCATACACCAACAGACTACCAAAAGTCATTTGTTTCGTCATAGACATAATAAAGTTTTGCATGACAATACAATGGATTGATAAAATTATTATTATAGGCATTATTTAATGCGACCTTCGACCACTTTCGCCGATCACGAACAATTTTATAAAACAGACCGTATCCTAGACTAGAGTAAAATTGATTTGTTACTGGCCAGTTATAACCTAACACTTAACAGGCAGGTACGGTCTACACTACGTAGGTACCTATCTTTGTATCTTACACTTGCACTCTAAATCATTGATCAAAGAGATATTACATAGGTATATCTACAGCATTTTTTCTATTCAAAATAAGCTATCCCCCGGTTCACTCGCGGTAATTTCGAAGTTCCCTTGAGAATTTCGGGATAAAAAGTAGGTTCCTATAAGTGAAAGATTTTTCTAAATCGGTTTAGTAGATCTAGAGATCCCCCCTATGCAACGTCACAAACTCACAAACTTAGAACCTTCAGCTCTATATAATACTAGCTGTCCCGCGCGATTTCATCCGCGGTGATTTCGGAGTTCCCGCGGGAATTCCGGGATAAAAACTATGCTATCTTTTAAGTTGGGCCAAATACAGCAGTGACGAAATTTCATCACGATCGATTCGGTAGTTTCGGAGTCCATCGCGGACAAACAACGTGATACGTGATTTATATATTATATTAGATTATGATGTACTTTAGATAACGTTCGAAATTGAAATAAAAATTGCAAAAAAACAATTGATGTGCCCGTGAAACGGCGCGAATTAGCTGGTTCCACCACCCTGTAAAAATGCATCACTGCGCGCACTGAATGCGTTTCACCTATTAATTCTATGCCATATAGAATGTTTTTTTACATTTTGCCATCCATACAAACGTTTCAAAACCAATAGTCACAAATATAATAATTGAATAAACACAAATTAGAGGTGAAACCTACGGTATAAAGCTGTTTCTTATAAAACTACATATATACTATCGGAAAATTTGTGAAGAAAAACAGGTTGTGTTTTTTTAGGACATTTACTGCATCGCTGATTGTTTGTGGTGTCTTGGTTATAAGTACATCTTTCGGCATAGCGGAACTAATGTACACGTTTGGAAAAACAACCTTTGGTGATATAATGAATGACTTGACAACAGTAAAGTTGCGTGTAAACCTAAAAATAGTCACACTGCATAGTAATAGTCATAGATAAATAATTGCTAGGTTTGGAAACTCTGTTTTAATCGCTATGGCGATAGACTGAAACGCAGACATGCAAACTTTTTGGGTGAGGCTTGAGCTGTTCATGTTTTCTAGCACTTGACTGGAAGTATAGGGGCCTACTTCATTCTGAATATGTGGATTCATAAAGTTGAGTGGTTAACCGAAGGTGCGTTGGTTCCGTAATTTTTTTATTATGTTTGTTAGAATAATAATGCTTTATTCGACAATAATATTTACTATTTAGTATAGTGACGGTTTTTCCTGTATTTCTTAAAATATAAATTTAATGGTCTCGAGATTTGATGGACCTTCAAATTGCGCCAAAAGATCCGAAAAATTTAGTTGACACCATAACATGCAACTTTAAATCTCAACTATACAACTTTTTTAAATAAATAAGATATAAAGATACTGCAGCTTCATAGCTAAAGTTTAAAAAAAATTTGAATCGAAAGCTTCAATTCGTTGTAATATTAGTATAGATAAATCTATTAAAACTATTAAATTAAATCTATTAAAACAGCAGTTTTTTTTTTATTTCTTCAAAGTTTTTAAGATACGGTCTAAAAAACGATCAAAGTGTAGACCCCCATAATGCAGAATTCGCTCCAACCTTCGATATGTGGGTGACAGCTCGGAATGATCAGGTACAATATTGCTTCTATTTTACATTTTATTTACATTCCTATGTTAATAAAATTAATGAGATATTAAAGTTTTAAGCGAAAACAGTATAATTATTTTGTTTATGTTTTCCAATGCTTTTTGTTCTATAAAATTAATGGCGGTGAACATTTTCAGGTAAAATTAGGTTTTATTATGGATTTTGTTTAAATGGATATTTTTATGGGTGCTGACATAATAACTGTGATTTTATTGACGTCAAAAAGGACCACATTATTTGACTTTGACTACGTAAAAGCGTAAAAGTAAATACGTACGTAAAAATAATACGTAATACATATTATGTACATTACAAGTTTTAGCCCTAAAGGAAGGCAAAAGAGGCAAAAAGCCCATCGACTACTTCGAACTTCACGGCGATTTTTTTCAGTGCTATTGTAACCAAATCTCGAAATTTTCTCCGTTGAAATCTCGTCTCTAAAGTCAAAATCACAATGAACAAAATTTACAGTGAGGTTTTAGTAAGACTTTTAGAAATATGGTGGCATGGTGTCCTGGACACAAACTATCTATAATGATATTATGCTGACGATGGGCAATGATGTAAAACGGCCAAGAATAGTGTACAATTATCTACGAGGAGAACTAGCCCCGACAAGGAAACAAGCCCGGGGTTCGATTGATTCAAAATATTTTTTTTTTAATCAAAGTTGAGTTATGTGGGCATACACCTAATATGTTCTTAGCACAGAACTGAAAATAACAGATAAAAGGGACATCAACTAAGTTTTATATGAAAACAGATGAAAACCAATGTCACCGGGTGATTTTCGCACACAAAACTATTCATCACGCACTAAAACATTCATCAACGTAAAAAAATGTATTAAACGCTTTATGGTTGTGTTTTTATTAAGTCATTGTTTTTTTGAAATTCACAGTTTTGGGCAAGTTAGAGCGTTTGCTCTAACTTCCTTTGCAACGGTAGCGCGCCCACCCCGCCTACATGTGCTCTCTAGTTAATTTGTTTGCCTGTGATTCTTAGCTTCAATGAAATTACAATAAATATAATACGTACCTACATATATGACTTGATATGTATGGTTGATTAATTTACTAGTTGGGATTATTTATTATTAATATTTATTTATTTTAATCTTAACATTTATTGATATTATTGTTTTTTTTTCATGTTCTTCTTTAATTCTAGCCAAAGGGTATCTATAGCTACATCTATATACATAATTATATTATATTAATAAGGTACCTACCTACAAGAACACATGTTGTGCTTTATTTAATCACTTTAATATTGCTACATAAAATTGTTCAGTAACACGTTATATATAATTATTCGGTGGAACTCGATATTTGATGCGTTGACCGAGTTGCTAATCGGGCTGGTAATCATAATCTAGGGTGATAAAGGATATCCGAGGTGCGTGATACGAATCATAAACGAGCTGTTGCCTCATATTGCACCTTATATTTTATTAATTGACGAAGTTTTTTTTTATTACGGTTAACCGAGTACGTAGGAAGGTAATTATGTTTACTAAAAACAATTTCTTAAATGAAATAGGTAATAACAATCTCTGGTTTCTAAATACGTACTAAAATACGATCTATTTTTTACTCTTAAAAAAACAATAGGTTTAAATAAATATTGTTATTTTCTTTCAAAATGAAATTTTCAAATTCGAATCAGACTTAAATAAAATTGAATTTGAGTCCCTATTATCATCACTGGCACACTTAATTGATGAAAAAAGATGTCTCTCTTACGTGATGTACTGGGCAGTGCAGTCGTGACAATATTTATAAAGCAATTAAGCTTACTGTTTACTGACTGGTATAAAAGGTGTGACTTCGTTTACGTGTCTGTTGCCACGTTAAAAAAAAGGAGAATGGTGTGAATATTAAAAAAAAATGAACGACCAAGATCCTTTAATATTAATCTTGCGCTCATGTAAAACATAGTCTGATGGCCCGAGGTGTACAAATCGTGTACAACTTTATGCAGGAATCAATTTTACGACAAACTGTGTTCTAATTTAACGTACCTACCTACGCCTCTCGCATAATAGAGTAGGCACGATGAATGGCTTTCGTAAGATAATTTCATAGGCCCTTAGATCTGGCTGGTTCACCGTGTAAGAAATGTTGGTATATCCGCGCCGGTAGTAAGTGGTTCTTTTGCAATAACTGGTATAATAGACGTATTATTGATACTGCGCACAGTTTAATGTGGTCTATAGATATCATGGTATCAATTATTGTAAATTTTAACCGACTCATCTCTTCGTCTACTGTTGTTGTTACTGTGTTGGCAAACTATTTATTGTTTTAATTTATTTGTTGTTCTATAAGAAATTAAATAAGAACCTATCTACTTCAAATTACTCATCTAACTCAATATTATACTTTTGATTTGGAAAAACTTTATCCTGTTTATTTGGTTAGGATATTGATAAACATAAGTTTTCTCTTTACCTAGGAAGGATTTACCAATCCCCATTCCAGGTCGGCAACGCACCCGCATGCCTTCTGGCGTTGCAGATGTCCATGGGCGGCGGTAATCACTTACCAACAGGTGTACCACTTGCCTGTTTGCCCCCTATGACATAAAAAAAAACCTCTTTTTAATCTATTATTAAACAGAAAAATCTTTTTGTAAAGTCAAATATTGTATGTCAAATGCACGCGTGATTTAGTACATTTTCATCCCGGCGCAGAGTTCCCGAGGGAATTACGCGAGTGAACCCGTGAGGGGAACAGGTAGTTTTGACTAACTTTTTCAGAAAAAAAAAATCTAATTTCGAAGATTCTAGGTAAGTAGATAATTAATTCATCAAGTAGGTACTTACCTACCTATCAATTGTACTATATTCCGATGCATTTACATACAATACCTAGCGGTGGTCCACCGCATTGGAGGTGTAATGTTACGCAACAGTACTTGTTAACACTTGATATGGTTACACGGAGCACGTGATCCGTGAATGAACACAAATTATGCGACACGATGTGCGCGCACACATTATTATGCGTACTCTACGCTAATACCGGCTAAGGCAACCGATGAACGCTTAAGGTAGGTCATGTAAATGTAAATTTATTCTGTGGGGAGGGGGGCTAGCAAAATTCTGGGTAACAATATAGCCTGTGACTGAGTCATAAATAACGTGGCTTTCTATTGGTAAAAGAATTTCCAAAATCGATTCAGTAGATCCAGAGATTACCAGCTCTACAACCTCACAAACTCAAAAACATTACTTCTTTATAATATTAGTAGGTATAGATTTTTTTTAAGGGTTTCAACAGTTTTATGTGTGTAATGTAATTTATTGCGTTTAGTGTATAAAATAAATTAAGGAGTCCGTATTTGGCTATGCTATTTTAATTTTTAAGAGATTCTATTCCAAACAGTATTGCATAGATACCTACTTAATTACAATTTGTAGTTATAAATTAAAATCATTATATTTTTTTCTCGAGGTGGACTTTGCGGGACCACTAAATATAAAAGACGCTAAATACAGTAGAATTTATTGTATCGTTGTTTTTGTGTAACTTAAGGCGCTTATGCTTGTAAAATTAGCGAGTGGTAACTCGCTAAAAATCATAATATCATATAATATTATTTTTACTATGATTTTACTTAAAAAGAAATCGATCATTGGATGTGTAAAATATCTTGACAATATACTTTTTTTGTATCATGTTTTCAACTTCAACTATCAACTCGTCAATCAGAAATAGAAACACTCACAAAACTGCCTTAAATAGTCATTTTTTATGCCAAATCAAAATAATGCGAAAGTATACATATATTATCAAAAAATAACGCAATAACTATAAAACGTTTTCCACGATAGATTTTTTTGATATATCTTGATACATACATAATAATATAATATGATAGGTAGATACATACATGATATACCTTAGAAAAGAGGTTCCCATACTTTTTTTTCTCATAGACCACTTTAAACATTTTGCTGGATCTGGTGGACCCCCTGCAGCTATTACATTTACTAACTTACTTCCGAAACCCGAAAATGGTATATGTCTATGGCAATCTGTGTTGTGGCTATTTTTCAATCAACTACGAGTTAAAAGTTTTCGAAAAAGATGAGAATTTATATTGCTGTGAGTAGATGTCATTTAAGCTAAGTTTCAAGGGCCAGTCTAAAAAGCGTCTTCATCCAACAGTTGTGGACCCCCATTTTTTTTCCACGCAAGCGTAGACCCCTGTCGGGCTCCCGTGGACCCCTGGGGGTCCACCTGGACCACTTTGGGAATCAATGTCTTAGAAGATGGATAAGTTTTTTCAGTCAGTGAAGCTACTTAGATCGCCACAGGCGCCTTAACTTAATCACCTGTGCCGGTATCATTCCCATTCTAATAACGATGTCATTAACGACGCAAAGAATAAATAAGCAATTTCACGCACAGATGCGACAGTCTATTCACGCGTCCGCAAATTTGCGTAATCGACCTTCCGACGAAGGACTTTAGCGTCGACGGTTGCGTTGTAAAGTTGTCATCTTATTCCCAATTGTCATTACAATTCCAATAGTATATTTCTCTTTTACGTACGCAAACGAAATACCAATTTAAGAAGTAAAATGTGATTGGAAATACATATAAGCTAAAATTTTATTCAACCCAGCTTAATAGTAAGTATAATATTGTGAACACGATTTCAAACTCGATCAGTCGACTCTGTTATTATTTGAAGTTTCTTAAACTAAAACTAAAAGCTGATTTTATTTACCAACCAATTACTGAGTGAATTTCGATATTAAAAAGCCTGTATGCAAGCCGATTAAATCATGAGGAATTATGACGGTGACAGCCCTAATTACGGCTTAGGAAACTGGTGTAGGTAGGTACACACCCGTAGCAACTGCCTACATTTATGACTATGCCGAAGTTATAGCTCTATATTGTGCTATTTACCAACCTTACAATAAATATAGTTACAGTTTAACTATTATCGCATTCAGTATTTCATCAATAGATTTAACTTTCTAAACACTAGGAAGTCTGGTGCACAACAGCAAAATAACTATGTATTTTTACTTGACTCGCATGTTTACTGACAGTTTTATCTTTTGCTTTGTTTTACTTACTTACACGACCGTTACTTACGTACTTCAACCCACAAATATACATTAACAAGACCGATGTCGAAACCGCACCACACTTGACTTTTAAAAAGCATAAAATACTTATCATTACTATTTTGTTGTTACAATGTGAACAGATCATAAAATATTTTACATTGAGCTACGCAGTAAAATATATAGGTTATAGGTGTGTATTTTTATGTTTTTCCAATATGTACAGAAAAAGGCAGTAATGATAATATTGTTTCTGAAGTTTTCTAAAATAATGATTACCTATTTCTTCTTGAATTCGGAATTACTCACCATTTTTTTTTATTTACTCACTATATACGATACCTAACTATGAACGGATATATAACGCTTGTTTAACACATCTATATATGTATATATATTAGTTAATCCCTATTTCCTTTGGTCACGTCATCACGCGTGAACGGTTGGTGCAATTTTGATATTTTTTTTTGTTTTTTGTTTGTTAATGTATGGAGAAGAAGAATAAAAGAAGTTTGGAGTTCTTGCGGGAATTCATATGCATGTGATGCTTAGGAAAGTGTCACAACGATTCCCAGGTATATATTATGGTGTCTTTATAAGTAAGGTGTAAGTGTGTGCGTGTTTCTGTGTACGTGCACGGCGAGGTGTCTTTTTCGTGGCTTCACTTGTTTGTTCTACGCGTTCCGTCTTTAGTTTTTATTTAGTCTGAGGTTTAGAATTTAAACATTACCAAACAGCGCTACCCGGTCCCAAACTAAATAGAACTTGTAATATGGAATTCTGTTTGAAATACATCCAATGATGATCCCGAATCTCTAAAGTATCTACATATTTATACAAACGCTGCAATTTCTACGTAGAATCGAAACGGACAATGATGATTAGGGGTAGCATTTTTGAAATAAAGCGGTAGAAGTCCGTTTGTTTGTAAACACACATTATTAATCGGACTACTACATATTTACAATATCAGCTGTTCGTAGAGTTGTTTAAAACGGCATTCTTATTGCACATACGCCATGCTCGCCTTACTAGGGGTCACACATCAAGTTCAAATGAGCTCGGTATCGTTCAAAACTGGTTATCGCACACATATTATGCGGTCGTGTGTTGAATTTATCTTTGTACGTGTACTTTTCTGGTTACGTAAGGTACATGACATACGCCGCGCGCCGTTTCCGCGGTCCCCCTTTCATTTGCAATGCGATTGATAAATGCCGCGTGCCGATTTGTATTTAACAGCTGTTTATATTGATTGTTTTGAAAGTTGTCTAATATACGCACGCATGTATGCAAATTCATTATGATTATACTTAAAGAGATAATTAATCATTAGCTGGGATGTATATGTTTTGAACGCTGTTATTTTTGGCCATAAAATTAATGACATATTTCAGTATTTAGCAATTTTAGTTGTCACAACGGATTTACACAATAATAAATAATATAATATATCTAATCATTTAATCTAAGTAATAATAATAATAAACGATCTGATAGCGAAGAGTCTCGATCAACATCTTGAGAGACTCTCCCTAGGTCGTTGGCTCAAGGGTCAGATGCATGCAGAAGGCGGTAATCCTCGACACGACATCACGCATTGTACGGAGGTTCCTGTCTCCGTGACCTTAACCACCAGCAGCTTGAGCTCTGCTCCGCTGTCGGTGGCACTAGGTTTAGGTTTTTTATAATATTTATTATTTTATAAATTTACATTGTAAAAAGCCTAAATTTAAGATATACAAATAAACGATGAATAACGACCAGATTACGCTGAATCACTTCCTTTTGCCTATATAATTTGTTAAGTTTCGTGTTTTTTTGTTGTAATCAGTTTTGATGGCAATAAGCAATTTTATAATTATTGTTATTATTGTAATTAATATATTTGAAAATGTGAATTTTGCGGATATAATTTTCTGTTACGAATTTACGATGGTCATCGACGAGGATTTTTCTGAGTTTAAAGTTTCTCCTAAGGAGAAAAAGCTTATTACATAATAGGCTTCTTACATAGCAAGTAATCAATTAGAGTTCCGTGTTACACAAAAAAAATATTTGAAAGTGGCCTAAGGTCAGTGTGGACCACCGGCTGCGCCCGCGTCGCTGATTGATAGAGTATAATTATTAAATGGATGTATTGTTGGGACGGAGATATATAAATTATTGAAATTGAGATATCTAATTGAGAATAATGTAATACTCGAAATGTTATTTTTACCCAGCAATAAAAATCGGCGGGGCCCTTAGCCAAGTTGAAAATCTACAATCATTACCGGTATAAAAAACAAAGGAACGTGGTAACGAAAAATTTTACTTTTAATTGGACTATTTTACGCGACCACGTGACATGACAATATGTCCCTTTGTTTTCCATTGCGATAACGATCATAAATTGTCAACTTGGCTAAGGAGGCTGGTTGCAAACTGAGCGTATAATAAGCTACTATTATATCTGTTACTGATATGACACCGATATATACTTACGTAGGTATATTTTTGTGAATACAAACTAAATAAGTAAGTCTGGATTGCGGAGGGTAATCTCTGGAACTAGTGAACCGATTCTAAAAATTCTTTCGCTGATAGGAAGCTAGTATCCAGTGTCCTGTGTGAGTGACATAGAATACCTTTTCCCAGAACAAAACGTTCCCGTGGGAATACCGAACTTAATGCAGGCGAAACGGTGTAATAAGTGCGGCGCGGGAGTAGATATATTAATCAGAGGTGTTTCAAACGATCACACTGTTTTTTTATTTTTTCAGACACTAGTGTTGTGCGCGTGCTTCGCGCTGTCCGCGGCCCAGTTCAATCTGGGTTACAATAGTGGGTACTTTGCCACTAACTTCGGTGGTCCAGCCCTGAATATGCTCGCAGCATCTACGAGGGATCCCAGATCAAATACAGGTAAACTACTGATACAGGTAAACAATTTCATGATAATCGGTTGAGTAGTTAAGGCCTGAATGGGTAACATACCTACAGAGAGAGTTACTTTCGCTTTTACAATATTAGTAACGGTTTCTCCCGCGTTGATATCGAAGTGCCCTCGAGAATTCCAGGATAAACTGTACGTATAAACCTTCCTCTTAAATCGCAATCTATTGGTGAAAACCGCATAAAAAACGTTAAGTAGTTTTTGAATTCGCTGCGAACAGACATAGACGCCTGTCTAGACTAGACAGACGCAGAGGAGGACTTCGTTTTTTTATAACATTATTTTTAGCATATGTGCACATTATGTAAAACGCTCGTCCAGATAGTTATATAACTTCATAGATAACTTTCTTGACATGAACAAATAAGTAAAATAATAAAAATGTGTGACGTGGAACACTGATTAGAACGAAGTTTTTCCATATTAAACTGAGTCCATTATGTCCGTTATACGTGAAAAGAGGCAAAAAAAAAAAAAAAACTCATTTCGAAAAAAATTACAGTTGCTTTGTTTTTCCGTAGAGCAGCCGTATGACGCTGTGGCGGAAAATGAATTTTTACTCCCATCCGCACCGTGCGATAGAGAACTTCGTTCTACAATAAACCAGAACAATCCATAACATCTATTTTGTTATTTAGGATTTGTTTGTCACTTTTAGAAGACTTTTAGTTTTACAGCACAGCGCAATCACTCTTTTCAAAATACACAAAAATAAATGAAATACCTACTGGCACCAGATGTAGCGCTAGTTGCGAAATTCATGCGCGTTACTTTCATTTCAAAATTTTACGCTTTATTTTCGTGTAAAAACTTCGTGTAGTCTTTGTTGCGGCACTAACACACGAACAAGCTTGGTTTTATATTAGCGATGTATCCAAAACGAATGCCTTATCTATGCGTTAGAAACCGGTGACAGTTATAATGTCTATTGTATTTTAAAGTAGTTGATATTTTGAATTCATAACAAAAATCATTCATAATAGCAGACTTGGCCCTCGTTCACGTTGTCGTTGCCATGTCGTTTTAATTTCGATCTATTTAGGTTTCGTTATAGTTATTTATAGCCGTATAGTATATAAAACGTTACGCTACCTTCAATTTATCACGTACTCCAGTTATTATATTAGGTATTATTATTAAAGACACGCAATCCGTCACCTCAAATCATATTTAACAATTAACTAAGTAGGTCCGTTCAACATTCCTTGCGCGTCGGACCTTAATTGTTGCACAATATCACTCCAAAAACCCACAACGTGGCCAACAACTGAGAAGATTGATATCACCACGAACTAAAATGTGCTCTTTTATTACGAAAAAGTCCTTCGTTGGCGCTCACATATTTTACTAGCCAACTGTCAAACGCACTTTGATTGTCGCTGTGGTATTTTAGAGTTGCCCAATTAACATTGATTTAATAAATATCGAAAATACATATTGGAGTTTTTGGAGGGAATCGGACACGGCTGTTCCGTCATTTATTTTCGGGTCGATAAAAATTGTTAAAAGTTTATTTTGTTGTATTTTGTTGTGCTGTCTGAAACAATAATAATTTACGCAGTGGCGGTTTTTTGTGGGCAAGATATAGGTAATGAGGATTTGTGCTGATTTCTTCGGTATGATCCATGAGTTCCAAATAATATTTTGCAATATATTATTTGGAATATTATCTATCTTACTAGATGTCTAGAAAACTTTACTGGTGCTTGGAGAAAAGTTTTATTATCTTTTTTATATTTTTTTATTGTTCATTATTATCTATACTTAATGTTATAAAGAGGAAAATATTGATTTTTTGTTTGTTTGTTTGCTACGATTTAACTCAAAAACAACTCGGTCCGATTTCAAAAATTCTTTTACCATTAGAATGCTACATTATCCATGAGTAATACAGACTTTATTGTAACCCGGAGTTCCCGTGGGAACTACGAAATTACTGCGGGTGAAACCGCGGGGACGAAAGTACTTACTATTAAGTAAATGCTTTATAGATTGCAATTACTCATATTCGTGTTTAATCTATTATTGTTTAAACCGCAGAATAGAAAATAACTGATAGAAGGGACATCAACTTAGTTTAGTATTATGAAAACAGGTGAAAACCAGTGTCACCGGGAGATTTTTGCGCACAAAACTACTCATCGCTAAAGCATTCATTAACGTAAAGAAATGTACATATTAAACGCTTTTTGGTTACGTTTTTACTTAGTCACTGTCTTCAAAATTCACAGTTTTGCGAATATTGTGGAAAATATACTTGGGATACTAGCAAAAGAAGTTTTGGGCAAGTTAGAGCATTTGCTCTAACTTCCTTTGCAACCGTGTCGCGCCTGCCCGCCTACATGTCCTCTCTAGTTAATTTATTTTCTCTGTGTTTAAACCGTGTGTTATGGCAATATCTTATTGTTTGCTAAATGTTAATACTAACATGATTATGGGCTTGTCGGTTTAATCGAACCTTTTACTTTAGATTTAATACAATACCCGTGACAATGTTGTTCTATTTAGAAATAGACAAAAAAGGTGTGTAGTTGAAATAGACGAAAACATACCTATACATTTACATATTTTAGACCAGTTCCACCCGTGGTAATTTCAGAGATCCTGCAGGAGTTCCAGGATAAACTATACGTACAAACCTTCCTCTTGAATCACTCTGTTCATTGGTGAAAACCGCAAGAAAATCCGTTCAGTAGTTTTTGAGTTTATCGTGAACAGATACAAGACAGACAGACGCGGCGGAGGATTTTTATATAATAATTTTTTTATATAATTTTTTTATACAATAAAGCCCCAATGTTCTATCAACATCTTACATTATTAATTATACTGTATCTTGCTTTTTGTTATTTATGAATAATTTTTGCGGAAGACACCTGTTATTATGATAGGTGGGTACGTAGTACACTTAAATTATTTATTTTTGCGGAAGATTTTTAAATAATAAATGAATAAAAACTGTATGATACATTATAAAATTTATTATTTTTTTATCAATGAAATGTTTATGTAATGCCATAAATAAGAAACAAAAATTTTATTAATAAATACAAAAGCATGAATTTTGTGCATCTGTTGGATATACATATATTTAACATAATATAAAATTTTGTATTCCTTCAATTTATTTAAATTTCACTTTTAATCACTCAAATTTTCGCGAAGATATGAAAGTTAACATAGGGTGTTTATGTTAATTTTGTCACAAGCAAAATCAACAAATCATTTATATAGACATTAACAGACTACTGCTGTAGAAAATATATAGGTACTTGTAGGAAGTATTTGCTTTATACCCGTAGGTAAATTTCTCATCTTGTTATATAATTTCGAGTTAAGTAATGATTCAGTACCAGTGCAAATTTGTTCAGTCTTTTGGGAATAGATCCCGTATCAATCATGGTTAGGTAGGCGAAGTTACTTACCTACTACTTTGACATAAATATTTAGAGTACTCGACCACTCATTTTAATTGATTTGACTTTATAATTAAAATCATCTACGCAAATTAAAAGTGTTTCATCAAATTATTTCTCACACGTATGACGTGGGCGACAGCAGAAATAGGTTTTGATTATCTTGAAAGTAATAAATGTTTTTTGCAATTTGTTTCGATTGACCTTTGATTGAATTTATTATACTTAAACTGTTTCTATTTGTATACATTTACCACAAGTAGAAGATCAAATCTGTGTCCGGCAAAAACTTTACTGAAACTTGTTAAGTCGAAGTGGTGATGAGATGAACATACAAATTAAAAAAATTGCAATCTTCGATTCTATATTATCCTTGAACCCGCGCTACCCGCGTTCATTTTAAAGTTCCCGCAGGAACTGAGTGGAATCCTTTATTTGCTGACCTCTACCTTCTATTACGTAATCTAGAGTCAACCTACCTATAAAAAAAAACATACCTATATACAGCCGAATGCAGAACCTCCTCCTTATTGGAAGTCGGTTAGAAATTCATCTTAGTTCACATAGTTTTTAATGATCGTGTTTTGTTAATGAGTCACTGACCAGATATTATTATTTTACTTGATAGTATGTATTATGTTTTTGTTATGTTCATTGACATACCTACTTATTTTCACCTTTTTGACATTTATTTTAATTTTACTATTCAATTTATACACTGATCCAATTGAAATGTAATTATCATTTAATATTAATATACTTTATAATATGACATGTAATGAATATTACGAATAAATATATCAATATCAATATCAATATTATGTAGAGATAAAGATATAATTAGGTACATTAATATTATAGGTACCTACCATAAAAAATTGGGACATTTCTGTTGTACTTATACCTACGTTTACATATTTATGAATAGTTATTTATGTCAATGTCATTTACGAAAAGTTTAACAATTTACATTCATATAGGTACGAATTAATTCATGACGTAAGTAACAAGGGTCTGCCAGAGATATGCTCGGCCGAGCAAAAACCGACGGGTTTGTAAGCAAACTGTGCATTGTAGAAATGGCGACTATGGTTGTGGCAGCTGTTATCTTTTTACGTTAACATTATTTATTTAATTGAAATACTATTTTATTATATATACGTATACTTAAATTTCCTCATGACCATTTATTTTCCGCTCCAATTTTTTGTCTCGCTCGGTATTTTTATAGCATTGTTTGCTGGTTTTAAAAGTAAAAAAAAACAAAGTTAGTTTTCATCAAAAACACTTCTATAGAATAATTAGAATATTTCATAAAGAACCTAGGGAGAAAAAAAAAACATGTATTCACTATTTCCTAATAGGTGTAAAAAAAATCCGGAATGATTCGTTTCGCTTTGAGATTATTCATTTCAAGGTTTAGTTTTTCTATTTACTTGTAATATGACTTCTGTAAGTAATAGTTGCTGGCACACGGTCAACCACTGACCGAATGGGTTCGACCAGAGAGGGCCAATTCTACTTATAATACGTGGAAACCGCATCGGTCCTGCACAAGTAAAGGCCTCCCCACATATACCTCCGGCGCGACGGTTGATCAGATTAATGGTGCACAAGTATCCACAGAACAGATAGAAGGGACATCGACTCAGTCTAGTATGAAAACTAGTGTGGTCGGGTGATTTTCGCACACTAAACCATTCATCACTTGCAAAAACATTCGTATAATCATAGCGCAACGTATTTAAAAGGCCGTTTAAATTTACATTTTGGAACTATTGACGAAAATATACTTATAGCATGTCAGCAAAGGAAGTTTTGGAAAGGTTAGAGCATTTTTTTTTTCATTTCATTTTTTCATTTTCCTCTGCAACCGTGTCGCGCCCGCTCCGATTATAATATTATGCATGGCCTTTCTAGTTAATTTTTTTTTTCTCTGTGCAATATCCGGGGAAACCCTTATTATCGATTTAGGAGTGGTTTGATTTTGTATTTTGCGTGAGTAGAATTGGCCTTCGGCATCAACAATGGGATCGCATTGCTCCGATTCACAATTACCTAACTGTTGTCACAATATGTCAACTGGGTCCTTGTCAATTAGAAAATACTTAGCAGTCGTTCTTGAAAGACAATGAACTTTAAACAAAGGGTATAAAGCACAGATTGCGCTCACAAAAACCGATGAATTCTCAAGATACTGAAGGCATCAGCATTCACCGGTGATGATCGTAATTTACAATACCTACATAAGTAGGTAAATATACCAACATACATACTTTATATTGTATACTAGCTATTCACCGTGGTTTCACCCGCGTAATTTCGGAGTTCCCGCGAGAATTCCGAGATAAAAAGTACCGTATGCCTTTCTCTGTAGTATACCCGTGTCTCTCATCGTGTGTGCAAAACTTCATGCTGATTGGTTGAGCCGGTGAGGGTGAGTTTTCTTCAAAATTCTTCACGCTACGGTAGAAGATATACGATTTAAACATGGTAAAATTATAAATGAACTGAACTCCATAAAATTGTTACTATAAAATTTTAGTTAGTTGAAAGTGTTCTATCAAATTATTTCTCACACGTATGACGTGGGCGATAGCAGAAATAGTTTTTCGTTATCTTAAAAGTATAATAAATGTTTTTTGCAATTTGTTTCGATTGACCTTTGATTGAATTTATTATACTTAAACTGTTTCTATTTGTATACATTTACCACAAGTAGAAAGATCAAATCTGTGTCCGGCAAAAACTTTACTGGAACTTGTTAAGTCAAAGTGGTGATGAGATGAACATACAAATTAAGAAAAATTGCAATTTGCGATTCTATATTATCCTTGAACCCGCGCTAACCGCTTTCATTTTAAAGTTCCCGCAGGAACTGAGTGGAATCCTTTATTTGCTGACCTCTACCCTCCATTAGGTAATGTAGAGTCGACCTACCTGTCAAAATTCAACTTAGTTCACGTAGTTTTTAATGATCGTGTTATGTCAATGAGTCACTGAATATATAGAGATAATAGTAGATTATACACCAAGGGGATAAAGCACTGTTTTATGTCACGGGCGCTACATTGAATCCTGAACATAACGAAGGACTCCAAATTTAACTCCCGAGCGCAGCGAGGGTGTTATAAGTTAATTCCCGACCAAAGGGAGGGAATTAAGATTGAGTCCTGAGTGCAGTGAGGGATTCAAGCGCCCAAGAAAAAAACAGTTTTATCCCTGTGGTGTATACTCTACTTTTCTCACATAATGCGAGACAATAAAAAACCAGGCTTAGTAGATCCTATATAGCCACTTCTTTCAGCTGGCGTGGCCTACTCGATTTGACAAACAAATGAAGTTCGTCTCACTGCGAATCTAGTGGGCCACGGCTTCGGTCTTCGAAAATCGAGTTGGCCGCGCCCGCTGAGAACACATTCTGTTTAGCGAAATGAGACGTTATGGACATAGCAATAAGAATTATGAAAGTGAAAATCACATTATTGACCAGCGGGTTATAATGAAATTCAATAGAACATTATAACCCGGCTAAAGCCAAGAGATATAATGTCTTGCTTTCGGTAAGGTTTACATGACATATAATTCGGCATTGTCGAGCATGTGGTGTGAAAATATAATATAATTGCGTACATAAATATTATAGGTATCTAGCATAAAAATTGGGACATTTCTGTTACACAAGTAGGTACAAGTTATAATAAGGTTATGATAGTAGAAACTCTTAGTCTAGATGACTAATCTGTTGCAGAAAAAATTAAGTCTATAATTATAATACAATTTTATTCAAGTGATAAAAAGGCAATGTAAAACACAAAAGCATTTCAATATGCAATATTTCTACAGGCAAGCTAGTAGGTACTATACATAAGTAAATTTAATGCATAGTTATGTTGGTACCTATTGCAAAGGGTTCTTTTAATCGATAGAACCGATTTTTTATGGAAAGATAAACAGTCAGATTGATACTCTTACTCGTCTGAAAGTCCAAACACAATTAAAACAGTTTTTCAACTTATTCTCAGGTTATTGTATTATAAAATATAAAGGGCAGAACATACGTGCACTGGTGTTCGCCCATTGGAAGTTGGTACAATTTGACTCTTTTGTGGTCACACCAAACAACGTAGCACATCAGGGTTGCCTGCTGCTATAAAACAGCGGTGTTTTTTCGTTCTCGGCGTCACACCAAAATGCCGATTGCAAACGATAGAATTATACGATGGAACATAGGTATATGGACTTTTCTTCAACTATAGCACTAGGAATGAGAAGAGCGGACATTTTATGGGTGCTGTCATAAAATGCATTAAGTTCGCCATTTGTACTATTTTGTGCAAGAAGAATAAATAAATAAATAAATAAATTATTATCTGTCATGAAGAGCGTCAATATCAAAGGAGCTGTAGGTACTTATTGGCCAACTCTAACTAAAAAAAATTGACATAGACATAATATCTTTATTTGGCATCACAGAATTACATAAAGTTATGACATGCAACAAAATTAATAAGAATCGCATAGCAATTTTTGTGATGCCAAAATTGACACCAACTCAGCATCTGCTGTCGCCTAAAACTTTGCTTTGACAATATAATTGTATTTAAATAAAAGAACAATAAGCGTGTTACTAATTAAAATCGTTAGTTAGTCGTATTTAACATTCTTACTATTGAGTTCATACGAGAGAAATATCATAGAGCAATGCCGAAGTAAGTCCAATTTTGTTTTTCCATTGTGTTGCAATACAGAACACAAAATAAATAGTACAATAAAATGCCTACATATTAATTACACCTACAGTGTAACGAGGTTACAGATATGATTTGATTGAATGTTACAATATAGGTTCAATTTGAATAATGAGACGCCAATCGATAATTCCATATTAGTTGCAAAATATTATTAAAACGTTTGGTCATTTGGTTTAATTTAATAGGTTAGTGAACTGTTATTTTTCTGAGTAGTGGTGTATCGTGAATAATTGTGAAACGTAGGAAGGTTCCCAGAACTGCAATTATAGTTGGGAAAAGTTAATAACAACACTCAACAAATCCACAAATGATCAATACAATTTAAAAATGTATCTAGGTACAGTCAACAGCAAAATTTCAAGAAAGTTATGAATAATCTACGACGACGACGTGAAAGCGCAACAGACAGACAGACAGACAGAGTTACCTTCGCATTTGCATTATTAGTAGGGATTTATTTCTGATTATATATTAAGTCTTCTTAGGCATACCCCGCAACATACATTATGATAATTTACTTAGCTTTTTTACTATATACTTTATTTTTACTTTTTAAATTATCTCCACTTAAATTATCTTAAGAAATTTAGATTGTGGACGGTCTTATTTGTAGTGTGAAGCCATCTCCCTTCTACGGTCGCCACTGAAAATCAGCGTCGTGGAACTTAGTGCCACGGCATAATGCTGAGTGGTAGCCATTTTGGTACCAACTTTTAGTTTAAGTCTCACGATTGTACTTATTTTATCTTTATGGTATAAACTTTTTTCTATTCTATTCTATTCTATTCTATTCTATTCTATTCTATTCTATTCTATTCTATTCTATTCTATTCTATTCTATTCTATTCTATTCTATTCTATTCTATTCTATTCTATTCTATTCTATTCTATTCTATTCTATTCTATTCTATTCTATTCTATTCTATTCTATTCTATTCTATTCTATTCTATTCTATTCTATTCTATTCTATTCTATTCTATTCTATTCTATTCTATTCTATTCTATTCTATTCTATTCTATTCTATTCTATTCTATTCTATTCTATTCTATTCTATTCTATTCTATTCTATTCTATTCTATTCTATTCTATTCTATTCTATTCTATTCTATTCTATTCTATTCTATTCTATTCTATTCTACAATTTTCGTGTAGCTGCACCGGTTAAGGTAGTTTCCCTTATTGCTCCGCTAAGTTTCCAACCTGAGCATACAATGTACCTATACAAAAAGTTCTACACTCCCAAAACACCCAATTACATCTGCACAACAGTAGCGATCAAATTGTTCTTATGGTATCGTATGCGTCAATATTATCTAAACACTATGGTCAAATATATCTCAACAACCAAATTTTCACAACGACCTCATCAGCTTATTTGACAGCGTTACGTGCTCACAACAATCAAAAAACTTTTGTTGGATATAGTTACTGCGTGGATATCTGAATTGCTTAGCTATTTTTGTTGCTGACTGTAAGTACTTAATTATAAAACGGTACTACGGTGGGCATTATGCCGTATCACGTATATAGCGACTAAGTCCTGCGAGAACAATATCAAAGATCACAGGAGAGGTACCTAAAGTATAGAAACAAAATAGACAGGTACATTTTGGATTTGAACCGTGCACCTATTGCACATTTCAGACAAAAAAGTTTGTGTGTGTGCGTGTGAGTTAGTACG
This sequence comes from Zygaena filipendulae, assembly GCA_907165275.2. Classification (NCBI taxonomy): domain Eukaryota; kingdom Metazoa; phylum Arthropoda; class Insecta; order Lepidoptera; family Zygaenidae; genus Zygaena; species Zygaena filipendulae. The sequence goes on along the minus strand of OU015656.1, from coordinate 10,335,120 downwards.
TTGGTTACCTACTCCTTCACGATGAAAAGAGACGGTTGGAATAAATAGCTTTAATACCAAAATTCGTATGGAAACCCCGAAATTTACGGAGACAAAATCGCGCAGCACAGCTAAATAGTTTTTTGAAACAACCACAACTGACGCTATTGCAAATATAATAAAAAATAAAAATATGACAAGGATGTTGTTGGTGCAGAGTGCGAACTATTACCTATATTCGACATCAAAATCCTTAAAAAGCAATTGTTCCCACTTTTATTTAATAATTTCGCGTTTCGTATTACCTACCTATTAGGTAGAAAATCCGACAATCAACATTAATTACTGTATTGTGGCCATAAATATTTTTATAGCGAATTTAAGTGTTCGATGTTGTTGTAATTCCTGAACAAGCTTAATTACGTAATAAGAAAGTTGTGATTTTATTTCTTACGAATATATGTCTTTACCGACAATAGCCACCAGCAATCACTTAATAACTGATGAAATAATGAAATATATAGGTATTCGAATTACGCATCCAGGAAAATTGATCAATAACACTAACGTTTAGTCATACCTACTATATTTAAGATCTAGGCCGATCGCGCTATTTCGCAAAATCGTAAAACGTAACATATTTCATTTTAGTTTTCTGTTGGTACGTCAGTCAGTCTCGTTCAATTCCAGTAAAACTTTAACCAACGTTGTTTTCCAAAAGTCGGTTAAAAATGAGATCGTTAGGTATCGTTAGAATAACTAATCAACGTGATACGAAATATGCTTAACTCTACATAAGTCTATGAACAGTTCCTAGTATGAATTTGAATAAGATATTTTAGTAAGAAAAAGAAAATGCGTAAGTCTTGTGGAATACTCGGATAGAAAGAAATTTCTGCACCCCGTTGTTTTCGAGAAAGAAAAAAATAATAAGCAACCAATAATAATATATTTCCAAAAACCATTAACCAATAAGCGTGCACCTATGACGCCGTGACGGAAAATTTCTTTCACGCATCCTAGCCCATCCGAACCGTGCGATAAAGAACTTCGTTCTAATACCAACTGTTTACTGATACTAGTCTACACAGTTAATAATATTAGGGAGAGAAGATCGATCAAGGTGCTATCAATTGAACTCGCAGACGAACATCGAATCATGTTCCTAAGAAACTTAATTCAACCGTACGACTACATTCAATAGTTAGTCATAGTTTGTTGATAACTGTTCCAGGTCCTGTGGTGTTCCCCCCCTCCCCACCCGGCGACCCGTCACAGACTAGCGGAGTTGTCGTCGGCGCGTCTGGATTCGGCTTCGTGCCGCCAGGATCGCAAGGTACACAGTACTACGGACGGTAAAAAAAAAAAAAACAACGCCACTTGTTAGTAAAAAATGCAGGTCGAAAATAGAATATCTGTCTACCTTGTTCAAAAAAAGAAATTGAATTGTACTTGGAATACAGACTATTTTAAATTAACTTTGTAAAAAAAATTTATTAACGATTCTGTTTTCGACTGTATGACGTGCACTGTAAATAAATTTTAAAATAAAAATATACGTATCTACTTATTTTGGTAAATGGATACCGTAATTTTTATGTGATCGTATTTTTAATAATTTATTTTAGGAGAATTTTTTATATTACCCTAGTTATATGTTTATTATTGTCAATCACATGGCAGTATATTATCTGCATAATACCTATAAATATCTACACAATTTTCGATAAAATATATTTTTATGAACGATGTACTTAAAAAGGTTCAGGTAAGGAAAATTGATTAAAAAAAACCATAAAAAAATGTGATATTATCAAGTGTACCTACTTAAAAAAAATGTAAATAAAATGTTAGTGATAACTGAATGATTATTATAGATTCAAAATAAATTATAAGAATTTTCGAATGTTTTATTGTTGATACCTTTATTTAATTCAGTTTTTAGTTAAAATTAAAATGACTGTTTAATTGAAACTGATTAAAATCGATATCGAAATAATGTGTGTGGGTTAAACCTTTTATGTTCAAAAAAGGACTTGTTTTGTATTATTCTCGGAAAATACTAAGTCGGTAGAACTTTAAAATCGAATAATTTATAAAATTGTACTATTATTTAAACGTAGGTTGCTGTACTAGGTACGTACCACGTATTATGTCCATAGGTACGGTTTTAGTACAGAAACATACTAACAACTATACATATAAAATGCTTTGTCCTGAATAACTGACTGACAGATCAACGTAAAGCCTAAACCTCTGATAGTAGACACCTGAAACTTGGAGAGTGTGTTCTTTGTATGACGTAGGCATCTGATTAAAAAAGGTTTTTGAAAATTCATCCCCTAAGGGGGTGAAAAGGGGTTGCAAAATTTATATGGAACAACTCCGCGGGAACTTCGCGAAATGCGGGTCAATACGCGGACAGCTAGTCATTCCGTAAAACAATAAAATTATTGCACAACACGGTACGAAATGTGGATATAGCAGTGAAAGTATTGCCAGGATAAATAAAGAGAGAGAGAGAGAGAAAGAGAGTGTGAGAGGTAAGGTAATTTTGTTACCTTACCTTAGCATAATTACGAAGGTAAGGAAATAATTCCCGGCCGTAAATTAAGCCAATATATGTACTTTGTATTCCCAACAAAAAGTTTCGTACACGCACTTGTTGTATGAAAGAGAAGTTACTTTGGTCAAGAGATTTTAAGCATGAGTAGATATTGGTTATATTGACTACTTTAAACCTCTCGGCCGTCCTTTTCTATCCCACCTTGTAAACGTACGAATTTCATTTCGTTTTAAAATAAGATACGATTAAATAAAGTTCTGTCGATACTTTTCTTATTAGCATAAAATATATTATATTACCTATCTGAAATGGTTTCATAAATGGTTATAGAATTACAAAACGCTTGTAAGCGGCGAGAGCTATTGAATATTTTATTATTTCCCGGATTGCTCTCTCGTACCATATTATAATTCGTACAATCGCTTTATTGCGCAGTGACATGACAAACCTCCGATCATGTCTGGAATTTTTGCCCTGAGGCAAAATAAAAGGTTTGCGATGCCGTGTTACTTTAGTTTAGTAGGTATCTGTATAAATTTAGCTTGATAGAATTTCTGTAAAAAATACATAATAAAAATAAATAATAAATTCGAAATAATGTAACACAAATAAAATCTTCTAGATGAGGGACTCAATTTTTATAATAAAGCATTTTTCTAAAGACCACATTTAAACAAAAAACGGAAAAGAGCTTAGCTGCCGCATGTTTGGAAGAACAACTTGCACAGTTCATTCTGATAGCTTTCCTGATTCATTAAGACCAATAGCATTTCTTACGTCTGCCTGTAACACAATCCCAAAGGCGCTAGATGACAATAAAATCACAAATGATTAGCCTTTAGACAAAGCAAAAACCTTAGCATAGCCATAGGAAATAATTCTGATGCTGAATATAGGGACAAACGCATGATTCGGTGTGTGTAGTAAAACCCTAATTGATAAAGAATAAAAGACAAATATGTATTACCACGAGAATATATTAAGTAGAGATATAGAGCGGCAATTTTATTTAAAACTATCCCTTCGAACTTGAAGCACAAAACCAATCGACGCGACGTACTTATGCGTGAGCGGCAAGTAAGCTTGTAAGCTATAGTAAGCTGTTTCAACTACACTTGAAGTTCCATGACTGGCGTGCGTAAAATTCGGTTCTGTTCCTATTAAGTAATTAATAATTATTTATCGAGTCGTTTTCTGACCGTATTTAAAGGTATTACCTAAAGTGAGGTAGTCATGAGCAATTCCGGCAGGCGTGCACGTGAATGATTGACCTTCTGACGCCACGGCCGGAGCAAGTCAACGCTCATTTCCCACTCACGTTTATTTATTCCGAAGCTATGAACCATATTTTTTCATGAATTCCTTTCACTTCATCAAGCGTGACATCGACTTGACAAAAACTGCTATTTTTAGTCGAGTAATCACTGGTTCTAATTTTAAAATTATAAGAAAAAGCAATCATGAGTACCTAACGGCTCCAACGATTTTCATGAAATTTAGTATAGAGGGTTTCGGGGGCGGTTAATCGATGTAGTTAGGTTTCATTTTTAGAAAACGTTATTTTATCCGTGTTTTCAGGCAATGAAAAATGAATGTTTGGTACTGCTTTTCTACTTAACAACAGATGGCGCTACGAGCGAAGCTCGTTCCCCCAGATATTTATAATAATGTATTATTATTGCGTTTATTGCATCCTTGGATCTTGTTTTCAAATAAAGATGTTATTAATAAATATTATTTTTATTTTCGGTAATTAAACCTAAAATTGTTGAAAATGAACCACGCGGATCAGCTATTATATTATTTATACTAGCTGTGTCCCGCGGTTCCACCCGCGGAAATTTCGGAATTCCCGCAGAAATTCCAGGATAAAAAGTACCCTATGTCCTTCTCTGTATCTCTGACATTTGTACAAAATTTCATGATGATTGGTTAAACCGTTAAGAATTGAAAGCGTAACAGACAGACAGACATACAGACAGACTTACTTTCGCATTTATAATATTAGTAAGGATTGTATGAATTCTTAAAGAGTGTGTCCTCAATTGTCTTCCATTAAATAAATAAAAATTGAGAGGTTCAAATAATGTGTTATTGCAGAATCTTTTACATTGTACCGATTCATGTTAGGTACATCTCAATGACTTCATTTATAATTCTAGGCTCCATATATGCGTAACACGTCGAGCTTACACCCGAATATTCAATTAGCGAGCTCTCTTAATCTAGGGAACCCTTCTGACTACGGTCAAACGCATTTTAATTATGAAATTGACATATCACAAGTCCAGCCACCGAGCGAAACCCCAGTCGTAACATTCGTCAATATGTAGAATAAGAATTTTAAATCTTATATCGCTATTTCTAAAGATCGAAATCACTTGATATATCTGAGAGTAGTGCAAAAATATTTTCGGGATCAGTGTTTGTAGGTACGTTTTATGATTTAATAAAAGAGTTTGTATTTAATAAAATTAATTGGAGACCGCCTCGGCCATTTTTGGCCCGACGGATCGACCTTTTGTGATATTTATCTAATGCATATTTATATGTTTGCACATTTTAAACTCGTAGGGGATTTCGACATGTGTGTTTGTTAAATTAATTCACCTCTTTGCATTGCATTGGTCTTACTTTTATTTTTGAGAAAAAAGTAATGAGTACCTACCTATATATACTTATTAAGCGACACTGAACCCTCTATGCGCTGAAAGTAAATTTTATTTAACATAACCATTTTCATGTTTAGTAAAGTAATAATTTACGTATATAAATTATTTAAAAATATTTCAACCGTAAAAAAATCTTATTTACTTCAAGATTATATAACACAAGTTTCATTTAAAGCGATATTTTAACAATTTATATTAAAAATACTTAAACTCGCATATTTATTATCGTCCGAAGTTTATGTCGTCTAAAATTTAAGGAAAGCTCAAACTGAGAGTTTATATCAGAAAATATAAGTTTTCCCAAAAAGTTTCGTTTGAAGGAGCTTTCCTTGCGCTGAATGAAATATACCTAGGCACACTTGGTACCATGCCTAGGCGGGAAAATTGGTAGTGACACAAAAATAGACTTAACCACCTTCAACTAAAAGTTTTTTTGCACTCGATTTTCGGAAGCAATTATAATATTGTATTTAAATTACGGAAATCCGATGCCATTTTTTTTATAATGTCTAGACTTATATGAATGACTTACGGATACGCTTTTATAATAATAATCGTTAGATGTTTACCGGTACGTGTTGTAGGTATAAAGCTATAATACATAGAATATGTAGGTATATGATCGTAGAGTTATATAATAGTAATAAATAATATTTTAAATACGTTTTGTGCCAGCTTCAATTTTATTTATAATGTAGGTATACTTGTGACTTGTGAATGTTAGAGATCCACCTTTTTAATAGTCGTTGGATGATTTATTCTTCATTGGGCCCACTGAGTTTTGTTGGATATGTATCGTTACGCGTTAAATAGAACTACAGAATAGTAAATCTATACAATATAACAGTAGAGCCATAGTATTTTATTACATAGAGTCTTATTTTACTAACAATATAAATGCAAAAAATTGCGTGCGTGCGTGCGTGCGTGAGTTTGTGTTTGTGTGTTTGATACAGCTCACCTCCAAAACAGCAAAACCATTTGCATAAACACCTGTGTACCTTGGGTCTTGGAATATAAATAAGAGATGTAAACGTACGTAAAAATAGGTGTAGTTACCGAAGGAGTAACAAAAAAGAGTGGGAGGATAAATAGCCATAGTAGTATCTTATTTTAGCTTCGCTTTTCATTTCGAAGCTAGTTATAAATTATAGTTTTCGCATTAACGAACACAGGTCCTTGTCTAACTTAAACTTTGCGCGTCTGATTACGTACACGGCTTGCTGTTACGTTGGGGGTGAGGTTATAGTAACATAGACCGCGATGACAATAAAAAATTTGGATATATTCTAATATTATAATAAAAATTAGGTTTTTTCCTTCTTAAATTTATTTATTTAACAATACACACAAGGACAACAAAAAAAGGAAAAAAGTATAAAAGTAATCATGTACAAGGGTCATGCTTATTCCATGTGGAATTTAAATATATCAGAGTTAAAATAAAACGATTCACATGACGTATACTTAAATTACCTGAACGAAAGTTGAGCTTCAGAGTTAAAAGCCAATATTGTTAATTAAAAATATCGCATATTAAGAACTATTGGCAGTGTTCTTAATACGTGTAAAAATTTGATAGTGACGTCATAACTATGTGAAACGTGTAATAGAATTTCTTGTTCGTATTTGATTGTGTGCTGGTATAATGGAATATCTAAGATAGTTTAAACATCACTGAAACGACGAAACAAATCAAAACAAAATAAACTGTTACACTTTGTAGTAAAATTGATTTTTTAACTGTTTTTTTTAGAAGTTTTCAATAAATAGTTTATTATTCTTATTTTGACCACTTTACACTTTCTGCTCCACCCTATATGGTAGATTAGGTAATAATAACAACATAGACGTAGACGATATATATTCAGGAAAATAACAGGGCTTTTATGTAACTTATGTCTTTATTATTTTTCAATTGCAATCAGAAACATACAGTAGCTGTCGTGAGATCTCGGTTTTGTCATTTTCAAATTCTGGCAATTAATCAGAATCTGCACATGCTTCAAAAATTATAGCTTTTTAAACATGATTAATTAACCGCTATGTTTCTGCATGATAGAAATCGAAAAATGATAGCAACAAAAATTACATAATTGACCTGCTGGGCAGTAATGACACAATCATCGGGACCGAATTGCGTTATGCTTAGGAGATTCGCGTCGTTCTATAATTTGATTAATCGCTATCGCTACCGCTCAGCGTGTCAGTGTGACGTCACCGCGCGGCGGAAGTGACGCGTCTCGCCACGGCGGCGCCGCTCCGGAACCCGGCTGAAGGGTTGCACCGTCACAAATCAAGTTATGAGAAACGCCACAAAAGGAAACTTTGTGCATTTCCGAACCGACGAGCGTGAAATCCGAAGTAGACGAGTCTCGAGCGACTTTGTTCCCTAAATGCAATTTAAAAAACGAACGTTTATCGCTTGACAGAATGCATGGTGCGCTTATTAATGTTGGTATTTGAGGTATTACTGAACTGTAGGTGGATTTTTTCATTATTGTATTAATATAGAATCTTAGTGAACACTTAGAGAATGCCGCAAGGCATTAAGTTCGCCATTTGTACACACTGTGCAATAAAGAATAAATAAATAAATAAAATAAACACCTGCTAATTTGGAATTACATACAGACACATTACATACATTTATTACAGACATTTATATGTATAGACACAGCCGTATAGATCTATGTTTATTCAATGTATGTATGTATATAGAAGTGCAGTCTATACATCTCACCTTGCCGCTACAGTACTTACCTACTATCTACCGGAGACAACCCGTTGAGAAAGTATGAAAGAACTTATGACGTATAAAACAGGAAATAATCTTTAGGGTGGTCCTATTTTGACAGAATAGTTCTGGGAGACAACTTAATATTACAAATATCACTAATCTTAGAATTACTGTGATTATTTATAAAACTGAAATGATTTGAGACTTAATTTCTTTTATATTCTTACTAGCTGTCCCGCGCGGTTTTACCTGCGATAATTTCGGAGTTCCCGCGGAATTGTTCCACACAAACTTTGCCCCCCCTTTTCATCCCCTTGGGGTAGAATTTCTGAAAATCCTTTCTTATCGGATGCTTACGTTAGTCAAAGAACACACCCGTCAAGTTTCAGGTCTCTGCGATCAGCGGTTTAGACTGTGCGTTGATCCATCATTCAGTCATTCAAGACAAAGCAATTTATATGTAGAGATTGAAAGAGAGAATTTCCATTGTATAATATCTACTATACTTAGTGGTGCTACAACATACTAAATATCATAGGTATAATTTTTAGCCATATTTTGTGTACGTAATACAAAACTGACTCGCTTAAATAGTTTGATCGATCTTTTTTGTTTTTTTATTTAAAAACTAATAGACATAAATACAAGAGTTCACAATATATTTTCCGTGCAACAAAAACCAAATTTGGTTTGCCTGTGCACTGCTACGGTTTCAGATAACATATTACTCTATGTGCATATATTATGTAACTTTTTCTGGTATAACATAGATAAAAGTTTAAAAAAAGTAAAACAGAAGCATTTTGCGATCTATCCTCATTTTAGACATATATGGAGTGTAAACATCTGACACCGTGAAGTTGAATGAATAAATCTGATTTTTATTTACAGGTCCAGCGCTGCCGAGATATATTTATCAAGGATACTTCTTAAGAAGATAAATTAGCAATAGTGAAAATTTAGTTATTAATATAGTTATTGAACGACGTTTCGGTGTCATACTCTAAATTTAAATTACTTCGTAAATCAGTCAAGTGAAATTTCAATTTAGATTTTTTCTTTAATTTCATTGTATATTTTTTTTCTGTGTTATTAAATTATTTTAAAGAACCCATTCTTGTTTGTATGAAATGAAAAAAAAAAACTGCTTTTTCTTAATATAATAATTTGTAATTAGATTTCTGCACTAGTATATTAAGAATTTTAGATTTAGAGTTTTACAGGCAGAATTGTCACCATTATCATATAAATGTAGTAAATATATTGTAAAATATAAAAAAAAATCTGTTCACGGAATAAAGAAATATTTGTACCTACCGTTAGATAATTTTAATAACTAGCTGTTGACCGCGACTCTACTCTATACTGGTGTAGTAAAGCCCCACTTTTTGCATACTTTATTTATCGTCGTAAGTTTTAAATTATCATAATCCTATGTATTGTCGTAATATTATTATTATTTCTCTTTCGTTGAACCGAATGCGATAAAACAATATTGTTGAAAGTAAGTAAGTATGCCTTGTTTGTGAAAACTGCGAAAACTTGGTTCAGTTCCATTTCCTTGGGATAGTACGCTTATTGTATGTTTGTGTACAGGTGATCGAGTTTATATTGGAAGTAAAATTAGCATATATACCAAATCATAATATAAATCTTCTTTTTGTCTTGTCCAAATAAAGGTTTTCCGGAAGAGATCGCTGGTAAAGCGATAAGACCGCCTTTTGTATGCCCTATGAGGCCCTAATTTATAAGACTTTTTTTGTAAACTCACTGTAACATTATTTTGGTGTACAATAAAGAGTATTCTATTCTTTTCTAAAATTATATAATGCTATGTAATAAATTTGTGTATATATACCTACCTATTATACGTATTCATCTATTTATTTATTTGCAAGAATATGGTAGGTATTCCAAGTCTCTGTCTCTATTAAGTAGGTATTATATTTGCACCTACCCATTTTCATTGCAATTTGAATCTAATATAACAGTTGCAAACGAAATGCGAGTTGTTAGTTTATGTAAAGTCAGCAGCTGCAATATGTAAACACTTTGGGTCAGTATTTGAATCTTATTGCAATAGTAATAAGGTTCAAATACTGATCAAAATGTGTATGTATGTAAAAGACGATGTTTTACGACCCAAGTGGCCAAGCAGTTATACCTTGGTTTAACCTCGAAACTGTTCAGTGTTGCCACACATCATCCATGACATTATAATGATGGCTTATGGTAGAATAGAAGTTCTTCGTTTTACAGCATTGTGCAGCCATTACCTACTGACGTTATAACACAGATAAGACTCTACTTTTAAGTTATAATCACTGAACGAAGAGAACCATGAAAACCTCTCCCAACAAAAATTACTTGCGCCATTTTGACTCTAACTTTAAATTTTAAAACAGGAAAACAAGAAATATTCTTATTTTTATTCTCATTAAATAATCTTGCTAAGGTCGGGTTTTCATTATTACAATACACGCTCAGTAAAAATTCGTTCTTATTTTTTTATTTAGTTTTGAGTTCGATTTGTTCAACTCGTTCGATATACATAATTATATATACTATACTTGGGTGCAATTTACGTTGGATCATTTTCTAACGTGAAGATGCCAGTCTCATGTTTCCTCGTTTGACAGTTTAATTCTAACTAATATCATAAAATATGAGAACGTGAGCATGTTTGTTTATTAAGCTTTCACTCCTCAACTATACTCAATTGAACGTCATAGAATTGGGCATTTTCCGGGGTATGAAAATCAAAATTATAATTAGTCCGTCAGTTAGAAAATAAAAAAATAATAGACAGGTATTTTTCGCTTTTTCAAATTAATGAAAATAATCGTAGATAAAACGCATTAAAGTCTAGGGTGGGTCTCGTGACGTCATTATTAAAATAAATCATGTAACAGAAAGTACCTAATTAGATTTAATAAGTACCACGTAATGTGTTAGAACGTAGAAATGTATCAAACTTGTTATGTATAAATAATGTTTATTTTGTATCTAAATAATTTAATTTTTGTAAAGTTCATGTAAATAATGTAAATGGTGTGCTTCAAATTGTAAAAATTGAAATATTCTTGTGTGCATGTACCTATTTATCAGTTTTTAAATAAATTTTTCTATTAATATTGAAAACAATCAATTTTTTATTTAATTTTCATATTTATTTATTTATTTATTTATATAGCTTTATTTATCCCTTACTTAAAAAAAACATTGTTTGTATTTGTTAATATTTAACTTATGTCTATATTAGTGTTTATAATGTATTCTTGTTTTTTTATCTGATGTTTATTCCTTTGTTATGCTGTAAGGGCCGCCTTTTGCGGTAAAGCCTCCTCCAAGACTCTCTGATATTCTGTTTTCTTTGTATTGTTTTTATTGTTATACTTAATATTTAATACTTTCTTTCTTTAATACTTAATACTTTAATTTTCATATAAAGATGGATAATAAGTCCAAAGTTATATTTATCTACGCATAAAATATTATAATTTTATTTATAGGTCATGCCTTTCTTGACCTTACAACAAACTCGACCTCCTAGTTCAAAAGGTCAACAATACTCCAACTTTCTAGATTCCCTTTTCAGACCCTATAAGTGGTTTAATTTACAAAACCCCTATCATAGTGCTCGCCTAGATTATAAAAAAACGGAAGCCATGTGAAAAAATTAAAAATAGCCTCAGCTGTTGGATCTAATCATATTGTCATGAATCAATACCTAATTTTTTTATTGTACCTAGCACAGAGATGTCCTCTACCACAGATAATATAATACTATACTAGTACCTCTACTATTAGTCTGTAGCGTTTTATGGTACAGGGAAGTTTGCTATAAAACTTCACTTTGTGTGATACGTAATGCAATATTGTCTTTCTTTCAACACAAGGCCGTACTATTTCAAGGAGGGTTGTATTTAAATTAGATTCGGTTTCATGAGCAACCCATCAGCCCGCTGCTTTGTATTCTGCGCGGGTCCATTACGCCTCAATCTGTCACCGTCAGATAACACCCGAATATTCGGGTGACACCCATAAAGGTCTATTTTCCCAGGAAAATACCTGTAATAGGGTAAAAGATGATATTGACGAAAAAATTCTTTTGAAATCCAAATTTTCGCGGAAGTCAGTTTAGGTCTATTCTTGGTTGCGTATATAGGCTGATTGGTCTATGTCCATGACCGAATAACAAATTTATTTGGAAGATAATAGCAAAAAAATACTTTTATTGTATTTTGCGATAATTTTAGAATATCTACAACAAAAGTTATTTCCACATACATAAGCGGGCAAGAAATGATGATAAAAATTATGATTTCAATTATCATATTTTAATGGTAATTTAATATGTTTACAATGTACATCAACTTTGTTTTTATATTTAAATAAAATATCTTCTGATTTAAGGTACTCAATATTCATTAAATACACGACGACTTTCTGCGAAAATAATAGCCAGAGTCATTGTCCATGATGTCGGTTTTTTGCTTGGGATCCGTGCTGCGATTTTTTTGTTTGGTGAACTCCCAGCAATAGGCATTAGACATTTGGACTGCAAAAGAATATTATTCTTGATTATGGAAGCGTGAACGTTACACGTATTGTGCGTGACCACGATTCATTAATGCAACATACTTTAAACCCCTGACTGCGTCTCATTGACATAACAAGTTCTGAGGCAGACGCATTCATAAACATTAGTTTTTTGAAAATATGAACCTTCACACAAATAAGTACGCTAAGCACACATTTTTTTGGAATTGTTCAATAATTTCCGAGATTACTATACATCTAAATCTACCTACCAGTGGCGAAGGGTGAAATATTGAGAGAGGCAAGCCGGAAATCTATTTGGTACCTACTATAAATACGTAATTTCAACTTATTAAACTACTCGTACTTACCGCAAATAGGTACCTAATTTCAACGTATGTCTGCGTAACTGCTTTCACTATCACTACACACAACAAAAAAAGTCTAACTTTAATACTAATCACTATTTAATTTAATACCAAGAAATAAATTCTAATACGTGACACTAACAAATTCAAATTTTCAATTTTTTCGTCATAAACTCAAGTTGTCTGTCAACAGTCATCTCAGAATGTCCGCTTCGTTTCGAATTTCTAGGACCAATAAGGATATTTGTTGAGACAGTAATAGAAAATGCGTGCGCGTGAGTGAAATGGAGAGAGTAACTCGATTTGTAGCGGCTTACCAAAGTAGCTATTTTAGCCGGCTGCCTGCGACCTTGATGTGAAGTCACGGCATTATTTTGTATGGAAGTTTAACTGCCAAAAAGCCGATCGCGCCAGCGGCTTATTTTATAACAATTTGTTGTTGAAAAGCAAATTTTGTTGATAGTTTAGGCGTTTTGTAATGTTTTCTACTCAGTAGAGATAATTTTTGTAGTATTTCAGTAGATTCTACTGAAATACTTACTACAAAAATTACTGATTGTGCCATTTCTAAATTACGGTAGAGAGAGTGGTTGTGTTCCCAACTTCTGAAGGGAAGCCGGTGGGAATCGGCTTGTATGGTACCTTCGCCACTGCTACCTACATCAATCAAATCTTGTACAAATTAACAAACTCTAATCTCTCTAATATGGAATCTGTCCACTCAAAGGTTGCCTGGGAGAGTCGCTTTAAGCGATAAGGCCGCCTTTTGTATACCTTTAAGTTGAATGTAGGAAAATTTGTAAACACTTTTTTTTAGTTTGGTGTGCAATAAAGAGTTATCTATCTATCTATAAGTATAGAAAAAGAGCCAAAAAATCAATTTCAAATAAAGATATTTGTATAAGTTTACCATGTCACCCGCTGTCCACCAGTTGTTTTTGTAGGAGTACTGTTGACTTTAACTTTAGAATAAGTTATAGTGGTCTTGGATTGCTTCTTTTCAACTTGTGTTTTAACTGGACGCGGTTTTTCAATCTCTTCTCCCATAGAGACTGGTTGAAGAGGTTTTGACTCAAGCGGTACAGATGAGATCTCAGGAATTTGAAAGACAGGAAAAGCTAGATTTGGCTTAGGTTTTGTCATTGGTTCTTCGACAAAACCTGCTGAACTGGGGACCGATGGTTCAATAGAGCTTGAAGAATCAGATGAATCCTGTAGGTCTGGTCGTGGTTTATATTTTATTCCTCCACTAGAACCCATTGAACCTGATATACTTATAGATCCAGATGAGCCAAATCCACTGGGTAGACCTGATATACGTAGTTTGTCTGGCCAGTCTTCCAAATCAAATGCATTTGGCCGGTCGTATGGTACTGGCTGATCTGTAAGAGTTCAAGAAATATTTTTAATTTTTTTTTAAATGAAATCTCCATTTTTATCATTCTTATAAAAATGGAGATTTCATTTAAAAAAAAAATGGTCTTGCTAAAATGATAGATATATTCACAGCTGAATAATATAGTCAAGTTTCCGAAAATATTAAATTAACGATTTTGAAAGTATCACAGATTTTTTTACATACAGTCCGGTTTCAAATTAGGAGTCGACTTATCACAATGGCATCGTTTTCTTTCATCAACGTCTGGAAAAATAATGAGGATATGTTATTGTCTATGTATTAGGTAAAACCTCTACGAGTGATTAAAATTTTTAAGTGTTGTTTTCTTTATACACACTACGTTTTATACTAAGTTTTGCACGCTGACAAATATCCGGATTTAAAATCGTTGTTTACACATCGTTCCCATTTCACTTTTCACATTTTTGATTTTATATATAGTGTGAATCATTGATATATTAAAAAAGTGTGAATTAACAAAAAAAAAAAAAAAAAAATTATTACGCTTTAAAGTTTAAAATAAAATCTGGTTTCAATACTTATTTGCTGAGAATTTTAGGTTTAGTTTTAATGTGACATGCAGAAATCACGAATTATTTAAAAAATTGTAAATATACTCATACATTTTAGCTTACCCGATTGTAAAGAGTCACCGGAGTCACCTAATACATCATCCTTTTGGTTGTTAGAGGCTGTAAGAAAAACAATCGAGATGATTAAATTGTCAACATAAACTTACCGATTAACGTAATTTTTCTCCGTTCCAAACACCAAGGTATACTTATTATATCTACCTAGTTTCGAAAAAGGCAGCAATACATGCCATTTTTTGTAAACATGATAAACGTGCATGATAATAACCAAATTATAATATAAAGTATAATTAATTAAAGTATAATTTTATATACGTAAAACACTATATAAACGAAAAAACCTCAGAAAATTAGTTTGGTACAAATATTTGGAGAAATGTTTACAACATAGAGGAAACAAACTTCGCTACACCCAGTTTCTGTTAATTCTTATAATATAATAACACTAGCTATTAAAATTTTACCCTTCTCAAACCATTACACTCTTTAGAGGATAAACCATGGAACTTTGTCAATATAACGCATTAAAAACATAATATCTATTATATTATAATAGGTACGGGTATTAAGAGTCCAGATGCAGTGGTTATGTTCTCTTTGGTATAATCAGAACAAAAAGGAAAACACAAGGAAGAAACTTTTTAACATAACTTTTCATAGAAAGTTCAAATGACAACTCACCAGAAATTTGAGCGCCAGCGCTCAGTTTAGTATCTGTACTTTTAGCTACCGAGAACGACTTCGACAGCGCAAGGATTGCCAGCAATACGACTATGTGCTTACCAACCATCTTCCCAGCAATTGTAATTTGCTCTGATCAGTCACAAAAATCACCAACTATTTATACCATAAGAAATGGCAAAGTAACAAATTTTATTATGGTTTTTACAACGCGTTCGTGAATAGTAAAGCATACTTTGAATGGAGACGAAGCACTAATACTCGTAGATTCGTGATTCAACAATAGTTAAGTATGTGTGATTGTATTGCCATTATAACATTCATAAAATTGCAACAATTTAATGTTATATAATTCTGTTACACCTATAGGTGCCTGATATGTGTGCCTCTTCCCATACTATAAGAACTGAAATTGAATCAATATTTAATTCCTACTAATATTATAAATTCGAAAGTAACTCTGTGTGTCTGTCTGTTACGTTTTCACGCTTTAACGGCTCAACCGATCGTCATGAAACTTTGCATACACATTGTCAGGGGTAGAGAGAAGGGTACTTTTTGTCTCGGAATTCCCGCGGGAACTCCGAATTTAACGCGGGTGAACAGCTAGTAATATAATAATTTGAAAATCAAATCTTAGTGAAATGTGGAAAATAAAACAGTTTAAGTAGGTAGGTTATACTGCATGTAATCATCATTTCATGTGTGGCTTTATAATTGTACCTAACTTAAAACATTCAGCATCCATAGTAAAAAACAAAACAGAATCAGGCGATTTAAAACAAAAAAAAAACAAATAAATGTTGTGATAAATGATCGTTTATTATCATTCTATAAACACAAATATTATAGTCAATAAGCAAAGAATATTTCAGAAGTGCTTTGGTATCATTTTATTGAGTAGACATCTTGGTTTTATGCCTTTGCATCGAGGAACAAATGTTTCAATAAGGCGTGATATTGGCAGTTGAATCTCTTTTTCCTTTGCCTTCGTATGCACATTATAACTTCATAAAATTGCTTCATAGGCATTGATGTAAAAACTTTTTATATGTATCCGTACGTTCGTTGTGCCATCGTGCATCGTTATCTTTATTAAAACTGAGCTTGCATTATACGGCAAACGTAAAATCGTCAATCGTCAATTTTTATAGGAAATCGTAGTTATATGGTGCAAAATATGTAGGTAGGTATGTGAAAACTATACTTACAATACTGAATAATGTTTATTGCTGATGTATAGTTCGTAATAAATTAAAATACTGGTAAGCAGTACTACAGATCTGCAAAGAAAAATGAAATTGAAAATGAGCTTCTAGTAAAGTAATTTTGGAACGTTAAAGTGATCAAGCAAAACGCCTTTTGCTAATTGTAGCAGCCTTCGTTGCATTTGCTATAAAAGAAAAATTGATTTAACGGCGTTGGCAAAAGAAATGATTTAAATCAAATAACGTATAAGTACCTATGATGTACAATTTTTAATATAATCACAATTGTCTCACATTTATATATAATTCTTACTATTATAAATGTGAAAGTGAGTTTGTTTGTTTGTTTGTTACGCTTTCACGCCCTATAAAGGCTTGACCGGTTATCATGAAAAATTGCATACACGTTGTCAAGGGCACAGAAAAGGACATATGGTACTTTTTATCCCGGAATTTCTGCGGGAACTCCCAAAACAACGAGGATAGAACTGCATAAAGTTTTCTGCAATAATAGTTACATGTTTGAAGGGGTATAGAAAAGGAAATAAGGTACTCTTATCACGGAATTCCCGCGGCATCTCCGAAATTAATGCGGGTGAAACCGCGGGGAATAGCTAGTAAATTAAATATCTAAGCTGATAGAAATCTTTATAGTCAGTCGGAAAGGTGGTCGAAATCTAAAGGTTATCAAAATGTTTATGTCAATTGACAACAAATATTAAGTTTTGATTATTTTTAAAAATCTATAATATTTTTGGACATAATAATTAAAATTTAGTCATCATGCCCGCTGCCCGTATCATGCTGCAAGGGTTCCGTATTTTCCCATTTGCTAATATTTTCAAATCATCTTACGTCGGTCATAGTATTTAAGTCCATGGTCTTGTACCCTTTGGCAGTGAGTGTGAACGGCTTTTGGACTCTAATCAGGAGTATTAACAGAGTGATCTTCGTTCGGTGATCAGCATAAATCCAGTTAGACGCATATATCGCCTCAGCTAGCTTCACACTCTGGAAGTAGAATAATAAGAATGTCCTTTATTTCAGGCGTAAATAACTCAGCAAATACAGTAAAAAAGATCAACAACCCAATTAAAAATAAGAAATTAATGAGCTAGATACAAACACGGAAAAGTATGCTTAAACACATAAAAACACACGAACACATTTATTTTGCGGGCGAGTTTACCTATAATCTGGGTTGAAAACATAGACACTTATTTTATACAATACGCGTAACAAGCATTGTTGCAAAATAGTGCATTTCATTACAAGTGCGGGAAATCTGTTATGAGTTATAGAGACTAATGTTGGCATTGAGTAGTTAGTTATCTATATTAAAAAATAATAAAGATGTTGACGACTTATGTAAATCTAATTTCTAATTAGTTCGTCAGTAAGAAAAATTAAAATAATAGACACGTATTTTTTGCTTTTTCAAATTAATGAAAATTAGAGGTGCGTCAGGTACCTACTCGGTTTTAAAAGTGCATACTCACGTGATCAGATAGTATTTGTCCGGTAAGACATTGATCAAGGATGCCAATAGTCAACGAAATAAAGAAGAAAAAATATCTAAGAGACTCATAAAAGCCATCGGCCACCTGAAAGTAATAGTAGTTTATGCAACTGTCATATAATGAAGGGTATTAAAACACGAGTGTGAGTTGCGAGTGCCATTAAAATCTAACCAATGAGAGCGCAGCTGCGCGCATCAATAAAACGCGACCAACCTGATTGGCCCTGCAATCAAGTTGGTCGGGTTTTATTGATGTTATAATGAGATTTTACGATATCGATGTGGATATTATACCATCATGTGAAATTGCTTAAATTGAGTGTTTTGTTGTCTGCGCTATAACAGTAGTAATTATAAGTCAAGTATTGGAAACATAAGTAGAATGTTACAACATTAGTGTAGATAAAGTACATTACTACACACTAGTTAATATAATATCAGTCCATATAGAATAGAATAGAAATAATTTTGATCTTTTTTTAGATTTTAAGCGCTGGTTGGATCCTACAGAGCCATTATTTATTTGTTATGCCATATGCTTTAAGAAACTATATTTATTTAATGTAATTTGCTAGTGTTGTAGTATGACCCACTTTTACAACATACAGATTTATGAAGGGTAGGTACTTAATTTCAGGAAATAACTGTTATTTTGTATAAAATAAAATAAAAATATATGAAACTAGTAAATAGAAAAAATTAAGCATCAAACGTCCTACCAATCTATCTATACTATAATAAAAGAGTAGAATCCATGATTCTGTCCATTGAATATTTTTAACAAAAACTGACAGGGGCGATAAACGAAGAGTTACCAACCACAAAAAAAAAAATTAAATTATTTTCTGTCTGTCTGTCTGTTCGAGATTATCTCCGAATCTACTAAACGAATTGGCATGTGGTTTTCACAGGTAGATAAAGCTTAGCCTAGAGCTATATATAGGCTTTATTTAATTTAAATCGGATGTCGGAAAAATAATTTGTTATATGAAAACGTTTCACGCAGGTGAAACCGCGGGGACATCTAATATTTAAATATCATATATTATACTAGCTTTTCAGTATAAGTAATGTACCTACCGTAAATGTGAAAGCTGTTAGACAAAGAAATATGGGTCCAATCAAGTAAAGCAATAGATTCATATCCCCGATTATAGAATCCAAACCACTGGTTACTCTGAAAAAAATACAATCAATCATAGTTGATGATTACAAAATATTACATCACATTACGGCTGCCCTGCGGTAAAACAAAGTAATTGTGCTGCGCTGAAAAAATACACGACAAAAAACCGGAAATCGCTTTATTTAAAACTAGCGGTACCACGCGATTTCACCCGCGATAATTTCGGAGTTCCCGCGGGAATTACGGATTACAATATAGCCTATGTTACCCAGGGATAATGTAGCTGATCTAATATAGCTAGCTAAGCTAGCTAATGTAGCTTACTAAGTGGTGAAAGAATTTTTGAAATCGGTCCAATAGTTTTGAGTTAAATCGCAACAAACAAAGAAAAAATCAAGTTCCTCTTTATATTATTAGTATAGACAAATCTTCCATAGTTTAACGATTTTCTTAATTTTAATTTCTCTAAGACTAAAGCCTTTTTGACGGTTGTGAATATTTAGTACCTAACGTCCGTTATATGTGAAAAGTGACAAAACGACAAAAAACTCATTAATAAAAATAACAGTTGCTTTGTTTTTCCATAGACTAGATGATATTTGAACGCAGTAAGTCAACCAGGGGAATTGCATCCATGGACCCTAATAGCATCTATCAAAGGTTATTCCAAAACTGTTAGGAGTAAAACGACTACTTCCTAATAGTAGTATTTCCTAATGTCCTAGAAAGCTGAAATAATTTAAAACTTGTATTTTTTATCGCCCAAACCCCTTAAATTAGGGGATGGAAGTTTGTATGAGACTTCCGCAATTTTGACTTACAAAAAGAAATGAAATCCCAACAACACATTTTCATGTAAAATGTTGCTAAGACGAGACCATATATGGACCAGCACTTTCAAAAAGTTATCAGATCTTATGTGGAGCCAAGCTTCTAACTCTACACGCCCTAACTCTACAAGGCCTAACTTCACAAACTCTACACCTTAGTCAAAATATGTGGCTTGGCCACATTTTACATGACAATGTTTTTGTTGGGATATTCTATATTCACGGTAGGTAGATAATATTTAGCTTAAAGTGATAACGTATAGATACAAAAGACAAAAGATTTAATATTATAACAAAATAATCGTACCTATCAAGAAATTCGTGCCTTTTTATAATCAACTTCAGATTGATGTGAATTTTTTTATGAACGTCTTGTACATATTGTTTGTTTGTAATTTTAGCTATATCTTCATCAGTTACAATATTTTTTATTAAGTTTCCCAATATTTTTAACTCCATGCTTGTGTATAATATAATGGATATGTTAATAACATCGACGAATGTGTATATATAAACTACAAGGGCGGTCATGAAGCCCTCCCAAACATAAATGAGAGCGTACCATTTCACTTTATCGAATGGATACCATCCGTCAAAAGGCAAATATT
This sequence comes from Zygaena filipendulae, assembly GCA_907165275.2. Taxonomy (NCBI): domain Eukaryota; kingdom Metazoa; phylum Arthropoda; class Insecta; order Lepidoptera; family Zygaenidae; genus Zygaena; species Zygaena filipendulae. Next base: position 10,314,289 of record OU015656.1, on the reverse strand, counting down.
GAACGTCGCTGCCCAAAATCTTGTGTTCATAAACACTTATAATCCAAGGAACCGAGATCAATACAATAATCAAAGATCGTGTAAAATAATTATGGAGGAATCTTTGTACTAGATTCAAGACAGTTTTGTAACGGATGATTTCATTTAGATTTAAAACTGAATTCTCTGGAATTATACTCCACATGTCGTTTCGGTAATGTGTCATCATTAAATCGTACGTATCTCTGTGGATGTAAACTTTAGCATATTTTATCATTGTCATAAGACAAGCGCCAATGTTCGGGGCTATGTTACAAAACCCCTTCATATCGGATAATCCATCGATGATCAGAGATAAACTTAGCTGTATCATAGTGCAGGATATGACCGAACAAATCACAAAGAATCCAATCCTTTTTGTTTTTGTCGTTCCGTGAAATGGATACAGACAAAGTTTAGAGCTGATTTTGTTTAAATACTCCATGTTGCGCAAAAATTCTTTTTTCACTGACGATTGAGAGGGCATCGTGACTGAGTTTCGCAACACGACTAAATGAAAACAGTAAATCAACATCAGTTTTACTCAAATTATAATCGACAAATTAACGTCATGTATACATGTAATCATGCTTTATGGATATGACAATGTTAAATTGCGTTTCATAGTGAATTACAGACTTCTTTAAATCATATGAAAGGTATCGATAATAAGATAATCATATATGGTAAATGCACCCATTTTCAAGGAATAATTTGAAGATTGTGTGCTATTACATGTAAATGTATGTGATACTGGTAAATTACAGTAGTATCTACGATAAAATAAGCTACTAAAATAATCATGGGTAGGTATATAACTAACCTAATTGACTTGATATAGTGACTAGAGAGAAAGAGAGAGAGAGAGATAAAGAGAGAGAGAGAATATATAGAGAGTGGTTATTCCCCTGCCCAAAAAGTTTAATTTACAGAATACTAGTTTGTGATATTTTTGACGCCTATAAGGCGCATGGGATTCAGTTACAGGCGCGCGTTATATGCAAGGAATGTTGGTCGTAGTGAATCAGATAAGCCGATCAACTTTAGTGGTGGTGTATGTGTCGTGGCCACATCAAGTAATTGGCCAATTCATGATGTGGCCGGCCATTTCATGTAATGGTGGCATTTTATGAAATGGTCGAACTTTGTCTTTGGCGCCTCGCGCCGCTACCGCCGCAATGCGCACGCAAATGTACATTGAGTGTGAACCATGGACGTGAACAAATGAATATGGCATTAGAATGGGCATTAGGCTTCTATTGTTTCTTGATTGCACATGCATCGGTAGTGTATTTCACTAATGCCCATGCCCCGCAGTTTCGGATGACTGATTAACAATAACCATAACACGCTGCGTTAGGATAACGCGCATAAAAAAACACATCGTCGCTTATGGCACAGCAGTCACAGCACAGTATACTAATTTGTGATTTTTTTTACAATCTAAATCACTTGAGATTGACATGTACGCGTGTTTAGGGCAAGCAACGATATTGGTCATAGTGAATCGGGCTGAGTTTGGTTTGTATTGCAAAATAGCTACTTATACAAGGTGTACGGTTGAATGAGAGACGTACTCGTATTGATACCCTCGAAAAATTCACTCTTAGATGTAACTTAAAAAAAAAAGAAACGCTGATAACACCTTAAAAACGTGGGTTAAGGCTCGTGAATGACCTTTACATTATATTCGTCTTCGCACCAGCGGCAATAGGTACTAAGGAAACAGGCGTGATGACTTTAAAGGTATGAACCGTCAACACGGTGGCATTTTGCGCGTCCAATTTCGTACGAATCATTTAATACGACAATCGGGTACTGAACAACCCCTCTTACACCCTGTATAGAGTTGAGAAAGGAGTGTTTTATATGAGAATATTGTGATAATGATTAATCTCATTTACGTATATTTATAGATAAATCAATATTTGAACTTGGTAAGTATATTGCAAAATTTATTTTAACCATGATTTTAGAAGAAACAACATAAGACGAGGCTAGTTTTAATTAGCTAATTGATTGCTTCGGGCACGTCAATCAAATTCTATAACACTGATATTTACTCAGAACCTCAAATTTATGAGACAAATCGGTGTGCTTAAATTGTAGTAGAACTATCAATCTTATCGCACAGAACTTACAGTTCAATTTTAAGTGTACTTTTCATTATTATAATGGTGGGAATGCAATTTAATATGGAGAGAAAATGGGTCAAGAAGCTCTTGAAGGTAGCGATTGCTTATAATTTGCTCGTATTGTTCGGAGTTAAATCACAGGAGGGCACTCTACAGTGCCGTCAGGAGTCCTTTGATGCATGACTAATATGGGGATTAATCCGATGAGAGAGAGTATGTCATCCACTCAATGCTAATGTAGGCACAAGTATGGCTTTCGTTCGTACGAGTGTACCATTACGATTCTCTTTAGTTGTTATGAAGCGACGTGAGGATAAAGCTTCCCACCACGATTGTCTGTTGAGATATACCTACCTAAATGTTTTCTAATATAAATCCTTTTTTTTGATATTATAAAAATATTCCTAAAGTCAACTATCCATTTCCGGAGATTGTCGATACACAATTGGATATTACACTTATCTAGTTATCTAGTATTAATGATATTAAAAGGCTGATGATTTTTAACCGACTTCCCAAAAAGGAGGAGGTTCTCAATTAGACGCGTAGGTATATTTTTTTTTCTTTCTTTTCTTTCATTATAATATAAGCTTACCTGCATAAAAAAACTTATTTTAATATATATAATCAGTTTTAAAAATCTAACTATTCTATAGAATAAACATCTTCATCAACAAACACCGTGACATTGGATCACACAATAGAATATTCGAATAATACCTATACTTGAATATTGTATTCAAATTGATAAAAAACAAGTTAATAAATTTTATCCTTGCCGTAATGTTCATTCGAATTGCGAATCCAGAAATGCATTCGTCTTCAAATTGTGTTCATTTGTGGAATGAGATTCTAAATCTAAATAAATGCGAACTACACGTCTCTAAGACGACCAATTCACGCTGAGCTGTTCTCTTTTCACATCTGAGGGAAACGAAGGGTGCTCCGAGTAACCAATGAACCAAAAGGGATCTACTTTTATTGGTAGTGTAGTAGATTCGGGGCATATTTGAGCGCTTTATGCGTGTTCTTATTCACACGAAATAGGATGTTTTCTTGTGAAGCACGTTGGATTTACATTGAGTTGTTGTTACCAAGTGTAATTTTTCGTATATTTTTTTTATTTTTATATAGTTACAGATAATGTTATTATAAAGTTATAGATATTAACAACGGACAGTTGGCTTCCCATATAACATTTTTAAATATTGAGCGGCTGTCGTGTATTAAACTACTGGCCACCTACTCTTGCATCTTGACTAAGAATCTTAAGACGTTTTGGTTTGTAAATTAGAATTATTATTATAATTCAAATTTACAAACTAAATGTACTAGAATAATAAAATGTGTATTTAATAGCAACGAAAGTTTTAAAGTACCTACCTAGAATGATATTTTGAATACAAAATGCTATAAAGCCTCCAAATTCAATACCTACCTCAAGCGTATGTGTGTTATATTTTAATTAAATAAAACTTTTTAAAATCTAGTCACCTTAATGCATTCACACTGAAATGAAAACACACTACATATTTGTTTATTTATTCTTCATTGCACAGTACGTACCAATGGCGAACTTAATGCCCTGTGGCATTCTCTACCAGTCAACCAGGCATATTAATATATCAGGTTAAATTAAATAAGCTCTTTTAAGCTGTTTTTCTAGCTAAAGTAAAATGATGTAGCATTTCTTTGATGTGTTTATATAATAGAACCTCTTTGTAATGTTTATGTCCAAGTTGTTTTAAAACGTCAGCTCTATTTACACAAAATCATAACGTACAGATTTTAGGATGAAGTTAATGCTTGCAGAAAAAAACAGACAAGATATTAACTGGCAGCTCTAGATCAATCACTTACTTGTTTGCAACGAAGAGATCACAAAGAATAATAGGGCGTTGTGAAGGTTATGAGATAGATATGTTCCGCCTCCAACCTTTTAGGTTTGCACAATAGGAAGCTTCGGGCCTTATTTGAACCTCGGGTGGCTCACACGTCAAATTTCACATCCTGAATACCTACCACCCCTTCGCTATACGGAATCTTTATAAATAGTTGTGAGAACATTGCGCTTAATTTGATGGAAATCTGAATTGGCGTCTCAATGCATACCGGAAAGTCAGCGGATTGTTAGGAAATGAATGGCGCAGTGATTTAATTGAGCTTCTAAATAGGATTTGCGGGCATGGACTAGCTGGTGCTCGCGGTTTCACTCATTTGAATTACCAGACTCACTCAGGAGCTTCTTAATATAAATAACTTTTGGGACAAATACCCGCCATTATACCTAAGTTAAGATTTTAAAAATAACCACATTTTTTTTCATCTGTCAATTTCACATCATATCGCGAAAGTATTTTTTCAAAAACCAAAAAATACAAAGAGAGATTTGTATACTTAATAATATTCTGTATCACTTTTGAGAGACCAAGCCTGGGTTATCCTTCATTTTACCACTAGGTATCTAAAAAAATTATGGTGTAATAATAAAATAATATATATTTTCCAGGACTTTCTTATCCACTTTAGCTCGGGTGGATAAATATCTCAGATAAAATAGTATGTTTTGTGTCCTCGACGTATCTATTGACAATTTGTACTCGATTATGCAGTAAAGTTTATGAAAACTGCATGTCTAAGTGAAGTCGATAAAGTCACTAAGCATTCGTAGAATTAGTAAAAAAACATTCTATACATATTCTATGAATACTTGACGCCGAAGAGCTGTAGATAAAAAAGACTTTAAAAAACAAAACACTCGACAATAGAGTGGTGCTTACAGTATCTTGTGTTGTAACAAGCACTTACATTTAAGTTGATCTAAGTAGTTAGTTGCAAGTTGCAGCAGTAGACGACAAGTGCACATTGTATTAATTAAAAGTACTCTATAGAAATAAGGGTCTTTAAACAAAGTACCTAGGTATTATAAAATATGAACGTGAAATAGGTACTCCAGCGCGCACAAATAAAGCTCAGATTTCTTTTGCTTTGTGTCGAAACGACGTACATAAGTACCTATCTAAAGGCAACATTTTAATCATAAAAGCGGTTTCCTTAGTTGTCTGTTGTGAGGATCTTGCCCTCGCTACAATGACAAATTACAAATGTGTTATAATATTATAGTAATCATATACACTAAATTAGGTTAACAAGAAGGTATTTTACTTATAAAAATATCCATAACTAGTTGTTCCCGCGCGGTTTCACCTGCGGTAATTTCGGAGTTTCCGTGGGAATTTCGGGATAAAAAGTGCTCTATCCGCCGCACTCAGAGTCGACTTTAATGATTACTTAGTTAAGTACAGATTTTTAAAACAAAACTTTCGCAATCGTTTTTTGGCATTTAACTAATTAAGTTACATCTCATTAAATGCCAATTGACATAAATTTACTCAACGTCTCTGATTGCGGCAGTTGACTAAGTACCTAATCACTAAAGTCGACTCTGAGTGCGGCCGTATGTCACTTAGGAGTTAGGACTACCGTAGTTTCCTGTAAGTGAAACAATTTCAAAATCTGTTTAGTAGAGTCAGACTCCAGAGATTACCCCCTACAACGTCACAAACTCACAGTTCACAAACTTTACCTCTTTAAAATATTATAGTATAGATGAAAAACACTGATAAATAATAATGAGTAAACATCCTGTATAGTGTATACATATAAACATGTTATACTACTGACAAAAATTCTACATTCTAAAACTTCAATGAGTTGGTATTGTTAAACATACATACGAAACAACCAACGAACCAAAGTTTTGAAAGCCAATAAAGTTGTACTTTATAGAGACAATTACGCGTCCTCAACCGAGACTGTAATATATATTATACGCGTGTTGTGAATTATGGGAGACCTTTAAACTTTAATAACATCCACCCGCGGCCAGCAAAGTACCAACGAGTATATGAGTAACGCGTGTAATTTTACAAAATCCTGCCCTGTTTCGCCTGAAGTCTATTAACTGTTTATGTAGACGGACATTTTAATTTGAAACCTTCTCAGAGTAATTGAAATTAAACTTTGTAAATACTTATTAGCAGTAAATCTTTGTATTCGTCCCTTTTCTCTAATGTCATAATCATAATATTGTAGGTATGGTCAGCACTCCAATTTTAATCATCCCAAATCTTAAAACAAGCCCCCCTTGCCAAGTTAACAATCAACACGGAGAGAAATCAATCAGACCGAAGAGGTTTCGGTCGCCGTTCGTTGCCCGAAGAATATGTCACGTACACAATATCAGTGACCAGCAGGCACAGTGTCAATAATGTGCAAACCAAGAGAGAGTATACTGACCAAATATGGTGCCCAGCCGAACACCGTGCACCGGTAGCAGAAATACTATTGACTAATCTTCGGTGGGGAACTTTTAGGTCGCGAACTTTACCAAACAACCGCCTTTTTGTTTTAATCTAAGGAACAAGCCCCTTATTTTTCTCTCAGAGAACATTCGTTAATGCATAGAAAACTAAGGGACGAAGTCGTTATGTCATGTGCTAACGCTAAACTGGACTTTTAAATGAACGATTTTACCTGACGTGATCACTATGTCACGTTACGATTTGTTTCTCAGCTTTCTAACGAGTGTAGATTGTCAACTTGGCTAGAGGAGAAGGTTATATAAAAAATATTAAAGTTAGTTATAGTGTGTACTGTGTATACCTACCAATTGTTTTTTCGAACATAAAGAATAATATTCTATACTCTTTCAAATCAAGAAAGTAAAAAAAAAAAAAACTTATTAGAATATTTCTATAATGAAGCACTTAAAAGTCCTTAGATATGACTAAGGACTTTTAAGTGTTTCATAGACACATTATTAAACAGTAAATTGCGTAAACTCAAAACCCTCAACATTTTTATTGACTGAATGTATTTTTACCAAAAATGCTAAGGCACTAAATTCTCAGGCAATTTGATTTCGATATAAATTGCAACCATTCATTTCCCAGTATCACCATAAAACAAACGAGATAAAACATAACACAACTAGGGATGTCAAAAATAATAAAAGAAGCCGTAGTTACAACTCGTCATCGTTATAGCTATATCGTTTACTTGAGTTATAACCGGTGTCTAACGACAGATTGCCGACATTACGGTAATGAATTGCCGCAGACACGCTGCCGGGAAGGTGAATGACCCTGAACAATACTAGTGGTCTTTCAGTTTATTCAAAAACTATAAAACGGACACCTACTATAAAAGAGAACGATTTTAAACAATTTTAAGTAACTGAGAACAACACTAATTCATTTGTTGGATTTGTAACTTCTTAATTAAGTAATTTGTTAGAATTACTTAATTAATCTGCTTATATTGGTATTTTTTACTATATCTTTGTGAAACTATAAAAGTAATAAAACGTCATCAATAACTATGTAGATACTATTTTTTAAGTTAAATAAGCAATATCTCACAAAAAGTACTAATATTTCAACGTAATAACACTAAACGTAAAATAATAGCGCATAAACCTCAACGGTGACTCAATAAAGTAACTATTCGGGGAATGCTGTCAAAAAAGCAATATAATAATTAATTGCCAGACCACAAACTATCCCCTGTGAGAGGCGGTCAGCGCCAGAATTTATCGTGGAATTATTATTGAATACCTCCCTCGGACTTGAGGACAAATTGTCCGGTTGCTAAAGGTAACGCTCGGTTTATTTGGTCCGTACCTCGCATGTACGTCGCCTTGGTTTCGTCACGTTACTGGGGTAACCCTAGAATGTGTATGAAATATTTATTGCATGTTATTTCACGTTTTTTGTTTAATTATTTATTTTTGTTAAAAATAAAACATGTACATAGGTATGTATCAACGTTGTACCTATACAGGCAAGAAGTGAAACGTTTTGTGTTATAGTTATAACCAATGATATTTTAAGTAATAATTATATAATATAACAATCAAACAAAAACAAAAAATAAACATTATGGCCAATTCATAAAAATTTTGAATGTGTATACGCAACGCAACTTCATCTCTACCAAAGACGTTTCACTTCAAAAATAGTACCTAGTTAATTTTTATATTATTGAACTATGTTACAATTGTATTACAATAGTAGATGTTTCCCGCGGTTTCACCCACACTAATTACAGTGTAACCGCGGGAATTTCGGGACAAAAAGCGTGTCCTTCTCTGTACCCCTGCACGCGTACCCTGTAGATACTGCAACGTATATGCAAAATTTCATGATGATCGGTTGAGTAGTTAACGCTGAAAGCATAACAAACACACTCACTTTCATATTTATAATATTAAGGTTTAAAAAAATAAATACATAATATGCTGAATTAATTCAAATCTGTGATAGTTGCGTTGCTATAATGCTTAGAACTGAATAGCTAATACCGAATTCAATGTGTAACTATGGACAAAACTTTGTATAGTTGTACACCCTAATCACTAGTCCGACAGAACAATAAGCGTGTGGTCATCGTCCGGAATGAAATTCAATAAATTCGTACAGTTGGGGTGACCACGTCAGTCCATCAACTGGAAACTTTTGAAGCCGTCAGCTACCATCCTTCGTATCGAGGGTTATCCTTTTGTCCACGAAATTGCCTTATTCTGCTATCCTAATAAGGGTTTTCTATAACTACAATTTTCAAATTGTAATTGAGTCTCTTTGTAGTCGTTTGATGTAGTCTACATGTTATTATACTTTAGATATTGTCATGCTTTTCCTTGCGCTTTGTTTGTTTTTGATATGAAATATAAGAATATTTTCGATCCCTATGAATTTCACCAATTTAAATCTGATATCAGTGTAATAAAAGTAACCATGGCAAACAAAATAAGATTTGACTAAAATTTATCAAATAAAATCACAGGTCTCTTTATAATTTACACTATTCCCCGCGGTTTCCCAGCGTTAATTTCGGAGATCCCGCAGGAATTCCGGGATAAAAGTACCCTATATCTTTTTCTGTATACCTAACAACGTGTACCTATGCAAAATTTCATGACGATTGGTTGAGGCGTGAAAGCGTAACAAACAAACAAACAAAGAAACTCACTTTTGCATTTAATTAATGGTAAGGATAATAATTGCAATAGATAATTTTGTAACGTGTCATTCAATACTTCTCGAGGTGTATTAATAGAAGTTGTGTTACCTACTAAAACTATTGGTCATATTGGTTGAGAACGGTTTTTTGAATGTTGGTGCTTTTAATCAGAATTTTCTTAATGAAATTATTATTACAGCTAAATAATGTTTTTATTAATCGAGAGTTTTATGAAAAATGAAAGAAAGTGTGCTAAAGTTTTGTCGCGGAGTGTATTATAGGTAATGTACCTAAACATCATATGAAAAACATATTATAATATAACTAGCGATATATGTGTATATTGCTAGCAGAGATGCAATGTACAATATTATGTAAATCATGATACATTGGAATATTTATTGGGTACAACGAATTGGTAATTAGATATCATCGTCTACCGGGCTCCGTACTGTGCCGGGCCCTTGGGGAAATCGCATCGGACTGAATTGACGTCGTGCCTTTGCATCCTATTAAGCGTGACGAGTCGGTTGGAGCATGTTCGAAGAATTTTATTCGTATGGACACAGATACGCAATAACATGTTAACCCACAAAAATAAGTTATTGATACAGAACGATTTACTGAGAGTAGGAGAACGTTTTTTTAATTATGTGTTTAACTTATTACATTGTTTAAATATGTAACAAAATATTGAGCATAAAAAAATGTTGACACAAAATGGCGCTATAATTTGAAAACACGATTTACTCAAAATTTTCCCAGTGTGGGTTGACACACTGTTGCTTATCTGCATCCGTATAACTTAAAACAATGATTTATGTCTCGAATCAAAAAAGTTTTGCTCAAAAACAAGTTTACGTTAGGACGAGCTTTCTCAATCATTCATTCATTAAAAACGCATCGATTAATTTAATTTAACAATCAAATAACTATAAGTTATTAGATCATTCATTCAGCGAGTTGGAAATAATTTTTGTTTAAGTATTGAGTTAATGAACTTGAAATGTATGATGGATTGAAGAATCTTCAACATTTTTTTTTATTCTTTAAGATCTTTGTTGTGAAGTCGACTGCGCCCTTCAATTTGATTCCATTAACTTTAGTTGAATTAATTTCTAAATTAATGCCTATAGGTATAAATTAAGTAGGTACCTACCTACATTTTTTGATAGGATATGAAGTATATTCATTAGTAGGTATGCATGTCGTGGCCACATCGAATAATTGGCTAATTCATGATTTGGCCGGAAATGGTCGACCACATCATGATTCATAAACTATGAAAGCAAAATATGATGATATCTTATAATAGGGATGTGGACTACTTTTGAAAATCAAAATTCTAATTAGTCCGTCAGTTAGAAAATAAAAAAAAACAATAGACACGTATTTTTTGCTTTTTTAAATAAATTAAAATATACAGAGATAAACGCATTAAAGTTTAGGGTGAGGGGGTCGTGACGTCACTAACCGCTAAAACCGCCATACAAACTGTCAGAATAGTGACGTCACGCGAAATTTCAACACAATATATCGCCGTTATTTTTTGATTACGTAAAAAAAGAAAAAAATACGTGTCCAATATTTTTTAATAATCTACAAGACGGGCGAAAAAATAAAAATTAGTCCACATGCCCATTGCCCATTGACCATGTATTGGCACATCGCCGCGCGCCGGCCGCATCCGCTGCACGCTCGCTGCGCTCGCTCGGCTCGGGCGACTTGGTCAGCCGTACAAACCTTACTTAACCCCGAATGATGTTCTAGTGGTGCTGGTCATTTCATGAAATGTCACCATTTCACACCGGCCGGCCATATCGTGAATTGGCCAATTCTTAGATATGGCCACGACATACACACAATGAGTAGTTTTGGTCGATTGCTTGAAATTGCGTCCAGTGACAGATTGACCTCTGCGTCCATGTAACGGTTCCTCTCATGACTATAGTTGTTTTTATGACGGTTTTTCATGTTTTATTCTTTATAGAAGTTCAGATACAAAACGAATAACAGTCAAATTGAGGAAAAAAACTAAAAGGTTTATTTCTAAGGACTGAAGAACTAGGTAACTGAAGATTACCACCCAAAGCTTATGTTCACACCTGGACGTGGAAAACATTTTTGAAGAATTAATTATCAGAGTTTTAGTGGGAATTGAAGAGGGCGGTTCCATCAACGATGCCGTACAGCGATGTTATTAGAACATTTGATTTACTTGTAACTGGCTAAAAATGCATTATTTATGAAAGGCCACATGAAGAAAAAGAAGAGTGGTGCTACGTTGGGTACTGTGGTTGAAATTTAGAACACGATAGCATGAAGAGAGTAAACAAACGCAAATATAAACTTTCGCAAAATTCCAAACAACGCGCCAATTGTAAATATGGCGCTCCCGCAACATTAATATAGTGAAGACGGAATATACGACGCCACGTCGTTGGTTTATATCACTTGTTTCCGTTTTCTAAAACATTCCACCCTATAACATTATGTTGATGGCGGCAATAACGCTTGAAATATTTACGAATATCCTAACAAACGAGGCGAGATGTGATAAATAGGCGATACTCGCGTCGGATTGACCGCGCCTGAATAAAGATTAGCCTGCGTGCGTTGGAACGTCAGGCGGTTTTTTTTTTTCTATTTTCATCTGACTCGATGATTTGTCCGACGAAAATCGAATACGTATATTCAAATTTCCTAACTTCTCCTCTTTATTTTAATTATTATGTTGAAAACTAACTTTTACAGTACCTATTTAGGTACATACGGAACGTCACTTACTGAGACGAGAGCGAACTTAGCCAGTTTTCATACAAAAATTAAAAAAAAGATTGGGAAACCGCCCGCCGTTTCCTTCTTTCAACGAGGTCTCTTTGTTGGAATATTTTAATATTAAAACTTGAAATTCATTTTCACTGCGAAGACAAGTAAAACAACGAAACAATAATTGTGAATGAGATTATTGTTCTCCTCGGACTGTGGATGTTAAGAGAAAAGAGGGAACTATACTAAGAAAATTGCAATTACACAAAAATGAAAAACGGTTTTCAATTAAAGATGTAGAAAGTTTTTGTGTTAAAAAAAGTTTATAACACTCGAACCAACTACAACAGAAACAGTCTAAAGTCGAAAGCATGGATAACCTCGATGAAAATACTTATAAGAGTAATTTTACGTAATTAAACTTAAGCCCGCTACTTCACCGGTGTGATTTTCGGGTTTCTCAAGTCAATTCTTTATTCCGAGATAAATAAAGTGTGTGGTCGGGGGACGCCGATCAGGAACGAAGTTCACGTCTCACGACACCGAACCAATTAAAAAAATATATTGACTCGCTTTGCTTATCGTTCCGCAACTATAAAATTGTGTTTTATGTCCGAGTGCTTCTTTTGTTAAAAAATAATAAAATAAAAGTCATGCAGGTAACAAAAAAAAAGTATTTTAGAAAAAAGAAAAATAATATTTCTGCGTCATCATCCGACCGAGCATTATCGGTCCCCAGTTCATTAACAATGGATTTGACGGCGGCGGACTGGCGTGAAGGCGCTCTCCTCTCATCTCGGATTATATCGGATCCGAATCCCAAGCGTAACAATACCAGGACCACTTACCCCACCTTGGTGCGGACGATGCTCGTTTTGCAATTTACTCTGGACATACAAACGGACGAAGTACTCTAGTTGATATTTGAACATGGAACATTATGTTCTTCTTGTTTTTTATTAGTGGTCAATAATTAGTAATTAATGGTGAAAATGCTATCACTCTCCAAACGTACAATTCTTGCCAAATTAATAAATAAATAATATACAAATGGAAAATAATTACTTAACTACGTATAATACATTGTTGTCTTTACTAGTCCTACTAATATTATAAATGTGAAAGTGTGGATGTTTGGATGTGTGGATGTTTGTTGGTCAATCACGCAAAAACGGCTGAACGGATTTGGATGAAATTAGGCAGGCACGTTGTCAGGGGTACAGAGAAGGCCATAGGGTACATTTTATCCCGGAATTCCCGCGGGAACTCCGAAATTACCGCGGGTGAAACCGCGGAGCACAGCTATATATAAGGTTTACTCTATTTAAGTGTGAAATTAATCTCAACCCGTTTAAAATTTTGTTTGACGAACCGTAGCTTATCTAAAGACAATTTAGATTTTAAAAATATAAATTTGATTTTGGTATTTCTATTTCATTGAAGAGAATATGACCAATAGAATGTGTGTTACCTAAATAGTTTTTTTTTTCAAAAGTCAAAATTGTAGTTCTCACATAAGGAGCTTTAAGACTGCATAAGAAGTATATTCATTTACCTCAATATATTAACTGCATGATAAGAGAAAAAATAGTTTTTGCTTTCAGTTCGACGAGGCTGTGTGTCACGGTTGGTCAGTCAGAATTTAGAAATAGCCTCTGGACGGGTCAATGTAGAGAGTCCCTAATTAGGCCGATGCCCTTTAACAATAGCACCCAATTAATGTACGAAGTTTTCACTAGTTAGGTACTCTAATAAATACAAACAGATACACCCTTCAGCTATCACGTTCATAATGACTGATGTAACTGATATTTAACAAGTTACCTTCACAATGAAGTTTTTAGGAGGTTTTAATTTGGGATAATTTGGGAACTGTTATATTATATGTATTTTATTTCTCTAATATGCTATATGTATTCAGGTTTCAAGCTAAATACGAAACCGCTACTGCTGCTTATTTAAATTTTCTTTAAATTCATAATCAGGCGATGAATACTGAATATCCATATCTAAGTGTTTAAAAACAATATCAATATATTATATATATCTTATAGCTTATAACTATATCTAGTATAATAATGTATCTCTGTGTAAAATAAAATAAAAAGATGTTGTAAGTGAGGCAGAAAAGACACTGGTATGGTGTCGCGAGATGTATTCGAAATTTAAAACAAATTGCTGTGTAGAGAGAGGTGTGTGCAAATGGAGTGTTGGGTGTTGCGTTATCGCCGTACTGGAGCCCTGCTACAATTTACAGAGCAGCGACATAAGTAAAATTTTAGAAAGAGACGATTCCATACGACGTCTGAGTCTATCTCGCTCAGAATCACACATATTATGTACTTTTAGTAACGTTTTGTACTTCAGTTTTCAATGTATCCACTGGAATTTCATCCTAGCGACAAATGACTTGAAATTGTTTCGATACACCACCTGAGCAACCAACGTATAGGCAGTGATTGTCGTACGCTATAGCAATACATATTTTAACCCTTTCACCGCCATTTTTTGTCGCCTTAAAACGTTAAGGCTACGAGAACATGGCTATTACCTCCAGACGACACGCTTTAGGCAATATATTCTAATATATATAAATCACGTGTCACGTTGTTTGTCCGCGATGGACTCCGAAACTACTGAACGGATTTTGATAAAATTTTGCAACCATTCATAATATGGTCCAACTTAAAAGACAGGATAGTTTTTATCCCGGAATTCCCTCGGGAACTGAAGGACATAGAGTACTTTTTTCCCGCAACCTTCGCGGGAACTCCGAAATTACCGCGGATGAAATCGCGGGGGACAGCTAGTATTATTATATTTATTATATTAGGCAATATTTCTCCTAGTGATGGGGATGCTTAGATTAAAATTTGTCATAAAAATCTAATAAATATTAAAGTCAGTGCACTGGTTTGTCAGTGCAGTGGTTTCTGGCTCCAGGAGCACGTCTTTCGTAGATCGTGATTATTACGAGGATGGTGAAAGGGTTGAAGAGGCACCGTTTTACTGTTACTAATTATACATTGTTTGTCATTGAAATAAAAAAGAGAAAAGAAATTTGAAATTTTAACCAAAAATCATCTGTCTCTATGATGACGTTATTGTATTTTGTTTGCCATATTAAACAAAAACACCAGAATTAAAATACATTGAGTATGCCTATAGACAACCAATAATAAATACACTTTTATTTTTAATTAAAACAATAATATATAAAAAACATAAGTATATTTCAGTAAATGTATGGAGAATAGAGAAATTGAATTTATTATGTAGGCAAAGATTTAAGAGATAATTCTTAACAAAGATATCTTGCGATATCCTTTGCCAATGGCTATCAAGTTTTATAAATAGACAATTTTTGTTCGGTCTCGTCGTCTACAGTTCGCAACTTCCATTTTTCACTGCCATTAGAGAATTTCCGACTCTTCTATAAGTAGCTTCTCCCTTTTTATTTAAAGTCTCACTGGTTTATGATACACCTAATTATGAAACAGTATCCGAAACAAAATAAAAATCGTTTGAAAATTCTCGTAACATTTTTGGATGCGAGGATTATATACACGTAGACATTACATGGAATAGATTACGAAAGTATAGTCCCTCCAAGCGTGCCGCATTAAATTTCGTTTTACCGATTATAATTTCAATTTGCTTTCAATTGAAATAATGCAAACCATAGTTAGAAAAATAAAAGATTCCGTAAAATTTCTTTCACGTTTTCAGAGTTTACACTGAGTTGAAACTGATAGCTTGAACGTTTTTGTAACGCTTTCGTCATCCAAAACACTATGTTGATTTGATGTAAGAGTTAGTAGCATTGTATAATAACTCCTTCCACTAGAAGGTTTGTGTTTTATGAAATTACGACACGCTTGGTTTGATACTATTTCACGGAATTGCCTTATCTACTATAGTTTACATCTATAGCATTATGATGGAAATAACAATAAATTTTGAGCACCAAGTTAACCACATTACCGTACGTAGCAACGTTCTAATACCGTCGGTAGGGCGTTGGATTCCGAGCGAGGTGTATCGCCCGCGTCTCAATTAAACATTATTGAGTGAGTTATTTAATATGCGGCCGAGTGTACGTGCATTTTTGGTTATTGTTATTATTATTGGGGCTTAAATAAGCTGGAGGTAATCCAATGAGCTCCTACTCCCGGTTCGTTTTGGACGTAACTTTATTTGCACGGGGCTCAGTCTTGCGCTTTATGGCGTGCCCTCCGATGTGGCTCAAACGTTTCGGGTAAGATAGGACATAATTGTTAAAAATTGCTTTCAATAAAAAAGGAGGTTTTGTTTTTTTCAATTTTATCGGGTTACGAATCTTTTTTTTTGGTATTTAGCTGGCTATGTAAAATTTGAAAAATGTTATTTTTAATTAGGCATACGTATATGTATTTCAAACTCATTTGATGACGAATGGCGGTGTTTGGGTAAACCTGTAAAGGTTTTTAACACCTTTAAGAAATTATGAATGGAAAAAACAATGTATATTTACATTAAATAAAAATAAAAATAAATTTTCTAAAAAGGATTATATAAATTCATATTATCAATACATCATTTAATAATTACGTAGATATAATGGGTAGGTAGGTATTCGAAAAATCTATGTAGAGCACATAAATTACCTCAGTTATTTTTCATATAGGTACAAGCTGTCCCCGCGGTTTCGCCAGCGATAATTTCAGAGTTCCCGCGAGAATTCCAGGATAAACTATACGTATAAACCTTCCTCTTGAATCCTCTATCTATTGGTGATAAAACCGACTTCCAAAAACACAAAACTAAAAATCTTAAAAATAAAACGCTAAAAATAACAACATACCGATTTAATCCAAAAGACAAAAACACACGTAATATTATTATTGGTTTGTGCTACCACTAATCGGTTTGAATTCGGTGACAAGCCCGCTGGTGTCTGCCCACTTGGGTTGTCCTGCTCACGAAGAGCTGGTGGTGGGAGTCGACTAAGCCCATCTACCTCCTCCATATTTGGCTTGTCACCGACTTCATACCGATTAGTGGTAGCACAAACCAATAATACTTAATATTACGTGTGTTGTTCAGTAGCTTTGAGTTTATCGCGAAGAGAGAGACAGACAGACAGACAGAAGCGGCGGAGGACTTTGTTTTATAACATGCAAGATTTTTTTTTTAATTTAACAAATGTATTTGTATTTGTATTTGTTAGCGGGCTGGTTTCCGCAACTCGACGTCTGAGCGCCTATTTTGCGTGTGGTGCGAATGCATCTATTCATGCCAACCCAGCTCCTGCAGGAAGCCCAGCAGCTTCCTAATGTCACCGAAGGCTTCCGGGAGCGACCTTGGTGTCCCTAGGTACTTAGCCCTGTATGGTGCCACTCCGTCGCATTCAAGCAACACATGAGCGGCGGTTTCGTCCACCTCCATGCAAGCTCTGCAGAGGGGGCTGTCTGTAACATTTATATTATACAAATGTTTGTTGTATGGGCCATGGCCCGTGAGAGAACCTGTCACCATGCGGAGATCGGTTCTACTTAACCGTAAAAGACTGCGAGAGAGACGGGCGTCCGCTTTGGGTAAGACCGCTTTCGCCTGTCTGCAGTCGTTGAGCCTCGACCAGAGTCGGTCATGCTGCTGTTTAGTTCTCTGTCGCAGTTGCGTGCGGATCCAGCCGAACGGCAGGGGTACTATGGGTTCTGGGCCATAGACTGTTGTGTCCGAGCCCCTGCGGGCCAGCTCATCCGCCGCATCGTTCCCTCGAGAGTCACTAATTTAACAAATATTTAGTTTTATTTAATTTTACTTTTGCAGTTGAATTTTACTTTCTTTCAGTTGAAAAATCAAATAGCAATTATTATAACCTTCAACGTTCACTGACTTAAAAATCTCAGTTTTTATTTAAGTTACCTAACTCAGTTTTTTTTATTTTATTTACAAATGCAAACGAGAACTTACCCCAAGCGAGACTTAAAAGATAAATGAACCTTTAAAAATTAAAACTCTAATTTAAACCGGCTAATGGACAGGGAAGCAAAACATTTTTCTGCTCCGTGCACAGACCCGGGCGTTAAAGACTAAAATATAAAACTGAACTTTGTCCGGGGACAAGGGAGGTAGGAGTAAAACTCGCCCTTCCCACCTCTAAGCATCATGTTTATGACTTCTATAGGGAAATAGCAGCCACGACAATGTACCACTAAATGGAAAAACTTTTATTCCCACATACACACACACGTTGGCCAGTATTCGGTGCATTTTCATATTTTTCACTAACCTCACTACCTACCTACACCGATGAGTTTTTTATGTTTATACCCTCGTAAAATTTGCTAGGCGTTTATGGTTGGCTACATGACAATGTTTTTTACTTGTATAATTGTGATAGTTTGTAAGCTTGTTGGTATTATCAATTTAATATATTATAGTCACGCATTTATGCATAAGCAAATCACGTTGTATCTATCCTAACTTCGCTAAATATTATAAAACAAAGTCCTCCGTGCTGTCATTGCGTTTGTCTGTCCAATTCTGTCTGTATGTTCACAATAAACTCAAAAACTACTGAGCGAATTTTCATACAGTTTTCACCAATAAATAGAATGATTCAAGAGAAAGGATTCTACGTAGAGTTTATCCTGGAATTCCGGCGGGAACTCTGAAATTACCACGGGTGAAATCCCGGGAGATAGCTAATCTTTAATAAATATCTTTTTCTGTCAATATTGGTGATTTCACCCACATCAATTCGGGGATTCCTAAGGGAACTCGGCACAAATATCCGTTTGAAAAGTACCCTATGCATGTTCTAGGTATTCCAAAAGACCTAAATCACTTACTCCTAACTGATTAATTTATCCAATAGGTATTAACTGTTTCTTGCGTGATTTTCAGGGTTTGACGGTTTTTCAAGTTTTTTAGGTCCTAAAATAAGACATAAATTGCATTTTTTTTACTTGAAATACCACGGCAATCAAAAAAGACCAAACAAAAATTTTTTTCAGAAATTCACTTGCCACGTTGGATCAGAAACTTCTATAGACGAGAATATACGAAATGACTCAGGCCTACGAATAGATTATTTGTACTTAGTAATGCATAAGAAGCAAAGAGATCTACGACCCCAGAGGATTTCTATTGACACGACTGTGGCCCACCGTTTATGATGGGCACTTGTAAACAAACGCGCCTTTAATCAATACATCAAACACAACTCGGCCACTACAGCAATAATAATTAAAACCGAATGATTATATGGAATATTTGCAGAGGACCGAAAGGGTCGCGTCGTATGGCTCGAGGCGACTCCGTTCATTGCATAAGTAAGACATAGTTGCCTGTAATCCTCTACCCTCATGTAATCCTGGTAGGCAAGATGATGATTGCGTCCCATTTTAGTTTACAAAAGGTAATCCTTAAAGGCGGAAACTATTGGGAAATTTTGATAGCAAAGGTAGTTAGTGTTTACGATGTAAATTTCATAGTAATATCATAAAGCTCTTTGATTGGTTATGTTTCTAGTTTGAAAGGGATAAGAACTTTCATGTTAAGATTGTTACCGGAGCATTTTGTATGCGTCGATGGCCATGAAAGCGATGGCTTTAGAATAATAATAATAATAATAACAGAAAGTACATTGATGTACTAAATATTCAAGATTTACAAAAAAACAACCAGAAAAAAAACTTACTACTATCAGTAATATTTTTCAAAAAGAGTAGGTTTTTAAAAAACAGCGTCATTTATAACATGTTTACGTAGTAATGTTTATTAAATACTAGCTGTGCCCCGCGGATTCACCCGCATGAAAGGTTTTTATACAACAACTTTTTTCCCGACATCCGATTTCAATGAAACAAAGCCTATATGTAGCTCCAGGCTAAGTTTAATCTATCTGTGAAAACCACATGACAATCGGTTCAGTAGATGCGGAGATTATCGCGAACAGACAGACAGACAGACAGAAAAGAATTTTAAAAACTTTTTTTGGGCTTGGTTATACTCTTCTTTTATCACCCCTCCAATTTTAGGTAAAAATATTCAATGTACAGAATCGGGAATTCTACACTTTTATTATATAGATAGATGTGGCGATTTTCGATGTCACTTTTTGAACAACTGAGTTTTTTTTTAGAAAGTAGCAAGTAGCTGGTTTATCATTGAAGACTTATTTCATACTTATTTGCTTTTTGAACAGTCACTGAATGTGCCTCTACGTAATTAAACATTATACATACATAATATCAACCTGTTGTAAACTCCTCGTGTAGTGGTTGCGCACGGTTCAGTTCTTGCACGGGACCCACATCAAAAAGCGTTACTATATCAAAACAAGCATTGTTTAAAAGAACATCTGTTTTTGTAGGCCTCTACTTGCCTCCGACGTTATAATGCTAGCTCTCTGAAGAGGACTCACAAAAGAACATTTCATAGACGTACCGTTCGTTTGCAAAGGGTAGCTTCACAAAAGCCTTTTTATATCCAATACTTTTGGGCTGAAATACGGCGGTATAATGAAGCCCTTAACCACGGTGGAGTGTGGCACCGTATCTGTGCGCTAAGTAATTATTCAGATGACTATTGTTTGTTCAACTGAACAAATTTCGTTTGAATTAATTGGCTTTTTAACAAAAGACGTGCATAAAACACACGTAGTTTATACGTATGAAGCTGTTTTGTTCTGTTATACTCTTACAGCCCTTATATTAATAAATAAAAATAAAAACAACTGTAATTCGTTTTGTTTGCAAATAACTAGGTACATTGTATAAACAATACTTGATCCCTTCAATGATATTAACTATTAATTCTGCAGAGATGTTCCTTAAAATTATTTGGCGTCGCTTTAAATTTGCCGTGCGATTTTTGTCGTGCTTGATTTTCCGAGGTCATAGAGGAGAATGTCGTACTTTCTAATCTGAATAAAACATAGTTACTATAGTTAGTTCCTGAGACGCTTAGAGCGTTCAGTAAACAGGAAGAGAGCCATTTTATACATGAAGAAGAAGGAAGCTACGACACAAACACGGCGGGTGGCTTAATATCCCACAGGAATTGTCTGCAATTTCACTAGTGCGGCGTTACACGAGGACGCAAACAAAATATTATAA
The DNA here is from genome assembly GCA_907165275.2 of Zygaena filipendulae. Lineage (NCBI taxonomy): Eukaryota > Metazoa > Arthropoda > Insecta > Lepidoptera > Zygaenidae > Zygaena > Zygaena filipendulae. Next base: position 10,293,237 of record OU015656.1, on the reverse strand, counting down.
ACAGCCAATAAGAATAAAGAAGCCTTCGCGGACTACTGAATACACTTATACTGGTATTATACTTCACTGAAAATGGCGCTGTAACAATTTAATGTTGAGTGCAGTCTAAAGTGGCTATGAAATTGCTTTTGGCTTTCGGTATCGTCTCTACATAGAAACTTATTGAGTTTTTTTATCTAACTCTTGATAAAGTATATACTCGCGATTATAATACATAGATGATAGTGAAAATGCAGAAAACAGACGCAAAGTATGAACGCTGGTCTATCTATATATAGTTAAAATGAGACCTTCTTTCTTTAATGTCTACAATTATGCTTTGACCTCTAAAATGATGTATGATGTACCTCTGTATGATGTATCAATACAGAAGAAGGTAAACAAAATGATTATAAATATAAATTTCAATTCATTTTCACATTTTTATTTAATTTTTATTCGTACCATGACATATCGGAATAAAAGTGTAGCACTAATGCCCCATGTGTACAAGGCATAGGTTTTCAAAGCTAGGTTAACAAGCTAGTAGTACCTATATAAATGTTTTATATTCTTAGCATACCTACTTTTCTGGCTTAGCACACGCTAGTGTGGGTATCATTGCAGTGTAGGTAAAAAAGCATAATAGCCGATCGGATTCTATAATATTATAATTTTAGCTAGCACAACATTCAGGATAGTGAAATAAGTAATAATTAGTAATCATTAACTGAAAAACTTAACCCCATCTTTTTAAACTATCCTAGCTTGAAATGTTAGCTTATAAGCTTTTGCACTTGCTTACTAACCTAGAAATGAAGCTAGTTCTGTATATAAAAATACTCCTATTGTATAATATAACTGCACCATATGCGACAGTAAACAAACAAACAATCAGCGGGAACAGTAGTAACATCGGGCGCCGTCATCCGCACCTCATCAAAATATCGCGTTACCAAATCACAAATTCATTCCGGGACGCCAATTATCCGTGAGCGCTCATTTTCCAACTCATTCCCCGGTGTAATGATCACGTGGTGATTTTGACAGTTGCTCAGACCCCCGGCCCCGCTCTGTTGGGTGTTAGGTGCTGGTTTCACTGAGTGAACATTTTTCATGAAGAAACAGTGGAGTTTTTGCTTTATTGCGTTGTTATCTCTGCGGAATCCGAGTCAGCTAGTGCTCCATCCGTAAAATTTTGAAAAGCTAAATTAATTGTACAGTAGACATTCATTTTTGGCACTATGTAGGTAAATGTGTGAAATTAACTTTTATTTTCAGTGTAAGCGTGTATGAGTTTGTAGTTTTTTTTTCAGTTAAATATTAGTTTTTTTCATAGTTTTTGCCTTTTTTGTGATATTTGTAATTTTAATTTTTGATTACTCACCCCAGTTTTTATATCCTTCTGTCTACTTAATGGTTAACTGGTGGAAAATGCTGCAAGACTTTAAGTTCGCCATTTGTATTTTTATTTGTGTTTCAGGTTTGTATACAATAATAATAATTATTAGTCTTTTAAACACGCTTGGGTAACAATGTTTCACAGCTTTGTAGAATATAGGCTTGAGTTCATTACTTTGTAGTCTGATAAAACTAGATAAGGGTTTTAAAGAAGTCAGTTTAAAAGAACGTACCTATGGTCTAGATTTGATTTAAAAAAATAATTACTCATAACATCTTCGGCAACTGGCTTAAATGGATAAAAAATCAGAGGGTGCCAAACGCGTCGAATAAGTAATTTTAACAATAAGAATACCTAAGTAACCCTTGAAAGAATGATTTGATTGTTTTGATTTTAAATAATTTCTAGCGTGATTCGAAGCAATGAAATCTGTACCTAGACGGGGTGCCTACTACATTTTGGATTTGCGATGCGAATGCAAATGTCACTCGTTAACATGCATAGCGCGTAGTGAGCCGCCTAATTAGAAGCACTAGCTTCGGGAGGTTTAGCATCATTCCTTGATATTACTCCACCGGAAAATTAGACTATATTTTAAAAGCTTATTTCCAAAGTTACAATAATAGTATTGCTTAGTATCTTACTTAAGCGACTGCGAAAATGCAGGAGGTTAAGATTCGACACGGATGTATATTTTTATGTTTTTCCAGTCACTATTTTGCTCGGTATGAATAAAATTACCAAATTAATTTTTGACTCGCTGTTCCAGGCGGTTCCATCCATGAATTTGAATTTTGGGATTCAGGAGCTCTTTTTAAACGAATGGAACACGTAGATAAGGTCCACGTTTTTAACTGAATTTGACTCAACCACAACACGTAATGATGACGCTGAATCCATTATCAGCTCATTTTTCTTAGGAATTATATAGTAGGTACTACATGTAGTCAGTACTTACCATTTTAAGACGGCAGCAAGGAACAACAAAAATTGTATAAAATATTTTGCGATCATCGATTTGATGAACTACTAAAGTAGTTCGAAAAACGTAAAGTTTTTAAATAAATGGTTCAAAAAAGAAAACATCTTAAATGAGACATTAATCTATAATATAAAATGGTAAAGTTTGTGAATTGTGAGTTTGTGTCGTTGTAGGAGGTAATCTCTGGATCTACTGAACCGATTTTGACAATTCGTTCACTTATAGGAAACTACGGTAGTCCTGAGTGATATAGAGTACTTTTTATCCCGAAATTCCCATGGGAACTCCGAAATTATCGCGGGTGAAATCGCAGGGGACAGCTAGTATATCAGAAACTATATTAAATTATTAACAATAAAATAAAAAATAACGAGTTTGTTTATTTTTAAGTTTAGAATTTATTGAAGTGGCTGGTAGGGGACCGAAAGGCAGTTAAATTAGTTCTTCAAGCATCTGGATCCGACGGAGCAAGTTTCTGCTCCCCCATCCCCTCCCTCGCAGCCCACCTACTTTATAGAATAAACCCCCACAGCATTCGCCAGCGAAAGGGGCATACATTAAAAGTTTAACGGCGAAATATCAACATATCACAAAAAATTCTAAGCGAAAAACTAGCGAGACTTTCCGATATAAAAAAAAGGTTTGTTTTAACGTCTGGAATGCATTATTGGGTGGATTTCTACATTTTTCGTATTCTATTTTTTTATTCAAGCTCTTGTAGGTACAGAAGTCAAACCAGCGCACGTCGTTATAAAGATCACATATATTTTATTTAAGATATTCGATTGAAAACACATACCTATATAATGAGTTACTAAATTTAACAACTAGCTGATGTTCCCTGCTTTTTCACCTGCGTGAAATTCGAAGATCCCGTGGAAATTTCAGGATGAAAGTACCCTATGTCACTTATTTTTAAGTTCATATATTACTAACCAAAAACTAACAAAAAATAAAATCTTTTCTCGGTTTAATAATAAGTAGTTAATTATTAGGACCGATTAACAGTTTTTTGATACCCATCGTAGAAACTCTGCTTATAGTTAGAGACTAGATGGCGCCGCGCGAAAATGTCTAAGCATTGTAATTTTTTTATTTTATTTCTTTACTAGTTCTTCCCGCGGTTTCACCCGCGGTAATTTCGGAGTTTCTGCGGGAATCACGTAAGTAAAAAGTATCTTATTTCCTTCTCTGTATCCCTGACAACGTGCATGCAAAATTCCACGATGATCGGTTGAGCGGTTAAGGCGTGGAAGCATAACAAACAAACAAACTCACTTTCGCATTTATAATATTAGTAATTATATTATCAGCAACACTAAGACGTAGGTAAATCACGTATAAGTTGTTTGAATTGTGTACCTAATCTCCGGCCGATAGAAGGGGTCAATAATCTTACCATAATACTATAGGATACTTTTATATTTTTTTAGTTTCAAGACTGCATTATGAAAAAAATTATTGAATTTTTTAACTTTGGAATCTAAACTTACAGGAACTCATAATGCGCTATTAAGTAGTAATTCCAGCTGATGCATGGCATGCGTAATTGCATTCATGCTTATATTCTGTAACTATACTGTCTGTAATTTAATGTATTCAAATACGCCCCTTGTATCGCCAATTCGGTAAATTTATAGCTCACAATGAAATTGTGAGGGCTCTTAAACCGAACATATTGGTATTTAAACTATTTCGCTGAAGTAATTGACTTTCGACGGATCCTCCTACGCAGTAGGTAGGTATTATAAGCTAATCTACATTTTCAAATACAATGTTTAATGTACTAACATGCGCGGTGATGGAACGACCAGTTTCACGAGACACTTGCATCACGTTTATTGAGGTATCGTTGGGATCTGATCATCAGGGTCTCTTTGGGCTGGTTCGCTTGTTGAAGCACCAAACATTGCTGTCAGTGTTAGTAATTAAGTTATAGAGCAGACGAAGGGTTGCGAGTGATGCAGAAGAGGTGATCAGTACTTGTCAATAGCGAAGACGTTAGGTGCTCATTTTTTTCAAATGTTACTGTTATAGTTATATATACAATACAATTACGAAAAATGTCACATTCATTAGATGGCAATTATATTTCAGAACTAATATTATGTAATTGATGGTATTTATTATGTGAAGTAGGTAAATATAAAAAAAAAACATAGATACGACAGTCGAACATGGAACCCCAGTCCAATTAAGGGATAAACTTTCATGAAATACGCAAAATCATCATCAAAACTTTTTCATCAGACTGCATTTAATTTGTAAAATAAATAATTGATAATTCTACGAATAAGCAGAGAATGTCAGCAATTACATAATTATATGTATAATATGTACATACTTTGTGCGTCCCGATATGCAGTGGAATGAAAATTTGCAAGATTTTGGCGATCAAAGAAATTATGTAGAATATGAGCCGATAGAAATTTACGCTTAATAAAGTTCTCAACGTCATTAAGTGTTTTTAATTTCGTGAAAATTAACAAAATGTGCAATTCAATTTGAAATAGGGTCGTACGCAAATTAGTGAAGCATCTTCCACGTGATCCCAGCCCCTTTTGTCAATTATAATAATTAACTATGAGAGGAAGTGACCTCTTGGGCTATGGGCGAGGGGCGGAACTTGGTTATAGGTATATCACGACCATTTGAGGAGATTGATTGTAACAAGACAACCGACTTAGAGAAGTATTAGGAGCTCATGTTGTTTAGAAAGTTTACATAAAAGGCCATTTGTAAGATTGATAGTGTGTGAGGTAGACTATTCAAGACGATACCTAAATAGAGATATTAGGGAAGCAAAGGAGGGTTCAACAATAAATCGGTCAAATTCTTATGGCATAAAAAAACAAGAAGGTTTACTAAATATACCTTTCGTAGCAAAAAATGTGGCAGGTAATAAATTTTGGCTACGAGGAATTTTTAATTTTAATTTTATTTGTACATATAGGTAGGTAATATTGAAATACATAAAATGAAAGAAAAAAAAAAGGGTCGTAATTACACTCGTAATTAATGCATGTAATTTTTTCATGCCCAAGAGAAACGGTTCAGCAACAGCACGAAAACAAAGGCAATAATAATAAATACAATATAATAAATTCCCGAACTGAAAATTAACAATTTGAGCGACCGTAGTAGCATTTGAAAGTTCTGCGTTGCGAGCAAAACTGAAAGTCATTATTTCGCCTCACCGTTTCGCTGCCAGACGGGCAAATATTTGCAAGATAAAGTTGGTTCATTATAATTTTTATTTTCCGTTTTACGATGTTCAATGTGATTGAGTCTAAACAAGAGGAATGAATGACTTCAACTGGAGAACTCGGTCCAAACAACCACCAATAAACATTCACAGATCGATGTTGGTTCCTTAAGTGGAAAACTTGAGATTGGCGAAGCAAAGAGCGCTTTTTTTCCCCACAAATATTTCGGTCTAGACCACTTAATGAGTTATATTTTATTTAGAATTTATTTTCAATGAATTTGCAAAATTATTTATGATATCTCGAATGTTTATCGGTTCTTTGTTCTCTATTTATTTCGAAAGAAATATAGAATAAGCACATTTTACTATGAATTTCAATTTCTATCTACTAAGAGATGTCTGTTGACTTTAAAACAATAATATGGATTGTATGTATATCTATAGTGCCCGCGTTCTCTCTGCACAATAATATCATATATCTTGTAAAAGGTAACATAGTACCTACCTTTCATCCGTTATTAAGATAATTGGTCCATAAATATTTTAGTACTAACTACTGTGTTCAAACGGTATGTTAAATAATTTCTGGATAGTAATTTTGTAATTTAATGACCACTTCGGATAATCGAGTAGTGAGATATCCGGTCATTACGTTTGTAACCCAAGAATAAAAAACTATACTATACTATATAATATACTAAAAAACTGTACAATCTTTAATATTCAACACTAAAGTAGGTATAAATATAGATTAGGCACTCAAATTCGAATTTTGTATTTATTGTCGTTATATCATAAAATCTCTTTACATTTTAGCTTCAACTTTCAGTTGAAACATGAATAAATATTAAAATTATTTTAATTAAGAGTATCCTGTAATTATCGTAGATAGTAGATACCATTATAAAGTGTAATTGAATATGGCCTTAGTTATATTAAAATAAACCGTTTCAACTAGAGTTTAATTAAATGCACTCAGATCTTAATTGAATTGAACAAAAACTTATTAATTTATGTTATTCAATTAAAAAATATCGTAAGTAGTTCTAGACGTCTGCGATTTCTAAATATTCCTCCCTTGTCCCCAGAGGGTTTCGAGCAATTATTGTAATGAAATGCATTAATAGTTATGACAGTGTTAATGGGTATGAAGTTAGGTAGGTATATAATATGATGACGTGAACTTTAGCCCATTGTCTTGCTTCTCAAGATGTGATAAGTGTTAATGGCCTCTTATTATTTAATGACTGTTTTGAATACAATTCGTCTTGTAATATGCCCTTTAAGTATTGGAGAGGTTTTAATAGGTAATTAATTTTTAATAAAGATACAAATTCGAATCATATCGGCATCATATTAAAGACGAGACTAACCTAACCAAACCTACATAAAATATGAGGTTCACAGAAATATCATAAAAGAGAATGTGAGTTTTTGTCTAGTTTTCTCCACTCTTATTTTGAAAGCAACATAGTTATGTGGAAAAAGAAATGCGTGTAAGTTTTACCATCTAAAACACTACAATTTATAAGAAAGGAAACGTCTTCGAATTCGTCCACCCGACTAGACCGTATCCCTTTTATTTCGTATTTCACTCTCGTCACAGAATCGGAATCAAAGGAAACTCGATTTGTTGGGCCCGTGCGTCAACTCGTAACAAATAAACAAGCCGAACGGCGATGTAGCATTGCGAAAAACAGTAGAGAAATGGCACAATACTCCACAGCATAGTTTTAACATATGCAGTGCAGGTAAAGAACGGCCCCGTCCTAACGAAGAACGCGCGGTCGTTGAATACGTGATGCCGGCTGGTTGAATTTTTATAGTTTGTATTTTTTGGGTGGACGCCGCGTGCCGCTTAAACAAAACATGGAAATTAAATAAGAATTAGGCCCTTTTTCCACGAGCCATCGAACGACACGATTTGTAATGGCGACAAATACCAAACGACCATGTTTCAATGATCGACGATTCCATAGCAACGACTAGAACGCGTTCACCAAACGACGAACGAGTGTTGTGGCTTTTCTTGTTTTGTCGTAGGTGCGGTCTATCTATTGTGAGAAAGTTACAGCAAAAACCTGTAAGAATTTATAGCCAATAAACAGTTGCAAAACGTGTACCTATCGTGCTTAGTAATATGACCTTATTCTATGGTCGTGCTGTGTAGTGTGGTAATGTGGGTATAATCGATTCATAAAAATGTAGGTATAGCATAAGGAATCGTCACTGCGTTTTGTCGTGCGCAGTCGCTCGTGGAAAATCTGCTTTAGTTGCTTTCGGGTATAGAAGGCGTGCCGAGTGCACGCGCTCGCTGCTCCAGCTGCCTGTCAGTAGCCATTTTGTTTATCCCGATAGTGAATTGGTTCTCGACGAGAAAATTTAACTCCACAAGGTTGATTCTTGCTTTTTATTAGATAAGCTTTTAGATAGCATTAGGTTGTAGTTTTTTTTTAGCGGGACTTTTTTAATAACAATAATTATAATGATTAATTAGGCCTCTTGTGCGTTAAGCATAATTATTGGGTTGGAAAATAAATTACTTACCTTTTTCTCTTCTTTTCACACGAAACATTGTCACTGGCAGAATTATTGTGGCGTTTACAATTTAGAGAACAACAAGAAGAGTGTGGTAGGTAGTTACTTTGTTAGGCATTTCTTTATGGTCAAGTCGAAAGTAAAAGTGCTCTTACATGAAATTTTTCTAAGCTATAGCATGTCCGGCGATACCCGCCAAGTCTAGTGAAAACACTAGTAAAAATAATTTTCACTAGGTTGTGTGTGTCACGACTTCTTGGAGATATTTTTTCTCTACTGGTAAGGTTTAAATCAAAATATAGGCTACCTATAGATACTAGGGCCCTTATTAACTATGACCAACAACATTCCATGCCCATAACGCGCGTTCCAAAAACACAAGTCCAAACGTTTCACAGCCAAAATGTTTGAAATTAATCAATTCTTGTTACAAATCCGGTTACGTAAGCGAGAAAAGTGGTTTTTGTGTGATGCTCATTTACAGTTAAGTAGTTTACGCATAACCACAAACAAATAAAATCTAAAAAAATATATAACATATATAGGTAGGTACTTACTATAATATTATGATATTTTGTCACTTATTTGCATCCCCTCTATATAATTTTGTTCACCTATTTTCATTCCACAGATACCTACCACTGAACACACGTTTATATGTACCTAGTATGTAGCACGAATGTAGCAGTTATTTTAGAAACTTTTCAAAAAAACGATATCTAAAGTCGATAATGACGTTATAACGTGATGAACATAGCTATAGCTCGCAGCATATAAATATAATCCCAATGAAGTATTAGTATGGTGTCAGCAAATAAAAAGTTCGCAAGACAATAAAAGTAATTTGAAAACGTAATTTCAAAGTTGGACATTGCTTAGGTGTGTGTAAATCTTGGGAGTCGACAAGAGTCGTAAATAAAACCCGGTCGCCGCCGGCCAACACGACTGGAAATTACCTCTGAAATACAGAACTTTTAATATGGCTGTGAACGTAATCCTTCATGACTGTAATATAAACGTTGATAGAATAACATTTATTTTGTAGGTATGATACTACATTATAATATACGCCAGCAGATGTACCTACAATTCTGGATATAAATCTAAGGATCTCGATGTTGATTGGTCATGCGCATCCGATATCTTCAATCTTCATGAGATGGTCGGTTCACCTCGCGAAAGTTTTGCCCACACTACGACTGTGGGTTCGTGGGCTCTAATCGAGAGCTTTTTAATCTCAACGCCCACGGCAGAGAAATGTCCGCCGTTCACCTCCACTAAGCTTTTCTTTGAGCTACGTTGAGTAGGATTCATACAATACTGGATGAAATTGATCATTTTGTACTGACATAGTAAACCGTTATGATAATTTTCTTTTTTCTAATAACTATACCTAGTGTTTGTACAGAACTTAATCAAAAGTATTGCAGAGTAATTATTTACTTTTATACAAATTGGCTATAAAAACAAAGGTTTGCTAAAGTGTCTATGATATTTGTAAATCATTAGATGATAGTAAAATTCTGATTCGAAGCTTTCATTTCGTGATAGGTACATAGATTTGAATGGTTGGCTTGCTATAGGTAGGTACCTACTATTTATCTAAAGTTTCAAGTTATCCGATGCGTAAAGTTTGCATTGAATGCCTGCCAGATATTAAACCTCGCAGACTAAGTAGGTACTTACAGGCACATAAAATTAAAATGCTGCTTTTAAAGTTCATCACACTCTTTATCCGTTTCAATAAAATACGTTTCCTATCCCGTCTTCAAACAAAGCCGGCTGCGTCGGCGACGCTCGGATGCTCCCCAGATTTGCATGTAATTATCATTTTTGATTCGTTCTTCTTTTGTGTAAATACTCATCTGGAAGGTAACACCGTAAATGACATAATGCGGCGAAAGATATGCTGAATTATTTATACGTTAATACGTTCCGGGAACTTCGCATCACATCCACTTTGACGGCGCATTACGCCCGAACGAATATTACTTTTGAGGATTTTTGTTGCTTAAATAAATTATTACATTTGACTAAGAACAGGGTTTTAATGAATTTTGAGTGGGACGCTTGTGGGGTGTAATAAGATTAACCATTTCGTTTTGTTGTTTTAAAAGACATAAAAGGGAATTCGTTTAATACTAGGCACGTCATCAATGAATACAAATAAGTATTGTAACGTGGTGCTAACGCCCATGGAGGTAGTATGTTCTTTTTTTCATCTAAATTCAAAATTTATTTTTCTTGGGCGTCGGCGTTATTGTTTTGTTTCTCTTTCGGATTCTTTCACGCTGCGTAAAGCAACTACGCCGTGATTAAATTATATTCTAAATACATTAAATAAATATATTATATCTAATCTTACAAAAGGAAGCTGTACACTCAACAGGTATTTAATATTTTCGTTTATACATTATATTTTAATATTTGTAAGCCTTGATCCAGGTCTCATGTAATGTTTTTATATCACTCACTGGTCGTTTGTGATGTGGCGTGAGACCTGGATGGCTGTCGGCAGGAATTTCATGTTGACAAATGATTCCAGCTTCCTTCTTCGGATATCGAAACCACTTATTCTTCAACCTATCTACAATCTTTACTTGAAAACTGGATCTTCTGCTATTCCTGTTCCTTCTTCCTCCTGATCTTCGCATCCTGGCCGACGCCACTGCAGCTTCGGACTCTACGTCTACCACGGATCGCGAAGGCCAGTGATTGTTTTGTATATATTTAAACTTCCTCTTAGATTCTGTACTGATTACACAAAATTATAAATTTATGAACCGTGTTTTTCTCACGACCCGCTTCAGTATAAAATGACTCTTTAGAAAGGTAGCAAGGCAAAATGAAACAGAAATTTTATTTTTACTCTTTGGAATAGTATAGATGTCGCAGTCATCTGGTTGAATCCGCTATTTGATTGTATGACTAGCGCGTTCATTGAATGACTGACATTTAATTGAATTAGGTACTAAAGGACGATAGGATGGTAATGCACGATAGGATAGGTAGTCCACGCATACAAAACTTTTTTTCTTTGGCGCATCGCCGGCCGCTGCCGCGGCACGCTCGCTATGCTCGCTCGTTCGGCTCGCGCGACTTGGGTCTTGGTCACCAGTACAAACCTAACCTAACCAACAAAAGTAAAAAAGTTCATTCAATTAAAAGTCGTCATTCAATGAACGCGCTAGTCATTCAATCAAATAGTCAGATTCAACCAGGTGACTGCGATATAGATATAAGGTACTTTCATCTTGATACAAAGAGATCTAGTGGGAATTGCGAAATTAGCGCGGGTGAAACCGTAGGGGACTATCTAGTTTTAAAATAAAATTTAATGTATATTGAGTCTTTTAATATAAAAGGCAATGAAATTTACGTTTAAATAATCTATACTATAATATATTATAGTATAGATAGTTATAGTATAGTCTTTTATAAAAGAGTGGAATCCGCGATTCGGTATTTTGAATATTTTTAACAAAAATTTACAGGGGGCGATAAAAGAAGAGTAACCAACCACAAAAAAAAGTTTTTAAAATTCATTTCTGTCTGTCTGTCTGTTTGTGATTATCTACGAATCTACTGAACGGATTGAAATGCGGTTTTCAAAGGTAGATTAAGTTTAGCCTGGAGCTACATATAAGCTTTGTTTTATTAAAATTGGATGTCGGGAAAAAAAAAAGTTGTTGTAAGTATAAAAACTTTTCACGCGGGTGAAACCGCGGGGCACAGCTAGTGTTCAAATAAATACGATTGCCATAAACGAAATAATTAAGCATTTTAGAATTTACCAATAGATTTATTTAATATTTGCTTATTTTGCATGGAATTTAATAATTATTTTGTAATTCGTGTTGATTTTTAACGTTTAAATCGTATCTTTAGACTCATATATCATATATACGTATATATCGATATCCTCCAAGTTTGGCGTTTTCATTTAGAATCATTGTAACATTGAACGTTGCGTTTGACACGAAAATTATTTGTTCGGAAATGTTGAAGCCATTGGCAACGAGTCCCAAATTGATTTGGACGTCAAAACGTTACGGTTACTGTGTGTGATAGGTGCTTAAATAATAAACAAATACTTAGAGTAGGCAAAAAAAACTTTTTTATAGATATGTAGGTATTACGATCCAACTTTACTTTTAATGAATATTGAAGATGTAATCACTTAGGTAATTTGACTTTTTAGTGGTGGAACTATCGCGTAGCAGCCTCAAGTAAAATTGTACTAAAACTAAGCAACGTAATTCATAAGTGGTTTTCTCACGATCTAAAACAATTTCCCATCAACCTCAAATATTAGGTACCTTTAGTCAGAATCGCTCGTTCGTTAAAAATTGATTATTTACGATTTTTATGAAGAAGTAAAGTTTGTAGGTATGTTGTGTTTGGAGTTGTTGATCTGATTCTAAAAATTATTTCAGTGAGCCTCAGCATACTTTTAATCCCGATACAAAGAGTCACCAAGGGATTTCAAAAAACGACGAGGGTGAACGTGAGGGTAACGTTTGCAATATATACCTACACTCAATATATAACTCCTGATATCGACTAGTTAGGGAATGGCTTTAACATTTTCTTTTTAATATCAGATTTCTTGCTACGTAGGTATTAGAATAGAAAAATAATTTGAAATAATTTAAATTGATCCAATCACTATTTGTCTGTATGTTGCTTAATTGTATACTTATAACGTTTATCGAAGCAATATACCGTAAGCCCGTGCTACATCGGAAGTCGACTGCGCAGAAAACTATATTTTACGATTTCCTCTCATAAAAGTATCGCTCTATCGAACTGTTAGTTCGAATAAAATTTGTTATTTATGGCACTTGTTAGTTGTTTTTAGAAATATGACGATAACGTATTGTTACATTATCACTTTATAGCTGGCGCCAACAAGTTAGCTGCGCCCCGCAGTTTCAACCGCATGATTTCCTAAACTCCCGCAGGAACACTTCCCGTGTATTTTCCAAAATTATTTAATACAAACCTTGTCCTGACAATTAATATATAAAATAAATCAATGAAATCGGTAAGTCCGCACTCCATATAACCGTGAAGTTATGACTATGTTGAAATAATAACTTATACCTAACTATGAAAGTAGCCTAGACCGTTTAGGTATGGACTATAGACGAATGCATGACTGACTCTATGTAGACCTGTAGAGTGTAGACGAACGGATTGAAGTTTGCAAAGACAAATACAAGTAGTCAAATTGCTCTCGGTTCGATTCTTGTTTGAATATTCAGAACATATAAATGAATTTGCCAAGACGTACCTATACTTAGTAGATAACTTTCACAAAATTATTCATGATATATTTTGAAACAACATTGTCTGCCAAAACATCAAAACAGCATTTTCGACTTTGTGACTTAGGTACCAGCTGTTCCCTTGCAGTGAACCCACATGAATTGCCGCACTCCCTCGGGAACTCTAAAAATTATCCTATGCCTTATCTTAAGATAAGATCCTATGTCACTCAGGGAGACCGTGGCTTCCTATCAGTGAAATAATTTTTACTTAGAGGTCCAATAGTTCCAGAGATTACCCTCTACATCCAAGCTTACGAATTCAAAAACTTTTATAGAAAAGAAAACCGAAAGCAATAAATAAACAAATATTCAAATAGCCCAGTTAACCTAAAGCCAGAAAAATTTTCCGCGCGATATACAATTTCCGTAACGCGTTGACATTGTACGTGCTACTTTAACAAAGGGCCAATCCATGTGGAATGACATAGGCTGACGGGATCCAAACTGCCGTCACCGCGGCAGCACATTATAGCAAAATGCCCTTAACTCGATTCGTTCATATAATATTCATGACGCGGTGCAATCTTTCAAAAATTGACACCTTTCCCGCCCCATCGGGACCCTCTCTCTGGTCGAGACTCGAGAGCCGGGGTGGAACATTGGATGGAACAAGTTTTTTGTATTTGCTACGGTGAATAAATTACGATGGACACAATAGGTAGGTAAATCTTTTACGACTTCGCTAATTTATACGTTTCGAACACGGAAGGTTGAATGGAAAATGAAATATCGAAGTAAGTATAGGTTAGCAAGTACACGTGTTTCTTATTTAATGATTCAATCAAAATACTCAAGGTGTAAGAGGGTTCTTCAGTGCCATAAAAAAAAAAACTTAAGACCACACTTGTTTTTTGACGGATTTGATTAAAATCCTGAAGTTGTTTTTCAAACTACATTAAAAATTATTTAAGTACCTAAAAGGAATGAAAAAGCAAACTTCACAAAATAAACGTACAGTTTCATAACTACAAGGCAAGTGATACGTGATACATTGAAGATATTGGTCAACACCGGGGGTTGGATTTGGTAAATTTTTAGAGGGTTGACCTAAGTACACATTACTTAGTAATAAAGCTTTAAAACAAATAGCGACCTCCCGAGAGACTCGATGTAGAGTGGAGAGGATACCAAATAATGTGGAGAGAGGAGAGGTGAGGAGAGAAGGGCCTTGCCTCTCATTTCACCTAAATAAGGTGAAATGAGAGGAAAGGCCCATCCTGCGTCATCTCCCAACAGTAACTCGAGTCGATTGTTTGGACAACCGACATAGATTTTTCCACTTGATTGTCTGATTTGATTTACTCGACAGCGTTCTTTGGGTTTCTTGTGTACACACTTGGATAGTTGGGTCCAAATTAAATTTAGTTTTTTTTTATTGAACCTTATTTCACTGGCATTAAGACCATATCGTAGATATTATTGATAAAGCTTATTACAAAAATCAATGCAAAAATTTTATACAAACGGGGGAAATTGTAATGAAATTAAAAGGATGGTCTAGACACACACCATAAATTAGGGTTTACCTTTTGAATCTGGATTAAAAGAGACTAAGTGGGAACAGAAACGCTCCCTAGATACTCATTAAAACAGTTGAGTATAGCTTATACGCGATAAGCTTTCAAACAAATTAATATAAAAAACAGGTGATCATTTTATGTATAGTATAATAGTACTATAATATAGAGTACCTAATCTGTAACATGAAATCCTAATACGTTTTGAAAAAATATAAGTAGTTTTTCTAATGATTTGCGCCTTTAGCGATTGAAAGGTGGTTGTTAACTTAGGAAACCGAAAATCATAACAAAAAGCTGACATTATTCTAAAAGAACTTTCGCAAAGTTTTCCCGCTGTTTTCCGACAGCGTCGTCTTCAGTCGACAACCGTTTCAAATCTCTTGTCATTGTCCACTTGTCATTAAGTTTTTGTCTTCTCTCCCCTACGACAATGGGAGACGTGGCTTATGTCATGAGTGACACTGTGCTAGTCTTCCGCAAGCATAATTTTATATTTTAGGTAGGTATTTTTTTAAATGATAGTTAATTTTTGCAAGTATTCGACATAATGTTAAACGTATATGTCAGATTTTTTGAAATGGCGATAGCGCATACCCTAAATTAACATACAGCTGCCCTATATCTCAGAGTTCAAATTTAAATTTAAATATACTTTATTCTCCAGGGAATCTCAAAATTCATGCGGGCAAAGTCATGTGCAACAGCTAGTGCACGTTAATGCGTCTCCAGAGTTTATATGCTCCTCATATTTTAATATTGTAGAGTCCTCAATTTACTTCTAATTGTATTTGACTTTATAAACTGTAAAGAGGTAAAGAAAGAAATTAAATACCTGCTTGAAAAGTCATTTAATTCATATTTGAAAGGCCCAAATTTATAAATTAGTTTGATAATATTGTATTTTTTAACGATGCAATAAAGCTATGATTTTCTAAAATCAATTACTACGTATATTATGTATGTATACCTACGATATTTCGTAAAAAAACAAATAAATGAGGTATATAAGTGGTTGCGTTGTGTTGTTTAAACTCGACGACCGTGTGTCACAGCTAATAAATCCTAGGCGGCGACAAATGGATGCGGATTGACGTCACATTTATATCGCTGTCACAAACTATAATTGTGCTGATTTATTAGTTCCAGACAGCACAAGGAAATGCCATTATAATGGAAACATACCGCCAAAAGACATTGTGCTCAATTCGTAATATGGCTGATATTTTATACTTAACTACTCTTATAAAAAAATATTAACATGTAAATTATATTCAGCTGCAATTACTTTGTTTTACCGTAGGGCAGCCGCACTGCCCTCCTTATTGCTAAAGCAGTAGGTACTCGCGGTTTTTATTAAAACTTATTTCTTTATATTACCTAACCATGAAATCTCTGTTACAAATAAGAAAAACCTTGTAAAATATTTTTGTTTGATTTATCTCCTTATCTTTGCAAAAAAGTGAAAATATTAAAATGTCGATTACTGCAAGTACAATTAGCAGGGCAGCGCAGGGACCAGGTGGCGCTGTGTGAAAATGTCCAAGTATTATTAATAATACTCGTATCAAGTATGCAGAATGTCTCATTAAGCTATATTATGTGAATATCTCTATCTATGGCGGCAGTACGTGAGCGTGCACGTAGTAGGTAATGTAGAGGCAGCGAGTGGCGCCGGGCGGTCCGCACTAACTAGATTACCTGGCACGCGCGCCGCATCGCAATGGGATAGACTTTTGCACACTATTTCATAAAGTCATTAATAGATAATTCGTTATTGGGTACGTACTGTGCTTATTCAATTTTCTTTCCGAAATGCCAAGACACTATGGAGAAGTTTTTGAAAGAAACCGTTGGCGTCGGCTACGTCGATTATTTTCGTATTGTTATAAGATTATTTATTTAAGGTGTATTTTGTTGAGTATTACCTACATGGTATCACAGTGTTGTTGTCGACATTAAAGTGTCGCAGCGGAGATTTTTTGTGTGATTGTTTGACTTCAAAAAAGGTTAGGTTAGGTTCGCACAGTTGACTAAGCAGCGCGAGCCGTGTGAGCGAGCGTAGCGAGCGTGCCGCAACAGCGGCCGGCGATGCGCCAAAGACAAATAAATAGTGAATAATCATCATATTTGTCTCCATTTTTCCTATGTTGTACAATCCTAACCTAACGTAGAATGATACTCTAGCAGGATTATTTTTCACAGGAATATGTTTTCCTGCAATTATGATTGTGATATTGTGCTAAAAGATGGCGCTGCTTTTGATTGCTTTCCCAATTTAGTTTTTAAAATATCCCATAAAATTTTATAAGCGTGAGTACCTACATCAGGCAATAATAGAACAAGGAAAGATGCAGAGTAGCTTGGGAACATTAAAAACGTTATTAAAAGTACAAGATGTCGATTAGTGCGTTTAGATAGCAGTTGTAAAACTAAGATGATGGCGCCTTTAATGGTGTCTGCGCGTATTCCACCCTTATTATCTATTTACTACCCGCATTTTATTATTGGGGTTAAGACGGTACGGAACTGGATATAAAGCTGTAGTAAGGAGGGTAGGCGGAGCTAAGGGCAAGTGAGATCGGACGGTCGTTAAGGGATGCTTTTACGACTATCAAACGATACTTTGCGAGATAGTATCCGGTAGTTATCGTTGATGCTACAATCTATATTTAAATAATAATATTTTTTAAATTAACCAAATATGTATAGGTAGAGCTTAGTTTTTGGATCGAATGTCATTATTTCGGTTTAATTATTGTATATTATAAAAAAAAAAAACATCGAAATTAGGTGTGTCTGGGAGTAACCTTGTCATTTCTTGCAACATTAAAATTAGAATAGAATGAACTTTATGAGTCGGATCTTTCGACGTTTCCATATAACCACATTTAAATTTTAAGACGTTTTAATGTTTTTATAAACTGTTAATAAACTGTTATAGATTAACATATTATAGATACTAGTCGCTCGAGTAAAACTGCGGGAAAAAACTAGTAGGTAACTACTTATTTAATTACAATAAACACATTTGTATTGAGTTGAACAAACAGTATAAAATAAATACTTATAAATAACTTCAGTGGATAACGTTAAGAGAAACGTGTTCATTAACAGAGACCCTAGAAGCGCTACAAAGCGCTAGATGTTCAAAAATCTTCGCGGTACGTGCTCAAGTGGCTAGTCGCCGTTTTAAGTTAGCTGTGTTTAGTTTTAATGAACACAAGTCCTCGTTTACTTTCGAGCTTCAACGAATCAATAAGTTTCTTCAACTATTGTTTAACCTGATTTTTTGGGTACGATAAAGACAATCATTTTTGATGGAAATTAACGAAAGTAATGCTATAAAGGTACCATGCATAATCCCAACCTAACATTACAAATGCAAATGTAGCGTAGAAGTTGTTAGGGGTATACAGAAAAGGGCTTGGGGTACGTTTTATATCGGGATTCTCGCGAGATTAACGCAAGTGAAACCGCGGGGAACGTGTAGTTTTACTAAAATATTGCATAATCACACGCATAAGTTAAAAAATCTACTTACTAGCTTTTTCCTATACAATTTTCTCGTATGAATTTTGTTTTTCTCTCGGGAACTCTTTAATGGAACGTGAAAGAGGGTATACCTACTTAGTCCTTATCCCTATAAGGGGTACCTACCGGACCTAAGTAGGTACATGGTAAGTTTCAACCCATGATCCGCGTTCAAACAGACAGATAAACAAGTAAGGGTTTATGCTTATCTAAAAATTCTTACATAAATAAAAATATATCTGCACATTCGTTTTTAAATCTAGAAGACAATATTTAGTTAGGATGTTAATAAATTACTCCCACTCCCACAAAACATGTTATAAAAGTATCGTGATTATTCAGTGAACGTTTTTAATTAAAATGAATCGCGCAAAGCTTGCGACAAACCATAAAATTTTACAACCCTTTAATAAGACGTAAAAATGCTATTACGATTTTAATAACGAATATTAAACCATTAGTATTGAGACCGCTTGATATTTTCAAACACTTGTTTTGTGCTGGAATAAAATATGTGTTTTCGTATTCTTCTTTTGTAATTAATTTTAATTCTAAATATTGTATTAATTAATCGCTTAGGTTGCTTATTGAGAAAGAATAAAAAGAAAAAGAAAAAAATAAAAAATAAAAAAACATACGCGTCAAATTGAGAACCTGGGAAGTCGGTTAATAAACACAGGATAACTTGTACAATGTACATATTTAACTTGCCTATTCTAATATTTTTGAAAACATTTTCATTGGCAAAATTATTGCGATAGACCGCGATATATATACGCCTTAACTGAAGAACACTTGATTTTATTATTAACTAGCTGTCCCCGCGGTTTCACCCGCGGTTATTTCGGAGTTTCCACGGGAATTCCAAGATAAAATATAGATATAATCTTTCTCATGAATCTCTATCCTCTATCTATTGGTGAAAACTGCATGAAAATCCGTTTGCGTAGTTTTAAAGATCTAAGCATACCTACATAGGGACAGACAGACAGCGGGAAGCGATTTTTTATACTATGTATATAGTGATGATGGATTCTCAAAATTTATAGTCACGTATATACGCGGCATGTAAATACTTCACTAAATATGACTGTGAACCATAACATACTATAGCTCTATAAATAACGTAACAGTAAGTATAGTAGGTACCTAGGTAATTTTAACGTCGGCAAAAAAGTTCATCGTTTTTTGTCACCCTCTTAGAACTTTAGCTGTAAAATCAGCGAAGCGTTCGAAGATAAAACATTGTCTATTCGTACTTATTTTTGAAATATATGAAAAGTTAAAATAAACTTATTTTTAATTTTTCGGTGACTAATATTTTAAGTAATTTTATTAGTTTTAAACGCGAAAGTGTGTGTGTATGTTTGTTACTAAAGGAAATAAATTTCATGAAATTTGGCATAAAGCAAGTTAGTAATTACTTTAGACAGGCCCTGAAATAGGACATCTCGTAAAACGTATAGTGCCCGAAAAATCCTTAACTTTACGGAGTTGACACCGCGGCTAACTGAAGTAATACTTTTTTCAAAACTAGCTGTGCCCCGCGGTTTTACCCGCGATAATTTCGGAGTTCCCTCGGGAATTCCGGGATAAAAAGTACTGTACCCCTGACAACGTGCATGCCAAATTCATCCAAATCCGTTCAGCCGTTTTTGCGTGATTGAGTAACAAACATCCACACTTTCACATTTAAAATATTAAGTAGGATGACCAGCATTTTTTTTTAATATCTCGAGTTCCTGATGGAATTTCGAAAAAATTAAAACATGAGTATCTAAGTTATAGACCCTTAGCAATAAAAAAAAAACCGCATTCATTTTGGTGCAGCAGTTTTTACGTAGCACGAATACAAATATACATCCTTACCATTAAACAGACTCGCACTGTTTTTGCCCAATGACAAATTAATTTTCTTGGTCCGTTTATTTACAATAGAGTTAATAAAATTCTTAATGCAGTATCGTTGACACGGTTCAAGCTGAAAACATCTATTCGTTCTTGAATGCTCACTCTTGACTACAAAAGTAGTGAACTACTGTTAGAAACAAGCTAAATGTAGGAACAAACACATTAAACAATATTTGGTGGGGAAATATGTATATATGTCCACAACACACAAACTCACCCTCATATACTTAACATTTAACACTCTTACTCTTTCTTCTTCCTTCATACGCTTACACTCCCACACACGCACACACCTTCTCTCTCTCTCTCCCATACTCATACGCACCCACACACACACGCGCGCGCACACACACACACACGCGCGCACACACACACACACACACTGACGTCTGACCCTTGACCTAGTTCATCAACAGTAGGAGTGGAAGGTCCCTAGGCTCTATGATACAAGCTCGCTTAGTTTAGAGCTCAGGTCACCCACCTATAAATGTTATCGATAAAAAGAGTTAAAGCTAGATCAGGAATAATAGGACCCTTGGTATTCCCCAAGAAGGAATAAAAGAAAAGATGAATGAATGCTTGAACTGGAATGAATGAGTATAGTAGATAAGGGCTTTGATCATGTCAAAGGGCTAGGCATTATAATAAAAAAAAACCTAACTTAGCATGTCGATTGATTTACTCGTACATTTATATATCTATAATATAATATATAAGTAATTCTATGTAATAGGTTTATACCACGTTTGCTTGGTCAAGTAGATCAAGTAGATCTGTGTGTTATGATGTGAAGAACGGCGCGAAATTACAGTTGGTGGTGAGGATACACGAACCCAAGGGCTCGACTATGTTCACGACGCACTCGGTCTATTTAGCATGACTTGAAATTTTTGTGCTCACTGTCATTCTATGCCTAATTAATTGAACGAGTTGACCGCTTTTGCTATATACCTACCTGTTTTGTTTTTATTTCATAATCACATTTATTTTTCATGACTAGGGTTATTCATTAACAAAAAAATAAGTTCAGCACAGAATAAACTGCTTATAAGGCGTACGTTATAACTTATAACATTGGGACAAACTACAGGTCACCTTTAGTGATGTAACAAGTGTTATTGTTTTAATACAACCTCGGCTTTCAGCCATTAGCGTCTGCTGTACTAAGTGGAACTTGAATTATGCGATTGTCTAGACGTGGTATTGTGAGAAAAACAAATTAATTTCCCTTTCCATTGTAAGCCCTGTCGAAAAGTACTCCGCACCAAATTTATGCTCTCAATTGAATTATGTGTGTGTAGTACAATATAATATAATAAAAATTGGCATGCGGCTGGCAATTAACAAATTTATACTCTGCTGAAAATGTAAACTAAAATTTAATCCAACAAGAGTTTTTTTTTTCATACTTTCGGACTGTGTTTTCTAAACTTTAATAATCATCCTACGAATATTATAAATGTGAAAGTGTGGATGTTTGGATATTTGTTACTCAATCACGCAAAAACGGCAGAATGGATTTGAATGAAATTTGGCAGGTTTGTCAGGGGCACAGAAAA
Source organism: Zygaena filipendulae (assembly GCA_907165275.2). NCBI lineage: Eukaryota > Metazoa > Arthropoda > Insecta > Lepidoptera > Zygaenidae > Zygaena > Zygaena filipendulae. The sequence goes on along the minus strand of OU015656.1, from coordinate 10,271,274 downwards.
GGACATAGGGTACTTTTTATCCCGGAATTCCCGCGAGAACTCCGAAATTACCGCAGGTGAAACCGCGGGGCACAGCTAGTATAATAATAAAATAGATAATTTATTACACAGCTGGTCCCAAAGTAAACTAGATAACTGTTATACGTATAATAATATTATATACGTATCATATACAATATAAGTATATTTACCTACTTACTTATTTTGTTGTAAATACCAACTTAAGAATGATAAATGCTATTCATGCTATGATCTCTACTAATATTATAAATGTGAAGGTAACTCTGTCTGTCTATTTGTCCGTCTGTCTATTTGTCTGTCTGTCTGTCTATTACGCTTTCACGCCTTAACGGCTCAACCGATCATCATGAAATTTTGTGTAAACATTGTCAGGGGTACAGAGAAGGACATATGGTCCTTTTTGTCCCGGAATTCCCGCAGGAACCCGCAGGTTAAACCGCGAGGAACAGCTAGTAACAAATAATTAATTAAATTATTATTCATCACATACGTATATTTGGCTTTTTCAAATTAATGAAAATATATTGACTAGGATAATATATTGTAAGTACATTAAAGTTGAGGAGAGGGGCTCGTTACGTCATATGCATTTAAAAACTGTACCTGTTTGTGACGTCACGAGACACTTCGACTGAACGTACCTCCGTTGCTTTTTGCTTACGTAAAAAAAGAAAATATATACGTGTCCAATATTTTTTATGAATCTACAGGACGGACTAAAATAAGAATGTAGCCAAATAGCCTATTGGGTTTGCTAACCACAGTACTGTTATTTCAGAAAAGGTTGATATTAGTTCAGTAGGTACTAGCTTATCCCCACGGTTTTACCCGCGTGTTAATTTCGGAGTTCCCGCTTGAACTCCGGGATGAGAAGTACCTTATGGGCTTTTCGGTACACCTGACAACGTGTAGGAATTTCAGGATTATTTTCCAAATAGTTAACTGTTAAGCTCAGACCAAATAAAAACTAAAGACGGAACGCGTAGAACAAACAAGTGAAGTCAGGAAAAAGACACCTCGCCGTGCACGTACACAGAAACACGCACACACAAGAAAAAGACACCTTAAGCGGGAATCGTTGTGGCACATTCCTAAGCACCACATGCATTACGCAACCGACTTCACTTCGTTGTTCGAGTCGTTCCGTCTTTAGTTTTTATTTGGTCTGAGCTGTTAAGGTGTGAAAGCGCAACAATCAAACAAAGAAACCAACTCAATTAAAATAATTTTAGGATTCTCGGACTAAAATATCATAATATATTCCGTCTAGATAATATAATATTCCGGTGAATCAAGAAGTAGGTAGGTACATACGAGTAAGTACTTATAGTATATTGAATTGAAAACCATTTTTTTTAGTATATGGTAGGTATATCCATTAAGCAGTCTGCGACCAATGGCGAAGTAAATTACAAATTTAATCTCTTAAAGTGGGAGTGTGATTGACGATATTTACGACTGGCTCTCTGTGAGTGCTCCCCGCCCGTGGAGCAACCATGAGTTTTAAGAGCTACCCAAGAGTTTCTCGCTCGTCTCCTCTCTTTTCGGAATCTGCCTTCCCTAGCGAGCTGTAGATGTAAAAAGAATATTATTAGGTATATTTTGATTGAATTCGAATGTTATGATGTAACTTAACGAGTTCAATATTTTTTTGAGTTTGAATTATTGCTACTGTATAATAATAGAATAAATTGATTAAAAAACAAAGATATGCTGGTGTAGAGTAATTGAACCTGACTGTTATACCAAGTGCCTCGGGTTCGATCCCCGCATTACAGTAAACTTTTAGGTGGTGAACATTTGTGATTAACTGAACCTGGATCTTTTCAGGATTTACCTACTAAATAAGTTTTAAAATGAAACTAAGTATATGTATATTATACCAGTCACCTTGTACCCAAAGTACAAGCATTGTTTGTTCAAGCATTATTTTTAATATCCTTTATTTTTTACAACTTTACCTATATTATTCGTACCAACAATCAATGCGAGGTGTTTTCATGAATTTTATTGCTAAAGATAAAAAAAATTTGAAACAGTGATTACAAAATACGTGTTCGCTTAATAGCCCTTTAGTTAGGATAGGTAAAAAATGTAACAAAATTAGCCGTTTTTAACGATAACACTCGTTTGAATTTGAGATTTCTAAATTTATATTATTTTCTGGGATAAAATGTATGTCTACCTGGACCTTAAGTAACTAACTGTATAAATATATCCATGCAAAATTTGTACAGTTGGTTATCCCAAATAATAGATGGACTAAAGTTTACAAAATATAGTTTATTCATGTTTTGATAGCATGCCAATGAATCTCTCTGCCAATATTTTTATATTTATTAGGTTCACAAATGTAACAATGGGTGATTAATAAAATTACAGCACAGACACTTCCATTTTATTCAAAGTGTGTGTGTGTGTGTGTGTGTGTAGTTCAATTAACGGCATATCACTTTATATAGCAAATAATTTCTGCGGAACTTTACTAGAGCCTTTATTTCGTCTCCTGATTCACTTAAAATATGCTTACACTTATTTACTCTACCTATTGTGATGCCCAAAAACATTTGCTATTTAATGTGCATTTCGTATTTACTTAATTTAGAAAGAGAGGTTTAACTGATAAATTTAAATTTTAACTTTACCATAATATTTATTAATGAAAATTGTGTGGCATAACTAAACTAACGATAAGAAAATATTCGAGACAGCTATTAATGCATAAGCAGTCAAGTAATTTGCATAGTAACTAGCCTGCTGCCTGTAATAGTAGGTAAATTTTTCTTGTATGAAAATTCAAACAAAGATTGATGAAAATGAATGATCTGTGTTTCAACGTTTACTGCACTCTAATTTGTAATTTGGGTGCCTTTTCATCTTTCACACAGCAAAACTCAGCTGTTTTGTTTTGATTTATCACCGTCACTTTCACCCGCGTTAATTCTGGAGTCCTCACGGGAATTTCAGAATAAATAAATAAATAAAAGAAATAAATAAGAATAGGTATCCTATGTCCTTTATTGTACCAACATGTACCTATGCAAAATTTCATGATTATTGGTGGAATAGTTAAGGTGTGAAAGCGTAACAAGCAAACAAACTCACACCTGCATTTATAATATGAATTATATCGGTCTTTTAAAAAAAAATAGTTATCAATTTCGTTTAACGGTTGTATTTGATTGTTGAGTTTTATAAATAAATATATCTATACTTACAATTTTATACAGTAGGGTAGGGTATTAGACCTTTCTTTGTTAACTGTTGTAAATTAATCTTGATATCGTAATGAACCAGTGGAAATTTTATTTAAATTTTATAAAACCGAAAAATAACTTAAAACCCATTTTTTATTTATGATTTGGACTTTTTGCGCGGAAATGCTAGCCGCCATGCTTTCAGCTCGTGACGTCACTCCGTTAGTAAACAATACGACAGAGAAAGACAGTGTATGTTTCGATATACACTGCGAGCCAGTGCTCGCAATATAGTTTCAGTGCTCTTTATTGAGGAGAGGAGAAATTCGTTCCGTCATACGTCATATCTAAAATTGTTCGCAGTGCATATCGGAACATACCCTAGATTGTTTACTAACGGAGTGACATCACATTGTGGCGAATGGCGTTTTAAACATTTGAAAAACAGATGAAAAATACGATTTTCAAAACTGAATAATAAAACTTACTTTGCATTTTTATGAATAAACTAGTTGTGCCCGAGGGTTCAACCGCGTTAATTTCAGAGTTTTCGCGGGAATTCCGGGATAAAAAGTACCCTATGTGTTAATCTGATGTATATTATTGTAAAGTTTCTGTAGCTTTTGCGTGATCCATCCATCCATACATTCTTACAAACTTTCGCGTTTATAATATTAGTAGGATATTGAAGTTTCTTGAAATCCATCATAAACATACATGTTTATATTTTTTCTTACATGGTGAGAGATGTGTGTATTTATGTATATATGTATGTATGTATATGTGTATATAATTATGTATGTATGTATGTATGTATGTATGTATGTGTCTGTGTATGTATGTATGTATGTATGTATGTGGGTATCTATATCTATGTGAGTTTTTATCTAAATATATATCGTAAATGCACCGCCAAGTGAGCTCTCTGTACTACCTGAAGGTTGACTGGCAGAGAATGCCACTGTGGCATTAAGTCCGCCTTTTCTACCATGATGTGCATAAAGTTTAAATAAATAAATAAATAAATGGTGTAAAATACCCTATTTTGTTGCCAATTTACATACTAGCGCAGGCTGGCAGCAACGGCATAGTATTTATATCTACTGTCTGTTTTAACCAAACACACATAGTTTTCCGCTACAACTCTTACCACCTAAAACGGGCTCTCTCGTTTATTTATTGAATGGAAAACCCTTTTATGTCATCGGTATCCACTCTCGTCTAATGGCCGTGTTTTGGTCGGCGACGAGCGAGTGCGCGATTTTAATTATTTTCGTCCAATTTACGAGTGGCCATTAAAGAAGAGGTCCCCTGCGACCCATTAGAGCACCGCTTATTTGTGAGGTCCGAGTCTTGTTGATAACTTTACAACGTTATATTTTACACAGGACAAGAGTTAGTGTTAATCTACATATTGTGGGTTCTCGCGGACCACTCTCGGGATAATGGTCACCCCGATGTCAGACGGTGCGTGCGATACCAGAATATTTCATTTTGCACAAAACGCACGCAATTTTTTGACCGACTTCCAAAAAGGAGGAGGTTCTATGTTCAATTATATGTATGTTTTTTTTTTTATGTATGTTCACTCGAAGACGGTTGGACCGATTTGAAAAATTCTTTTTTTGTTTGAAAGGGTATACTCCCAATTAGGTCCCATTGCCACCAAGTCGGGATCTGATGATGGGATCTTGGAGAAATCGAGGGAACTCTTCAAAAATTATAGGCACACCTATAGCGATTTGGGTATTTTTGATAGTAAATCGTTCATTTGCTTTCGGAAAGCCAAATTTGAAGAAGTGGAACTGATGATGAAGACCACAGGTGGTCATCGGAACAACTCAAAAATAATACGTATTTCACGGGTTCCGATTGAAGCGATTTCCAAAATTGTGTTTTTGTTTGAAAGGGGATACTCCCAAATTGATTCCATTGTCACCAAGTCGAGATCTGATGATGGGATCTTGGAGTAATCAAGGGAACTCTTCAAAAATTATGAGAACACTTATAGCGATTTTTGTATTTTTTATAGTAAAACGTTTCTTTGCTTTCGGAAAGCAAAATTTGAAGAAGAGGAACTGATGATGAAGACCACAGGTGGTCATCGGAACTACTCAATAATGGGTATTTCACGGGTTCCGAATCGTTGACTTTAATATGGTTTCTAAACAATTTATGCCCGTCACAATGTATATGGTGAAGTGGAACTGATGGTGATGTACTAGGAGAACTCCTCAACAATTAACGTCCCTGCGTCGGGAAAAGCAATATTTTGTAAAAGGTGATGAGCAGTTGACATTAGGCTATTGTAACTTAGAGAAATTACGAACTAAGTCACTTAAAAGCCAGAAATAAACAAATTCTTAACAAAAAAATTAAAACCGACTTCCAAAAACACAAAACTAAAAAACTAAAAATAAAAAGCTAAAAATAACAAAATACCGATTTAATCCAAAAGACAAAAACACACGTAATATTATTATTGGTTTGTGCTACCACTGATCGGTATGAAGTCGGTGACAAGCCAAATATGGAGGGGGAAGATGGGCTAAGTCGACTCCCGCCACCAGCTCTTCGTGAGCAGAACAACCCAAATGGGCAGACACCAGCGGGCTTGTCACCGAATTCAAACCGATCAATGGTAGCACAAACCAATAATAATATTACGTGTTTTTGTCTTTTGGATTAAATCGCTATTTTGTTATTTTTAGCTTTTTATTTTTAGTTTTTTAGTTTTGTGTTTTTGGAAGTCGGTTTTAATTTTTTTGTTAAAAATTTGTTATTTTTAGCTTTTTAGTTTTGTTTTTGGAAGTCGGTTTTATGTTGTTAATTGTTAAAGAAATTTTAGTTTTAATTTGGATAATATAGTAATATTTAACTAGTTTTAACTTTTAATACTGTACCTGCATGTTGGCTATTTTTAAAAGCTTTTATTCAACTTGCAATGTATGCGTATATATGTAACTAACTATGTTTGTACGGGTGGAATCTTGAAACTTAATTTTGTAGCCGATATCTTCAACCGATTGAGTTTATTTATGCAACTTATTTATTTTCAGTTGTATGTTATTTACTATGTGTATTTTTTTTTCTACCAATTCCCTTAACTCTAACAAACGAACCCTCGCTAATCTTCCTTTCATATCTTAAAAAAGAATCAAAATCGAATGAGAGACGAGATAATCCTCCGAACAAGGGTTGGCAGCAGGTAAATAGCTATTACGCGCTCCGTTGGGCCCTCGGAAAGATAAGATTTGACAAGCGCTGCCATCGCATACTCCTGCCGATCTGTGATTGATGCTCTGTCTGTTACCTACCTTCCGTGTATGATGTCTTCATTCCATGGCTTTTAATATAAAGCCCCGGTGACAACCCTACGCTGATAACGCTGTCAAAATGTATCGTCAGTATGATGGATTGAGTATAAAACTAGGAGATTATAGTATCGGTAGGTACTAAGCGCGTTTTGTTGTTTGATATTTGACGTTGAAGTTCTATTTGTTCCATGTAGTAATAATAATATAACCAATACCTAAGATACAATATTAGCGATGCAAAAAAATTGTCCTCAAAAATACCTAGAATTACAAAATTGAAATCTTGGAAGTATGAGTGTTTATAACAAACAGCTTTATGTTGTATTATTATATTTGAATAATAAATTGTGTTTATTCTAACAAAACCTGTGGCAGTAGTTTTTTTAATGGCATTTTTTTTAAATTCCAGTGGTAATTTGTATGGAACTCTCTTGGTAAAACACAAAAATATTTGTGTGATAATTTTATTAAATTGTAAGTATAGGTACCTAAGCCACTGCAAAAGTCACCAAAAAGAAATTAATAGCGTAACAAGATAAAGCCTTAATAAATGTCATCGGATTTTATAATCGTATCGTTTTAACTCCCCAAAGGGAGTTTTACGGTCCGTATTTTCATAAAACCCTCAAGGAACTCGTCGTGCGAAATAATTTCACTTCACGTCGTCGTCAAGTCGTCTTTGGTAAAAATTAAAACTCACTCCTCAATAATTTTGTCAGTCCTTGAAAGAGCGGTGACTCGAAATCTCCATTGAAATCAGTACATTATTCATTCAAATGATACTTTAAACGACTCGCAATTACGAAGTCTCTCTCTTTAAAACTTTACTCACAATTGGTAAATAATTATAATTATCACTGTGCGGCCTCCCTTTGGTGATTTTACAAAAAGGCAAAAGTATAGAACTTGGAGGATACGCCCTCTTGCTTATTAAAATTTCCCCGGCACAAAACTTTCTAAACATTAAAATTACTTACAAAACTGAAGCTTAGCACCTTTATTATTGAGTTGATATTCGTAATGGAACTTTTGCGGGTGATGATCAAAGGGAAGTTTGATTTTGCGGTGATAATTGTGGCAAATCCTTAATTATTTTGAGGGTAAACTTTTGGCCGAGTTAATTTGCGGCTAGATGTTCGATTCCTTTTAATGGACACTCTTTTGGGTGACTTCCAATTTATTTGCTCCGCTGGAATATTCATCATGCTTGTTAGAGCGTGGTGAATGTTGGAATATCCTTTTTAACCGACTTCCAAAAAGGAGGAGGTTCTATGTTCGATTGTATGTATGTTTTTTTTTTTTTTTTTTATGTATGTTCACCGATTACTCGAAGACGGGTGGACCGATTTGAAAAATTTATTTTTTGTTTGAAAGGGTTTACTCCCAATTAGGTCCCATTGCCACCAAGTCGAGATCTGATGATGGGATCTTGGAGAAATCGAGAGAACTCTTCAAAAATTATAGGCACACCTATAGAGATTTGGGTACTTTTTATAGTAAATCGTTCATTTGCTTTTGGAAAGCCAAATTTGAAGAAGTGGAACTGATGATGAAGACCACAGATGGTCATCGGAACTACTCAACAATAATACGTATTTCACGGGTTCCGATTGGAGCGATTCCGAAAATTGTTTTTTTGTTTGAAAGGGGATACTCCTAAATTGATTCCATTGTCACCAAGTCGAGATCTGATGATGGGATCTTGGAGTAATCGAGGGAACTCTTCAAAAATTATGGGTACACCTATAGCGATTTTTGTATTTTTTATAGTAAATCGTTTCTTTGCTTTTGGAAAGCAAAATTTGAAGAAGTGGAACTGATGATGAAGACCACAGATGGTCATCGGAACTACTCAATAATGGGTATTTCACGGGTTCCGAATCGTTAACTTTAATATGGTTTCTAAACAATTTATGCCCGTCACAATGTATATGGTGAAGTGGAACTGATGGTGATGTACTAGAAGAACTCCTCAACAATTAACGTCCCTGCGTCGGGAAAAGCAATATATTGTAAAAGGTGATGAGCAGTTGACATTAGGCTTTTGTAACTTAGACAAATTACGAACTAAGTCACTTAAAAGCGAAAAATAAACAAAATTTTAACAAAAAAATTAAAACCGACTTCCAAAAACACATATCTAACTAAAAAAGCTAAAAATAAAAAACTAAAAATAACAAAATACCGATTTAATCCAAAAGACAAAAACACGTAATATTATTATTGGTTTGTGCTACCACTGATCGGTATGAAGTCGGTGACAAGCCAAATATGGAGGGGGTAGATGGGCTAAGTCGACTCTCGCCACCAGCTCTTCGTCAGCAGAACAACCCAAGTGGGCAGACACCAGCGGGCTTGTCACCGAATTCAAACCGATCAGTGGTAGCACAAACCAATAATAATATTACGTGTTTTTGTCTTTTGGATTAAATCGGTATTTTGTTATTTTTAGTTTTTTATTTTTAGCTTTTTTAGTTAGATATGTGTTTTTGGAAGTCGGTTTTAATTTTTTTGTTAAAATTTTCGAGTAAAACAATGATGAAAATTCATCGAAAAACTCCGCCATGCAAGGTAGTGAGTGATTAATCAAAAAATGCTACAATCATATAATGTTTTTTATTACAATATAATGTATAATGTATGTAATTTCACCAATATGTAGATTTTTTAAATGTGTCTATCGATTTATCAAACCATAACCACGGTATATTTCAAAAGCCTGCATTTTCATCACACAACGTTATTTGCATAGAATGCTAGACATAGGATTATTCTCCCCTCTGCAACCCAAGTAACGATATATAGCTGCTATAACGCTTATACCACAGTGACGCTGAACCCTTTTAGCATACCTACCCCTCGCAAATCCTGTCTACCTAGTTGTAGCTGTTAGTATATCTAGATGAGACCTAGCTAGGCATTACGCGCAGGAGTGAAGAGTGGTGGGGAAGTAATTACCGGGGGGAAAACATCAAGTGTGTCAGGGGGAACGTGTTGTAAGGACAAAAATACGAGGGTGGAATGCAGTGGAGGTAAGTGTGTCGCCATGCATCAGTTCACTGTGTCACTGATGATCTTTTGATGAATGTGTATACAATATACGTACATACCGTTTTATAGTAGATTACCTACACTACCTATACAATGAAATATTTTAAATATTTTTATAGAAGCGCCCAATTTATGACTTTCACAATATTTTAATTTCCTGTATAGGGATTATTATAAAAACAAAAACAAATGAGAGTAAAACTTTATCTAGTCTGTCTCCTTCCTCATCTCCACATTATTTTAATGAGCTCAATAATTTGTGGCAAGATAGTAATATTATGCCAAATTTTTTTTTCATGTCCAATATCATAATCCACTATTTAAACTGAGCTTATGAAAATTAAAACTTCATAACAACATTTAATCACTCGACGCTAGCAGCATACAAATAGAAAAAAAAAATGGCAACCTACATAAAGTTTCCAGCCATGTCACCTATAGGCACAAAGATTTGTATGTAGTGTTGAAAGTATTCATCAGTTTGATTGTATCCCTGCTTAGGGTCGGCAGGGCGGTGGGCTGACGCAACGCTGTTGCTACGCAGGGGACCCCTGACGCATAGCCAAAGAATATAGCATCCAACACAATGGTCAATGGATATGACTTTATGGCTGATTTTTCTTACTTGCCAGTATTGATGTTTGATATTATGGCTTCGAATGTCATGTTGTTTTCTTTATTGTTCAACTTAGGTGTGTAACCGAATCGATTGAATACCTATTAGCGGAGTTTTTTTTTTGAGAATCGGAATCATCGGATCTGTCATTTTGTTTCCGTTTAAAAATTCTGAAAGGGATTTTTATCTGTTTCTGGTTGTGTATTTTGCATACCTACTTTAATTTGACTTGAAAGTGTAACATAGCCCAAATAATTATTATGTATTATTATTAGTACCTATACTGGCTACATGGAAGTGGCTGTTGAAATCTTTACATCATCCACCATTACTCGTATGCGTAGGTACCTATATTGGCTGTAGGTTTCAGTGAATTGTTATGTTTTTCTACTGCAGCGTGCAAAGAATTATAAATAAATAAATAGTAACACCGATACAGCTATAGACTGTGAGATTTCTAAGAATTCTTGAACAATGAATTAAAATAGGTATATCAATCATTTCACGTCATAAAATGAAACATCATTTTATGACGTTAGAAGACAGTATATTTCAGCACATCTACATTAACAAGGTTTCCTAACTTCACAATAATTTAGCTCTGCAGGAGCCCTATATCCCTATATGTATGATTACCGTCAGATCAGACTGGCTAGGGGATCTGAGTACGTCTGGCGTTGCTAGGTTACGGGGGACCTATCCCCAAGGTCAAAACATTTTATAACAATGTGTACGTATGACTGCCAAATTTATGCTATGGGGGAACTGTGGCTTAGGGTATAGTACTTTGTGCATTTTAATCGATTCATCTGAATTCATTAGTAATGCTGTATTCATATACCCTCTGGATACGATTACGTTATAAAGATATTCATATAAATATTATGGGGAACTTGAAGAAACCAGTGTTTCTGATCGCGAGTTGAGATGCTTATAGACTAATTTAGCTATCTTTCTTTTCAATTTGGAAATAATATGTATTATCATGTATTGAGTATTTTATGTATTTATATAGCATATAGTATATATTTATTATGGTATATAGTATATATTTATATAGTATAATGTTTGGAATGCTTTACCCAACCACTCGTGTCTATGTATTTTTGTTTGTCCTTTCGCATAATTGGTTGTCTGGAAGAGATCGCAACTATAAATAAATAAATAAATAAATAAATAAACTATGCGATAAGACCGCCATTTGCTTTCTCCTTTTCTTTAGGTTACTGTAACATTGTTATTTTATGTGCAATAAAGGATTAAATAAATAAATATATTAGGATCACTGCAAATAAATTGTTATTTGCATATTAAACTTTCGAGAGTGAGTAGGAAACTATACTTAATTAATTTTGTTCTACTCTTTCACAACGTTGCTGTGTTTGTTCAAAATCTAAATAGGAGAAGTGTCGTTAGTCCTGTCTCCGTTAGAAGCCAAATAGGTACGTGCACTTTTGAATTTACGTGGGCGGATACGTTATTAATGACGATTTCGCGCATCGCCGGCTCCGATTGGGAATGGCTACCGTTTGTATTCGAGTCGAGTCGGCCGCGGGTGGCTCTGATTTCATTACGTGATTTATATATTTTTTTATTTACTTTTTTCATCTCCCTCGCGATCCAATAAATCCCAATGCGGCGGTGGCGGGTTAATTAATAATTTAAGGACACGACGCAATTGCCACACCAACCATGGCAGTTCGATATCGAGTCATGGAATTGAAGTGTCAATTTGGAAATCGAATAGTTTATGTTGAGTTTGTTTTTTTTTTTGTTTTCTTTATTTAAAATATTTTAGCCAGTATATTGTATGCACGCTACTCAAACTTGATATACGCGCTTCGTCGTCACTTCTTCACTTTCCGCAATGAGTAAAACAGAATATCTTGAGAGCGTACTTATATATTTTTAGTAGCATTTATAAATAGCCGCCTTAATCTGAATCTACTACAAGGAGCTTCAATTTTTATAAAGACAATAACAAGTACATACCTATGCCTATAGTTACCTGCATATTAGAAAAATCAAGAGAAAGGTTTTAGCAATTGTTAAAAGCGGCAGTTAAAAATACCCTTAAAAACTGTCGTAAATGAGCTTGCGTAGGTACATGGGATTTTTCACTCAAATTTTGAAATGCGTCACCCTGTCAGTTAGTGCACCGGGCGATTGCGCGAGTTATTTATGACTTCAATAAACTGAACCTTAAAATTGTTAATGAAACGGCATTAAAACGGACCGGAGCCCCCTCGTAAATTACACGGCGACAGTAACAGGAAAGAAAAATGCCCAGCGGATTTCGACAAATTACATCTAAAAACGTGTGGCATGACGTTTTGTATGTGCATACTGTTATGTGGAACATGGAAATAGGATATAGGGCTCTTTAAGGTGATTATTTTCCTCAAATTTTCAACATTTAAATTATCAAATTTATTTTTTAAATTATAAAGTATAACTTTAAAAGTTACAAGCATACCGCGAAATGTCTCCGCAAAAACTGTGGTCATTATAAAGATGCTTAAATACAGAATACAAGCAGACTGCAGACAGACTAAATCTCCAAGGACATTATGCCATGAATTGAGAATTCTTCTTAACGATAACTGGAGCAAATAACACTCAGCGTTGAGTCCAAAAAGAAGAAAAAAAAAACTGGAGCAAAAATCTCGATTATTAAAATGGAATCAACTTATTATTTAGTCACTATATTCTATGTAAAAAAAGAATGTCACTGAAACACTTGAATGCATTTCTCACCAGCCAGGGCCCTTATTCACTAAGACCATAACACGCCGCGCTAAGATAAGACGCCGCAAAATCTGTCTTTCCCTCATTATCATAGAAGTTTTACTGCAAAAAAATACATTAAAAAAGTTTATTATGGCATAAATAATATTAGTCATTTCTAATATCTTGGCATCTAGAACGTTTGGAAATGCGTTTTAGGGACGCGCGTTATGGGCAAAGAATGTTGTTGGTGATAGTGAATAAGGGCCCAGCTGAGCTGTGCCAGACGGCAATGGATGGTTGTTCTCGAAACATCCAAGCTATACATTTTATCAAGCTTTACCTACATTCCTAGTTCTAAAATCAAGAAATGGTGGTCGAGATTTGACATTTTATGACAGAATATAAAAGGCAGTTATTTTGGTATTTATTTAAGCTAGTATTTGATATTTATTATTTTATATTGTATATTTATGCAATGCCTATATCAAAGGCAAGTAGGTAAGTATTTTTATATGGTAGATACTGGATACTATATTCATGAAGAAAAAAAAAGGTAACAAGGCGTTGATAATTGAGAAAGTACCCACGTTGTGTCCGGTAATTGTGGGTCTTCACTCTTTACCGCAAACGCAGATGCGCCTTACGCTCATTGAATACAGAAGAGATAGAGTATTCCCTTTGGTTATTGGATTTTTAGACAGTCCTACCTACTCTATCTACGTGTAGTTTGCGTGTGGTGAATAGTTCTCCATGAGTAGGTAATTGAAAATAATAACTTGTCCAAAAGATTATATCAGGAATTTATCGCAAAGCACCGAAAAACAATAAATTTCAAAGAATTTATAAAAATTATTACATTTGAAAAAAAAAACAAACGTCCTATAAAGGCGAAGAATTTTGTAACAGTTAGAAATATAAGGGTCTAAAAATTTAAACTTTAAATATAGATACTTACAATGTTTCAAGTTCGAACATAGACTTTTTTAAGACACCTTATATTATATGAATCACAACATTATATGTATTTTCTGATAGAACATTTTACTATACAATTAATATTTGATTGTATATTATGTACCTACTTACATTCGCTGCAGGATAACTCTTCATAACTCTGCAGGCAGTTGGTTATATCATACAAAAAGTGGGTAACCATCGCTTTAAGTTATCCAACAAAAGGAGTTATCGCATCAAAAAGTAATAAAAATAACTTTCTGTGACCACTAATATTAAATTTATAGAGCGGTCAAGTATTTAAACTGGAAGGACGTTAATCGAAATCTTATTTCACGCGGCAAACGTTCCGTGAATAGTGCAAAGCCTCCCACTACATCACAAAGGACACTTTAGTCTGGTCCCGAATGGCGAGGCAGCGCACGAGTGCACACAACGCCATTTATTTTTCAATAATACGCCAAGAATAAAAATCTTATAAGAACAAAATAAACTGCGAAGTTCTTCCGATGATAATAATCTTCAGACTCATGTTTTCCTGGTAGGTACCTACACCCAAACCAGACAGCGATTTTAGTGACAGACTTCAACTTGCATTTTACATAAAAGCTTTCCCGAAACAACGGTGAAATCCGCTTGTGAAATAAGAGTTTTCAAAAGTTTTATTTACATAGTTATAAAGTCTAATGATTTTGACACTTAATTAATAATAAGAATAATTTTACATAAAAGCTTTCCCGAAACAACGGTGAAATCCGCGTGTGAAATAAGAGTTTTCAAAAGTTTTACTTACATAAAGTCTAATGATTTTGACACTTAATTAATAATAAGAATGCAGTATTCACAATAAGTATCTGCGGGATCTAGAAACAAAAAAAAAAGGCTTTGTAAAATAATGTAGGCATGAAAAATAGTCATGGAATCAAAAGTGTCGTGGACGGTTGAATTACTTACGACGTCTCTCGGGGCGAACGTAATTTCGCGCCGCTATTGCACATTCAATTGATTTTTGAATGAATCTATCGATCTATGTAGCTCTATGTGTGTTACATAATATTTTTTGTAAAAGCTACCTAGCTATTCTTTATTCAAAGTGACTTTATAGTTTTCTGAATAAAAATAAAGAATGCTGGCCGTTAGCATATTCCTAATGCTGCCGTCCCATGCAACTGAATACAAAACGCATATTGCCTACTGCAAAATAAATGCCATGACTGGTAAAGTCTATTCTGTCTTCGCTCGCTTTAAATATACGCCGTGTCCGGTCCTGGCCGTCCGGACCCGTTTAGGTGGATTCTAATCACGTACGTAGAGCTTTTTCAAAAAAAAAGGCAACACGAAATGTGCTCTGACTAAAATTATAGTGATTTTTTTCAGTGATGTCTAAGGAATAGGTATTTTGATTAGACACTGTTGTTGCATTTCGATATATTTTGCGCAATATTGATGTGAGTTTGCGTTAAGCTGTACCTGGGTTGTATCAGTGCGTCTGCATGTGTTTTATCTAATACTAGCTGTGCCCCGCGGTTTCACGCGCTTGAAAAGATTTTATGTAACAACTTTTTTCCCGACATCCGATTTGAATGAAACAAAGCCTATATATGTAGCTCCAAGCTAAGTGTAATCTACCTATGAAAACCCCATGACAATCCGTACAGTAGATGCGGAGATTATCGCGAACAGACAGACAGATAGACAAAAATAAAAGATGTTTAAAAACCCTTTTTTTGTGGTTGGTTGCTCTTCGTTTATCGTCCCCTGTCAATTTTAGGCAAAAATATTCAATGTAGGTTAATATACCTATATACTCTATAGTCGCTAATAATATTAAAAAATATGTATTTTAGCGGTGAATGAAATCATGTGAAAATAATCTCCAAATTTTGAGGATGTAGATAGTTTCGCAACATCCTGTATACTACAAAATATTTCTAGGAGCTTTCGATTAACATCGTAGGAATCAGCTCAACACCTCATCTATACATAGGTACGTATAGAACTTGATTTTGCAAAGCAGCATACAGCGAAATCCACTTTTAAGAGGTTTTATTTGCACAATCATAAATGCCCGCCAAACTCCTCCACCCACCAGTTAAAGCGTTCCATAACTCTTTTATGAACGAGGGGATCAAGTAGATAGTTTTTGAAATTCGTTTTTAAACAGTCCACCGCGGGTCGTGCGCAAACAAATCGTAAAGCAGAGGTCATAAACACCGAACACCTTTGATACAAAAGGAAATTGCTTATTTTACGTTCGAGTGACGGGTTGTTTCGCCAGCTCTTATTATCCTTTAGAAAATGAAACACTTTTATGAGGTTTAGTGTAATGTTCACGTCACTCCGAAGTATCCAAAGAGCTGAAGTTTAAGTACTTTTAACACATGGTCTTTGTAGAAGCGATATGAGAACAATAAAATATATTTATCTTGTTTATCTTGTGTACCTATGTATTAAATTTTGTTGAGTGTGTCTTAAAACTGAATTCGGTTTTTGAAATTGTTACTATCAAATAATGGAACGCTACAAACAAAGAGAGGGAAAAAACATGTTTTTGTAAACCAGTAGGTAGTCAGTTTTTTGATTTGTATTCATAAATTCAGTATGTTTGAATTTTGAGACAAGTTGGTGTGTTAACACATGCCTATACTGATATATAATTCTAAAAACTTTTTAATTCAATTTTTTTTTAAATGACGTGGGTCTACTTGAGTAGATAATATATAAAGTATGAAAAAGTAGAATAAAAAACAATTGCGTTGCTTAATTATTGCTTTATATCACCTGTCTTCGTCTCATGTAAAACTAGGTAATATTTTACAAAGTCTGTGTACCTAATTTGTAATAGATCAAATATTAATATATAGGTACTTATGATATTGATAACTATATTAGAATTTATGAAAAAATCCCGTGTTGTTTTTATGTTTTACTATGTTTTTATAGTAAAATGTTTAGTTTCGTTCGTCTCCGAGTCGTATGGGAAGTGAACATGTGTTGCTCGCTACTTTCACTTTAGCTGGCAACATTGTTGACTCGTCCAGTTTCCATCCACACTCGCGTCAGCTCCGGAAAATAACATAAACAACAATGTTATCGTTATAAACTCGAATATTATTCCACACCTGTTTTTATTCAACGTTGTAAATTCAACCTATGTGGGGAAACTGTATCGATGCATAAGTTGATTTTATTGAAAAGAAAATGTACTCAGGTTACAGGTTGCCTGGAAGAAATTGCTTTTAAGGAATAAGGCCGCCCTTTGTTGCCCCCATCATGTATTTTTATATTTTTGTTTTTGGTTACAATAAAGAATATTTGATTTGATTTGATACTCTTAGGGGTAACTTTACATAGCAGTTATCTGAGAAATGTTACTAATATCAAATGGTAACTAATTATAGTAAAGGGCAATAATTATTACTATCGAACAACTGCTCGCCAACCAGCAGCCATTTTGTTTGCTTAAAAAACAAAATGGCTGCTGGTTTGGAATGTTGAATCGTTTATAACTTCACATAGTCGAGTAGATACGGTTCGTCACTCGAAACGGTTGATCGCATATTGGATCAACCGTTTCGGCGATTTTTTTTTATTAAGTAGTTATACGAAATGTACTTATTTTCTCTCGAAACTATTTACGCATCCGTTTTTGCTTACCTACTGTGCAATTATCGCTGCTGGCAAGTTGTTACAAACGATCAACAGTTGTCTAAAAATAAATTTGTGTTGTGTGTGAAATAACGCTTTTATATAATGAACATGGATCAAGTCGTCTTTTTCTATAGACATCGACTCGAATGCCACTAACGTAATATAAATCTTTTATTTATTCTTTCCTCGAGCGGCGTTCGGATTATGAAAACAATAGATGACAACCTATCAACAGGAGTCCATTTAGTCAGACAAAAGCCAAAGCGAGAGACGATCCCGGCGAAGTGGAGCGTTTTATTTTATATTTATCTTTAATTACTACACTGTGCCGAAAAGAAAAAAAAAAAGAGAAGAATATAGCCGTCGACGGAATAATGATCGTGATCCGTCTCCGAGGAAAAAGAAATACGGAAAACAAATAACGATTTTCTTTTGTTAGCTTATTATTCCCTGGTGTATTCATTACTCGGGCCCGGTGTGTACATTTGTGATGGTGTACCTGATGATGTACCGTTTTGACTTTTATAGCTATTCAAGTTTTATGATATTTTTAATGGAAACGTTTTCATATGGCAGTGTTAAACATCGACGAGCACGCATTTTAATTAAAGATATGATGTTTGCCCTCTTTTAAATTAAAAGCTTTTGTAGGCTGCTTTTCTCTCTCTAAACTAAATTAAACCTGAAATCCTCATGCTCTGCTTCGTTAAACGAGGTATTCTTCTTGAAGTATAAAATAAATTATCATAAAGTACCTACTTACGAAGTAAAGAGAACTCTTCTTTGATTATTTTGTTTGTTTATTCTAATCTCATTTCAGGCATTGATTTTCTGATTTGACTGATCGTAACTATAAGACCTGTCGCTCACAGTAAAGAGAGTCGATGCGATGCGTATCTTCTATCTATTCTTAAGAATCATTAATTTTATGAGCTGGAGTCAAGTGGAGCCGTGGCAGCATATCGGGTCGGAGTTGCTGCAAATGCGTTAAATGGCGAGCTCTTCATCATACATACATATTAAATTACAAAAAAAATATAGTCCCCTTCGCTACGTTACCAGTTACCACTCTACTATCTCTGACGTTTCTGCGCCGCTCCTCTTAATCGCCGCTGCCTTGACACCGCCGCCGAAGTGAGTGACGACCCTGACACAGAATGTAGTAAATATTATAAAATCTAAGGCTTAAACTTATAAGTGTTGCTAGATTTGACTAGCAAACTCAGAGGTGATTGACTATGACAGATCATGTAAATTTTACTTTACTGCAATGTTAAATTAAACAAAACTTGTATTTAAGTAGGTACATGCCATTACTAATACATCTTTATACTTTTCCCTGCATTTTCACCAGTTTTAATTTCGGTGTTTTCGCAAAAATGCCTTAATAAAAAGTACCCTATGTCCTTTTCTGTACCCTGACAACGCGTATGCAATATTTCATGATGATCAATTCAGCCGTTAAGGCGTGAAAGCGTAACAAACAAATAAACTCACATCCGCATTTGTAATAGTAAGAATACTTCGACTCCGCTATTTGTATTTATACACAAGGATACGTACCTATAGCACGTCGTAATAGAGTTTTGTGCGTGACAGGTTGCAAGTCAAGATTGCGACTGACTCGTGTGTGTGACGGAAACTGGAATATCGTTCGTGCGATAAACGATATTTCGCGAGAGCTGTTCTATTGTGCTCTATAGGGGCTGCGCTCAGTAGTTGCGCTCCCAAAAAGGCATAAAAGAGGCATCTCGTAGAGTCGATTGGGATATTTATCTTATGTGATTTATTAAAGACAATATTAGGTATTGTTTCTTCTGCGGTAGTTTCGGAATACCCGCAGGAACTCCAAAACTTCTCTTATATAAACCTGGTCCTGACAATAATGAACACAAAAAAAAAGAATTATCCAATTTGGTGCGACTGCACCAAAGTGTTTGGAAGTTTAGAAAATGACAGTACGTACGTACCTATTTTTGAGACTAATTTCTCTTTCTCCAGCGTTAATATCAAATACCCATTTGAATACTATTTTAATATCCCTTTCATCGCTAATCCTTAGAACTTCACGCGACGCCGACGCACTCGAGTGCGACCGCAAAATTAAAACTTTAATACACATTCACATTTTAACGACAACTGAAGCCTCTATTAAGCGAGTGTTAAGAGTCATAAATCGCCTCCGGGGATGTAAAAGGACATTATTAAAATGCCGCAGAATGACAATTCTGACACGTCCCTAATTAAATTTCACACCAGAGACTTTGGCGGGTCGTAAAATTTTACAACCCTTTGAGTTTTCATCAGTGCCGTATAGTGATGTTATTGGCAATTTATTGCCAACGTTTGCCCGGACTGATAATAATTCGCATTTGATATTAAACGTGGATAGCGAATGCGGCACGGGTGGTATACTTATATGATTATCTAAGGTTTAATATTAAATTACAAATCAAAAATATTTTCATAATATTGGTTGCCTGGAAGAAATTTGTTTTAGGCATAACGCCGACTTTTATTACTTGTTTTGGTTACTTCTTTCTGTAGGTAGGTATATACCTAATATTTTATTTCTGTCCTCGTGTGCATTAATTGTTAAATAAATAAATAACATTTAATTTGAATTGGTTTGTTTTGAATTCTTGGTAAAACGGCAACAAGTATCTATTTACTAATAATATAAAAAGAAGAATGTACTGAGTACGACATAGGGTACTATTCCCGCGGGAGATCCGAACTTAACACGGGCGAAACAGCGGGGAACAGCTAGTTTTAGAATAGATCCAACATTGACTTTCGAGTTCTCTCTTTGTTGAAGTTTTAGGTCCGTATTCCAAAAGGTTACTCAAGTCATGAATCTAGTTTTAAAACTAATTTCAAGTAAAGCTTTAATTTTAGAACCTTACTTGAAACGACATTCATCAATCAACACTTAGCTGAGTTATTTTCTTATTCTAGAACGACGCTTGAGTACTAATCTATACTCAAGCAAAGATTTGATCTTTGTTTACGTCTGTCATGTCAAGACCACTCAACCAATCAGAGCTCAAAATCTCTACTCTAGACCAGTTTCAACTGATTAGAACCAATCAGAGTTCAGAATCCCTACTCAAGACTAGTTTCAAGTAATTAGACCTTAAAACGCATTCTATAATAAGATGTACGCTTGAGTTAAGATTTGAGCTTAAAACTAATCTCAAGTAAAACGAGATCTGAGTCACCTTCTGGAATATGGGCCTTAGTCTGTGAGTCGGCTGAGTAGGTACCTTATACGCAAGGGAGATTGGCGAAACCTATTTATATTATACCCGTTTATATTAAACAAAAACACGAGTATGAAATGACTTTATGTAAAAAATATAATAATTATGTAAAAATTAAGTAGTAAAACAATTTTTTATAGTAAATTAAACAACAACTATAAATTTTGCTGATGAGAAAAGCTATGTTATTTCTTCTAATCATTGATAAGATGTTATTGAAACTCTGAAATAAATTAAGACTTCATAAATTAACAGTGAGGTAAATATAAAACCTTTACCGAATTAATATTATGAGTAAGAAAACATTGACTTTCCCCGAGGCGAAACATCGAGATATGAATATCTTGAAATTGAATGAATAGACGTGAGATTGTCATCATATTATTATCAAGTGATCGGATTATTTATTTCGTAAGAAGAATTTCCAAAAACATCAGTTATTTGGGCTTGTTTATAAAAATACTAAAATAAGATTTTTCTTTTTAAGGAGATAATCTGTTGAAATAGTATAATAGTACCCAGTTCAATTTGATATTATATTATCTGTCTCTCGATATCTGTCTGTTCCCAGTCTAATCTGCTCAAAAATAATACGATGAAAATTTTTTTTATTCAAGAAACAAAAGACTTCTTCTTAGTCGATTCCTCATGGCTGAGGGTCGTGACTACTTTGGACGACACGTTTCACCAGGGCTCTCCAGGCAGCCCTATTCTCCGCCTGGCGCATGGATGCCTGGATGTTGCACTTCGTGGCCTCCTTCACCATGTCCGTCCATCGCGATGGCGATCTTCCGCGGCCCCTCTTGCCCTCCACGTGCCCGACAACAATCAATCGCTCCAGGCTGTCAGGTTCTCGTCTGGTCACGTGACCGAAGTACTGTAGGAGTCGCTTCATGCACACCGTAGAGAGTCTCGACTTGATGTTCAGCTCAGCCAGGATCGAAGCGTTGGTCCTTCTCGCAGTCCAGGGAATTCCCAACATTTTGCGCCAGCACCACATTTCAAACGCATCGATCCTGGACCGAATTCGAGCTTTTAGCGTCCACGTCTCCGAAGCGTACATAAATATGGAGAACACAAGTGCTTTCATCAGCCGTACTTTAGTATTTCGAGCGATTCCTCTGTTCCTCCATATTTTCTCCAAGCGCTTCATGGCGGCTTTTGCCATCTGAGCTCGCCTAATCACTTCAGCCTCGCAGTCACCATCATTGCGTATCATTGACCCGAGATAGACGAATTGAGTCACTGTGTCCAGGTCACGTAGTTCGAGCGTTCTTTGCATCTTTCCTGCCCTGTCAACAAACATCAGCTTCGTCTTGTCCCGGTTGATGCGAAGTCCGTATTCGCCACTCACAAGCTCGACCCGACGCAGTAATTCCGCCAGCTCACTTTCGTCAGTGCCCACGATAGTAGTGTCATCGGCGAATCGAAGGTTATTGATGAGGCGCCCTCCGATCTTGATTCCCCCCTCCCAGTCTTCCAACACTCTTCGCATGATGTGCTCGCCAACTAGGTTAAAAAGCTGGGGAGAGAGTATGCATCCCTGGCGTACACCGCGTTTGGGCCTGAAGGGGAGGGATTCCTCTTCATCGAGTCTCACTTTTGCTGTCCCGTTGAGATAGAGGTTCTGTACCAGGCATATAAGGTGCTGAGGTATACCCATTTCCCTCATTACCTCAAACATTTTTCTCCAGTTGATACAGTCGAAAGCTTTGGCATAGTCAATGAAACATAATGCCATCGGTACATTGAATTCACGACTCTTTTCGATCAACTGTCGCATGTTCAGTATTTGTTCTCGCGAGCCTCTACCCTTGACAAACCCTGCTTGTTCTTTCGCGATTTGCATGCTGATAAAGTTAGTCAGCCTTCTGTTGATGATATGCAGTAGCACTTTACTGGCGTGGGAAATAAGGGAAATGGTGCGGTAGTTCTCGCATTTGCGAGTGGACCCTTTTTTATGCAGAGGAATCACAACAGACTCTGTCCAGTCCTCAGGCCACTCACCGGTTGTCCAACAAAAGACTAACAGTCTGTATATTATATTTAGTAAATACTTAAAACCGTATACCTATATTAGTATTGAAAAATAATGAGGCTTACGGCCGCACTCAGGGTCGACTTTAATGATTACTTAGTTAAGTATAGATTTTTAAAACAAAACTGCCGCAATCAGAGACGTTTAGTAAATTAATGTTAATTTGCATTTAATGAGATGTAACTTAATTAGTTAAATACCAATAACATTGATTTATTAAACTTGTCTGATTGCGGCAGTTTTGTTTTAAAAATCTATACTTAACTAAGTAATTATTAAAGTCGACTCTGAGTGCGGCCGTTAGACGTCATTACACCTCGCTAAATGATCAGAAACTAAGCAAAGTTTGTACCTACTATAGATCAATGATTAGAATCTTTACTATCCTTACTAATAATTTAAATGAGAATGTGAGTTTGTTTGTTTGTTACGCTTTCGCGCCTTTTCCACACAAACGATCATCGTGATTTGCATACACGTTGGCAGGGGTACAGAGAAGTACACTTTTATCCCAGAATCGCCGCGGGAATTCCGAATTTAACGCTGGTGGAACCTTGGGGAACAACTGTCTGATTATGATTCGTTATAATGGGCATGTTGACTAATTTTTATTTATTAGCCCGTCTTGTAGATTATTAAAAAATATTGGACACGTATTTTTTCTTTTTTTACGTAATCAAAAAATAACGGCGATATTGAGTTGAAATTTCGCGTGACGTCACTATTCTGACAGTTTGTATGGCTGTTTTGCGGTTAGTGACGTCACGACCTCCTCATCCTAAACTTTAATGCGCTTTATCTCTGTATATTTTAATTTATTTAAAAGAGCAAAAAATACGTGTCTATTGTTTTTTTATTTTCTAACTGACGGACTAATTAGAATTTTGATTTTCAATAGTAGTCAACATCCCTATTATACCTAGTCGTGCTACAACTTACTAGCTAAGCCATTGAATCTTTTCGACCGTAACAATATAACAGCGTTATACTTTGGTTTCATTAAAGCCTATACAAAGATGTCTGGCTAGACTTCGGGTTATGCACGCGAGAGGTAATAGATGTTGTTCCCTGTCGTTTCACCCGTATTTTGTTCAGAGTTCCCGCGGTAATTCCGTGATAAAAAGCATCAACCCGATATCCTTTTCTGTACCCCGACAACCTGTTTTCAAAAATGATTTTTTAGTATGATGATAGATTCTGATAAAAGCGTAGGTAACGAACAAACAATCTCACATTCGCACATTAGTTGTGGTATTTCATACGAGTACATAGTGCCGTCTCGTGTCGGTCGTTCATGTTACAACAGATGTGTATTTGCGAGAGTGATAATTCATTAAATCAGACATTCTTTAAAGTAACCAAACTTAAGGAATAAAATACAGAGAGAAGTTTGTTACAAGTTATACTTAATTAATTAAAGCAACAAAGATCGGCCTTGTAGCTTTAAAGCAATTTTTCCAGCCAACCGTAACAAAACCATAAATCAATTTAGTATATGGGGTGGATGATACAAACATCTATAGGTACTTCATTACATACGTAATATATTTATAAAAGTTATAGATAAACCAGAATGACCTAAATTACAGTACATAATAAATATGATATATTATAGTACAACAAAGCACATATTATAATTGCATAAAACAGCCGCTGAAACACATAGAAATTTTACAAATAAAAATAAAGAGATAAATAACACTACGTACCTACTATACCTACATGAAATACTTTTTTGCAATTTAATAAAAAAAGTTAGCCTGGTTTTAATTGTTAATAATATTTAAATGTGAAATATCAAAGAAAAATTTAAATAGATACAGCAGCTTTAACTAGGTACCTACTAAACTCGAGGCTTCGTTTAATTAACGAATACTTATAGCTTTGATACGCAAGAAGAACAATCGTCTAACAAGTTCGTCTCTTAAAATTAATATGTAAGGAGTGGTCCGAGCTAAATGTGAGCAATATTAAAACGGAGTACTAATGGGTGAGGAGTGTGGGAGAGCTCTCCGCTCTCCGCACCGCAGACTTTATGTCCTAGGACCAGTCTAGAATTAATAATCAGCTTATGCTGATTATATTTTGTGTATTAATGATACTGGGATTCTGTGTGTCTCGCCAATATCTACTTAAATTTTTCGGCCATTGGTAGATGTCAAAATAATAATAATGTATTGTTTCGCACAAATTTATTATTTATTTTATTATTATTTATTTTATTATACAATTTTATTCTTAAAAAGATAATAATTTTTAAGGAGAATAATAGACAGCTGTCCCGCGCGGTATCACCCGCGATAATTTCGGAGTTCCCCCGGAATTGTTCCATACAAACTGTGCAACCCCTTTTCACTTTCTTAGGGGTTGAATTTTCAAAAAATACTTTATTATCAGATGCCTACATCATTACAAATAATATTCTCCAAGTCTCAGGTCTCTACGATCAGCGGTTTAGGCTGTGCGTTGATCCGTCAGTCAGTCATTGAGGACAAAGCATTTTATATGACAATGCACATGTCTTCGCGTTATTATTATGGATCTAGTTTTAATTAGAACTGAATTTCGATGTACAAGCATTCTGACCCGCTAGCTTATAGGTTAGGACCACAACGCCAAATCTAAAAAAATAGTGTGTATATTTTTATGTGCAATTAGTATTTTAAACACAAAAGTATTAGAAAGAAAAACAAGTATTATCTAATGTGCGGTTAAATCTATTTCCAAAATTTCAATTTACAATACAAAATGTTGTTTTCTTTATTTTCATGGAGCGATCAGTAAAAATTTGGAACATTTTCATTAGCAAATGTTATGTCTATAAGTATTTAAACAATACTATTTTTAGAAAATAACAAAGATTACAGAATCTAATGAAATTAACGAGCTTTCCAAAATGTAAGCATCAATTAAAGTTTTCACTCAACCTCGTCTCCGATTACTGCTTTATTACTTGACAAAGCTTTATTTACCGTTTAGTATAACCGTACCGATTTGCAATTTAAAGTTAGCGAAGTTTTAGTCGTCAAATGACAAAGACTAAAACCTCAAATTGTTGAGTACCTACCAACCCTTGCATTGAATATTTTAGTTATTTGCTTAAAAGTTTAGAGGTACTTTAAATTTAAAAGTATGTTAATACGCTTATACGTTAATAGTTTAATACCTTTTATAATAGTACTGTATAATCTCATTAACACTAAAATTATAAAGAGGTAATTTTTTTTTGCATGTAGGAATTTTCTCTGGAACTAGTTAATCGATTCTAAAAATGTATTCACTAAAAGGAAGCTACTGTATCATTGAATGACATCTACTTATATCTTATTAGTTAATTTAGTACATCTGCTAGTGATTATTATGTAACTTTTGAACGTTTTAACCAATGACCGATTTATGTCATATTCATGTAATATTTTCTATTTTATCGAGACGATATCTCTTAGCTAGGCGAAGAAACCTCAGCAACTCGTCGTTGAAAAAGCAAGGAACAGCTAGTTATAAATGTCACATAATCACAACTTGTCTGAAGAAACAAAAGAAGAAAATGAACACAAGACGCCATATCAGAGGGTTAAACAACCGTTGTCTAATTTACATTATTATGAGATTTTCCCCTAAGAATGTTTATTCTTACACAATGAAGAGTTTACGCGTCGTCGAACTGATTCGTCTGAATTGCGAGATTGAGTGAGTTATTTTGTCTTGTGAATTAGAGATTTGAATTCGCACACCGTCCCGACGCGTCGTGTAGGTGGGAACTGCACCCACCACAGCGGTACCTGTGTAATAAATATTATGAATATGAATGGCGAATCAGAGAAGTATCCACCGACTGCGGCGAAAGGGTTTCAAATTATTAACTTTTCGGGAGAACGGTAGCGTCAGTAAAAAAACCGCGGGGAACAGCTAGTGTACCTATACCTAATATAACGAGTCACGCGTGACTTAATGAATTTTCTTTCGATTTCCATCAGAAAAAAAATTATAAAATGAAATACTTTAATGCAATACAGAAACCTATTTCGCATATATTTATGATTTCAAATTTACAATACTAAAATTTGAATACGTCACTGATTTTGTTCTGGAAAAGGGATTAGGTGTGACTTTTTATAGTTATTTTTTAACATGAATTTTCAATTCTTATTCTTAAAAAAGTTTAGGTGCGCAAGGTCAGAAATGTAAATTAATAAAATTGCAAAACTGCCATATACTCTAAAAGACAGATTCGCAAAATACCGGATACTCAAAATGTCAACTGACGCAAAGTGCCATAAACTCTAAAAGACAGATTCGCAAAATACCATAAACTTAAAATGTCAACTGACGCAAAATGACAGAAACTCTTAACAGACAAATGTGCAATATACCGGAAACTTAAAATGTCAACTGACATGTCCGAAACTCTAAAAGACACTGCAGATTGCTAGAAATTCAAAATGTTAAATTCATTATTAGTTAGATTCCTTCAGTTTGTGTACAATAATATTGTGGTAAGTTACGACTGCTGTTTATATACCTGCATACAGCCATATTTGTGACAGTAGTTCAAATAGTACCTAAAAAGTAAAAAGGAACAACTGTCAAAAGTTTTAAGGTATTTTCTATGCCAACCGTACCGTCGTCGAGGTAAACGCGCCAGTTTCCGTCAAGTAACGTCTAACAAGCTTGTCATTTTCTAAAATGTGTTTCTTTAGAAACGTTATGTTTATGCTAAAATACAATTTGGCTCGAAAGTTCTCGATGCGAGACGTTCACATTAAATTCTGAAGTCTATTGAGAGTTCGCTGCATTAATATTTAGTTTTTAAATTTGAAATTTCATTGAGTTTTAAAAGTCTGAGCTTGTGAAATGTTGAAAATGAAAAACTGAAATTGATGTGGGTAAAATTGGTAACATAAAATAAAATAGAAGTTTAAAAAAAATTGCATTTATAAAACGTCTAATCACTTTTATGCTACATATAAGTATTTGTTTCGTTATTTATGCAGGTATAATAACTGCTTTCGTTTGAACTTCTTCATCCACTGGACCTACTCCAATAAAAATATCGTCAAACCTAAGGCGTGAAATAAATAGTTTAAAAAATTTTTAAAAAGATATTTTGCGTAACAAAAACATTTAATTAATTTACCCTCATAAATATTAAGTTGATTAAGTACATACTAAGTAAAAATTTTAACGTACGTATACTACATTTACATCCTTACTATTATAAATGTGAAAGTGAGGTTGTTTGTTTATTTATTTATTTGTTGTTACGTTTTTACGCCTTAACGGCTTCATCGATCATCCTGAAATTTTGCCTACACGTTGTCACTTTTATTCTGCGGAGTTTCCGCGGGAGCTCCGAAATTAACGCGAGTGAAACCGCGGGGCACAGCTACTATAATAGGGATGTGGACTACTTTTGAAAATCAAAATTCTAATTAGTCCGTCAGTTAGAAAATAAAAAAACAATAGACACGTATTTTTTGCTTTTTTAAATAAATTAACATATACAGAGATAAAGCGCATTAAAGTTTAGGATGAGGAGGTCGTGACGTCACTAACCGCAAAACCGCCATACAAACTGTCAGAATAGTGACGTCACGCGAAATTTCAACTCAATATATCGTCGTTATTTTTTGATTACGTAAAAAAAAATACGTGTCCAATATTTTTTAATAATCTACAAGAAGGACTAAAAAATAAAAATTAGTCCACATGCCCATTATAAAAATTACTAGCTGTGCCCCGCGGTTTCACCCGCGGTAATTTCGGAGTTCCCGCGGGAATTCCACGATAAAAAGTACCCTATGTCCTTTTCTGTCCCCCCTGACAACGTGCATGCCAAATTTCATCCAAATCCGTTCAGCCGGTTTTGCGTGATTGAGTAACAAACATCCAAACATCCACACTTTCACATTTATTATATTAGTAGGATTAACTGTTTATCTTGGTCCCGGCTCCACCATTAAATTTTGCATACACGATGTCAGAGGCACAGAGAAAGACCATCGCGGTTTCCTAAGTCCAAACCTAGCGTTAGTAGACGATTTACTACCATTATAAGTATAAATTGAGGGATTTTTGTTGGTTGAGTAAGAGCTATTAACGTCAACCGCGGGTGTGCTACATTTCATTTAATTTCATTTCAAGTGGGCAGGTACTGTAAAAACTAAAACTATGTATACTTCTTCACATTGTGAAAAACGAGTCACCATGAAGATACACACTGCTAATAATTGTACTTTTAGTTCTGACTCTAGAAATTCTCATAAAACAAAATACTCGCTCATGATAAAATCGTATTAAATATTCGTTTTTAAAAAAATATGACTTTAAAATTAGATAAAAAAGTATAACTAAAGAACTTTGTTGGAATGTTATTTTAATTTTAAACGAACATAATAATTGTATGTCTGTGAGCATACCCTGAGCATACCTACCTACCTAATGAACAACGGATCCAACCTTTTTGATTGGAGAACCTTGAAATATCTGGTTAAAAATCAAAAGAATAAACGAGTAAAATATGCTCTCTTTTTAAATTTGAAGTCAGATTTATTTTTAATTGCTGAATTAGTAAAAATCAAGTCATACTATATATTTTTCATTGGAATAATAACAACAAAATGTTAATATAATATTATCTTGTTTTTAAAACTCCATTCGTTCTGTATTTTCAGTAAAAATAAAATAATGTAATAGCAAACCGTCTTCATTTTAGAATCTAAATTAGAGAGGAATTACATTTACGGTTTTGACTTTCGTCGACTTTTTGGGGTTGTGGTGTCGAGCAATTTAATATTGTTAGATTTTACATGTAAATACTAAGGCATCATAGTTGAGAAGAGAAGGTATTAGTTAGCAACATCTGCTCGGCTTTCTGGTACGTGGACCGAAGTTAATTAGAAACCCTCGTGCAATGCGGTTCGGCTGCGGTTTTAATAATTTCCAAACGGTCCGGTCCGGCGCGCGGCGACGCGACGTAAGCCGAGAATTGATATAAATGATTTTGGCTGGACTTGAATGAACCCTAACGCTATATTCAAAATTCTCGTACTGCACTATACTTGGGATGGAATTTAACCAAATCGGTCCTACTTGAATTTATCGGTATATTTGAACAACTCGAACTAAATTAGTAAATAGTAAATACATAGGTATCTTGTCAACTTATAGAGAAAATAAAAATTTCAACTGACTTTTACAGGTGGGTAACTAATTATGTTATACGTACCTACTAAGTTATAGCTCACGTAGTGATTATACCTATTTGATCTTTGTCACGGCTTAGATACTAGTGACAACTTTAGGCTCGTGGTCGGATAAGAACGTTTCGTTTATGTGCCTAGGTGATGAATGACAAAAATAAAAGGCATTTGTTCCTTTGCGTAAAGAAAAACCTATAATTTTATAAGAGTACGAACAATCTGACATTTGGATTTCATCTTCGTAAATGGAAAAGACAGCATGTAACTTTCATGGCGGGTAGTCGAAGTATCTGCACAATACATAAGTGTCAAACTCGGTATTACAACAGTTTCTAATTACTCGATCCAGTTATCACCTGCGGCTGACGGCTATAGACTCCTAGTAAAACGCCGCCAGATCACGTGAACCCGCCATTACTTCCATATTAATACGACAACGCTTGCATGATGGTACTTATTTAGGGGTCTTCTGTAATTGGTTGAGACACCACCACCGAAGTTAGATGAAGACTCGAAATACTCTGAAATGGCGGGTTTCATTATTGTAGTAATGAAATGCTCCATCTGGGATTTGTGGTGCGAAAATACACTGTTTATTATTTTATATTTTGGCACAGACAGTATCTAAATATTTTTTCGTGTAAG
Source organism: Zygaena filipendulae (assembly GCA_907165275.2). Taxonomy (NCBI): domain Eukaryota; kingdom Metazoa; phylum Arthropoda; class Insecta; order Lepidoptera; family Zygaenidae; genus Zygaena; species Zygaena filipendulae. Next base: position 10,240,589 of record OU015656.1, on the reverse strand, counting down.
ATACGAAAACTTGCGCTCGTGTACTTATTTATAGGTAAGGTAGGTCAGTCGGTTATATGCGTGGTAGAGTCGCAAACATTAAAAATATCTAAACAACTAAACTTTCAAATTTTTTAAATTAATAGATTTTTTTGTAAATAAGTTAGTTTTTTTGATGTTTTTATATTATAATTTAATTAATTATTAGATCAGGTTTTTTATTTCAGATAGAAACTGAATAACTATTTAATAAGTTATCTACTTGTTTTATAATGATAAATAATAATTAATATGTGCCTCACGTAAAAACTTGTGAAATAGATTTAATACCATTTTACTGCATACTTGTTGTTGCCCGCAGTTTCACCCACGTAGTATTTAGAAGCTGCAGGATATGGCACTTAGCACAAAGAATTTCGTAATACACACCTGTATGTACCTATCTATTTTCTTAAAGTAAAATCAAATGAGAAGCAGTCTGATTAGGAATCTATTTAAAATTAAATTCACCCTTATCTAACTTTATTTATTCAATAACAAATAAAATCAGAATAAAGTTTAAGAGTATTTAAATAGCAGCTACTTAATCAAGAGACACGCTTGAACGATTCTTAATAGATTGAGATCCAATTACACGCTCATAGCCTTCGCATTTGTGACGTTTTGTTAATTATTAATTTGTATTAAGAAAATTTAAAGAGATTTCCTTGATTAATGCTTAGCTGAGACAAGAAAACAAAGGTTGGAATCACAAAATTAGAAAGACAATTTCGTTTTAATTTTCTGTAGCATTTAATACAATAAGACAGACGCGTTTTATTTTATATTCATTACGTTACTAATCTAATAATAATATAAAATATTTCTTTTGGCATTCTAATGTTTTTCCCATGTGAGCCTGTATATACATCTAGAACCTAAAAGTTGTCTAAACTAATACAAATATATCACATTTTCATTAAAAAAATTACTAAATGGTATCTGATATTTGTTTTCCAGAATATTTTTAATATAAAACCTTTAAAATAAACTATACATTTACCCGTGGTGACAAACAGTTTTGAAGAGATATTTTGCTGCTTCAGAAGTTGGGTTCAAACAAAATATTGTTAAGAATACGGCAATAAGATGAAGGGAATACGTTAAACTCTCTACAAATAGGTAGGTAAATCTGTTCAAACAAAAAACTTAGAGGACGAATACTGATAACCTCCGGTTTCGAATTTTGGTTGAAGATTGCAGTCTCACATACACAATACACAAGTTCCCATGCCGAGGCCATACAGCGTCGTTCAAACTTCGCAGACAAATTCGATCTGTTTGAGCAACACGGAACAAAAGGTGCATGTATTATGATGAAAATACCAACGTACCTATTCTGTATGGGGCGTTCTGTTTCTCTTTATACGTATAATGTATATTTTGTTGTACCGATTTTTGCGGTCTTACTAAAATCTAACAATTTCTTCTCGAGGTATAGGTAAGTATATAATTATATAGGGCGGGAAAAATGGTGGTTACGTTAAAATATTGAACCATGTTGACTTTACTTTTTATTTAAATACAATCAACACTTTCCATTTATTATTAACGCTACATTCTACTTATTTTGTAAAAGTTATTTTCAGTATAATTTCCTTTAATTCTTAGAATACGTTCTTTTATTACGTGGTTAATTTACCTCTACGAAAATAATGAAGAGGTGATTTTTTGATGGGCATTTCTGCTCTCATAATAATCTGCTGTTTTTTTTTTTCTAGAAGGTAACTTCTTCATTTCTAGTATACAAAGCAACTTAATTTTACCAGGTTACTATACAACGCAGGAGGTGACAGTCAAGAAGTGCAGTATCGATTCACTTTCACTATCGCAGGAGGTCAGATGCGCGCGACTGCACTAGGCCAGTGGTACAACTGCAGTATACTGCTGGACTTATAGTCCATCCCGTGCTAGCTTTTGCAGCTAACGTTGTGCAACATGTGTTCTGAAAATCCTAGACTTGGTTCCTACCGTCTAAATCACCAGAGAGTTAAAAATGTGCTCGTCGAAGTGTGTGCAAGTGCGGTGTCACTGATGTGAGAGTGTTTAAGGGAAATACTTAAAACCCCTCCTGATACAAATAAAACGTACTATAGTATAAAAATTGTATAATAATCTTTAGGGATCTGCTTCATTTGTGACTCGAGTCTTGGGTTCAATATTTAGATGACATTTTACAGTTATAACATTTCTGATAATATCATTTGAACTCAATGTAAAACGCAGAAATGGTTTGATTTTTTGTTTCTATGTTTTTTTTTTATAATGGATAAACTCAAAAACTATTTGACCGATTTCAAAGTTCTTTCACTTATATGAAGCCGGAATTACCACGAGAACTTCGAAATTAACTCGAATAAAATCGTGGGAGATCGATTAGTATTACATAATATACGCAAGTTGTTCCATTTATCTTCTCAAGAAAAATACTTTGAACGAATTCTATTAACCGGACCTTACCGCTGCATACTCAATCTTCTACACGTTTCTTTGAGACGTAAATACGTATCGGCTTACGATCCAACGAAAAAGTGCAGATGGATTAGAATATAAGCACTTCGCACGTCCACTACAGTCAGCAAAGGGTCATGTGGAAAATACGTATTTACATACAATACCGTCTGTCGATACAGTAAGACGGTTCAAAGAATTTGACAGATCTGTGAATTTGGTAACAAATTGCGAACCTACCAGCCGAATAAGCCACCTTACCAAAGTTTTAGCTCTAGCATTGTCCGAGATTAAAGTAAACTAAAGTAAAGTACAAAAGTAAAATCCTAAACTCACAAAGAATAAAAATGCTCTCGTATTGAGAGAAAAGTTATTGCAAAAATTTCACGAATACTATTCAAGATAAGAAAGGGTTAATAGAGAACACAGGTTGTAATAATATTTGCTTTTTTATTTTTATTTTCAGGCGAGCAGATTTCAGATTTAAATTTTTTTATAGAAATATAAATAAATAAATTCACAATATTTTTAGTAGTGAACTGACCATGAACAAGAATAGATAATTACAACTATTAAATGTATCGTACTTAGGTTACTTAATGGAAGCGGAACTTCATTTAGAAAAAGCAGTTAATGTCGAACTCTATAAAAAAAAACGATTACACTAAATAAAAGGATAAACAATGATACGTAGAAAACTTTATTTTTGACAAACAACTAGGTATTATACATTTTTTTAATACTTAAAGTTATAATATCTGGGTGATGGAGCTTCGCTCGTAGCGCCATCTGTTGTTAAGTAGAAAAGCAGTACCAAATACTCATTTATTCATTGGCTGAAAACAAGGACAAAAATATGTTTTCTAGATATGAAAGCTAGCTAGATCGATTAATCGCACCCGAAACCCCCTGCATACTAAATTTCATTAATATCGTTGGAGCCGTTTCCGAGATTCTGATTATATGCTTATCATGTACATATATATGTTTATGTACAAGAATTGCTTGTTGAAAGGTACCTAGTAGATTTTCACAAAACATTTTCTAAAACAATCACTTAAAATACAATAGATAGTGTAAATATTCAGCAAAACTATTAAAGGGATCTAGTATTTCTCATCGTAAATCACCGGAGATTATCTTTGTATGCAGACTCTACACTGTACACATAGTAGTATTATACTCGTACCTCGTGGTCCATATGTTTCATTATTTGCATGAATAATTTATCATTTGTGACACCGAGAGAATGTTTATATTTTGTATGTAAGTACTGGTATTTACATATAACGTGTTGTCATATTATTTACATGCTACGTAGGTATTTAAATTGTACATAATTTTGGTAAGTAAATGACACCAATTCCAAAGCAAGCTTGGATTTTAATATAATAAAAGAGTAATATCTTAGATTCTAGAGCGATGTATGTAGTTTTATAACTACGAAAATGGAATGCTTAGCGATCAGTTAAATAATATACTATCTACTATATAATATAATAGTATATAATATACTAGCGCAGCAAAAAAAAATCGAACCAGATAGGTGCGGGCGTAGCGCTTAGAATTTCGTAGATAGCTCACCTCCAAATTAATGTTGAATAACTTTTAAAGTATTATTTTTTTTCGACATAAAATATATTTTAATCATATTATTGTTTATTTTTTTAAAAGGGGTGTTTCAGGTTTTCAGTTAATTTATTAACACGTTGTATATTAGATAATAAACAATTAGCCTATTAAAATATATAAACGTGTCAGAAACTTGTACCGAATCTTCAGTAGATGCAAATTTCAAAATTCTGTAATGTCATATTTTGCTTAATGCTTATTATGTCAGCCAAAAAGTATTAAGTATAGATATTTTTATTGTACTCAGCACAACATAACCCTCCAAAAGCGTAACCAATTTGTGAATGGACTTGTTGTATGTAATAATAGCCGACAAGATAAACTAGGTGAATACATTAGGGTTATCAAACAGAAGTATCTTTCGACCAGTGGGACCCTAAATTTTGCGTCAATTGCTCATCCCGTATCGCAGTTGGTCATAATTTACAACGCGGCATGGCAACACCAAACCTTCATGATAAAAACCGAACCAAAGTATCGCTTTCAGATGTTCAACGCGTTTGTTGTCTATGCTATGCTATATCATTTAATTATGTTTTAGCACTGATGTGAAAAAAAATAGGTAGGTACGTTGTTTTTGTCAATATTTTTATGTTCATAAGAACTTAAGGTAATAAGGTATGTTGTTAATTTATTATTATTATTATTATTATTAAGTAAGAACAGATTGCATATAAGGCCCCCATTTACCTACTCACAGAAGTAAGTTTGCTTATCCTACTAATATTATAAATTAATGTGAAAGTGTGGATGTTTGGATATTTGGATGTTTGTTACTCAATCACGCAAAAACGGCTGAACGAATTTGGATGAAATTTGGCATGCCCGTTTTCGGGGGTACAGAGAAGGACATAGGCTCCTTTTTATCCCGAGACTCCCGCGGGAACTCCGAAATTACCGCGGGTGAAACGGCGGGGGACAGCTAGTAAAAAATAAAGTGCATCAACAATATAAATAAAGCGAAATTAAATTTTAACTGACATTACATATTTAATGATAGGTATATTGCAATTTTCTTCTGTTTCCAAACAAAATTCCTAGAACCGATACTTAGCATGTACTTTTTACTGTCAAAAAAACTAGGAATTAATTAATTAAAACTCAAGATTCGAGTACCTGTTTTATTTGAGCCGGAAACTTTTCTAACGATAGATCGTTGAGCTCCCACCGCGGCTTCTCACTGTCTGCGGCACCGTACCTATGTAGGTTTATACAGATTGAAATTTTTCGAGTGGAAACGACAGGGTTTACCCGTGTCTAAAGATATATCAATCTGCTGGATACGTCATCGAGCATAAATTAACGAGAAAAAAGATATTTCTTAAATCAATCCTGAATAGGTAGTACTAACGAAGTTTGGTTGTAAATATGATAGATTTTTCTTCAGTATAAAAACGATTCCCATAATCTATTTTCAACATGTAATGCGAGTTGGAAAAACGTCGTGAACCTTATAACAAGACAGTAAGTTATTTTTCGAGTCCATTTGTGTTTAGAAATCGTAAATGAACATATACAAAATAGAATCGAAAATATTACTGAAAAATTGTAAAACACATAATTCAAGTTAAAAAATTTTGTACACCACTTTAAATGATAAAAATTTAAATTGTGTGCTTTAAAATCTGCTTTTTAACTAGTTTTATTTACAACCAGTAAACCCAAAGATACTTGAACCGCACAGTACAATTTGTTCTTCCAGTAATTCCATTTATCATTGATTTGGTAATCCAGTGCTTCAGGGTTGAGCACAATAAATAAACTATGGAGACATGCCGCCGCTGTCTGTAGGGTTGGCAATTGAAATTTTATCCCAGTTTTATATCCATTGGTCCCAATAAAATCGTGTGAAATAAACAAATCCCTCGTTACTTACGTCAGACGAAAGTTAGATTTAAAGTCGTGTTACACAATCAAAATTGAAAATAAATTATGTTATACGAGTTTCTTGGTGCGAGATATAAAAATGGAATTCCAGCTTCATATTTTTCTATTTTAAAAACTTCCAACCCTTGGTCTGTAATCTGGAGATTTTTTTACATCCTCAAGACGAAGGTCACCCATGGTTCAAGACGAGGGTCCAAGTTGAGATTCTATACTTATTCAACAATGTGCCGAAGAATCACGAAAAAAGAATCGAAACACGAAGCATATTATTCGGATAATAATATTAGGCCCTGTGTACCAAAATCACCCACCAACTCACCAGCTAAGGTTCATATGGGCACAAGTGGTTACCATGCGTGCGCACTCTAGAAGTAGGTACCCAGCTCGATAACAAGTGGGGAAGATTTTGATTAACATAGAATGTAATATCGACTTCCAGTCAAGCTTATACGTACATGTCCCTCGATCCGTCCACCTGGATCCACAACTAGGCTCTACCGGTGAATCCATGGAATTTTATGTTAATCCTAATAAATATCTATATAATTTGGACGCAGATAAGCAATAACATGTTAACCCACAAAATGAAGTTATTGATTCAGAACGATTTATTGAGAGTTAGAGAACGTTTTTCAATTATGAGTTTACCTTATTACATTGTTTAAATATGTATCTAAATATTGCGCATAAAAAATGTTGACACAAAATGGCGCTAATTTTTAAAACTTTAATTTACTCAAAATTTCTCCAGTGTGGGTTAACACACTATTGCTTATCTATGTCCATTTAGTACTACCCCATCATGTAATTAGCTCGGTTTCCAGAATGTAAGCTTCAAGCCACTTTATTGATGTTTTTTTTTTACATTTTTAAATTATCATTAACTACCTACGATGCGTGAGCGTTAATAATATAGAAATATTCAAGAAGACAGGTAATGAAGTCTGGCTAAGGTATAGCTACAGAAAAGAAAAACGTAAAGAACATTTAAATATTAGTGATTTTATGTGTGTTTCTGTTAAATTTTTCACACGCACCCGTAAATAACTCTCAAAGGTATAATTTGAAAGGAAAAATAGCTAAGCAATGCGATTTCATGCCACAAAGATGCCACCAATATCCATTATGAATAGCTCCATTCCATCAATGAACGGCTTGCGTTGCGCCTGAATACAAACTGCGATATTTATCGCATTTCTTAATGCCCGCTTCACATTCACGCGAGAATACGAGAGAACCACGAGAATATGAATGTGGAGCCGATGTTCTTCATCGTTTCTCGTGGTTTTCTCGCGGTCTCGCAAGATTCTCACGTGAATGTGGAGCGGGCATAAGTCATGTTCACAATGAAACATGCTGAACAAACACAGCGGTGTACCTACCTATCTGTTACGGTCAATGTGATAAATGCTATAAAAGTAAAAAAATCACATTAATCTTGTATATACACTGACTATTATATACTGATGGACTCCATAAATAAGATGCAAAGGACCCCGACATGCTAGGTGAGGTTAGGATAATACTGGACTGACTTTGTCTTTGGCGCGTCGTGATCAACAGTACAAATCACTTCCTTTGCCTACAATAATTCTTCTTCTTCTTCTTCTTCTTCAGCCTATTTCCATCCACTGCTGGATGTAGGCCTTCTCATCGCGCTTCCAATCGCTCCGACACCTTGCTCCTCGCATCCAAGTCTTCCCAGCAGCGCGCGCGATGTCATCGGCCCACCTCATGGGCGGTCTTCCGGCACTCCTACGTCCTGTCCGGGGTCTCCATTCCGTGGTTCTCAGGGCCCATCTGTCCACATCCATACGTCCCAGGTGTCCAGCCCATCTCCATTTCAAGGATGCCATTTTGTCCCCAATGTCCACAACCTTAGTTCTTTTCCTTATGGCCACATTGGGAACCCTATCTCTAAGTGTGATGCCGAGCATGACGCGCTCCATCCCTCTTTGCGCAACTCGCATTTTGTGGATGGTGTCCTTCGTCAAAGGCCATGTCTCAGTAGCATAGGTCATGGTTGGCAGCACGCACTGGTTGTAGAGCTTGGTTTTGAGAGATTGAGGGATTTCTTTGGACTTGAAGATGTCTCCTAACTTTCCGAAGGCCGCCCAGCCCAATTGTACTCTTCGTGCTATTTCTTTGGCCTGGTGGTGTTTGCCGAACGAAAGAAGATGTCCGAGGTACACGTACTCTTCAACCCTATCCACCCTATGCGCGCCAACCAGCAGCGATAGTTCCGAGTCGAAGTTAGCCATGTATTTGGTCTTGGAGACATTCATTTTTAAACCAAGTTTAATTTTTTTTTTTTTGTACACCTTTTTGATGGCAATAAACATTATTATTATTATTAAATCTAAACTAACATATCGGGGTGCTTTACATCTGGATGATTCAGTCGACCAGTAAAATAGTACCCTTTGCCCGTGGTACGGGTCAGTACTCCGGTGAACCAGACTACTAAAAAAATATTTTCCATAGTATAGCTGCTATTGACCGAACTACCGAATATATTTTTTCTTCCGCAGTCCGGTTGACCGGACCACAGAAGATTCATTTGAAAGATTCATTAATTTGACTTTTTTGTTAAATTTATTATCAAGTAACTATCATCAAAGTCATGTTTCATTGCAACTCAACAAACGAAGAAATTTTTGGTCTATGTGTACAATTTATCACTTTTACCGCATAGGTACACTGGGAAAAATACACGGCTTTTGAACACGGCTACGTTTTGCGTAGCCGTGCAAACGGTTCTGACAACCGAGTTTGGCAGCCGTGTAAAGAACCGTGTACACGGCTACATGAAACGTAGCCGTGTAAGCGGTTAAGATAGCCGCTTTAGACGGTTACGTGTACCATGTTCGTAATTTTTTCAGCCGTGTTGAAATCCTAGCCGTGTAAAATTACACGGCTACCTTTTGACTCGGTTGTCGGAGCGGTGTGCACACAACAAACACGGCCTCGGTAACGTTGTTGACACGGTACGGTGCACCGCGTGCTTATCACGTTAGCCGTGTCATATATTAAACTTGCTAACATGGCTGTCGGAGCCGTATAGACACGGTACAGCAGGTCGTGTGCTTATCAAAACTTGGCCACGTTAGCCGTGTCATATAATAAACTTTCTAACACGGCTGTCGGAGCCGTTCTATAAACGGTACAGCTGGCCGTGTGCATAACATAACTTGTTCCCGTTACCCGTGTCATATATTTAACTTGCAAACACGGCTGTCGAAGCCGTTTAGACACGATACAGCAGATCGTGTGCTCGTCAAAACTTGGCTATGTTAGCCGTGTCATACAATAAACTTGCTAACACGGCTGTCGGAGCCGTTCTATAAAGGGTACAGCTGGTTGTGTGCTTATCAAAACCTGGCCACGTTAGCCGTGTCATATATTAAACTTGCTAACACGGCTGTCGGAGCCGTTAAGACACGATACAGCAGGTCGTGTGCTTTTCAAACCTTGGCTACGTTAGCCGTGTCATACAATAAACTTGCTAACACGGCTGTCGGAGCCGTTCTATAAAGGGTACAGCTGGTTGTGTGCTTATCAAAACCTGGCCACGTTAGCCATGTCATATATTAAACTTGCTAACACGGCTGTCGGAGCCGTTCTGTAAATGGTACAGCTGGCCGTGTGCAGAACATAACTTGTTTATGTTAGCCATGTCATATAATAAACTTGCAAACACGGCTGTCGAAGCCGTTAAGACACGATACAGCAGGTCGTGTGCTTTTCAAACTTTGGCTACGTTAGCCGTGTCATACAATAAACTTGCTAACACGGCTGTTGGAGCCGTTCTATAAAGGGTACAGTTGGTTGTGTGCTTATCAAAACCTGGCCACGTTAGCCGTGTCATATATTAAACTTGCTAACACGGCTGTCGGAGCCGTTCTATAAAGGGTACAGCTGGTTGTGTGCTTATCAAAACCTGGCCACGTTAGCCGTGTCATATATTAAACTTGCTAACACGGCTGTCTGAACCGTTCTGTAAATGGTACAGCTGGCCGTGTGCAGAACATAACTTGTTTACGTTAGCCGTGTAATATATTAAATTTGCTAACACGGCCGTCGGAGCCGTTTGGACACGATACAGCAGGTCTTGTGCTTATCAAAACTTGGCTACGTTAGCCGTGTCAGAAATGAACCACGCAAACATGGCTGTCGTAGCCGTTATATACCTAAACGGTACAGCGGACCGTGTGCAAAACAAAACTTGTTTACGTTAGCCGTGTCATTAATTATCTTGCAAATACGGCTGTCGGAGCCGTTTAGACACGATACAGCAGGTCGTGCGCTTATCAACACTTGACTACGTTAGCCGTGTCAGAAATGAACCACGCAAACATGGCTGTCGTAGCCGTTATATACCTAAACGGTACAGCGGACCGTGTGCAAAACAAAACTTGTTTACGTTAGCCGTGTCATTAATTATCTTGCAAACACGGCTGTCGGAGCCGTTTAGACACGATACAGCAGGTCGTGCGCTTATCAACACTTGACTACGTTAGCCGTGTCAGAAATGAACCACGCAAACATGGCTGTCGTAGCCGTTATATACCTAAACGGTACAGCGGACCGTGTGCAAAACAAAACTTGTTTACGTTAGCCGTGTCATTAATTATCTTGCAAACACGGCTGTCGGAGCCGTTTAGACACGATACAGCAGGTCGTGTGCTTATCAACACTTGGCTACGTTAGCCTCTTATGGAATGGCTGTGTGTTAATAACAGCGCCATCTTTGATTCCAGACTGGAACCACTAGATGGTTTATCTAGGTAAGATCATCATCAGCTAATTTAGCAAGTAGTTTAGGATTAAGCCGACAGAGGGCGTTATAATCCGAACCGCTTAGTATGAGCTTTGCAAATAATTATACAAATTTTGCAAATAATTATTACACAAAAGAAGGAATAACACGCCGTTTTTACTGTCTGCAACCTAACCCTGAAGCCGTTCACATTCCTTCAGTGAACATAATCCTTTTTTGCCACATGAGTGTCTTATCTGATAAATGTGACTCACTGATATCTGATGCATGTTCAGCTTCAGACATGCAGTCTAAGGAGAGAATCCACCCTAGAAAAAAGCGGCCAAGTGCGGACTCGCCCATGAAGGGTTCCGTAGCAGCAAGTAACATTAATATAAAAGTTCTTGTAGTTCGTTGTAACTTTGATCGATGTTTTAATAATATTGTAATTTTTTATTGCGGTTTACGATCTATGACGTATTAAAAAAACTACTTACTAGATCTCGTTCAAACCTAGACCGATACCGATTTAATCCAAAAGACAAAAACACACGTAATTATTATTGGTTTGTGCTACCACTGATCGGTTTGAATTCGGTGACAAGCCCGCTGGTGTCTGCCCACTTGGGTCGTTCTGCTTACGAAGAGCTGGTGGCGGGAGTCGACTGAGCCCATCTACCCCCTCCATATTCATACCTACCTATCAGTGGTAGCACAAACCAATAATAATATTACGTGTGTTTTTGTCTTTTGGATTAAATTGGTATTTTGTTATTTATAGCTTTTTATTTTTAGCTTTTTTAATTTGTGTTTTTGAAAGTCGGTTTTAATGTTTTTGTTAAAATTTTGTTTATTTCTCGATTTTAAGTGACATAGTTCGCAATTTCTCTAAGTTACAATAGCCTAATGTCAACTGCTCATCGCCTTTTACAAAATATTGCCTTTCCCGACGCAGGGACGTTAATTATTGAGGAGTTCTCCTAGTACATCACTAACAGTTCCACTTCACCATATACATTGTGACGAGCATAAATTGTTTAGAACCCATATTAAAGGTAACGATTCGGAACCTGTGAAATACCTATTATTGAGTAGTTCCGATAACCATCTGTGGTCTTCATCATCAGTTCCACTTCTTCAAATTTTGCTTTCCGAAAGCAAATACACGATTTACTATAAAAATACAAAAATCGCTATAGGTGTACCTATAATTTTTGAAGAGTTCCCTCAATTACTCCAAGATTCCACCATCAGATCTTGACTATCCCCTTTTAAACAAAAAAACAATTTTCGAAATCGCTCCAATCAGAACGTACTATTGTTGAATAGTTCCGATGACCATCTGTGGTCTTCATCATCAGTTCCACTTCTTCAAATTTTGCTTTCCAAAAGCAAATGAACGATTTACTATCAAAAATACCCAAATCGCTATAGGTGTGCCTATAATTTTTGATGAGTTCCCTCGATTTCTCCAAAATTTCATCATCAGATCCCGACTTGGTGGCAATGGGACCTAATTGGGAGTATACCCTTTCAAACAAAAAAAGAATTTTCCAAATTGGACCAACCGCCTTCGAGTACTCGGTGAACATACATAAAAAAAAAACATACATACAATCGAACATAGAACCTCCTCCCTTTTGGAAGTCGGTTAAAAAGAAACGCATCGCACCGCGCCATGTCGCATCACGCATCCGCCACCACCGGGCGGATGCGTATTGCGTGGCGCGTGGCGCGGCTCGCGGCCCAGCCGCCCAGCCAATGGCAGTCGTTGAATGCTAGGTACCTACTCACTCTCTCGCAAAAACGACAATACAATCGACGTGGACAACAGAATAGATTATTCAATAATGAATTAACTATAGGTAATATGTACAGAGAAAAATTCTAATATTTAAAAATTTCATGCACCATGTTAGGTTAGCATCGTAGGTTAGTAACGTAAGCATCCATCAAAAAATTCAATGGCAATTGGCAATATTAAAATTTGAAACAATGTATTTATAGACTATATTATAATAAATTTTTTTAAACGGTCAAGTTGTCTTTCAGAGACTGAACACACGTAGGGACATGTTTATTTATTAAAAATATTCCTCATAAATGTTATTTTTGAGATATTTAAAGCTATATCGTAATTCGTAGCCCGTAAAGAACATGTTCAAACTTGTTCCCAATGTTCCCGCATTTCTACTTGAATGAGTGTGTATATATGTATGTAGGGTCATTGCGCCGGTTGGCGGCCTTTTAGTCGCCTTCCCAACTTTGCTCCTTAAAATTAATATAATATGTCCATATTTCAAGTTCTGATTGTTTCTGTAGGGGTAGCAAATATAATCAAGTTTTTTTTCGAATTAAGTATTGAAGGAAGATTCAATCAGTTTTTTTTTAAATAAATAATAACCTGAAATTTACCCAAAATGCCGGTTGACGGCCACTTTTTTTGGTTCGCGGCCACCCTAGAGTTAGTTTGCGGCCGCCAGGTTTACGTACAATAATTAATTATTGACTTACGAATATCTCATACTTTTTTGAGATTTTCGCACACTTTTCACCATATACTTATATCCTATTATAAATTTCCACATCGTTGGACATAATATGATCGCGATTGTTACTGAAATGCCGTCACACTTAAAAAGCGTGTATCTTCTGAGTATTCGTCCCTTTCATACCTTAAACTGTTCTAACATCTCTTATTTTCACAGGGTTTGTTCTTCTAATCTGACATCTCACACTACACTACAATTTTGTCTCTACCTCTACAGTATTTTCCCTTCTCCTCTCAACTTACCTCCGTTTTTAATTTCTGCAACCATTCTTCCCTCTGTACTTTCTTCTCTCCTTCCTCTACTTTATTTTCCTTCCTTTTTTCCTTTCACGAAACTCTTTTCTTAAGCTCTAATGCATTTATTCTTCTTCCATACTCCTTACACACTACACTTTCATATTATATAGGTACTGATGTTATTCTTGTCTTGTTGTTAAACATATTACATTACTATCACTGCAAATAATGAAATAAAACACTAAAATAGTTTAATAAATCAATGTGTATTTTAACGAATTAAGTTTGGTGTTTTATTTAACATTTTGTTCTTAATATATGTATATGATTCAAAGTTTTAATACTCCCACTGCTATTCCATAATTTAAAACTAGTATTGAAAATAATCAACATTTTCTTTTTATATGATAATTATAATAATTCCAGTTCACGAAACCACAGTCGAATCGTTTCTTCGGTCACCCTCGCACAAGCTTTGATGCTTTCTGCAGATGTACCTAACTGATATTTTAGGGTGTCTTCTTAGACCAACGGGTTTACTATGAGCTCTTAAAGCAGAACCTAAATTGAATCGCTCTGCTTTATCGCCTGCTTAAAGGTGGTAGTCTTAAAGCAATTCAATTTAGGTTTTGCTTTAAGAGCTCATAGTACAGGACCAGGACGATCATCCTTTCAAGTTGAAAGGGTTCGGCTTGCTTAAATCTTTCAAAATTTTTTGCACGGTATCTAACAGTTCTGATTTTTTGACTCAAAAAACCACATTTTGCTATATTTATAAGCCATTCTACAACTTTTTTTTCGCCTTGTTCTCCCAACACTGGCTCGGGGCCCTGTTTTTTTAGTTCGTCAGTCCTTCTGCTACTTAATCGATCTTAAATTATTGTACATTTCGGAATTCCAAATTTACGAGATGCTTCCCTGATTGGGATTTGGACTTCGAGAATTTCCTTTAATGCCTGTTCTAGGGATTGAGGAGCGTAAGTCGCAGTTTTTTTATGTTTTTTGGTAGACATCTGTAAAAAGATGTCTGTTTGAAAGAAGTGGCCATAAACTGACATCTCTATTTTCAATAGTCAGATTCTCAGGTCAGATTACGGCCGTCTTCTTTCATATGATTGCCAGACGGCCGCAAACCTAATTTGTTTTGTAAGCATGTGTTAGTATCCGGCCACATTATAGCTATAAATCCGTATTAAATTATATTTTGGCGGCCGTGAACTAACCATAGCATTTAAGCCAACCCCAACAATAAAAAATGTTGCACAAAACTAAAGGTTATTTACTTTAATAATAGAAAAGAAGACAAACTAATCTCACCCAGTGAGTTAGAACTGCGGCCACCCCGGCCGTATACCAACTTTACTAAAAAATCCTTGTGTTGGTTGGCGGCCACCTAATAAAACTGGTATTAAAGTAATTTACTCGCAAATTAAATGCAAAATTAAGTAAAGCAAATAGCTATGATCACCCAAAAACCATCACAATAGTAATAAGTAATCGTAAACTTTAAATACTTACTTTTAAAGCGGGACCTGTTTGCTATTTTTTGCGCAGCTTTGCGTACGTTTGTGGGCTGGTAGCGCGACTGATAAAATGAACGATTTATTTCCGGCACATGGATTAGGAAAACCGACCAATTTGAATAAGCATTACATTTTGCAACTATTCTACTTTTTAAAGAGCCATAACACGTTGGGATGGATGGGATAGAATTCTTATTATTCTAATATTTAGGCGGTTGGAGCTCTAAAAGGCCGCGAAATAACGCAGGGCCGCGATCCAGCGTAATGACCCTATATGTATATCTATAGTATAATATATATGTAATAATATGTGTAGTATATACCACGTTTGTTTGGTTTCCACGACACAAGCTTATAGCTTAGTGTGCTGTGTGGGATCAAGTACATCTGTGTGTTGTGAAGTGGATTATTATTATAAAAAAAAATGAAGGTCACAAGTCGCAAAAGCACAACTGCTGACTGCAGAGTGCAGACTGTAGTGCAGACTCAAGATTCAAGACTGCTCAACCAAAAATTTATAAAAAGTAGGTAGGTAGGTACCTACCATCCATGTAGGTAGGTACTTTTAATCTCGGAACTACCTCGGGAACTCCGAAATTAAAGCGGATGATACCCGCGGGGAACAGCTAGTATTCCTCATAAATACATCAATAGAAGTCTTCTGGAGGCCGAAACGTCCAGTAGGTACCTACCCAAACGGTGACTACCTAGTATACCTACCTACCTACGGAATTTTTATACCGGTAGCGTCCAGTAGACACACGTTGTCTACAGACGAAACAGATTGGTAATTTTTCTACGTCGACGTGACGTCGATGCATACGAAGTAAAAAAGGTCGGCCTCTCAGACGAAAGAGGTCGGCCTTTTACCCACCTATTTTACTGGCTTTTTATACCCCAATGAGCCCCAGTGAAAAAAATCCGTAACTTTTGAATGACGCAATTTAATTTGCAATGACGACTGATAAAAAAAACAAATGAAATAACTAATTTGTATACTGTTCAATTTCTTTTCTAATAGGTAGTAGGTATTCATTGAGGTCATTGAGTAGTAAATCAATGATTGAGGTAGGTAGGTATTCATTTGTTCAAAACTTTACGAAAAATCAATAGTTTTGTAGCAAATTTATTTAAAATTTCATTTCACATCTATATTATAATATATAGATAGGTAAGTAGGTACCTACCTCCCTAGTACCTACTATAATAAAAGAGTAGAATCCACGATTAAGTACCTTCAGCAGCGTAGTAGGTAGGTACCATGTAGGTACCTACCTAAGTCGGTAGTTAGGTATTACACTTGGCTAATGAGACAAATCTCCTAAGTCATTCAGAAGCAAATTTGAAGCTTCTGATCATACCTACTATCCTAACTTTTAGTTACTGAATGAAGCGCGGCGCGACGGAGTCGAAGGAATACGAGGATGGCTTCAGTATTGTATATTGTAGTATCCAAAAAATTGTCCTTTGCGGCCAAAAATTCTTTCACTAAAAAGAAGCTACAGTGGTCCTGAGTGACATAGGGTACTTTTGTCCCATCCCGGAATTCCCGCGGAAACTCCGGAGTTTGTAATATCTGAATCTACTGCACCGATTTTGAAAATTCTTTCACTTATAAGAAACTAAAGTAATCCTGAGTGACACAGTGACACACCCTTCATCCCGGAACTCCCACGAGAACTCCGAAACCACCGCGGGTGAAACCGCGGGGGTCAGCTAGTTTTTATATAAACTCACTAACACTTGAAAGCCCTCATTTTTCTTCAGGAAAATTTCGTCATTTTTGTCCCAAAGATAGGGCATAATATCTTTATAGTATAGTACTAACTGTGCCCCGCGGCCTCACCCGCGTCAATTCCGGAGTTCCCGCGGGAATTCCGAGACAAAAAGTAAAGCACTAAGTTACTCTTTATAACATCAGCTATCTGCCAGTGATAGTCTAAGTTTATTACTATTTACTAGGTAAGTATCCAATCTAAGATAACAAGATCAGAATTAAATGTTAGTGATACCTTACTAATTAATCGACTAGTGGACGATATTCATAGTTTATATAGAAAAATTAATTCCTTAGTAGGCTAGTTAGTAGGTACCTAGGTAGGTACATTGCAGTGAGTCGATAGAAAGTAAAATGGCTACCGATAATTTTGATTTAAAAACGGCTCTTGTCTTATTTCCCATTATGACAGGAGTAGAGAATATTACAAAACAATTAATCAATGGGATCAAGTTATACGATTCTATGATTAATATTGCATCTAAACCTCTATTAATTGAATTTGCTTGAAAAACGCGACTTTAAGCCAGTGCAAAACTTCGTTTAACCTCTTAGTCCAAGTATTGTTCAGTTTATTGCCTGGTTGGGGATATGAAAAAATATCTTATCCCGAGAAAATCAGATGTCGCAATCCAGGCACAGTTGCAACGAGCAACGCAGGGGCACAAAAGTGTGCAATCATTTGGTTTAGAATTAGAGGAACTTTTTGTTAATTATATATACTTAGTCTATACTCTATAGTCCAAAGTAACGATGATGAAAATAAGTACGAAATATTGCGTCCAATTAATGGTTCTTTGCCGCCGGCCGCGAATCAAAGCTCACGACATAGCAGACACGGACATGATTTACGCAGTAGTACCAACTACCACGGTGTAGTAGGTACGTAGGTAGGTATATAGGAACTTCCGGATCTGGCTCGCAAGAGCGGCGGTGATTTTGTCATACCGCGCTGTGATTGGTGGACAACCGACGCGCGACGCCACGCGCTGAGAGTAGGTACCATTGACCGCCGCGCGCCGGCGCGGAAGGAACAGCGAACAACACTCTAGCGCTGACCGTTATTGCGCAAAATCAATGCGCAGAAGTCAAAAAATAGGATTCACAGGGGGGCTAGAGGGACGAGGGGTGTGCGTGCGTAGCGCCGGTTGGCAAGCTCGTCGTATTCCGTCCCCCGCCCCGATACGACGCTCCACGGACTTCTGACTGTACAGTCATGGTCTAAAGTGTATTGTTATTGCCGTTCATTATTATTGGTTTTATTAAGTTTGAGGTTCTTTGTTATTGTTGGGTTTTTTATTAGTCTATTTTTAGTAGATAGTGAATATATCTAAAAAAAATAATATTTTGAAAAGACATGCACAAAAATGGTGTATGACGTGCATTGTTTGCGCGCGCGACAGTAGCTATAAGCTACTGTCCTCCACATTACGCTCAGTGATAGACTTACTATTTATTTAAATATATTCTAAAATTACTTGGTTAAATTAATTAACCCATGGAAAGCGCCACCCTCATTGGTCCGCGCACCGTGACCCTCGGAACTACCAAACAAATTTATACACCCACTCTCCGAACAAATTTATATTATGTTTTATATGTCTATGTGTAGGTAGTTTAATGACGATAAATAAAAAATAAAAACTTAAAGTAAGAAATAAAGTGTGATTTTGAATATATTTTATTTACCTACTTACCAAAGATGAGGTCCTTTTTCATATCCGTCACTGGTTTACACTAAATTTATAGCCACATACACATTTCACATACACTAAGATGTAACTGGCCAGTATAGGCGTCGATTTTATGTAATTACACCATCAAAAAACTAATAATGACTTCACAACAAACATTTATTGACAAAATACGTGCCGGCTAGCCGTGAAACAGCCATACCTAGCGTTACCGTGGTTAAACAAAAACAAAAATGTAGGTTATTTAGAAGATTTAACACCAATATAATTTATTTAAAATTATATCATGAGTAAATTTGCTACAAAACAATTGATTTTTCACATAGTTTTGAACAAATGAATATTAGAAAACAAATAAAGTATTTCATTTGTTTTTTGTTTGACAGCCGTAAACAAATTATTGCGTCATTAAAAGGTACTGACTTTTTTTACTGAAAATTTTGTCATGCGGCTAAATTAAATATTAAAACTAAAAACCTTATTTAATTTCCATCAATTTGATCATGAGCCAATAATTAGTCCATGATTTGATATATAACACTTGATATAAACACTAACCGATTACTTATATTTCGACATATTTATGCGAGACGGCGCGAGCCGCTCACTAACCGAACACAGACTACAGAGACTGATTGTCAAAATCGCGGGTGAATTTCGCCCGCACTACCTTAACTTTTTTAATTCTGGCCAGTATGTGCGTTATGGAATATGGATTGGGAAAAAAATACATATTTTGTATTGTGACCAGCCAATAAAACTTTTACAGTACTGTCAACCAATATGGAACGCCGTAAAAAAATAAGAAAACCGCCATTGAGTTAGTGCCAACTGTGGGGACTAGGACATTTCAGAGTTAGTCCATACTGTAGGGACTAGGACATTTCAGAGGTAAACTTATAATTATTATATTAGGTGCGCGACTGTACCCATGCGCAGCTATCCCTTCCACATTTCGCTCACTAGTCACTTTCGTGCTAATACTTGTACATCACATTGCCTAACGTCGAGTGCGCTGCTTACGTCTAAAAATTAGATGCTGTGATATTTTCCCGGTAAATAGAGTGTTTGTGTCCTGAATGAAACCTATGACGGCATCATGAGGTGAGTAGGTACTTAATTTTAATTGTAATACTCATGTGTGCAGTAATAGTGGAGCATTATCAAACTGCGAACCCGTTTGGAGGTTAGCGCATCCCCCTAAAGGAAAAAACGATATTTACTTGATATACCATTGTTTTGCAAACAAATATTGAATTGAAGCATAAACACGTTGTGCCAAACGTCGGTAGGTAGGTGCTACCTACATATTTAATAAAGTAGACAGTTTTAAAAAAAGATGGCGCCTCGCCTTTTTTACGCGTCCTAGTTAGTGCAAAAGTTCGCGCCACTTTGTAACGGCTCCATGGTACTGTAAAAAAATATGATAGATTTGTTTTGTTTCTAGTTTGTGTCACGAATTAAGCGAACTGTTGAACGCGTGGGGTTTCGAGAAATACGCCGAAGCATTTCTTGGTAAGTTGGAATATATCTTACACAAAATTATATTTACATTTTATGCCTATTTTGATGCGTTCTATGTTCTATATAATAAAAGACATGATGAAACATTAAAAAAAAACTGAATCCATGCCATAGCTGTACTTTGACCAATAAAAAATGAATAATTTTTAAATCAATTGAAGTGTGATAAAAAAAGTGATAAGACATCAAGTTAGGCCGAGTTCCAATAATCAAACCACCGAAACCAACAACATTCCGTACCAACAGTTACCTAAGACACATTTTCTAGGGGTAATCTGTCAAACAAAATCTTATTTAGGTACCTACCTATATATAAAAATTTCGTGTCACGATGTATGTTCGCGATAAACTCCGAAACTACCTACTGAACTGAACTGAACTAAAAAAAATATATAATAAATACCTAGGTTAAATGTGAGGGTGGCAACATATGAAAAAGCTTCAAAAAATCTATCCAGTGCAATTATGAGTAGGTACGTACCTACCAATGTCTGTATAGAATGATTGAATCCAATTGCTTACTCTTATTTCATGTTAGGCAAAAGGCAGGCTATTTGGCGAGAGACCAGAGGGTTAGTAAACAAGAAGACCTCATCCGTCACTACAGCAGAGACATCTGACGATTCAGAGGAAATTGGTACAGGGCGACGTGGCCTTAAAAGGAAACTATCACAGCGGCCATTACAGGACGAAAAACTTGATCAGGACCAAAACTTAGAAGGTAGGTATACAGTATAGTTCATATACAATTTTAAATGTGTACGTAGATCCAATAGGGCGGATCCACACCGGACGAGTGGCTCGGCCGAACATGGCTCGCCCTAACATGCGCGCTGAACCGAGTGTAGATGTGGTGGCTATAGGTGTGGATCCGCGTGATGACAGGGCTGTGAACTAAGAGGGCTGATAGAGCACCTCATATGATATCCATATTAATTAAGGTGATGCTTACAGACGCTAAACATCTGTGTTGTGTTTATATTATGAAATAAATATTTATAATTATAATTAATAATACCTATATAATTTGTATATATATATAATTTATAATGAAATAAACTTCACTATTACTTATACTTGAACGTTTTCCACAGAGGAGCTGAAAATTAACGGCGACATTATCACAATAGCCAAGTACCAGGGAGTAGAATCTTCATCCATACTAGAAACAGCTTGGAAAGCCACGCGGTCACTTCGCAAGCGGTACTTAATGACTGTTTCAACTTCACAGTACTTGAAAAAGTTTCCTTTGCTTCGTTTGGAGAGAGTTGGTCCACACCTGGTAAGAGATTGGCACATTTGTGAATCATATTATATCTATTTTTTTAACCGACTTCCAAAAAGGAGGAGGTTCTATGTTCGATTGTATGTTCACCGACTACTCGAAGACGGTTGGACCGATTTGGAAAATTCTTTTTTTGTTTGAAAGGGTTTACTCCCAATTAGGTCCCATTGCCACCAAGTCGGGATCTGATGATGGGATCTTGGAGAAATCGAGGGAACTCTTCAAAAATTATAGGCACACCTATAGCGATTTGGGTATTTTTTATAGTAAATCGTTCATTTGCTTTCGGAAAGCAAAATTTGAAGAAGTGGAACTGATGATGAAGACCACAGATGCTCATCAGAACTACTCAACAATAATACGTATTTCAGGGGTTCTAGTTAGAGCGATTTGGAAAATTGTTTTTTTTGTTTGAAAGGGGATACTTCCGAATTGGTCACATTGTCATCAAGTCAGGATCTGATGGTGGGATCTTGGAGAAATCGAGGGAACTCTTCAAAATTTATAGGCACACCTATGGCGATTTGGGTATTTTTTATAGTAAATCGTTTATTTGCTTTTGGAAAGTAAGATTTGAAGAAGTGGAACTGATGATGAAGACCGCAGATGGTCATCGGAACTACTAAATAATAGGTATTTCACAAATTCCGATTCGTTAACTTTAATGTGGTTTCTAAATAATTTATGTTCATCACAATGTATATGGTGAAGTGGAACTGATGGTGTTGTACCAGCAGAACTCCTCAAAAATTAACGTCCCTACATCGGGAAAAGCAATATTTTGTAAAAGGTTATGAGCAGTTGACAGTAGGCTATTGTAACTTAGATAAATTACAAACCGACTCACTAAAAAGCAAGAAATAAACAAATTTTTAACAAAAAAATTTAAACTGACTTCCAAAAACACAAATCTAAAAAAGCTAAAAATAAAAAGCTAAAAATAACAAAATACCGATTTAATCCAAAAGACAAAAACATACGTAATATTATTGGTTTGTGCTAACACTGATCGGTATGAAGTCGGTAACAAGCCAAATATGGAGGGAGTAGATGGGCTAAGTCAACTCCCGCAACCAGCTCTCCGTGAGCAGAACAACCCATGTGGGCAGACACCAGCGGGCTTGTCACCGAATTCAAACCGATCAGTGGTAGCACAAACCAATAATATTACGTATGTTTTTGTCTTTTGGATTAAATCGGTATTTTGTTATTTTTAGCTTTTTTAGATTTGTGTTTTTGGAAGTCGGTTTAATTACAACCTTTTATTTAACTTGCACATCACATCATCATCAATCACATCAATTGCTCAATAGGCAGCAGCAACTTACACAGTGGGAACTAAGTCCGACCAGTGAAGCACGTAACCCTTGCAACGCGAGTCCGACTCGCACTTGGCCGGTTTTTAAATTTTAACAAAATTAACTTGTTTATTTTTGTTTCACAGATAAACATTGACTTCACAAATCTAAATTATAATATTAGCCCCTCAGCACTGTACACTGGGTTAAGACAAATCTCAGACCTGATAGAAAACAGAGCTTCCGCAAAGCAAACACTATCGAAGCCCTTACGGGCTCAGCAACAAAGAATCCACGATCTTCCAAAAGGTAATGGATATTGTTTTGAACCGACTTCAAAAAAAGAAAGTTCTTAATTTGGTTATATATTTTTATCTTTTTGTTTGTTACCTCAGAACTGCGTCATTTATAAACTGTTATTAAAGTTTTTAGATTTTCGCGTTTTGAGCACATTATATTATGTAAATTACGCGGGACTTGAATGCGATGTTTTTTATTACCTTTTTTGCCTGACGTTTCGGCTGAGTTGCATCACGCCGTGGTCACAGGCTGACTGAAGCATTGCGGCGTCGATAGCGAGCCGCGCGAGCAGATTCCTCATCTACCCTCACTGGATGTTCTTTTTTATTAGATGCACTTTTAAGGTCCCTGCACACTACACTCACTCGGTCCGCATTCACCGGTTCCGGACGGCCGCAACGATTTTTTCTTTTTTGAATTATAGGATCCCATGTCGTTGGCAACCGAGTGAGTGTAGTGTGCAGGGATCTTAAAAGTGCACCTAATAAAAAAGAACATCCAGTGAGGGTAGATGAAGAATCTGCTCGCGCGGCTCGCTATGGACGCCGCAATGCTTTAGTCAGCCTGTGACCACGGCGTGATGCAACTCAGCCGAAACGTCAGGCAAAGAAGGTAATAAAAAACATCGCGTTCAAGTCCCGCGTAATTTACATAATACTAGCTGTCCCCCGCGATTTCACCCGCGGTAATTTCGGAGTTCCCGCGGGAATTCCGGGATAAAAACTATCCTATCTTTTAAGTTGGACCATATTATAAATGGTTGCAAAATTTTATCAAAATCCGTTCAGTAGTTTCGGAGTCCATCGCGGACAAATAACGTGACACGTGATTTATATATATTAGATTTATATTTACATAATATTTATAAACTGATTTAGATTTTTTTTTATTTGAAAGAATAATACTCCCGAGGTGATCCCACTGTCACCAAGTCAGGATCTGATGATGGGATCCTAGGGAAATTGAGGGCAACCCTCAAATTTTTTAGGCACTTTTCTAAAGTTATTTAAGTATTTGCGTCTGGTGTTTAGTGGACATTCGCTTGATTAATTAACATTTAATTCTATTTTTCAGATACTGAGTCGTCGTCGTTGTCGTTCGTCGGGGGAAGAACCGGTGTTCGAACTAAAGCCTCGCGGATCGACGCAGCCATCCGCTTCATTTTAGTTGCCAAAACTCGCAGCGAGGGCGAGGCTCATTTACAGGAATTCAGAAAGGAAGCTTTAAACAAGTCAGCACCTGGTATTGGAGTGCAGCCTCTAGTTATTGCTATAGGTGAGAACTTGGCGAACATTAATAGCGCATTCGTCGTTGTAGATGACGTTTGGTTATGCTGTCTTAATATTCTGGAAGCTGTAGACCTATGTTTTAAAAGTTTCTATGTTTTTAACCTAAGATACCCAATACAGTGTGAGCACATTTGGCAGCCGATTACAGATTTTCGCACATGGGTAGTGGAATAATAAACAAAAACATCAATTGCTCAATAGGCAGCAGCAACTTACACAGTGGGAACTAAGTCCGACCAGTGAAGCACGTAACCCTTGCAACGCGAGTCCGACTCGCACTTGGCCGGTTTTTATATTTTAACAAAATTAACTTGTTTATTTTTGTTTCACAGATAAACATTGACTTCACAAATCTAAATTATAATATTAGCCCCTCAGCACTGTACACTGGGTTAAGACAAATCTCGGATCTGATAGAAAACAGAGCTTCCGCAAAGCTGCAAACACTATCGAAGCCCTTACGGGCTCAGCAACAAAGAATCCACGCTCTTTCAAAAGGTAATGGATATTGTTTTGAACCGACTTCAAAAAAAGAAAGTTCTTAATTCTTAAATATTTTTATCTATGTTTGTTACCTCAGAACTGCGTCATTTATAAACTGTTATTAAAGTTTTTAGATTTTCGCGTTTTGAGCACATTATATTATGTAAATTACGCGGGACTTGAACGCGATGTTTTTTATTACCTTTTTTGCCTGACGTTTCGGCTGAATTGCATCACGCCGTGGTCACAGGCTGACTGAAGCATTGCGGCGTCGATAGCGAGCCGCGCGAGCAGATTCCTCATCTACCCTCACTGGATGTTCTTTTTTATTAGATGCACTTTTAAGGTCCCTGCACACTACACTCACTCGGTCCGCATTCACCGGTTCCGGACGGCCGCAACGATTTTTTGTTTTTTGAATTATAGGATCCCATGTCGTTGGCAACCTATATCCGTCATCTCGATTGAAAGTTTTGTGTTTCTTTATTTCAACCGCTTCACGCACTATCCTCGCGTAGTAGTGACGTTCAGTTGAGAGAACCTTCAAACGATGGAACTCAATCCAGTGGTTCAGATCCGGTTGCAAGATGTGTTCCGCATCATTACGGCCGTTCCGAACCGGTGAATGCGGACCGAGTGAGTGTAGTGTGCAGGGACCTTAAAAGTGCATCTAATAAAAAAGAACATCCAGTGAGGGTAGATGAAGAATCATCTCGCGCGGCTCGCTATCGACGCCGCAATGCTTTAGTCAGCCTGTGACCACGGCGTGATGCAACTCAGCCGAAACGTCAGCCAAAAAAGGTAATAAAAAACATCGCGTTCAAGTCCAGCGTAATTTACATAATACTAGCTGTCCCCCGCGATTTCACCCGCGGTAATTTCGGAGTTCCCGCGAGAATTCCGGGATAAAAACTATCCTATCTTTTAAGTTGGACCATATTATAAATGGTTGCAAAATTTTATCAAAATCCGTTCAGTAGTTTCGGAGTCCATCGCGGACAAACAACGTGACACGTGATTTATATATATTAGATTTATAATTTACATAATATTTATAAACTGATTTAGATTTTTTTTTATTTGAAAGAATAATACTCCCGAGGTGATCCCACTGTCACCAAGTCAGGATCTGATGATGGGATCCCAGGGAAATTGAGGGCAACCCTCAAATTTTTTAGGCACTTTTCTAAAGTTATTTAAGTATTTGCGTCTGGTGTTTAGTGAACATTCGCTTGATTAATTAACATTTAATTCTATTTTTCAGATACTGAGTCGTCGTCGTTGTCGTTCGTCGGGGGAAGAACCGGTGTTCGAACTAAAGCCTCGCGGATCGACGCAGCCATCCGCTTCATTTTCGTTGCCAAAACTCGCTGCGAGGTCGAGGCTCATTTACAGGATCGTACAGGATCGGATCCCGTGGTCGATCAGGCAAAGTTATGTGGGCCCACACGGCACACGCTTGTCAAGCTTTGGAAAACCGGCAGGACGTCCTTAAGTTAGTGTGACTTAGAAACGCATCAGCTAATAAAACTAACGTACCACAGCGTCCTGCAGGTTTGACAACGAGATCCTCTAGTACACAGTTTCATTAAATTTGATCCATGTTTACTAAATCTTCTTGTGTACAGGAAATATAATTGGATTAAAATTGTCTATAAATTTAAAAATTGGATTAGAATTGTGTATTGAATAAATTATTTAAATTTGTATAAATTTGAAACCATTTAAGTAATTTTGGAAAATAAATGAACAGTATCTTAAAATAAATATGTTAATTATTTACTAATCATATCATTCTTCACCAAATAGGAAAATCAGTAATTTTAAGAGATTTCTTGTATTCTTTTAGTGTTTATCTTGTATAATTCAACTGCAGCTTTCTTTCGCAGGTGTTCAAGTATATCTGACTCTTCTACCTTTATGCTATACAGCTGGTGATCTTGAGACATTCGTGTCAGTACGGCTACTTATTATTGCCTAAGTAGCCATATTGATGCAGCTGAGATCACTGTTTTGCAACGGAGACCTCAACCGTGTTACGCGGCTCCTCCAGCGGCGTAGGGACGTACAGGGACGGCTGGGGTAGCCGTGCTCCTGCGTCCATGCGCAGATGGCGGAGCCGTGTGACGCGGTGTGCGCTAGCCGTACAAAACGGTTGTCTCAACCGCGTCACCGGCTCCACCAGCTGTATAGGGACTTAGAAAGACGGCTGGGATAGCCGTGCTGACGTGGCTGAGGCAACCGTTTTACACGGCCACTTCAAACCGCGTCACATGGCTGCGCCAGCTGCGTAAATACGGCTGGAATAGCCATGTTGACGTGGCTGAGGCAACCGTTTTACACGGCCACGTCAGACCGCGTCACACGGCTACGCCAGCTGCGTAGGGACGTAGGGAGACGGCTGGGATAGCCATGTTGACGTGGCTGAGGCAACCGTTTTACACGGCCACTTCAGACCGCGTCACACGGCTACGCCAGCTGCGTAGGGACGTAGGGAGACGGCTGGGACAGCCATGTTGACGTGGCTGAGGCAACCGTTTTACACGGCCACTTCTGACCGCGTCACACGGCTACGCCAGCTGCGTAGGGACGTAGGGAGACGGCTGGGATAGCCATGTTGACGTGGCTGAGGCAACCGTTTTACACGGCCACTTCAGACCGCGTCACACGGCTACGCCAGCTGCGTAGGGACGTAGGGAGACGGCTGGGACAGCCATGTTGACGTGGCTGAGGCAACCGTTTTACACGGCCACTTCTGACCGCGTCACACGGCTACGCCAGCTGCGTAGGGACGTAGGGAGACGGCTGGGATAGCCATGTTGATGTGGCTGAGGCAACCGTTTTACACGGCCATTTCAGACCGCGTCACACGGCTAAGCCAGCTGCGTAGGGACGTAGGGAGACGGCTGGGATAGCCATGTTGACGTGGCTGAGGCAACCGTTTTACACGACCACTTCAGACCGCGTCACACGGCTACGCCAGCTGCGTAGGGACGTCGCGAGACGGCTGGGATAGCCATGTTGACGTGGCTGAGGCAACCGTTTTACACAGCCACTCCAGACCGCGTCACACGGCTACGCCAGCTGCGTAAGAACGTAGCGAGACGGCTGGGATAGCCATGTTGACGTGGCTGAGGCAACCGTTTTACACGGTCACTCCAGACCGCGTCACACGGCTACGCTAGCTGCGTAAGGTCGTAGCGAGACGGCTGGGATAGCCATGTTGACGTAGTTGAGGCAACCGTTTTACACGGCCACTCCAGACCGCGTCACACGGCTACGCCAGCTGCGCATGAACATAGGGAGACGGCTGGAACAGCCGCGTTGACATGGCTCAGACAGCCGTTCACACGGTCACATCAAACCGCGTCACACGGCTTAACCAACGGTGTCATTAGGTAGGAAAACGGCTGAACTAGCCGTGTCGATATGGATGAGGTAGCCCTTTCACACGGCTACTCCAGCCATGTTGGCTGTAACCGTGTGTCTGATCTAGCCGTGTCTGTTTATAGCCGTGTTAAAAAATTTACACGCCTGACAAATTGACACGGCTGCAACCGCAGTACCGTGTGCAAATCTAGCCGTGTATGATAATAGCCGTGTTGAAAAATTGAGACACGGCTGATAAATTGACACGGCTGACAAGATTGACACGGCTGCAACCGCAGTACCGTGTGCAAATCTAGCCGTGTATGATAATAGCCGTGTTGAAAAATTGAGACACGGCTGATAAATTGACACGGCTGACAAGATTGACACGGCTGCAACCGCAGTACCGTGTGCAAATTAGCCGTGTGTCCACCGTAGCCGTTTCAGCGTCACACGGCAAATGTTACCGTGTTGACGCGGCTGCAACCGTAGTACCGGGTTTACACGGCTGTGGATAGCCGATAAATCGACCCTTTTTTTTCCCAGTGTATATCACATTGACCGTAATTCGTTCGCGGTTTCAGTCCATTGCGTTTCTAGATTTCCTCAGAATTTCTGAATTGTACAAGTGATAAATAATCAAGAGGAAAGATAGATATATTTAATTGTCTACGTACTATTTGATTTCGGTAAAACATAGAATTTCTGACTGAATATTAGAATAAGACATGCGACTGAAAGTGATAGCATTAGCTGTTTCAAATTCGATAGTACAGTAATAATTTTATTTTGTTTCGGTTATTTCTTATTCTATTGCCTTAGATTTAGTTTTATCAAGTACATTAAACCTACATATCACTACAAATCAGTACAAAACTTCACTTGAAAGCATTTGCGGATAGGGCTCGGTGATAACACTTAAACACTTACATAATGTAGGTATTCCACTCTTTTGATACGTGTCGGGTCGTGATAGCTTTTTAATTATCTGTTTTTGTTTTTTTTTTACTTCACAACGTTGGCGATGGTGTGGTTTGCTTTGAGTTCTGTTTGGGTTTTGAGATTTTTAAAATAATTCCTCAATAAAGATTTTTTTTAAAGAATCGTGAGATAGGGCCCCATTTTCAACTAGTTTGCTAATTTCAGGTATTAAACTTAATTCACTGAATTTACAAATTAAATCAATGTCGAAATAACGTATAACATTTTTTTCCGATGTGATACTTATTTGTGTGTTGCTTCATCGCTGGCCGTCCTAACATACATACTATTTTTCGATTTAAGAACTACTAATAATACTAATTAATATACAGTTATATAACTCATCTTGAGTCTTGATGATAGTTACCTATCTTTCTGAAGTATTATTGTGCACAGAATAAATAAAACATAAACGCGCACTCATATTTGGCGCAAACCGTTATTTTTATTTTAAAAATAGAGTCGCTTGTGTATAAATAATTCATGCGTCAGTCAGAGGTGGCGCGCTTCGTCATCTTCAGAGATAATCTGCTGTGATTTATGCCGGGGTAGGTGGCGCAAGAGCGTGCCAGTCTGGAGCGAGCTTTAGCATCGTCATCCGTTACACTCGAACGCCGAATATGAATATCATTATGTTCTTTGTGACTTTATATAGACATCTCATCTTAATCATCGAAACACCAGCGGTTTCGTCCAGGTCAGTTTTTTTTTACCTCGGGAACTCCTTATATCGGGATGAAAAGATGAAATGATCCTATCTACTATTCCAAGTCTTAAATTACACGTAAATACCACTGTCCTCTTATGATTTTCCAGAGCCCTTCTGGAACTCTTGGTTCTGGAATAGAAACAATCCTACCTATAATACCTACTCAGTGGTAATTACTCCTAACAAATAAACTTTCCCTCCATGACAGAACTGATCATAAAAAATTGAGGCCTATGCCTACCCCCTTGGAAAAATAGCTTGAACGCGCGTATGTATGAAACTTACAAACTAAATAAGTAATATTGTAAAATATATTAAACCTCTATAATGTTTTTAAATTTAAATTTCTCAAAACTACATATATCAACAAGATATGTTTTAAAGACAGACTGTTGCAGACGTATTTAAATTAAATAAAATTAAAAAGATCTTAGGCAAAACTTTGATAAAAAGTGAAATCTAGAAAAAAAATTAACGTTCCCATCTATGTATGTTAATAGAAAAAATATAAAAAGTTACAAAGCTGTGAATCAAAAAGGCATGATTGAATTATTTATCTTTTATCGTAATTAATCGCCTGCAAAACCTAAATGAGATATTGAAAATACATTAGTAGTTACATAAATGAAGCCAAGCTCGTTAATTAAGATGTTTGAGAAAATATATTTACTGGTGATTCATAAATAATTTTCCATTTACTTAGGCAATAGCAAAAGTTTCTCTAAAATATTCTACAATAGCAATATTTTCGTAGTGAAGAGAAAAGAATTTGTAGGTACTTATAGAGTTTATATTTTATAAAAGTCTTAAATCAAATATTTTCATTTATTTAGTAGGTAGATACTGTTGAATGTAAAATTAATAAATTACATTCCTAGTCGCAAAACCTCAGAAGGAAACTTTTAAGAAGCAAAACTATACTGTAAAAGAATCATGTTAATAAAATTTATAATAGATATCAATTATGGTTATTATCCTAATATTTTATACATTTTTCCATATTATTGTATAATATAAAAGGTAACTGCATAAGCATATAGATAATACTTATTTTCGATACGACGTGAAATACATTAAATGCACGACGTATACCTATAAAAGGTAAATCCTTTTTATCGATAATAGAATGTTGTTACAGACGGGATGTTGGCGGAATCGCACGGATTTCATTCTTATGCATATAAAATTTTATGGTATTACACATTATTTCTTTTATTAAGGGTTCAGTCATGTTTCACGTTTTTTAATTTTTTACTTGTACAAATAAGGTACTGATAATATATAAATTTTTTCGTCCTTATCTTTTCTTCTTGCTGTGTAGCGAAAATGATAAAATTGAACCTATCTCGATCTTCAGATGGGTAGATTTAAAAAGTTAAATTCAACGAATAAAAATGTATTTCACATTTCAAAAAAACTTTAAAGTTTTAATGAAAAAACTTCGGTGTGTGTATATTAACTTAGAAATAGCACTTCGAGAGAAGACGAATGTATTTTGTACGTAACAAGATAAATCTTAGATATTTAAACTTGTTGCACAAGAAGGCGGAATTTATAGCAGTATTTAAGTTCGAATTTAACTGGTTTAATTTTAACGTGCAGTTTGTATTACTAATTTCTTTCATCTATAGTCTATATTAATATTATTTTTTGGTTTGTTACGATTTAACTCAAAAACTACTGCACCGATTACAAAAATTCTTTCACCATTGGGAAGCTACATTATCTCTGAGTAACATAGGCTATATTGTAATCCGGAATTTCCGCGGGAACTCCGAAATTATTGCGGGTGAAACCGCGCAGGACAGCTATATTCCATATGCATAAACGAAAGTATATTTCAGAACTATCATTTTACAGTTTTAATTTTTTTAACTTCATTTTTATTTCTAACCAGTAGAGGTTCAATATTTGAATGGCGTAACCCCAAACACTCTATTACATGTGCATTGTGCGCCTGATGTATGTTTTCCTAACATTAAGCGGGTGATTTTGCTTGAAATTTGACAGGCGTGCGCCGAGGGAAAGTGCTGAACTATTCTATATAAAACTTGACTCGACAACGTGATAGATGGTGCATTTGACTCTTGAGGAATTCTTATTAACTCGACATAGTATTTCACATATCTACGTATTATTATATCTATTATATCTACGTATATTATTTTTAAACTTTCCAGTATAAAAAGAAAAGCCCACAATATTTACACTGATATTATAAACGCAAAAATTTTTGGGTGTCGGATTGCACAGCTGACCAGATTGTGGATGAATTTTGGAATAGAGATTAGCTTCGCTAATCAGCTTAGCTTACAACTATCTAAAATTGATACATACAACTTCTACTCCCGGAAAATCCGAAGTAATCCGGTAATTCAAGCAGATACAGCTAGTGTGATTATATTTTCAATCTCATTAATTTGTAAATTATTATCATGCTGCGAGAGCTTTTACACTCGTAGAGAAAAAGAGCTGCACAATGTGCTGCAAAATTCGTAGAGGCGCTACGAGTATCTCTACGGGGCTACAAAAATCACTATAATATAGAAAAACAAAGTTATTAACATCCATCACATTATTATATGACTAACTGTTATTTTATGAGCTTCTAATGGTCCGATAAGGGTGTTTTATTACACCCTAATGGCTTATACCTGTCTTGTAAAGTTATAGCATCCATGCGTTATGGCCACGCATTGCGGTGCCAATTTCGCATAATATCTTATAACATTATCGTCGATATGAAAGAGATGAGGCTAGCCATGTTAAAAGATTTGTTCGTATTACGGACTCGCGGGTGATTTTTATGGGTAAATCACGTGAATAATTTTTTTTTGTAAAAATGTATTCATCGACGCAATGAATAACGGCCAAGGAATTAGAAATATTTTGCGAAAATATAAACTTTATGTACGTACCTATAATTTATTCTGCACCTTTAATACCGCTATACATTATTTATTTACTTCATCCTAGTAATTTTCAGTTATCTATTTAAAATAAGGTACACAACAGTGTCTTTTGTTTAAATTAACTTTTATGAAACGCCGTAAATGTAGAGTTATAATAATTTCAGAGCGTAAGAGCAACGAAGAAGTTAATCGCAAGGGTGCAATTTCTTAAACAAACTATCGCGGTGGGATCCTCTATCGCGATAACCACATTAGCCGAGGTTAAAATATGGTTGATGTAGAAAAGTTTCATTGGTATAATTATTAAACTTAATGTTACCTTTAGAAACATAAAAAAACTACAAACATAATTGTTTTGGTACAAATTATTAGAAAAGTTTCCATTGAGGGTTTCTTTTGTTATAAAACTTGAGGCGAGTTGACGTTGGCCTGCAATTGGTATTTATTTACACGTTTCAATTTAGTCCACTGTTTCTTTGACTTTGTCAAAAAAATTGCAGCACCGTCAAGTAAGACAAAATTAATGTAACCCGTACTTTTTTGACAAAGTCCAGCTTGGTTATCCAACCTGGTTTCTGCATACTTCAGGTGTCACGAGTTTAATACCCTCTTCAGGGTTAGACATTTGGGTGATGAACATTTATTTTTACCTTGAGTCTGGGTGAATAATATGTATCATTATTTTGTATTTACAGCAAAAAAAAAAACGTATTAGGTATCTATTATTAATTTTGGTATCCATAATAAAAAACTCAACTTAGGTTTAGACCTGCAAGTCGCACTGTGCGATAATATCCAAATATATAGTATAAACTGTAAACGTAATATGAGAAAAGTGTTGCAAACGACATCGTTCGTTCGTACGTTGTAGAGCTGGCTGTTTTTTAACCAATCTATAATATAATACCTTTCCTACTTTTACATCTTCAACGTCCTTATCATGTCAACAAACATCTATATTACCTACCATTTGAATGTAATTAAAAAAAAAATATTTTATTATGTTAGTTGTTGTAGTTGTCATTGTACTTTGTAAATATAGGGACGTAGCCGCACGGGTTTTTAACATGCCCTATAAAACAAACAAAATGTAGCTCCACGTTGCACCCCACGGGCTAGGCTGTGTTGTGCATAAATACAGCGGAACAATCACTGTAAATATCAGCCTGTGCCTAGCCAGTAGCCATCTAGGTCCCTAGATATAAGAGTATACAATACAAACATAAAACACGTCCGATACGGACAGACCATGGGAAATTATCAGATTATATATAATATTTCATTTAAATTATCGTTTGATAGGTAGTTACTGGAACTTAAGAGCATAATACACCTACCATAATACCTATGTCTGTACCTGTGTATGAATGTTTATTAATATAATTAATTATTCCTCAAAATTTGCTGTTCAAGCTTTAATAGTTAAAAAAGATATTTATTAAAGTCAAATTTCTTTGGTTGCGATTACAGCGTAATAAAATGTATGTGGGTAAATTCGATATGTATCGTGACGGGAAAGAGCAATCAGTCTTCGTTTAGTATAATGACTTATCAAGCGACTTTATTTTATACTAGGTGTGTAATAGTACATTGTTATCCAAGGGGTGAAAGTAACTCATTTAGTGCCGAGACGGGGTTTGGCGCCCGAGCGTAGCGAGGGCGCCAATAGTTCGAGGCACTAAATAAGTTACTTTCTCCCGAGGGTAACACTGTGCTTTTCATTACGAATGCAAGGAAAGTCAAAATAAAAATAGGAATTAGCTAAAGAAAAAATGAGTGAAGATCGGATAGTCGCTTGACACTTTCCCACCTAGATATTTCTTTTTCTTTGGCCGGCTAGCTATTCAGCCAGTATTTTTTATTTACATTGTGGCGACCTAAAAAAAATATTTTCTTTAATTATTAAGTATTAATTAAAGAAAATAAAAAAAATATAAATAGGAATTAGCTTAAGAAAAAGTGAGTGAATTTTATTTTAATTAATACCTACTTAAACTTTACGTTATTTCAATTTTACTTCGCGCTGGCTGTATAGAAAGTTGAAACATGGTTGAATAGAAATGTGAAAATAGACCTAGTTTTTTTTTAATAATTTGACAGTTGTCAGTTGAAAGCGATTCTCCCTAGGGCTGAAAAGGGCTACTTTCAACCCGCTTCTCAGGCAACTTCAGACCTACTTTCCGAGCATGAGTAATGAAATAGTTATTTGTTCAAAAAGAGGGCAAAGTCGTGTTTTGCTGCGAGTGCTGATTTTGAATCCTGAGTGTGGCGAGGGATTCAAAGGCACGAAGTGCAAAAAACTTTGCTCTCGTGTAACACAAATAACTTTTCACTTCAGCAGCGAGAAAACTTCAGGAGATAATAGTTATTTACAGGTTAAATATCAGTTTTATTTGCAGTAAATACTTATTTTCGTTTAAATACAACAATAAATTAAAAATTCAATAAAATACATTAAAAGACATAATTATCTTTTTGCAAAATTTCTTTACTTAGTACAAATTTCCGAACGTGCTTGTCTTTGAGGTCGAATTCAAAATCAGAACTTCGAAAGGGCTGGGTTTTATCTCTCTCTCTTTCTAATGGCGGGAAAGAGATAGAGTGTAAATGTTTCGAATTGTATGATTAGCCCATAGTGAAAATATTAATAAAAAGCGTTTTATAGCAACTGCGCTCCAAATTCTTTCATTTTGTTCAACGAGGAAGTCGTTAGGCAGCATTGTTTTGTTTTGCATGTACTATGACGCAGACACTATTGATTTTGTCTGTGTTAGGGGGACAGCTTGATAATCATATTATACCTATCGTATTTTAAATATATTATGCAAGGGTTCCTTACTTTCATACGCACCTAAATCTCCTATATTTATGGAGATGTTTGAATTTAACCTTGAAACGCACAACCCTCGCGTATTCTAGATTAATAATAAAGCTCCCCCTCGCAGTGGCCTATTGGTCCGCATTTAGTTGTAATTATACGTGTTTTAATAACAGTAATTTTTTCCATAACGCGGCTGCCGTAGGAGGTAATTCGCAGGAATTATCACGGCTACAAAAAGCGTTATGCGCCATATTTGTTTACATAATGATGTGTGAATAATAATATCGCCAACGTTACTTTTTTGCGATTGTTTTCATTCATAAGTATGTAAGTGATTGGTAAGTGGAGAGGAAATGTGTGATATTAAATTTATAGAAGTTAATTAATTTTTATACTTTGATAAATTTATCGTTTAATCTTATTTGAGTGTTAACTATTTACTTTTTACATACAGAATATGGAGAATTTTGTTCCTGGCGTGGAGTCCCTATACCGCACACAGTTTTTTTTATTTTTGTATTTAAAGTAATTTTCAATTTAATTGCATCTGAAGTAACCTTCGCAGTAGACGTTCGACTATCACCTATTTGTGACGAGACTTGTAAGTTTTAAATTGCTTTTCCACATTAGTTTTTCTAAAATATGAATTCGGGGTAGGTAAGGACTAAGGATATCTATTTAACCCTAAGGTATTCAATGATTTACATCTTTTTCCACTTGCCATTTTTTCCATTTATTTTCACACATTATATCTAGAGTAAATATCACGGCAATTGGGGTACCTATCTATAGGGAGTCAAATAGTGACGTTTAATTGGGGTACCTACCTAAAAACATTATTTACTAAGAAAACAGAACATTATCTTTTAAGAGTCGCGGTTACACAAACACCACACCTACACTCTAGTAGTTGTAAAATCTAAATCTAGTAGTAAAATTGTACAATCGGTAATACCTACTATAGACTATAGTAAATGTTCGGTGGGTACCTACTTCACATAAAAATAACAGACAAACGGCCGCACTCAGAGTCGGCTTTAATGATTACTTTGTTAAGTATAGAGTTTTAAAACAAAATTGCCGCAATCAGAGACGTTCAGTAAATTAATGTTAATTGGCATTTAATGAGATGTAACTTAATTAGTTAAATGTAATTTATTAAACTTGTCTGATTGCGGTAGTTTTGTTTTAAAAATCTATACTTCACTAAAGTATAATCATTAAAGTTTTAGTTTTAAGGATTACTTAAGTTTTCTTTTTATTTAAAAAAAAACTGCCGCACTCAGAAACGTTCATTAAATTAACATTTAACATTTAGCATTAAAACTAATAAAGTAAAATGTTACATGCCAATTAACACCAATTTAATGAACGTCTCTGAGTGCGGCAGTTTGTTACCTACTGCGTTATCCTTTGAGAATTGGCTTACCAATATTAGCCTAAGCACAAATAATATAATGGCCTAAGTATTTTCCCAATAACAAACATCATGTAGGTACGAAGCACATCACACATTTTACATATTACATAATTAACCAGCCATACACAAAGCCTTCTAACTCACGTCGCCGCAGACCCGCGTCTCGTGAACAAATCATAGAATTAATTCGCGGCTTTCACGCGTATATTAATGCACCAAATCAACGCGAATTTTACTTAGAAGTTCATTAAATATTAACAAAGTTTCTCCTTTAAACATGTGTTCTTGACTCGCAATGATTTCTCGACGACACGCGAGCTCCCCTCTCTGTCTACCCTTTACTTGCGCACTTCCTAATTACTAATCGTGATTACACACGCGTTCCGTTACCTTGTTTACTCAGACTATAATTAAAGTAAGTTAATCTTGGCTCAAGGTGCTCATACAAAATGCATCCCGCCGTCAGTCGAGACGCCTTAAAGCTAGCTATTTAGTTACATTGTATACATATGTTAGCGAAAAGAATACGGTTTTTTTTTCAATAGCCACGCTTGATTCGAAGTATAAACATCCACGTGGCCGTTTTCGAAAAATGTTAAGATATTAATTTACCTATACAACAACGATCAGCGATATCTTTACATCAATCTATCTATACATATTAAATGATTTGTCCTGAATGACTGATGGATCAACGCACAGCCTAAACCGCTGACCGTAGAGACCTAAAACATGGAGGATGTGTTCTCTGTATGACGTAGACATCCGATAAGAAAGGATTTTTGAAAATTCAACCCCTAAGGGGATGAAAAGTAGTTGCAAAGTTTGTATGGAACAATTCCGCGAGAACTTCGAAATTATCGCGGATGAAACCGCGTGGCACAGCTAGTCTTCTATACTTATAATAAAACTGTAGAGAGGTCAATTCTGTACATTGAATAAATATTCAAAATTAATATTGGAAGATGAATGGTGATCGATACTGATGCCAAAAATGCAATTAGTAAATTTTTTGTCTGTTTGTCTGTCTGTCCGTCTGTATTTGCACGCATGGGTCAAAAACTACTGAAGGGATTTCAACAAAACTTAGTACGATTGTAGTCCATACTCCTGGGCAGGCTATAGGCTATATAAAATAACGCTAAGACACATAGGAGCTGAGCAGTGACTATATAAATTTGAAGCATGCCGGATGAAAATGCGCTTTCGAGCTCTTATCTCAATCACGCAAAAACGGCTGAACGGATTTGGATGAAATTTGGCATGCATATTGTCAGGGGTACAGAGAAAGACATAGGGTACTTTTTATCCAGGAATTCCCGCGACAACTCCGTAATTACCGTGGGTGAAACCGCGGGGCACAGCTAGTATATAATAAAACAATAGACTTAGGCGTGTCTATACTGTACATCTTCTTTATAAATAAAAATAAATGTTTGTATGTCTGTCCTCTATGCGTTTCTAAACCATTGGTCCGATTGTGATAAAACTTTGACGGGTTGTTCTGCCTGCATCTGCAAGGGTCCTGATATAAAGAGATCTGAAAATCCGAAATAGTTGGACCAATTATGACGGGATTTTCATTGGTAAATAAGCTGATGTTACAAATGAATGATT
This sequence comes from Zygaena filipendulae, assembly GCA_907165275.2. NCBI lineage: Eukaryota > Metazoa > Arthropoda > Insecta > Lepidoptera > Zygaenidae > Zygaena > Zygaena filipendulae. The sequence continues at coordinate 10,202,052 of OU015656.1, read as the reverse complement.
AATGATGTTTTATATTTCAGATAAATTTTGTATATGATACCCATATGAATTTCAAGAACCTGAAAGAAATTCTGCAATTTATATTGAAGACTGCATCAAATTTCGCTGCGTGCTTTAGGAGAACTAAGCGGAAAAACATACAGAAAACGGATGCTGTGGATAGTGACTTTGTTTGTTTGTAAGTATAGGTAGGTATAATAATTTACCTTTTGTCCTTTGTTATCCGTCTGGAAGAAGACAAACATACATAAACATCCTCCAAGATACAGTGAGACTATAAATAATCGCTTCGTGGATTTGAGGGTGCCTTAAAACTTAATTAAGGAGCGTTTAGACTAGAACACGTAGTCACGTGAGAACGTTGTGTGGAAATTAAATTAGCGTAAATCACATCACCCTGTAGGATTTACGATATGAGCGTTGAACGTGAAATCGAATCAGTGTTTCGCGTTAGTGGTTTTGATGCGGATCTAACGAAGCGAAGCCTCACTATCGATCTAATACCTACGACGCTCGAGATTGCTGTTAGAATTGAAATTGTCGAAGCAAATAAAACGTCAATGATGCTGACGTAATGTTAGAAATATTATATTATTGTGCAAGAAAAAAAAATATTTAAAAAAAGACCTAGAATAAACACTCAACAGCAACGTTGGTCCAGTGGTTTGGGATACTAACCGTTACGTCAGGGTTCGATTCCAAGTTAACATTAAGGTTGACTGGTAGAGAATGCCTTAGGCATTAAGTCCGCCTTTTGTACATAAATGTGCAATAAAGTTCTTTAAATAAATAAATATTTTAAACATTTATGTAGTGAATAATAAATATGTAATAAATCAAATGTAATTTGCAACTAAACAGTGTCAATCAAATCAGATTGACACTGCAGTTGGTTGTAAATTGATTGAAAAACAAATATATGTACTAAGAAATCCAAGATTTTTATTCAAAATACATAAAGAAAAATAGAGTATAATAAGCTTCGTAACAGGCTGGAACTTTCACCATGAAATGACTTTAATAAATATTAATAACAAAAGTGTACGAATTATATTAAGTATCTATACCTAACCAAATTACTAAATTAATATAGGTAGGTTATTTTACCTATTAGCCGTAAAAATAATTACAATGATCTTAAGCGTATAATAGCGAAAAAACATTAAACAATTCAAACAAAAAGCAAGTCCCTAATAGAAAAGTGATACAACGTGATATCAAGCGAATATTCCTGATATCGGAAGTTACACAATGCGCTTCGCTCCGAGCATCCGGCTCCGACCGTCTGTCGTGAGCTGGTGTGGTTTAATAACTATAATCTCGGATTATATTTTGTATGCAGGTTGATATTGGGAAATACCATTGACTTAAAATATGAAACCTGTTTTTTGAAATAAATTTGAAATACTTGAATGCCTTCTGCTTCAAAAAATACCTAAAGATTTCTCCAAAAAACAGTAAGTCAAAACGGTTTATCATTTACCAGCATTTTAAAATTTCGACTATACAATAGTATAATGTATACGGGCGAAAGTTCAATTGACGAAATATCGATTAAGATTAAGATAAGTCTCAAAAGCGATAGCTATAGATAGGTCTAATCGTCTTTCGCTGCCCAAATCAAATAAATTTTCATAGTAATCAATGTTCTTAAAAATGTCCATATTCCAAAAAACTGAAAACAACTTCGTTAGATCTATTCTTAAGAGTGGTCTTGAAAAATCAAATCTTTGCTTGAGTATAGTTTAATACTCAAGCATCGTTCTAGAATAGGGAAATAATACTCAAGTGATTGTTGACCGATGAATCTCGTTTCAAGTAAGGTTCTAAAGTTAAAGCTTTACTTAAAATTAATATATTTATAAAACTAGATTCGTGACTTGAATAACCTTCTGGAATACGGACCTCAGACTGGTACGACCCAGGACCCACTACTGAAGCTACCGCGTTACTGCAGAGTTTCAGCTTAATAAACGTTGCGCCCACAGACCACTACCATGTTTTTACGCGTAGGCGCAGCTCGTGTTTGATGCACAGGGTGCGCGCAATCAATGACAGTGTGAAAACCTCCTGGCCCCGATCGTATGCAGATTCGTTAGCCCGTAGGTACCTTCTCTACTACTACCTACTCCTCAGTTGTGACTTTCGCTTGGTCAACAGAACATAATTGACACAACACAAAAACATACGTGTGAGGGTAAACATTTACTGCATATTGCATAATGCATATTTGTGTTAACCAGGAGTCTAGGTAGGTACTTAAATAAAAGAAAAAATCTAAAAGTATGTGTTATGACAGCTTAGTATCAGCTCTGATTAGTTTGAAACCATGTGACGTTGTGTGACAATGTCCGCAGTAATATAATAATTCAGCTCGAAAATTACCACCTAAAATGACCACTTTCCTAAAACGTTTCCTAAAATATTTTGAAATTTATTTCAGGTAAAAATAAACAAATATTCATTAGGATTATTCATTACCTAATGAATAAGACATTAAGATTATATTGTATTTCTTTATTTTTATATTGATGTAAGTATTCAGTTATCGTAAAAATATGATTATTTAATTTTTAATAGAAATCTTCTGAAACATATGTATTGTATTGAAAATCACAATATAATAATAATTTAGACATTGTTATGAAGCCATTTATATAAAGCAATATGATTTTGCATGCATTCACTACCAATCGTATTGAAGCTTTATATCAACAACAGTCTAGTGCATTCAGAATATTGCGTTGAGATTCTTATAAAATATTGATAAATATCGAAAAGTAATTCATGCACAAAGTATAAAAAAAGGTCGAATAACTTTTACATGAGGTTCAATCACATAGAAGTATCTACCTAATTTGATCACGAGAAAAAAAATACATGAATAATTTCGATATAAAGAGTAAACCATTTTAAAATGCACTCATATTATTTATATAAACTATTAGATATATTTATATTAAAATGTACTCATGGATAACAATCAAGAGTCACATTTAGGTATAATCTGTGGTTATACTGATCAATTCGGTGTGATCCTAATTTTCACATAGGTAGTCGGAGAGCCAGGATAGGCAATTTTAACTTTTGGTATAGTTTAAAAATTTTGCTTTGTATTTTAGTGGCTATTAATTTGCTTTTGCAGTGCCCTAAAGCTGAGCACCGCCTCCTAAGATCATTTAGCTGAGAAAGAAAAAAACCGCAAATTCACTGTAAGTATGTAAATTCAGTTAAAAAATGCGTTAACAAAACAGACCTTTAGTTAGGTATATCAGATTGGAGAATTGAGAGATAAAACAAATGATTAAATTGAAAATTCCGACGCTTAATAAAATGGTTTTCTCGCGGATTTGAAATCAAATTATTTAAACTTTAGTCGTATTATGCGAAACACCTCTATATATACAAAGAAGCGCAAATGCGGTAACATTTTCGTAAACGTCTTAATTTCCTGGAGTAGACTGCGGACTGCTCGGTATTAAGCTCGGGGTATCTCTCTCTTGCACTGATATAAATCTCTTAACACTCATTCCATGGCTTTAGCTGATCTGTCGGGAGCGGTGCTAACACCCGCAACTGCAATTAGCATCAGTTTCGAAAGTCCTCGTAATCTCGCTCCAGACGAGCGAAAGAGGTGATTATATTTAAATAAACACGTTTGAGCGCTTGTCTTTTACCATCCTAACAGTCCATGTTGTTTATGGGACCGAAATATGTCTATGTTCTAAATTCATTTCTGACTTTAAAACAGGTATAGGTTACCCGGAATAGTAGATCTGTCAGTTTCTTACTTAAGGGTAATATCGGTATATTTAGACATCATACTGTATACATTAAATTTATTATTTTTAAATATCAAACAAATAAAAAAAAACCTTGCAAATCCAGCAGAATCTATCGACCATTCAGAAGTTGATTGGAGGAGTTGAGGGATATGATAAATCCTCCGTAGTACATAACCATAAAATATCCTTTTATATTGTTTATGATGATTGTCTTAAGATACAATTAAGATTTTGCAAATAAACATGAACAAATCTACCTAACACGAGTAATAAAATTTTTTGAAGGCTTTATCGATAAAATCACGCATAATTCGTGAGTAAATTGTAGTGCAAAACATAATCAAGTCAATAACAACCAAGATAAATTTTGAAATATATACTAAAACTCATTGCAATACTTAAATTAAGATTATAATATTAAAATAACTTATTCAACCAACAGAAAACTGCTCGCTCTAGAGGTAAGAACAAAGTTCATTATACAAAATTAATAATCCGCTAAATTAATTTAAATTCAAACTTTATCCAATCTTCTTCGGTTTCGAGTTGCAAGCGAATGTTATACAGGCCGAGTCTGCGGCCGAAGCACTTTAACATTTCGTGTTATTTATTTTCGTTTGAGCTTATTTTAAATAGAAAATATTTCGTATTTAAAATTCTGAAAATATTGGTTTTTATGATTAAGTATACCTAGGTATATTTTTGCCTGAGCAAATTAAGTTTTACTTGAAATTAAATGATAGATTGTAATTTAAAGCAGAAATATCTGCAGTTTAGAAGCTTATGGACTTCAATATTTTAATTCAGGTTCTTGTTGCGTAGGTACTTTAGGAATCACTAGCTGTCCCCCGCGGTTTCACATGCGGTAATTTCGAAGTTCCCGCGGGAATTCCAGGATAAAATAAAGATATAAACCTTCCTCAAGAATCACTATCTATTGGTGAGAATCGCATGATAATCCGTTGCGTAGTTTTAAATATCTAAGCATACCTACATAGGGACAGACAGACAGCGGGAAGTAACTTTGTTTTATACTATGTACCTAGTAATTTCAGTTCAATAAACCTGAGATAAAATTTCATTTCACCTGTACTTTTTCATTCATTGTTTTTATACGCATTTCTACGAATCACCAACTATTCTTGTTTCGAGCATAATAAAAATTCTTTAGTTATAATATTGTAGGCATCTTGGCAATCACCCTGTAAGAACGACTATTCAGCGAAGAGCAATTGCAAGTAAAACTGCGGAGTCACCATGACTCTAACCCCTTAGCGGAGTACCAATAAATCAAGCGGCAAACTCCCGCCATAACCCATAAATTGTAGTTATACGAACCACATTTTAAACTACGAACACAATTTAATTTAATAATGAAGACACGCATCGATTGTTTAACGACTTCCTTGATTTAATTAATGAAACTGCGTATCGTATATTAAAACTTATTCTTCGAAGAGTTGAATGGTTTTATTCCCTTGAGAGTATATGTATGTATGAAATTATTAAGTTCATAATAATATATAAATTATCTTTATTAAGAGTTTAGTTAAATATTTTTTCTGTATCTACGTACGAGTATAATAACGATAACACAGGCTTCAGACATTCATGCATGATGAAATCAGGCAAATTAAGTTACCTACACTAACGGCCGCACTCAGAGTCAAGTTTAATTATTACTTAGCTAAGTAAAGATTTTTAAAACAAAACTGCCGCAATCAGACAAGTTTAATTAATTAATGTTAATTGGCATTTAACTAATTAAGTTACATCTCGTTAAATGCCAATTAACATTAATTTATTAAACTTGTCTGATTGCGGCAGTTTTGTTTTAAAAATCCATACTTAACTAAGTAATCATTAAAGTCGACTCTAGGTGCGGCGGTAAAAATTTATCCAAAAGCCGTCAAAAAAAAATCTTTTATTTAAAAAGATACAGGGAAATGTAATATTTTATATAAAATAGGAAAGATAGGATAAATACTGCACAATATATCAAATTCAAATCATTTGTGCAACAAAAAGTAAAAAATAAACTGACAAAATGTTTATCAAACTCTAAACTTAATGTGGATATTACAATATTACAATAATGTGGATAATAAAAAAAAAAAAATTACTATTATACCTAATACATACATAGTAGGGTTGCCACCCGTACTATATTATATAGTATCGTACTTAGGTATATTTCAGTCGATTATACTATATATTGTAGAAAATTAATAAAGCACGAATTAATTAATAAAGCCCGATACATAATGATCAAAAATTTGTGTACTTTTTTTCTCCGTATTACCCAAAAGTACTACCTGGGCAACCCTGATACTATACAGTCTTTGCCTAAACTCCTTGTATTAAAAAAAAAATTAAAAAAATTGTTCACATCTAACGGACATAATAATGTAGACATAGACATAGACATAGACAAATCTTTATTCGGCATCACAAAAAATTAAAAAAATATATGACAAAATGTGACATTCAAACAACATTCGCCTTAAAATTATGTCGTGCAACTCTTCCCTTTTCTGAGATCAGTTAAAACGCAATTAATTTAAAAGCAATTGTAATACGATAGAATATCTGAACAGAAATTATTTAAATTGTGTTTATACAAAAATTTCACCACGCTCTAATTGGTGGTATGAGATTCTAAAAAGCGGAGATTTGTCCCTGAAGAATAAATATTGAGACAGAACAGTCCCTTTAGTATATCTTTGTTGTTCAAAGCAGATTAATGTTTGTACTGTGTTATTTACACGGTTCTTCATAAAAATGGCCGAAACACAGTGGCGCAGATAAACAGGGGCGGGACATTTAATAAAACATTTCATGTTTAGTGACGTTATCGCTTGTTCCTCCTTTTTTGGGTCGCTTGCCAAATGTTTGTGCACTCCGGTTGATTTGTGTTTTAAAAATATTAGGTTTTGTGCTTTTAAACATGGTGGATTTTATCTCAATTTTTTATTTTGCCATTTAAAAGATGGCAATTTCATTACAATGTTTCGACTTAATAAAATTATAAACCTATTTTTATCTAAATCTGATATTTAAAAAAATATGCTTTAACTATAACCTAATTATTCTAAACTAAACAGAGCTTGTAGGTAGGTAGGTGCTTTTATTTTTGTAAAATACCCAAACACAGGTAAACATGCACAATTGTTGATCACATAAATGTAACAGTATGTAACCACCCTGATGCGGGAATAGTACCAGTGACACCTGGCGTAGCAGTCAGTTTCGTTAACCACTTGACCAATGGTGCTGTCAACAACAGAAACTTATATCATCAATCATCAAATCGCAAATATACTCTTATGGTATACCTATTCATAAGATATACGAGAACCTCAAGCATTTAATACCTATATAATATAGAATTAGCAATGGGGATGTGGACTACTTTTGAAAATCAAAATTCTAATTAGTCCGTCAGTCAGAAAATAAAAAAACAATAGACACGTATTTTTTGCTTTTATAAATAACTTAAAATATACTGAGATAAAGCGCATTAAAGTTTAGGGTGAGGGGGTCGTGACGTCACTAACCGCTAAAACCGCCATACAAACTGTCCGAATAGTGACGTCACGCGAAATTTCAACTCAATATATCGCCGTTATTTTTTGATTACGTAAAAAAAGAAAAAATGTTGGACACGTGTCCAACATTTTTTTATAAAATACAAGACGGACTAAAAAATAAAAATTAGTCAACATGCCTATTGTCGAAGTATCGAAGAGTTTTATTTTAATCTAGTTTAAATCTTTTAGATACGTATACGTAGGTATATCTATAATTTGTGGACCACTGAACGTACCTACTTATTTACCACAAATGGACGGCGATAAGCAATAACAGGTTAACCCACAAAGTTAAGTTATTAATACAGAACGCTTTATTGAGAGTTATAAAATGTTATTTAATTGTGTGTTTAACTTATACTATTACACTGTTTAAATGCCTACAAAATGTTAAATAAAAAAAAATACACAAAATGCCGCTATAATTTTATAACACGATGTGAGTTTACTCAAAATTTCTCTAGTGTGGGTTAACACACTGTTACTTATCTATGTCCAAATATCAAATGAAATAGGTAGCGGAAGGAACTTGACGCGACGTTATTTGCTCCAAATACAAGCACAATCGTGGCGACGTCAGGAAATCTTAAGGGATTTGAAGTGCTCCAGTAAGGCGGATTGGGCAAACACACACTGCTTTTGTGAAAGCACCATGTAATCTCCCGTCTAGGATTTTAATTACTTATTGGAAACTTGCGGCCGCCGGCGGTACGGAACGCTTGACAGCATATTGCGAGATTTCGAGACTCCAAAGCGAACTCCTACTGTTGTAACTCAAACTCATTCAATCGACCTTAAGATATTGAACAAAAATTAATAAAATAAGACGGCAGTAGGTACATCAATCAACGATAACAACTCAAATCTTTGAGCAAGTTACTTTATTGAATTGGAATTTCTTAGGACACACGTTTCGTTACGTTAGTTATATACCTACATTACCTACGACACGTGTTAAATTACTTTAAATTTTCGTAAGTTTTTCTTTCAATTTATAGGTTTCGTTTATAATTGATATAACTACATAGGTAGCGTTATATAACACAAAAACTTTCACGTCTTGTGCTTGTAACAACCTGATACACGTACACATATTTTTTTTAATAATATCTTTATTTCTCCCTAGCACATAACTAATTTAACTCTTTTAATTTAGCAATTATTTCGTATTTATGCGTGATACAATATGTAATGAAGTTATCTAAGCACTCTTCGTGTCTATTAATTAAAAACTGTAAATATTACTGATGTTTTTTATGCTATCGAAATCCAAAATTTTCTAATCGAGTTTCGTTCTTAAAACTTTGGTTAGTCACTAGTTCCTTGTATCAACCAAACAATATGAGATGTGGCTTGGCTGTGCAACGTTTAGTTGTATATGTCTGCCATGCTCCGCTTCATATCACACTTCGCCATGTCAGAAATCGTTCGAGAATCGAGGGTCATACTCTGCATTGCCATCGAAGGCATTTTATTTGCAAACTCTACGTAAATACCTCTATTTTAAAGTATTTGAATTGAACTTATCCAATTATCACACTCATATGTCGAGTCAGACGTGTGAGTGTTCGAAGAGATATCAATATTTACGTACCATATTGAAAGATCTGGCTACGCATATACCTGATATATAAAAGGTATAGATATAATGTAAAGTACCTACTTCAATACCGAAAGAAAAGTACAAATAATGAAATTTAACCCTCACAGACGATTGGTACACATTATTATATAGGTAGATGCGTAGTTCAAAGAAAAAAATTTATGCTTTGTCTTTCAACTTGTACTTGTATGTGTAAATAAACTCCAGGATTCAGAAGCGTTTAAGTTGAAATTTCGAAGGACTTTGCCTCAGGTTTTTGGTGAAGAGAGCTTTTGCTTCTATATACATTCGATTTCAATAATAGGTATATTAATAAAATATTAGAACGAGAAATTGATTGATTAACAATCTACAATGACTCAGTGTCTGATTATGAATAGGGAGGCTTTTTCTAAATAAAATTAGTAAGATTCTAAGTATCCCGTGTATTTTTGTGATTTTTTAGAAAGTACCTACACGACTGATTTTTATTATTTTTTCCCTGGAGTAATTAATATACATAATATCCATATGTATACGAATATAATTAGTACATAAAAATTGAGGCACGGGAATCGATTGGAACGATATAATAAACCAATGTTAATTTAATTTAAGTAATTCTAATATTATAATATTTGAATTATTATTTTATACGTTAACTTCCAAATTTCTATAGTTCACTAATATTAATTAAATTTTACACACGGCTTAGTTAAACATGTTTGTTATATGAAAACGTATTAAGATTTTCAAATCTTAATAGGGATGTTGACTACTTTTGAAAATCAAAATTCTAATTAGTCCGTCAGTTAGAAAATAAAAAAACAATAGACACGTATTTTTTGCTTTTTTAAATAAATTAAAATATTCAGAGATAAAGCGCATTAAAGTTTAGGATGAGGAGGTCGTGACGTCACTAACCGTAAAACAGCCATACAAACTGTCAGAATAGTGACGTCACACGAAATTTCAACTCAATATATCGCCGTTATTTTTTGATTACGTAAAAAAAGTAAAAATACGTGTCCAATATTTTTTAATAATCTACAAGACGGACTGAAAAATAAAAATTAGTCAACATGCCCATTAATAAAATTTTCAGACATGGAGATAGATATCTTGCTGTCTCTATTAAATTTAATGAATCGAGTACGTGCATAGGTAGTTACTATAGGTAGTTGTATATGCTATGTAAACGTAGTGCCAATGACTTCTTTCAATAGAAGACGTTTGGCAAATATTGGCTACGGATGCTTTGATCGTGAGTCGACGCTCATTTCGAGGTAGCGTGTGTTCTTAATTAAGTTCAAACAAGACGTGCTAATCGAAGCGAGCGCGGTCGGTAAAGTCAGGGCCAATCAGGAACACCATCGAAACTTCACAAAAACTCTGTTAATGTTAATTACCTAATATAATAACACTTCACAATACACAGGTCCACTAGAACCCACACAAAGCTATAAGCTTGTGTCGTGGAAACCAAGCAACTTATATAAAAATGAATCGCTATTTCCCTTGGTCACGGCATCACGCGTGAACGGCTGGACCAATTTCGCTAGTTCTTTTTTTTGTGTTTTGTATTTAAGAATAAAAGAAGTTCGGAGTTTCTCCGGAAATTACGAAACTCACGCGGATGAATCTGCGAAACGGTGAGACCGATTTTGACGGGACTTTCACTGCTAATTAGCTGTTATTATAAGAAGTACTTTAGGCTACTTTGGAGTACCTGCGGGAATTCCAAAACTCACCCAGGTGAAGCGCGAAGCACAGCTAGTGTACTATATTTCTACTACATATCATTACATAATACATATATCATACACTATATAATTATAGTTATATAAATACGCCCAGACTAGAAAGTAGAGCTCTGTGTTGCCCAAAATCCACCCCCACCGGGAATCGAACCCGGAACCTCTTGGTTAATTAATGATTTTAGGGCAAGTTTTACACGGTAATGTTTTAAATATTAGCTTGTACAACGTGTCATATAACTATCGTTAGATTATTTTGTGTAATAAGAATGGAAAGGATTACATCAAATATTTATTCTTCATCACTAGCTGTTCGCCGCGGTTTCACTTGCAGTAATTTCGAACTTTCTGCTGAAATTCCGGGTTACAATATAGCCTATATTACTCAGGGATAATGCAACATTCTGATAATGAAAGAATTTTTGAAATCAGTCTAGTATTTTTTGAGTTTATTCGTTACAAACCAAAAAATCTTTCCTCTTATAAAGTTAGTATAGATATAGATCAAATAAGTGAAAAATTATGTATATTCAAACAACTGCGAGCAGTAAAAATTAAAATATCTACCGTTACTGTAACAAAGAGTTTAGAAGCTTATGCTACGCGAACTATACCAAAAAGAGTAGGTAACTTTATTTATAGATACAAGCTTATTTACTTAAGTATTTAAATATTTAATGAGACTGTAACTAACGCTAGTATAAAATTTATGCTAAGTGCACAGACGACTGTTGAATTTTTCATAACATTTTAGTACGTGAACTGCATATTTCACTTATTTTTTAATTGATTCACTGGAAAATTTAATATTTTGTCATAAGCTGACGTGTAAAAACACTGACTACTTATTTGGAAAAAAAGAAAAGTTATGTATTTCGGTAATATATTTTTACCTAACAATGTTTTCAAATAAAACTTTGTATTACCTTTAAACTTTTGTTTTAGCATTTAAGTGCCCTTCGAGGACAATAAAATATTATCGAATTTCGATCCCAAACGGATTGTGTTGATTACCCCTGACCGATCCGTTTCTTGGCTTAGCTTAGGTTATCGCGCAGCCAGGAGTAGCCAACCGTCTGATTGCCAATTAGACTGCAACTTGGCCAGGTGTCTCAAACCAAATCCCAATCCTCTTTGTTTAAAATACACTGCACTCTCAGCGTTTCTAAACAAAGTTCTACGTCTGAAATAGGTTATTCTTTTCTTTTGTTTTGTTCATATCATTTTGTTTCATTTTGTTTTAAGTTCTAGACTAGTATAGTAGTACCTGTGGTTCTAGTAATTGATTACACAATTGATTTGATTACATAATATTAAAATGATTAGTACTAAGTAGGTACTATAAAATTTCACTACTAGTAGGTACTAAAAAATTCGTGTATTTGTATATGAATATAATATTATGTTGTCTTTATCAACGTTTACCATTGGGCGAGATCATTACTATTTGACTAGTCAAATTTTATTCATTATTTAGCAAAAGGTTCCTGAACTCGGCAAAGCTTTTTTCAACAAATGCGTCGTCGTCAAATTAGGTTTTGCGGACGCGGAGTTTCGAGAACTCCAGTATAAAAATGTTTTTTTTGGATAACGTTCACTTTCATAAACGATCCACCTATCCATGTTCATCCGTCAAATAGCTTTTGAGCTGTCGTAGGTTAGTCAGTGACTATATGAACATATAGTATTTTGCTTTTGTAATTATAACTATTTATCTATTCATCTGTTTGAAATTTAATTGGTACTAAAGATTTTGTCGTTGAGACATTAAAGCCAGAAAAACGAACAACTGTTTTGTTTTTATATAATATAGCTGTTCCTCCACGGTTTCAACTGCGGTAATTTTTGAGTTCCCGCGGGATTTCCGGGTTACAATATAGCCTATGATACTCACAAACAATGTGGCTTTCTATTGGTAAAAGAATTTTCAAAATCGGTTAAGTAGATTGGTTAGTAGATTACTCCCTACAACGTCACAAACTCACAATTTTATTCAAAAACTCACTAACTCACAAACTTTACTTCTTTATAATATTAGTATAGACTATAGTTCTTAATGGTAAATATGAAGCAGAAAATAATGATAATAACTATTTGCAACCTATGAGCCGCCTATGAAACCATAGTTAAATGTATACGTAACCAGTTTCATGTATAATATATATATAATATTATTGGAACGAATTACCTACTCAACAAAACATTTTGTAATCTCCCTGAACAATCATAACTTCACGCAACCACTACGTTTTGGTTTTCATATTGTGCTCGCATGAAGGATTTATACGTATTTACTTGATTCGATACAGCAATTATCTATAGGTATAATCGGCTTACGCTACTCATGCGGTGACGTCACTAGGCAACTTCTCCATATAACAGCCATCTTGCGCTGATTCTATCATTCATAATTAATTAATGTAATTTCACTAATTCAAATGGCACCTACAATACAATACAATATAATAGGCATGTATGGAGTAAATATGGACTTTTAAATTTTAAGTTTGCTATTTAACGTAGCTTTTTAATATTCAACCCTCAAATGTGATACTAAGTATAGAATGGTGCAATGATGCAGGGTGTTTTTCCTTGTTAAAAAAACTGGTTTGATTCCCGACTAACGGCCGCACTCAAGAGTCGTTTTAACGATTACTTACTTAAAGATTTTTAAAACAAAATTGCAGCAATCAGAGACGTTTATTAAATCAGTATTAATTAGCATTTAACTAAATTTAACTTAATTAGTCAATTGCCAATTAACATTAATTTAATATAATCATTAACACGACTCTGAGTGCGGCCGTAAGAGATTTAATTATATTTTTTTTAATATGGGTGTACAGTTTTAGTTTTATCAAACCCAGCCCTGAGTTTCCTTTGAGTTTTCGCTTTGATTTGGCCATTCACGTAATCACGCCTACATGAAAAGTTCAGATACCTACAGAGTATATTTTGTGGGCGTCCAAGCAAAAAGCAATTATTATTAATAAATTCTCAATAATCTACAATCTACTCTACAATCTATATCTACAATGTATAAAATCCAAAAATCCATGTAACAAGTAGAAATGTGTTTTCTTTCTTACAAACTCTGAAAATGCTTTTTCTCAAATCAAGCTTTTTCAGAATTTCAACTTCAAATGTCTGATCTATCTATTTATATATATACTATAATAAAAGAGTAAAATCTGCGATTCTGTACATTGAATATTTTTACCTAAAATTGAGAGGGGTGATAAAAGAAGAGTAGTCAAGTCAAAAAAAAAGGTTTTAAAAATTATTTTCTGTCTGTCTGTCTGTTCGCGATAATTTCCACATCTACTGAACGGATTGTAATGCAGTTTTCAGTAGAAGATTAAGCTTAGTCTGGAGCAACATATAGGCTTTGTTTCATCAAGATAGGACGTAGGGCAAAAAGTTATCATCCTTTAAACACTTCAGCGCAATGCAATGGTCGAAAGCTTCGATATAGTGTTGCATAATATAGAAAATAATAAAACCTCTTTAGAGATATGCATTTTTTTTCTTTTGAATTGGTTTTTCGCGAAGTGACAGTTTTAAGCCTTGGAGAGACAGATTATGTGATTATATTTTCTTTGAGACTAAAGAGAATATAACAACTACGTTTTAAAAGAGTGAGAAAATCTAACGTCATTACTGTCACTGCAAGGGTCGAAAATTCACGCGGGTGAAACCGCGGGCACCAGCTAGTACTATAACAAAAGAGTAGAATCCGCGATTCTGTACATTGAATATTTTTATATAAAATTGAGAGAAACTAAAAGAAGACTAACCAAGCACAAAAAAAAGGTTTAAAATTCTTTTCTGTCTGTCTGTCTGTTCGCGATAATCTCTGAATTTACTGAACGTATTTTCATGCGGTTTCCACTGGTAGATTAAGCTTAGCCTGAAGCTACATATAGGCTTTGTTTCATTGAAATCGGATGTCGGGAAAAAAAGTTGTTGTATAAAAACCTTTCACGCGGGTGAAACCGCGGGGCACAGCTAGTAAAAAAATATGTGCCAATTTTTGAATATTTTTTAAATCCTTACTATCAATTGACTATAGATACCTAATCTAGTCTTAACTCAATACGTCGCCACTGAACCCTTTTTTGCTTGGACGCCCAAATATGAATTAAGTAGATATAATTTCTTAGATATTCTCTCCTAGAAAAAAAGTCATTTAAAAATACTACCTAAAACAAAACAGAGCTCATTAGTTGTAAAAGATTGACCAACTCATTTATTGATTGCAAAACAGATGGTATCGATAAGCTGGGTTTTCTAAATTTAATTTTTATGATATGCTTTTGTTATAATAAATAAGTATTATTAGTTTTTTTTTTATTTATTAATCAATACAAAAGTTACAATATACCGTTAAGTTATAGTTGTTTAGGTTAAGGGCATAGGTCGTGGGTCGACGAACTGAGCGCTGCTCTACGACATTGACATCGGCTGTTCAATCAAGATATTCTATCCATTTAATAGTGAATAAGTAAATTTAATAATGGGCCTTATCGATTGTAAGTACTCGAGGGAATAAGCCGTTTATTTCATGAATTTTACTGTTAAGACAATCATCGTTAGTATTTAATAAGAGTTAATAGAATTTCAGATGCTTCATAAAAATTGGGATCAAAAATTTAATTGTTCACTGTGATTTATAGACGACTAGCTGTGCCTGTGTAGTAGTTTCGGAATTCCCTCAGGAACTCCAAAGTGGCTTAATTTACGCCTTATAACATCAGCTAAGTAGCAGTGAAAGTCCCGTCAAAATCGGTCCAACCATTTCGGAGGTTCACCCTCGTGAGGAATTTCCGCAGAAACTCCAAATTTATTTCATTTTCTCCTTCTCCTTAAATAACAAACACAACAAAAAAGTATTATTAGCGAAATTGGTCCAGCTTTTCACGCGTGATGCCGTGACCATTTTTATATACATTAGATAGTACTTATATACATAGATACTACTTATATACTACCTTATTACAATCGGGTTGATGTTTGTAAAGTCGAGCCGTAAGCGAAATGTTACTTTCATGATGATTTTTTTCGATAGGTCTACACTCGCTAGAAAATCCTTATTAATATTATTAACACGAAAGTGGGCTTGTTTGTTA
Organism: Zygaena filipendulae; assembly: GCA_907165275.2. Classification (NCBI taxonomy): domain Eukaryota; kingdom Metazoa; phylum Arthropoda; class Insecta; order Lepidoptera; family Zygaenidae; genus Zygaena; species Zygaena filipendulae. Next base: position 10,186,209 of record OU015656.1, on the reverse strand, counting down.
CGCTTTCACTCAAAATTTTGCATACACGTTTTGCATAGGGTAAGGTCCTTTTCCCGGAAGAGAACTCCGAACTACATAAAATTTTGCATACCTACTAGGTACATACACTTTGTCAACGGTATAGGTACAGAAAAAAATATAGGGTAGTACTTTTATCCCTAATACCTGCGGGATCTCCAAAATAACACGCAATACGCGGTAAACAGTTAGACAATAAATAAAATGATATTAAAAACTTCCTGAGCCACCTTAAGATGTTGTGTAAAAATTTGTTTATAAAAGCCTCGAAAACAAGTACTAAGTCAAGTTTAATTTTCAGATATATGTATATTAATTGAGCGTAGAATTGAAATTTAATAATAAAATTGAAGTCGAAAATTAATGTAGTTAAATCATTAAATCGCAAAATGCTTATATACGTAACTTATGTATAGACATTTATATAAATTCAAGATTTCATTTGACGAAGAGGGAGAGATTATTTTTTATAATGATAATCCACTTCACAATACACCTAGATCTACTTGATCCCACACTAATTCCTAAGTTATAAAAGAACGTCATATTTTCGAACTACCTAATTTTGTATTATTAAATTCTCGATATATTTTTTTAATCCCTTACCAGCCCACGCTCGCCTATATTAGAATTTCTCTGAGTGTAAGCATCCCTTTCTTGCGCATGCAGTCATTTATTACGCTATCACTGTCTTTTCATAATTTATAATTTTTTGGGCAAAGTTTCGTCATGTTTTAGTCGCTTAGTTTTTCGGTCAAATCTGTCAGCGGGAATGAAATTCAACTATAAATTCTACATAAAAAAAATCAGCTGTAATCGATCGATCGATTCGCGCCGAGTATCTCTATTATGCTAGTTTGTCACTAAACGCTGGCAAAACGCAACAGATAGGTGATTATATCTAAGAAATGACAAAACCAACTGCGTAAAGACTTAACCCTCGTAGGGCGAGGTATTAGACACGCTTCATCGACTACTCAAGTGCTGATGGAACTGATTGGCCGGCTTTGCTTTAACAATGCTGCGTACAGACGTCGAATGGGATTAAATTGCGATAATCACAAATAACTAAACTGAACTCTAACAGGGGTCCTAAAGGTTCTATTTCGAATGTCATTTGTAATTGTTTATATAGATCATTTGGAAAAAAGAATTGCATCTACTTATTCGGATTTTCTGTTTCATTGATTGGCATTGTTACGAGTCAACGCAAGGGTAAGCTGGAGAGCTCTCCAATGTTTTTCATCAAACGATAGATTTTATTTTTCTTTGAAAAATATAGACTATTATTTGATAAAAGATAAGTTTTATTTCATTCAAGGGGGTTTGTCAATAGATAAAGCCGTCATTTACGAGAAATTTCTATTCGCATTGAAAGTAAATCTTTTTTTTTTCAATATCAGTCTAAACTTACCTCAACATTAGTAAACATTAAGTCATCATTATGTATCTATGTACTTCAGTTATATACACACCGGCAGAATTAGCGGAACATAAAAAGGCAGAGTATAGAAATAATAACATATATATATTAAAACAAATAATAATTAGACGTGAAGTAATAAATTAATATACATCTTTTAACACTTTAAAAGTTTGTAATTAAATTATTAAATTTTATTTAAAATAATAATAAAAAAAACACTTTTTCTCTAATTTGTGGGCACACAAATAATGTTGCAAATTAAAGATTACTGTGATTTTAACACTAAATTAATGAACGATTAATAACTTGTGTTTCCCCTTCGTGATTCCACTTTTATTTGCAACATTGTCTGTGTTCTCACAAACTAGAGACTTTTTTGTTTTTTTTTAATTTTGATTACTTTTAATAAAATTTAACTAAAAACTTATTAAAATCGATGTTAAAAGATGTATATTAGTTTGTTACTTCATGCCTGATAATAATTTGTTTTAATATATATACGTAATTATTTCTATACTCTGCCTTTTTATGTTCCGCTAATTCTGCCGGTGTGTATATATATTTAATATAAACACAATGTCTATGTAGATTTCTTGTAAAAGAGGTAATTGAATTGATAGGTAGGTAAGGTAAAAGATTGCGATAATCGACATTCATGCCCTTTATCTGTCTAATATAGGCAAATTATATAGAGTCGTGCAAAAATGCGCATTTCTTACGCAATTTTGCTGTCATTTTCAGAAAAAACCGAGTTTTTACATTTTCGGCATTTTTACCAGTTAATCATTAAATTGACAGAGAAATAAGGCGAGTCTAAAAAATAAATACATATATATATACAAAATAAATAGGTACATTAAAAACATCCGACCAAAAAATTATACGACAACAAAAAAGAAACACAAATAAAAATCAAATATATCAATACAAAAATATTCAATATTACAACGCTTACAATCGTAAATCCTGCACATCCTAAATGCGAATGTCAGTTTATTTTTTAACCGACTTCCAAAAAGGAGGAGGTTCTGCGTTGGACTGTATTTATTTATTTATTTATTCATTCATTTATCAATTCATAACATAACAGTCCGTAGATCAAATCGTTACAAATTTACTAGTACAAATCTCATCAGACTTATGTATGTATGTTTTTTAATCAATTACAATATTATACTCTTACTTTTTATCCTGGAATTCTCGCGGGAACTTCGAGTATAAGCCGGAAGAAAAAGCAGGGAACCGCTAGTGCTCGTATATTATATGTACAGAGTAGCACAGATAATATAATACACAGTAGTAAATACACATACATACTTAATACACGTTATTATTAGGCTTATTATAAGACAATGTCGTTGGGTTGTTGGTATTTAACGACAACACTGGCCAGCCCCTGTCCGCCCGGGCGCTATTCGCAATGAAATGTGATACGTTATGACATCCAGCGGTATGATTGTTCTGACAATATACAGGATCGTGTCATTTGTTATTTTATTAGTGGAAGTTCAGCTAGATAATAATATTTAGTAGCAAGTCCGTCCGAGAACCACGGGCGATTTGAATTGTCCGTATTAACTCTCGCATGTAAACTCAATATTCATTCCATTGATGTAAAAACATTCTTACGTTACACTTCCATATAAATGAATGCGTTTACAAAAAATGCCGTTGATAGATATTAAAATAAAAACTAAAGCAACTGTCAAAAAATTTGATTGATGCATAAATAATATTTATGTACGATGCAAAAATCACACGCCAGACTGGAACAATGGGCGGGCGCATGTTGACTAATTTTTATTTTTTAGTCCGTCTTGTAGATTATTAAAAAATATTGGACACGTATTTTTTCTTTTTTTTTTTTAAATAACGGCGATATATTGAGTTGAAATTTCGCGTTACGTCACTATTCTGACAGTTTGTATGGCGGTTTTAGCGGTTAGTGACGTCACCAACCCCTCACCCTAAACTTTAATGCGCTTTATCTCTGTATATTTTAATTTATTTGAAAAGTAAAAAAAAAAACGGTCTATTGTTTTTTTTTCTAACTGACGGACTAATTAGAATTTTGATTTTCATAAGTAGTCCACATCCCCATTAAAAAACTAATTTTCCTTTTACAGCTTGGTTGTAAGGACATTTTTGTGTCTCTGATTGTATATTATGTTATTTAGTATGTCAATGGTTCATTACCTCAGATTTCGAATTTTAGAATTTTTGTTTCTTTAGTTAAGTAGGTACCTTGCATACAGTTAAATCTCTTGGTTTTATTTCACAGCTAAATAAAAGTCTGTAGAGTCTTCTTACCAACTTTTAAAAACAAGATCCATGTTTCAAAAGCTTTAATACCTACTAGTTTAAAGTTTAAAGAAGATCAGACAAGAGTGATTGTAGTTAAGTATTTACTTACCTAAGTAAATAACATGATTAAAGTTTTGCTTAAAATAGAAGGTGCCTATTATAAAAATTACTATAATTGTTATATGTACAATAGCTGATTAAATTAAATATGCCAGACAAAAAAAGCTACAAGCATTTATAAATATAACGCTTCTAGGTATCTATCTATGTTGTATTTTTCTATGCAATGATTTTACGTTTACTAAATAATAAATGGACGAATGAATAAATAAAATAACTTTATTGTATGCCCACAAGTATGGCTGCTATAAAAACCTTTGAAAATAATAATTTAATACGAGTATTTATTTTCCACGAAACATTTCAGCCCTGTATAACATGATTGGGGTGATTCGGTAGATGTTGGCTGGCAACATAGACCTTACAACCAGACCTAACGCTGTGTTCACACTTCTATGTAATGTACGTAGATAAATGAAAAGTGAGAGTAATAAACAAATACAATACCTATTTTTTGTTAAACAACATTGTTACAATATAACGAACTGGAGTTTCCGAAATAGAATTTTGCAATAAGAAACTATCATCAGCTGGGCAATTTTGTAACTTTTGTTGCATTGATATTTCAGTTTCTATCAGAATAATAGCGATTTTGTGATTGATTAATGATGTTTAGACAGATTCAACTTTTGAAGTATGTTTATTTTGGTTGATTGCTAGATTTTGTAGGTGTCAAAACGTGCATATTGTTATCGCAACACCGTTATATTTTTGATTGCAACCGAAAAATGATAGAAATAAAAGTTACATAATAGCCCCTCTGGTCAATTATATAACTTTTGTTGCTATCTTATTTCAGTTTCAATCAGAAAAATTGCCATTTTGTGATTAATTAATCATGTTTAGACAGCTTCGACTTTTAAACTGTGTTTCTTTAGGTTGTTGCTAAAAATTGTAGGTGTAAAAACGTACAAATCGCAAAACCGCCATGTTTTTGATTGCAACCGAAAAATGATAGAAACAAAAGTAACATAATAGCCCTGCAGTTCTTCCAAGTATTTGTTAATGCTATTTGTTGCAATTTTTAACCACTGGTTGCCTTTCTAGTGATCAAGAAATTGATTTTCAATATTCTACAAGTCTAAGCACAGCCTTACACTATATAGTGTACTTTATGGTATGTTTATAATATCATGTGTGACCAGAAGGAAGCATGCTTTTATATTATACAATAGGAGCTTGGTGCTCACACTGGGCATTGCCGATTACTATAATATCAACAGCCATCTTTCATCGGAGTTTGATATTGTTTGGTTTATGTAGTAAGTAGACTGACTGGCAATTTATTATTTATCTGCTACAAATTGGAGAAAAGTACTAAAATATTTTACACTTTTCCTTTCTTATTAAGTACTTATAGGTTTTCCTCTGGTCACATTATCACTATACCTTCTCACTAAAATTAATCATTTCTTCTAAGATATTCAAATGAGTAAGGTAATAAGAAAATTTACTATTCATTTTATAATTTATTAAACAGTATTAATGCTTAGGTAAGTACTTCGGTGTCAATGCGTGGGATGGCTGATGGCTTGGATTCTGATTATGACCAGTTTTTAAATTAAGAACTACTGTTTTAAAAACTTAAGTTACATACTTAATTTAATTTTTTTTTTTAGTAAGTTTTTTTTAATCGTTTCTAATGCCAATTTCAGCGAAATATTATCAAAGTTTAACAAAGCCAGTGGAGGCAATTCTGAAACTTCAATAAGCTACCTTAGCCTATTAAATTAGTCGTGACTCCTAATGGATGCTTTGTGTTGGCGGTTGCGAGCCGATGTTTGTTAAACCAAATTATTGGCTTCGTCCATTTTGCAATATGAGATTTAAGACCCAAATTAACTGAATTAGAAATTGAAGGGCGCTATACTTTGGCCACTGTATATTGAATCATCCGACGGTAGATATATTCAGATGCGAAGTATAGTATACTGTCTCGCTCATACGTATCGGTACCGGGTGAGATGGCCAGATGGATTTGAATTTAGATGTTTGTGTGGGACAAGCTCTGGGTCCTTATTCACTATGACCATGACACGCCGCGTTAAGATAAGACGCCACCGACTGTCTTTCCCTCGTAATCAGTTTTACTTCAAAAAAATACATTTACAACGTTTCTTATGGCATAAAGAATAATAATTTCTAATATTTTGGCGTCTAGAATGTTTGGAAATGCGTTTTTGGGACGCGCGTTATGGGCAAGGAATGTTGTTGGTCATAGTGAATAAGGGCCCTGATAGGAGAGATCGTATCTTTCATGTGGTGTAATACGATTAACCTACGCCTGAGGCTTTAATTCCGCACTCAGTTTGGATGCGTAATTAAACGTTATTGTATGTAGACAACTCGGCTAATTGTTGAACAAAACAAAAGAATGGTAATTTCGATTCTGGATAGGTAATAATAAATAGAATTAATCTATATTGATAACGAAGCTGGTGTGAATCTGTTTTTAGAATTCAAAATATAAATTACCTACTTAACTTAGGTAAGTAGGTAGGTGCCTACAAATTATTTGAGTACCAAATATACCTAACCTGTAGATACATTAAAGAGGGAGTAGGTAGGTACTTCAATTTGCGTGAGTTTGCTTATTAAATAATCTTAAAAAATCGCGCAAAAACTAGTGGACGGATTTAAAGAAAGATTATCATGTATATGATGATGTGTACATGATCACTCATGTATATTTGTGGATTTATAAATAATTATAATAATAATAAAAAAATACAAATCAAACAAAGGATACCGCATGAAGAAGAGCTTTGTACTTATCTAAATATTCAGCGGAGTTTTGTCGGAAATCGAAGCTAAAAAATCGGTTACTAATTTTACTCTAGTGTTACTCAATAAAAAAATTATACATAGTTTTCTGTTTCCCAGTGGTGGTTTCTTGCTTCTATGTGTGCATTAAAATATCTACATATATAATCATACTGTCTCAAATCGATTCCTTCGATGTCTATACCAAAACCTCCAAAATAGATTTTTCAGTCAACACTTTAAACTTTTAAGGAATCATTCAACAAGGTTAACATTACGAGTAACACACATTTGCGATAATTTGACTCCGGCTGATTACACTTTGTGCGAACGTCCAATAAAAGAAGAAGTATTGATATTCAGCAATCATGGTAACTTCATTCGACAATGGAGCAAATCAGCAAGCCGTATATTACGAGCAATTTTGAATTCTCTCGGTCAGTTAGCGAATCTGGTCCGGGGGCGCAACAATAGTGTCCCCTGCAGGTCCTGGGACGGTTTAAACGAGGCCCTTTTTGGCCCAAACAAGGGTGTTTTGGCCCCAATTATGGTGCGGATGTGTAATTATTTCCGCCGAAACCAACTATCTGTAACGCGAACTGATAAATAGCTGTGTACTTACAACAAATAAATGCTTTCTAAGAAAATGTAATGCATTTGTCCAGATTCATTCATCGGAATTAAGATTTTGTTTCTGACTAACTTCAAAAATGGTAAACATATTATATTCACAGAGGTACATTTTTCATCAATGGTGGTGAACATATTCACTTCACAGACATATCTACCTGCATTCCAAGCATTCTTCTTATGCATAAAAGGTTTAAAAAATTAATTTTATATAAAAAAATATCTAGTCTTTATTATACCTACGTATGATCAAAGGGAAAATAGACAGAAACACTATTATCGCTAAAAAAGTCTTCTAATACTTTTTCATGTTGGTGATGAGATGTAAAGGTACGAGACCAGTAAGTAAATCCTACTTCCTACTAATGTTATAAATATGAAAGTGTGGATGTTTGGATGTTTGTTACTCAATCACGCAAAAACGGCTGAACGGATTTGGATGAAATTTGGCAAACTATACTCACGCATTTTTACACTTGTTTCGGACTGTACCTACCTATGCACAAAGAATCAGAAATCCCGCGCTCCACACAAACGCTACCAATCAACCGTCGTTCCTGCGGATAGCTTTTCATTTCCAAACACAATAGCTACTCCAGGACGGAACGCGAAATAAGATCCCTAATGAAAACTATCGTCCGCCATTAAAAGTGGACCCATATTAATCTATTATTATCGAAACGTCTGCTGCAGACGCCATTAAAAAGTGACAAAGTGCAAATTAGGTACCTATATTAAATAGTAATAGGTTATTAAATATTTAATTAAAATATTTATTATCGTTCATAAAACATTAGATTTACATCGATGTAATAACTAGTTATTTTTCACTTCGATGGAAAATTAATTTTAATCTGATTCAATTTTCTACTCTCAAGGGTTATACCTAGGTATTATGTTGTAATATATTTTGGATGCTTAAATTTACTCAGTTTTTAATCCCCTGTATGAGTAGTAAAATTTTATCATCTTTACGATCAGGTATTGTTATAAAGTCGATGCCGCCTGTAGGTCACACCTCAAAACACGCCTATCTGTACCTGGTAATTCCAATAGAAACAATTTTTTTCGTCCTCTTTCTCTTTCCATGCAGTTGCCCTGTGGAACTCTCTGCCACATGAAATCCGTGACTGTAGGACTATCTCTTTATTTAAAAAGCGAGTCAAGGAACACTATCTATCACTGCCTGTGTAGCTATTATATATTCATTTTTGTATTTATTTATAGTTATAGTATTTATTTGTATATATTACGTGTTATTATATATTATATTGTCATGTAATTTTATGTAGGTATGTAGTTAGATAATGTTATTATTATTATGTTTATTTGGTTCTATTATTTTGTACTTATGTATATTATTATTGTATTATTATTTTATTATTATTGTATTGTACCTATCGAACAGATGCACACCTAATCAGCCTATTCTTTTCTCTTTTCCTGTTGCGGGTCTGCTGGAAGAAATTCCACATGGAATAAGCATGACCCTTGTACATGATTACTTTTATACTTTTTTTCCTTTTTTGTTGTCCTTGTGTGCATTAATTGTTAAATAAATAAATAAAAAGTCGTCAGTGCCAAAAAATTTGTATAAACGAGAACCCAAACAATATTTATAAGGACATAGCTTTCCCAAAGCTTTGACAGTCTTGCGGCCGGAAATGGAAGGGACAAGGGCAGACAGCTTCCGGTCAGAAGGGACAAAGGGAGATACATTGAAAGCTAAACGAAAACAATTCTTCAAACTATACTACTTACGAGGAAATTGCGTAGCTCTATCAATCATAACTTAGGTAAGAATACGTCTTGATAAGCAATCAGAACATAATTAATTAATTACAAATAGTTGGGGATCGGCAAATAGAAACAGATCGGACCAGTATTCTCCATTGATTAATAATAATTAACACAAATTCCACTTCTTTTTCGTATAAAATTTTTATTTAGTTCAATTAATAAGATAGGTGTTAAAATAATTATATTCGAAATTGTCTACGACAAAGGTAGCTTCGCTTCGGTTCACGAATCTTATGAGCAATAATAAATTTCTACGAAATAAATCGCACGAGAAGCCTGCAACATTTTTTATTTGGGTCCCAATACTTCAGCTTTCGAAATTACAAATGACGCCATTGAGCAAGGCTTTAGATCCGAACGAATAATGTACGTCATACGTCTCCCGCCACAACTTAATACAGTGGACGGATCAAAGGGCCCACATACGGAAACGCTGCGAGCTTAGAATAAACCAATTATGAGTGAAATATTAGGGATCACCGTGTATAAGGAAGGTCTTTGATCACACACGGCCGAATGCTTATATTTCTTCGGCGCCCCGGGGGGTTAGCGAGAAAAAGCGAAGCCACTGGTCGAAATATTAAGTGAAAGTCTTAATAAATTACAGAAATTGGTGGCCAGGAGACTAATACCCTCGGAATGGGGAATAAGCCGCTCATAACGTCGGTTAACTGCCCGTGCCGAGTAATCATTTTCGTACAGGATATTTGCTTCCGTCTGCTCTTGTGATGTACTGCAATTGCCTCGGTCTTATTAAAAGGATTCGTTCGTGGCAACTTATTGCGGCCGTTGCAAACAAACCGACCGCTAATTTATTGTATTTACCACTTATTCATTTACCGCCAAAATAGCTTTGTTTTCACAACGACGCGACGTAGCGAAAGTGGAAATATGAGAGTGGGCATAAATAAATCAAAAGTGATCTGTGACGGTCGAAAAGCTACTCCGTTTTCAATTAAAGTGAAAGCCAGTGGGACGATATGGATATTTTGTGAAATGGGAAAATAATCGAATTTCGGCTGAATAATGAGAGGCCCCTCCTGCGCCGATGAGTGGTAACAGGAGAGCATGACGACACAAAGGGTATTTAACTCACACTTAGTACTTTTTGTCCGACGCCCCCCGCAGCGCCGGACAGCCCCCTCGCTCCCCAGCGATTATATTGTCGTTATCACCCCATAATGTATCTACATATGCAGCATAAAACATGTTTTATCTTCATTGCCAGTATCCATTTACCCGTTTCCGTTCACTTTTAATCCTTTGATTTATAAAGGCCATTGAAATATCGCTATTCGGTGGGCATTTATTCAAATTATTCCAACGGTCAATTACTGATATGGTTTTTGCTTGGATTTGGGTCACGATGTTTCTTTAAACTTATTTTTATTTTTTACGACAAAATTTTCCATTTAATATTGCAATTGAATATAATGTTTGTTACTTTTCGTTTAGAAACGGCTGGACGGATTTGGGTGAAATTTAAAATGCTTAGGTACCTACACCTTGAATTAAAGCATTTGATATTTTGTATTCCGGAACATTAAGGAAATAAAAAAATTCATGTCACCGAATCCGCAAGGGATAACTAGTAGTAAAATTTCTACCAAAGACAAATCCGGAAAATTTAAAAGAAAATATCTTTAGCAAAATCAAATTTACACGATATTTTTTTGGATTCCAGTCATAAACTTATAGATATGTTTATACTGAACTGAATATACTGAGTTTTTCTAACTTAACATCACAATCGAATTACAAGTAGCTAATATATGACAATTTGTAACTAAGCTGAAAGTTTCTACCGTCGCGTGCGTCTGTGCGCCATCACTACATTATACGACATAGCATAGTATAAAACAAAATCGCTTCCCGCTGTCTGTCTGTCCCTATGTATGCTTAGATCTTTAAAACTACTGAACGGGTTTTCATGCGGTTTTCACCAATAGATAGAGTGGTTCATGAGGAAGGTTTATATCTATATTTTATACTGGAAACCCCGAAAACCCTGAAAACCCCTGAACACCCCGAAATTACCGTGGGTGAAACCGCAGGGGACAGCTAGTCATATTTATAAACACGATGTGAGTGGAGTCTCTTACGACAATTACCTATAAAAAATAACTTTATACAAACATCCCTGGCACTCATGACTAAACTAATTTGATGTTCGAGAATTCCCCTCGCAATTTATGAGTTTTCTTTACTCAAAGCCCGCAATCTCATTATTTAAGTCAAACACACCTTTTTAAACTCTCCCCACGAGTATTTGGACCGCGAACTTGCCTCTATTTGAATAGGTCCTAACAAACATTCTATTGATACAAATAATTCTGGGAGTCAGGGAAACGATAACTCATCGGGGATTTTGTAAAAGTTCAACACGGAGCCCGACGCTCGAATAGAAAGTTAGTTAAAGGAACTTTTTCGCATTTCGTTAAAACGCAGCGCGGATTAATACGGGGTGTCGGTCGTTATACTTATTTACAATAATCCGACTTGTGGGAGAGCATGAATTGTTAGAATAAATTTCTCTTGCAGACAACGTTATGTAGAGATGGGCGAAACGCAAAGTATCGATAGTACTTAATTATTAACTAAAATGCTTGAGCATTATCACACAGCGTCACCTGATCCAAAGCTTGTACCTCATAATTTTTTAACCGACTTCCAAAAAGGAGGAGGTTCTATGTTCGATTGTATGTATGGTTTTTTTTATGTATGTTCACCGATTACTCGAAGACGATTGGACCGATTTGGAAAATTCTTTTTTTGTTTGAAAGGGTATACTCCCAATTAGGTCCCATTGCCACCAAATCGGGATCTGATGATGGGATCTTGGAGAAATCAAGGGAACTCTTCATTCTTTATACTAATAATACATACTACAATAACAACCCAGACTCAAGGTAACCATAAATGTTCAAGTGTTCATCTCATAAATAGTAGTAACCAGTAACCATCCTGACGCGGGAATCGAACCAATGACCCCAGTCCGTGGAGCAGTCAGTCGGAACTACAATGTTGTCGTTCAATTAAATTCTTTCTCGTGCTAAGCGAGTGCCAGTTTATCATTAAAAAAATAAAAAAAAAACGTAAAAAACAAAATAATATTTTCGAACTTGGAAACTATTCAAATGGATTTTATTTTTTATTTTCTTTTCTTATCGATAAACTTGAACTAAAAGCACATCACTATTACGTTACCTACGTATGCAGATCGTAAAACCACGCTTTAAAAATTACGTGTATTACCCGAGCGTACCATCCAGCCCTTTTTATAATCCCGAAGAATTCCCCCTAATGATGCGTCCATTTATTTTATCTTATACCTTTGGATCCTCAACTTTTCTAATTAGACTCCCAAAAATATCGCATGCTGCTATCGTATTTTTTATTCAACCATTCGTCCGTAAATTGAGATCTTGTTTTCTTAAATTCACACAAACAAAATTGTTGTTTTTTTTTCGTTATAGACACCAAGAGATTTAGTTTTAATAACTTTAGAAATGTACTGTTGGGTTGTAAGCATTATTATTATAATAATATATATATAACAGTTAAGTAATAGTCAAAAGTGATGAAATATTTCTGACTGACTGTAGCCGCGTTTATTACATAAATATCCGCTCTGAGTAGTAAAACTATATTCTCTTAAAAAATACCGCTATTTTTTAACCCAACCCCCATTTACGTGCCAAGATAGTGCAGCACATTTCACCGTTAAAAGTCAGTCTTGCTTCAGCTATCTCCATTTAAAATATAAGGGTATAAAATCACTAATTACAGAGGCGATAGGTGGCTGTTTCTAACTCTTTACGAGCTGGCTCATGGCACCGATAGCGTCTCTAATTGTCAAATAAAAAAGGATTACAGCTAATCCTTGTTTAATAAAAATGTTAATCATGAGATTTGCCATCGCAATATGCAAATGTTATAGCGCTGGAGTCGCTTGCGATTGACGGTGAACGCGGCACCTAATTGTGTAAACATAGACAGGTCAAAATAGCTAGCTTAAATTTTGCTATATACAGATATAAAATAAACGTTAGTTAGCTCATGGTTAGGTAGGTACAAGAACAATATAATGTGTCAACCAATAAATGGACTTTACTTAGCACTCAGCCACAAATCTTTACTATAGGTATTTTTTAAAAATCTGTGTCTAAGGCGACTTTAGTTCCAACTTTCAAGTCTGCATAAAGGAGCAAAAGACTTGATTTTTGGAACACTTATAAAAGCCGTTTCCCGCGGTTCCACCCGCGTTAATTTCGGAGTTCCCGCGGGAACTCCTGGACAAAAAGTGCCCTATGTCCTTCTCTGTACTCCTGACAATGTTATGTATGCAAAACTTCATGACGCTCGGTTGAGCCATTAAGGCCTGAAAGCGACAGACAGACATACAGAGTTACTTTCGCATTTTTATTATTAGTAGTGATTAGAATATTTGTAGTAAAGTTTTTTGATTGAATGTTCCAAACATGCTATAATCGTTCAGGCGCATTTCGTCCAATTCGCAAATGGTCCAATCATTAATTTTTTACTTGTTTTCCCCAGAGAATATTTTCAGTACTTCGATATTCAAAAACTAAAGAAACTTTCTTTCTTCTACCAGCGAGTATTTTGAAATAGGTACGTTTCTTTAACAGCATTATTTTATCTCCTTTATATGGTACAACTTTTACTACTTATACCAATGTAAATCATAAAAGAGTTATCCTTTTACTTTTGATATAGGTATCTATCCAATTCCTAGAAATCGCCAATAAAATGTAAATTTTCGTCTCAGTAAATGGTCATAAACTATTGGATATACCAACGATATTTTACTTCATAGTATATGAATAGCAGCCAGACTACGTGACGAGAAATTTGATATTTTAGTTGCGTATAGACTCAAGTTTTCAAATCAATCAGTTGGTAGACATGGACTGATAGCCAAACATGCTATCTGGATGTAGATAAATTAATTCGCGTCTATCATCGATATATTTTATTTCAAGCACAATGTGTATAACAAATTGTACTCACATGGATCTGAAACTGCAGGTTGTATGGACTATGTAGATATCTATAGCCAGTTTAAAATCAACCGGTCAGTTTGAAAGCTTTTTTAATCGGGATTAATGATCAATTACTGTTGAGAACCACGTTTTTTTTTAATCAGAATTCAGTGTTCAATGACGCTGAATTATTCAACTCATGTAATTTGTCAGTTTTTTTTTTATTAAATAAGTACATACCTACTCTTTTAACTTCATAGCAGAGTGTTTAATTATTTCAAATAGTTTGAGATTTTAAACCACTAATAATAGTTTTTTAATTAATTTAAAACCATTGATTTATATCTTCGGTTGGACCCAAAGTTGTTAAAAAAAAGTTGTTAAAAAAAAAATTTTTCACAACTTCCTGTGTAAGTATATGTGTGTGTCTATTGCTCATTAAAAATATTCTATTCTATTCTATTCAAAGATGAAACGATCGCGATGAACGTCGCGCGCCGTCTCTAAATTATTATGATATTTTTTTTTTTTATTTAGGTACTTCTGAGATCAAATTTTTAACTATTTTAGTTGTTTAACCACAAAGCAGAACCACTCGGAACCTGAAAATAAATAAACTATAATTTGTCACACAAGTACCGAACTCTGTAAAACAAAGTTCCTGTAATCCTGTTTCGTATTTGCTTGTTTAAAACCACCACGAATCGCTGTAGCATGAAATATAAATAACAAACTGAATTCCCAGACGTTTCCATGTCTTTGTAATTACAAGCCCGTCCCGTGGAGTTTCCAGTTGCGCTACATGTTTTGCGAGTCGATAACCCGAAGCTTGAGTTTGATTTATTAGATCCGAAGCAACCCCGCACCGTCGCACCTACATTTACCATTCTACGTACGTCCCGCCACCTCAGGTGCTTCTTTCTATCAAAAGTTATACTGAAAGTCACGATTTATTCAGTGAACAACGCTGTGTGGAGGCGTTACTCGTTTTCGCAGACATAAACAACACTATCCATTCTAAGAGACAATACGGAGAAACCGATGTATATTACGCACTGAAAAGGTGCACGTGATTTATCGTCTGACATCTATCGGTCGTGGTTCTAATTACGAGTACTTAATATCTTTAGTGCAGGGGTTGGATCTACTGTAGGTCGGGAAATCGAATACTGTCGAAGACTTTAATGGTCAAAAGACGAAGTCGACTCTTTGAAAACGACGTAGGTATATAATAAATAATCTAAAATCTCCTGTATGAATTGACAATTATGACTTGGATATATTTCTTTAAAATGAACATGCACACAGGCGAATACAGCACCTCCTTCTTTTTGGAAGTCGGTAAAAAAATCATCGACTTGTCTAATTTTCTCGACTGTGTATCGCAAGACGAAACTAAAAAATTTTTTGCAGGGTAATTATGTAACTTTTGTTGCTATCATATTTCAGTTTCAATGAGAAATATAGCGAGTTTGTGATTAATTAATGATGTTTGGACAGCTTTAACTTTTGAAGTATGTTTATTTTGGTTGATTGGTAGATATTGTAGGTGTCTAACCTTGCATATTGTAATCATAAAACCGCCATGTTTTTGGTTGCAACCGAAAAATGATAGAAACAATAGTTACGTAATAGGCCCTTTGATCATTTTCAGTAGATTTTTAAAATACGTGTCTACTCTGTTTAAGTAAAGATTTATCATAATCTTTTAAATTCAAAATAAATATAAGCACGCATGATTTTTCTCTTTAGTTTGTCGGCTATTTTTTAATTCAGCCCCTCCCTACTTTACGCGAAACCTGTGCTAAAAGTGCTATAGAGATAATAACAATGTTTTGGCGCAGGGTAGGGTAAGTGCAATATCTATAAATTAGTGCGCGGCACGCCCCTTTGAAGACAGCGAAGCGTCGGCGTCGTTAGAACTATCGAAGTTTATCGATCATTTATTATAGAGACGACATCGTTGTAATAAACTTAACCTTTAGAATTAATAGCATGTGGGACACCTTAGCGTCGATTCCAGACTTTACGATAGCTAAAAAAATCTCGCACTTTTACTCTTTTTCCAATATTATAGTCTCGTTTAAGGAAAATTCGTTTATTTATTAAATGAATTTATTCTTAGAGAAATATCCACGAAATCCCTAGACATATAACAGTCATTAAGTCCTACTAAAGACAATTAATTAGTATAATACGGCAATTCAAAACGCAAATCTCTAAGAAGTATCTCGAATGAGTTATGTTTGTTCTTAGAGAGTTATCATCCTCATAATTATCAAAGCGACACACCTAATTGTGAAACTTGGCCTTTAATGTTGTGATACTAAATTTTATGCTTTTGAAATTGTTAAAATTTTATAATTGCGGCTTAATGCGATACCTGGTAATATTTTCTGTGGGGGCACGATCTCTATTTCGAGTAGACAATAACTTTGTACGATATGAATGGAAGTGAAGATTGGAAGGAATTCAAAGCGCTTTTTTGTGGGAATTCGTAAAAAAAAAAATGTTTTGTATTGTGAGCGGTACAATGGTGGATAGAGGAAATGAGAGTCTGGGCGGAGTGGCGCTCAATTTAACTCGCACGCCGTTAGCGTCAGCAAAGAAAACCCCGTTTTAATATTAGACTGTATTAGCAAGAGATGAGATCTTCGTCAAAAACGGTGTTCTCACTGAAATTTGCTACTAATGATTGATAATGATGATTGATTTATGACTCATCTAATGAGGAACGGCTGTCGAAAGTTTGCTGTGACCTGATAAAAAAACCCATTTCTGGGCGAAAACCAGTATCCTGAGAGATAAATTATAAATTATATATACATTACATATATACATTACATATATATATGATAACAATAATTGAACTTAATGTTCAATTATTGTTATCTTAGCCATTCTAACAAAAAAAAAATGTCTTAACTCAAGCATTCAAACTAGACACGTTCACTAAACCGTGAAGAAAAACTGCAGGGCAATTATGTGACTGTTGTTGCTATCATATTTCAGTTTCAATCAGAGAAATAGCAATTTTGTGATTATTTAATCATATTAGGCAACTTCTACTTTTGAAGTATGTTTATTTTGGTTGATTGCTAGATATTGTGTCAAAACGTGCATATTGTAATTGCAAAACCGTCATGTTTTTGATTGCAACCGAAGAATGATAGAAACAAAAGTTACATAACAGTCCCTCTGATATTACCTCCAAATAAATTTACAAGTCAGTATAATACGTAACAGGACACTTTTATCCTGGAACTAAGAGTTTCCGATGGAAATTATTGCAGGAAAGCAGTTCGTCCTTTATTTAATTTAAAATAATTTGACTAAAACCTAAAAATAGCATATTTCATAAAACTATTGTAAAAAGGAAAAGGAAACATATTCTGCTTCATATGCATATATAGAGGGGGGGGGCCCGGTTGGACCGGGCCCACCCCAGGACGGTCTAGTGCCCACGCCAGGATGTTGGGCTACCGATTCGAAATTCTATAATACTAATGACTAACTTCAGACGACTGACTCCCACAAGTATTAATATGACATGTCAGGGGCAAGGCCCCCCCCTGAAAAATAACCCTAGATACGCCAAGTTCTGCTTATGTATTAAAGCGGAAAATAGTTACTAAAATGGAATTTAATCTAATTCATGTGCTTTATTGTGCAGCGCGTTGTACTTTGTCGGTATTGGGAGGTACTAGAGGCGGCTTTGTGGCCACCACTACGCGCTCGCCCGAAATTTAATGTTTTCGCCCTTTGAGGTCCGACATATTAGCCTCTTCCTATTAGCATAAAACCCATAATGGCAACATCTGAGCCTTTAATTAATTACTGGCCGGCTGTGGAACCGTTTCTCTGGTAACAGGACTTATTTTTTTCATCATAACTTTTAAACTTGTTGAAGTATACCTACTACATTTTAAGGACAGTTAACCTTCAATACTGCAAAAAATTTCAAAAAAAGGAATTTTCCAAATCGGTCCAGCCTTCTAGTCTTCAAGTAGGTAATCGCGTAACAAATATACAAAAAAAAACATACAGTCGAATTGAGAACCTACTCCTTTTTTTCGAAGTCGGTTAAAAAACAAAAAGCATGTTTATATAAGCATGTTTATACAAAAAGCTCATTTACAATAAATACCTTTATCATTATTAATTCTAAAACGGCAAGATAATGAAGATATAAAGGCAATTTTCATGAAACTTTTTTATCCCCATTTAATTTTACATTGCTGAAAAGTACCAAACCTCTATGATCTCCATGATCAATTGATTTGAGTACTGCCAATGTGTATGGTATGTTTTTTTGTGGATGTTTAATAGGCTTGTTTTTTATTCCTAGTACCTATTCTAGTAGCAACTCCATAAGTCCTGCGACTGACATACTATAAGCATATGACTACAGTTAAAATAATAACAAAACAAAACATGGGTGCACAATAAAAATCTCATAAATGTTAACGTTGAAATAAATCATGAAAAACCTCCACCCACTAAACAAACAATCGTAGGAAAAACTAATTTATGCGGCGCATTCAACGAGCCGAAGCGAAACGCTCTTGGAAACCTCGCTTTTATGTTTTGCCAAAGATTTAATATAAAAATTACTTTTCGCATTATCATGTGAGCCTGGTATACGACGAGAGATTGGTTTTTGGAGGGAGGAAAAATCATTTTCGTAAAATGCCGAAATATTAAATTAAATTTGAAATAAAAATTATCCGTTAAATACTTTCAAATTTCAAACTCAACTACATTTTTAAAGAATCTGGCTAAATTATAATTTTATTCACAATGGTTAACTACATTACATTGCTTTCTGACGATAAGCTCTATATGAATTAAATTAAAAACTTGGGTACAATAAATTTGAATATTGTTAGGTTTGATATTATAATAGAGAGCGCCAAAGTGATTTAAGTTTAAACTGAAGTCTAGTAGTTGAAATCTCGAAAGTGCTATTTTGAACTCATTAAAACTCATAAAACAATTTAATGTCTTTGACATAACACATTATAATGCTGTCAACGTAGAGACTCAATTATTTATGATTTACGTAAGTATAAAGAGCTGATATTGGAATTATCTTATTAAATGCACACCCTGTACGCCCCTGACGTGACCCCAATTTTTGCTCGCTTTCTTTATCGTTCCTCGCATATGTAGACGTTTGATTCCGTTCCCTCATATTGCTTTGATTATTGTATTACGTGAAAAACGGTGGTAAAGGAAATCGTGTACTGTGCACTTTTTTGTAACATCCACGTAATCTATTTATTGTCAGCAACCCAGTAATGAATGATGTTTTGCATGGTTAGCGACTTGGGTATGCCTGTTTGTTAAAAACGCGTATCTGTACATGACATTTCTTTCATGTGAGTGAGCAATCAAAAATGTATTTGCATTAAGAGGATTTATTGCTTATGTTATATTTGAACCTTCTCTCCTATTTGTATGTAATTATTTTTTGTTTTATTTTTAGCACATTATGGTGTACTGAACGTTAAACCTAAAAGGTATAATACTTAACTACACAATACAATAACCTGTAAATATTTTTATCATTATTCTTTTCAGAATTACATGTTTGTAAATAATATTATAGTCTTTGCGATGTTTTACTTCAAATTAATTGTAGTTAACTTAACAACACGTTGTACCTATTTCTTAATTAATTGTTTTACATCTAAATTTTTTTCGCAACTCCTAATACAGCTATGAACTATCGTATTGACAGAAAACCTGAATATAATCTCAATAGCTCTGCTGAAAATGATACCACAAACAAATGCACCATTAACAATTTGTAACTTGACTACAGCCACCTATCGGGTCCTCGTTTCGTTAAAATCTTTTTTGAAACTAAACCAACCATAATGTTTGAATTAATTCTATATAGATGGGTATAAAAGTGTTCAAAATTTTGTATATAAACAGACTTAGCAGCGGCCATATGATACCTATATGTACCTACTGCCTTTCTATATACCATCATAATAAAATCGGATTTATTTCGCATTATGCCCCGATGTAGAGTCTACATGCAGAAGAAATTTTTCAAGAAAATGAGCAATTCCGCCTTAAGCTACAAACAAATAAACGTCAATCCTTAAAAACAAATCTGTGTTAGAAGCGCCGGGGCGCACACACGTGCCCGTGCGAAGGGACGCGAACTTACAAAGGGAAGCAATTTAACAAAATATAAAATTCGATATGAGAGCATACAGGCAGGCACAGGAAGAAACAAATGATACGGGAAATATTTAAATCACTCCTATCGATGCGGAGTTGGATATTGTAGAGTTCATACGACGAGAACTGGTGCAATATTTGCAGTTTTTATCCTAATACCTACCAGTACCACCATACATATACCAATGAACTGGCTATTTCTTTAGTTTCTATATTTATCACAAAACATACTTACTAATATTATAAATGTCAAAGATTATTTGATTGTATGTTTGTTTGTTTGTTACGCTTTAACGGCTCAACCGATAATCATGAAATTTTGCACACCGTTGTCAGGAATACAGGGAAGGACATAGGGTACCTTCTTTTTATCATGGAATTCCCAAACTCCGAACTTATCGCGCGTGAAATCGCAGGAAACAGCTAGTATTATATAAAAAAAATTTATACCTATTTCCCGTGGTCGCGGCATCACGCTTGAACGGCTGGACCGATCACCATTAAATTTCGCATACACGTTTTCAAAGGTACGGAGAAAGACAGAGAGTATACTTTTATCCCTGAATGTCTGCGGGATCTCCGAAATTACCACGGGTGAAACCGCAAGGGATAGCTAGTCAAGTCAATGTAAAAAACTTCTAGGGAACTTCACACCAAGTTGCTTTAAACTTAATAACAAATAAATTACGTAAAGCATACTAAATAACGTTTTCGACATTTATTGGTGTAGGTACATCGCGAGGCGCACTATACCTACTCGTGCTTACCTCGCGTTTGACAAACGACTCGGCAAATAGGAGTCGAATCATGAAGATATTATGCAAAAATCGAAAATTATAGCCATCGTTTGCATTCTAAATTATAACGTCGAGCACTATCGGAATTGAATCAGATAAAAATATATCTACTCGTTCGATTGGCAATACATTTTACAATAATTGACGGTTGTTTGGTTATAGATCCGTAGCGATAATAACGTACCGTACATAATAAAAAAACTGGTAACATGTTAATCTTATTTGCGATTTGTGGAGTTTTCTTTACACAAGATATAAAAAAATATCTTTATAATAATCTTTTAGATAACAATCATAAAACATAATTTTGCGTCGGCAAATACCATAATCGCAAAAGCACTAGCTATATTCAAGACACAAACAATCATTTGGCGTAAAGACAAATAAACAGCGGCTGATATATGAAACGGTGCTTGTATCAGCTCCATCATGTTAGTTCGCAGCGAAACTTCTCGCATTTCGAGACAACTGTGAACGAAACTAAAGTCATAAAGTTTATGCACTGACAACATATTTCACAAACGCGCGGGGCTTTTTATTAGACGGAGTCAGATGATCGTGCGAATCCCCTCTTTTCGCGGGAATTTGAACTTGAGCCGGGCGCGGGTATTGCAAAAGTTTTCAACTCAACAAAAATACACCGGAACGCTTTCAAAGGAGTAATAGTACCAGGAAATCCTTTTTTTTTCTCGTCGCCCATAGATAGGAACACTCGCGACCGGATTAAGTTCGCGCACGTGAGTACAGCGTTTCCAATCAGAAACCTTTCAGAATAGATAAAAGGAATCTTTGCAACTATTCGGAGAGAGGTGAGTTAGCGTGCGTGGATGTGATAGCGAAGATTCAAAAAATATATTAAATGGATTTTAAATTCTGATTTATATTCTGATATTGATGAAATTTATAGATTTGCAACTTCGAAGCTATAGTTTTGCAATTGAATTTCGGATCTGGGAAGCTAGCTATACCTTGTCAAGTTTCCCATTGTATATACCTAAGTAAAACCCTTAAAATAAAATCTCTGTACTTTGTCATATACTTAAAATATTTAAAATGAAAATAGGTATGTAAAATAATAAAAACATCATAATAATATAAAAGAATAGCTGTTCTTATTATTATTCTTATTAAAGAATAGCTATTCTTTAACGATGTTTTTACTATCATTAACGCAATGTACGTTGTATATAATAGAATATATTCTAAATAAATTTATTATGGGCAAAATATGGACCCCCTAGGCCTATGGTTAAAACAAATATTTTCTTGATTTCGCGCGAATTCTTCAACTGCCTGCATTATGAATACCTACCTATTATGATAAATAAAAAAAAAACATACTCATGTACTTTTAAACAAATATTTCCAGTTAAATATTACAGACTGACCTTTAATATGTATTTACAATTTTATGCGTAAATGTGCATAGAACGATTTGTCAGACAGCAAAACCGAGACATTCTACGCAAACATTACCAAAGTAATATTTACTTAGATCTCAAAATGTCTAGTGCACAATGTTTGCAGTTTACGACTTGCAGTGAAACAATTTGTATTCAACTCGTGTAGTCGTTGTAAAAGTCGAGTGTAGCAAGATTGCGTCTGCCAGGATTTGTCCAGGTGTACAATCAGTTAAGCAGTTGAGACACAGGACATAAGCTGCCCTTTACTCTGTATGTGTGTGTATTATAATATGTTAATTTATCATACCTAGAGAACAATATGTGAGCCTTTTTTAATATACGTACCTATATAATTATTTATAATTGCATATTATTATGTTATTATTATAATATAATACTTATTAGGTATAATAATGCTTGGATATTATATCATACTGTGTGCTCTCACTGTGGTGGTTAGCAGAGTTTATACTTCGGTTCATTAAAATATTTGAATTTTGTTTTATTGTTTGTTTGCGTTGTCAATTGAAACTTTCTTTTTTGATACCTTATAATATTGTGTTTTTTTAAGTTTGAATACATACTTATGATACAATATTTTAAACACGGTGACTCAAGGAAACCGCAAAATATGTTTTATGTGTGATAATGTTCAAGCATTTATTAATCTAAACTATAAATATTTAGTTTTCGTATGTTTGTTTGTATTAAATAAACTCAAAAATTACTGACCCAATAGTACTAAACATTCTTTTACTGATAGAAAGCTACAGTATCTATTCCTGAGTGGCATAAGATACTGTACCTACTTTTTATATCGGAATCCCGAAATTTTCGTGGGCGAACCCGCGTGAGGCCAGCTATATTACACAAATTTGACACAATATAACATAATTTTCTAAGATCATAAGTCAAATAATATTGTATTTAGGAAAGATTTCTGCATCCTCAGCATAAACTTATTCAGAAAACGGTTTTTATCTGAACGATTTTTAAAATTCGTCTGATTTTTCCACCGCGAGTACTTTTCAACATGAAACATATAATGTCCATATTTTATTTTTTTCAGCTCGCACTATTTTTCATTTCGTTCTTCTAACGACCTCTTTATTGTAGCTACATGAACAATATCAGGCTTGTTTAATATTATATGAGCAATAAAATCATAATTTATTTGCACATATTAGCATATTTAGCTACTGTAATGTTATGTTTGCTATCACGTATACTTAACTTCTGACATACGATTTGTATGCTACAATATTTAATACGAATGAAGCTATTAAATTACTATATACTAAATTTTTGTTTTGTATATATTATACATAAACTATTTATATTTTTTTGGCATAAAGCAAAGTCTATCTATTGAAGATTTAGTAAATAAAATTTTATAAAATTATTATAATATAATGAAAAAGAGAAAATATTTGTCTGTCTTGTCACTGAAACTATTCTAAATATTCTTCACTAATTTTATTGAAAACATCATCCTTCAGTAACACAATACAATGGAAAAGAGAATTCCCGAAGGAGGCGGGGGATTGGCTAGTTTATACTCGTATTATAAAAAAGTTGGTACCTACCTAAAGTTTGCAAATTTGTAAGTTTGTCAGTTTGAATGTAGAATGTTATCTCAGGAACCACATGAACTGATTCCAAATATTCATAAAAGCTACAGTATCCTTATGGGAGAATTTTTAGAGTTCCCGAGGGGTGCTAGTATTGAATATTTCGACACCAGCGAAATTAGCTATTGAGTGACTTTCCGAGAAGTTACTGGATGATTTAGTTTGGGTACAAAGAAAAGACTACTTACCTTATTTACCTTACTTACCTTACCGTGGGTACATAATATATGCCTAGTCTTCATGCAAACATAATATAAATGTGTTCCTTTGTGTTCATTTGAATTACACATCTTGTAAAGTATGCGAAATTTAAATACAGAAAATTGCAATGTTTCCATTAAAATACTTCATTTAACAATGTATACCTAAGTTTATAAATATCTACTAGTAAGCATCTTAGTTAATGTCTAGACAGGAGTGTTTCGTAAGGTTTTGCTGCCAATTGCAAGTTGTTCGTCGAGAGAAATCTAAAGAGAATTCACCACGACTTCACCTCTGTTTAAATATTACTCCCCGATTAATTTAATTTAGTTAACAAAGCGGAACTCTTCTGCGAGTCTTCTTAAACACAATTAGTGGTATACAGCAACGATATTAACAGTCTGAACATTACACAGTGAATTCCAGTGGCGAGATTTTCAAGAGAATCTCAATTCAATTCTTTTGTTTCACTGTCATTTTTAAATGCATTCATTTTCCTTTTGTTCGAATAAAAAGCGAACGATCAGCGATAGTTGCTAGTTTTTCTTTTAACAAATATACCTATATATAAAAATAACTTTTATATATATATATAAAACTTACTTACTACTAATACTTCTTTTTATATATATATAAAAAGAACTGTAGTGTTCAAAAAAATAATAAAAAATATTTTTTACCGTTTCACCCGGGACAAAAAGTACGCTATGTCCTTTTCTATAGGTACCGCTGAAATAGCGAATACAAAATTTAATGATGATGGGTTGAGTAGTTTAGGCATAGAAGTATACCTATATAACAAACAAACAAACTCTCATTCACATTTATAATTTAATTAGTTAGGATAAGAGACTCAACCCTGTTATTAATACGTATAAAGTTTTTTTTTCCTACATACATTGGATTGGACATATAACATCGACAATGACCGCTTACAGTGCATTTACATCAACTGAGATACCGCAATGGTTCCATGAGCCCACTAGCCGCGGGCGGCGCGCGATATCGGCAAATTTACAGTGCAGTAATCCGCAAATGCGATGGCTGAGAACCCTACTACGAAATCTACATGAAAATTTACCTCAGCGGAAAAATACATAAGTAATTTTATTTGATTTTGATTTATCCTACTAATATTATAAATGTGAAAGTGTGGATGTTTGGATGTTTGTTCATTGATATACCACACCAAGTAAATCAATGTGTTTGTTACTGAATCACGCAAAAACGGCTGAACGGATTTGGATGAGATTTGGCATGCACGTTTTAAGGGTACAGAGAAGGACATAGGGTAATTTTTATCCCGGAATTCTCACGGGAACTTCGTAATTACCGCGGGTGAAACCGCGGGACACAGCTAGTTAAACAATAAATACTTACTTAAAAATTCTTAAAAATGACAATAATATTACCTATCTAATTTTTAAGTACGATTAAAATAAAATTGATATTTCGAGATAAAATTAGGTAGGTACTTGTGCCTTTTTTACAGAGGGTGCGATTTGTTCAAGGTAATGTCTTTCAGTCCTAACTTCTAAGACTACCGTTACAGTTCATTTGATCTAAAAGTCATATTTGTCTAATATCTATCTCGAGAAGTCTCTTGACTATCCCTCAGAGTCCATGCGCGGTATGAAGCACTCTATATGAAGCACTAGCTGTCCTCCTCGGGAACACTTCGCATTGGCATGAAAAAGTACCGTTTGACATAGTCTACGTAACTTACCAAATAGCTGTTAACTGCAGATCCGTGGTCAAAGTATCCTATTTTACTGTAGAATCAGTTCAGTACTCGTAGTTCCAGATATTACCTACCTCACAAGCAAACCCTTATTCCTCTTTGTAATACCAGGACCAAGTATTAACTGTGATATTAATATAGATAGTAAAGATAGGCTATACTAATTCTTTGCGTCGTTTAAATGTCTCCAAAAAATAATTATACTTTTTACTAAGTATAGACTAAATGAAAAATGAATTTGAAAGGTTATATGTACCTATATATGTAAGGTACAGTTACTTATATTCATAATATTCATTTTATCAATTTACGTACCTACTTATTTACTGCGTAATGGTCGGTTAAAAAAGGTAAAATCAGTATAAGTAAATTAAATTCTCGATTTTCAATGAAATTTACGTTTCCATAGTATGAGCCTTAGCCACAGGCCGTTGATATCTCGTGTTGATCACGAGGGGTTAGGTTTTGTTTTGCCAAATTGTGACTGAAGTGGAACGGTAATGATTTGTGACTTGTAATTTTCGATATTGTCTGCTCTTTTTAAAAGCTTTTGTTTAACTTGCAATGTATGCATGATGTTTGTAGGATGAAATCTTGCAATTCAATTTTGAAGAAATTTTGTATACACGTTTAGTTTGCATGACAATGAATGGTTCAACTTCATACTTTATTCTTTTTAGCGTATTTGAATAAAAGCTCGTTTTATAAAAAAGTTTTTTCTATTGACTGCACTTATTTAGAATGTTTTGTGTATGATTTTGAATATTATTCAACGAAATGTATTTGAAAATTTATTAAATAGATAAATAAAAATTTTCAAAATAGAAACCAGATCAGAAATATAAGCAAAGGATGACAAACTACATAAATCGAGAGACAAGATTTTCCGTCTTTCGAATACCCAAAATTTAGATAGTCGACCTTTATAACTAATAAAATAAAATTATGGTCAGATGTAAAAATCATATTCACAAAGCTGGCATTATTAGCAAAAATGTTTATTAAACGCACGCAGACGAAAATTGCAAACTCTTTCTCTATTTGTAATCAACAAATACCAGGAGAGCATCAAACAGTCGCAGCCCCTCTAATATAAGTTTTATTGTTCAGTCATAAATGGCGAGTCGCTTATTATTTTCTTGTCGTAAAACAACAAAATAATATTGTAACAATAATCTGAGTCCCCCTAATCTCAACGGGACGGATCACACAATATAACACGTTTTATTGCTTATTGTAATTCACATTTTTATATAACCACATGCGATGTTTTATAGCTCGCTGAAAAGAATACTGGATACATGAAGATACTATAATTTTTTATAGTCGCATAATGCTAATCCGGTGATTTTTACTATCTGCCAACGAACCACGCAAGTTTTAACTGTCCAATAATACCGTATCATCCCTCTAAAGAGAATAAAAAGCTCGAGACATTTTGTACTTTCTGGGCCGTAGTGGTAGAATTCTCGCCACTTATTTAAGGAGCAGAATGTTTCGAATCCACCAATCCTCACCAGTTCCGCATGGGAGGTCTTTGGTCTGCAGCTACACCCTCAGTATATAGTTATATTTACTTATTTATTTATTCGGGAAACAAACGGCACAAAAAGGATTAGGTACATTAAAAACATACATACAATCGAACATAGAACCTCCTCCTTTTTGGAAGTCGGTTAAAAATAACATTTCTTAGACCTAGATATCTCCCACTTCCCTCCCGGGACTCCCAATAAAAGGACTTTGAAAAGGTCGATTAGGCAATAATGTACTTTCTATGGATTATTATTATTCAAATTGCATGTCAAATTGCACTAAGTAGGTAATTTGTTTTACCACATAATTGATCAGGTGAAAAGTGAGTATATCACTTTTCACCTGATCGATTATGATTATTTTACTATAGGTATATAAATAAGTATAAACTTACGCCGTATTTACATTATTATAAAATCCTATTACTTTAGAGTGACTTCGTAAAAGTTAATTTTCTAATTTCAACGTAAAATAAACCCGATACCTACATATACGAATATGTACGCGCATGAGAAGCTAATGTTTAAAGTAATTGAGATACTTTAGTATTTGAAATAGAACTTTATTCGTATGTTAATAAAGAAGTTATTTCTCGAAAGTGTCATTCGAATTTTGGGGTGCAATATTATCTTGCTGGTATTCAAATAAATGAGAAAAAAAAACCGAAGTCCACCCGCCGGACGAACTTTTTAATTCGTAATTACAGGACAACGTCCAAGCTTTAAGCACCATTAACTTTTTTCCTAAATGTCCGTGTCCGGGTTCCGTATCTATTCACACAGTACGTTCTTTAATAAAATGTTGCAAATTTTATTGTCCGTGTCCGAAACATTTTCAAATTAGTTACGTTAATGGATAAAATCTTGAGGCGTCCATGTTATTTGCTTTGTTGTCGAGTCGAGTTTCGCTTCGCTAAACCTATCTACAGATATGAAGTATCCTGCAGATATTGCGTCCCTGACTCTGCTTACTTTACCTTCTTTGAAACTCGTGGGATGATTCAAAGTGCGTCGTTAACAGATCTCCGGCTGACTGTTATATTGCGAACCTCACGAGTATACTATTGAAAGAACTCAAGAGCTCTTATAACACTTCCCTAGCACTAGTTAGCACATTTTTTGATGTGTGTGCGGCTTTTTGGTCCACTTCAAAATGCCCCTTTTCTTTTCCTCAATATTTTTTTTCAATTCGATTTAATATATACTTTTGCTTATTGCTTTCTATGCAAATACTTAAGTCCATCATAATCAAAATGAATTTTCAAAAAGCGACTTTTATAATGCAAATATCAAGCTAAAGCTCATCATGCTCATAAAATTAATTAGATTAATATAGAAAATAAGAAAAAAAGTCAATTTTCGTAACTTATATACCATGCCCCTTTTAGATTTCATTAATACCCACTTAACAAAATAATTTAGTAATTTAACTAATCTTGAAACTCATATTAATATTAATTATAAAATTATAAAATACAAAGCCAGTAGGGTGGATATATTAATCTTTTAGGCTTGATTCGATTTTCATTTACCCTAAAGCAGGATTAAATTTTTGGTCCAAATTGTTTTTAGTCTATCTTAACTACTAACAAAACTAACAAAATATTATTACGGCAATTTTTTTTAGTAAAATTTAATTTTTAAATTACTAAGAGGTGACATTGTATGCGAGTATCTAATAGGGATGTTGAAGACTTTTCAAAAAATAAAATTCTAATTAGTACGTCAGTTAGAAAATAAAAAAACAATAGACATTTATTTTTTAATTTTTCAAATAAATGAAAATATACAGAGATAAAGCGCATTAAAGTTTAGGGTGGGGTTCGTGGCGTCACTAACCGCCATATCAACTAGACTGCACCGGTTAGTGACGTCACGCGAAATTTCAACTCAATGTATCGCCGTTATTTTTTAATTACGAAAAAAAAAAATACGTGTCCAATATTTTTTATTAATCTACAAGACGAACTAAAAAAAAGAATTAGTCAATTATATTTATTCCCTTTATATTTATTCCAGTGGTTTTTGAAAGGGTCGGTGAGAGCTTGTCCAAAGGAACAAACTTTTCTCGAAGGCCACTTGAATCACTCGTATTTCCTCTTTTCCATCTATTTGATGTGTGTCTAAAGAACACGTTTCCTCAATTTAGTAAGTATGTCATTTAAGCACAAAGTTAATCGTTCGCTGATAAATTAAATACCTCCTAGTTTGTACATAACACTTTATGCTGTTTTCTGTAACCCTGACAGCGTGTATGCAAAATTTCATGATGGTTGATTGAGTAGTTAAGGCATGAAAGTGAAACAAACGAAGTCACATTCGCTTTTATAATATTAACTAGCTATTCTCGCAGTTTCACCCGCAACAATTTTGGAATTTCCGCGGGAAATCCGAAATTGGCGTGGGGAAACCGCGGGAAAAAGCTAGTAGTTAATAGAAATATAATATGAAATGAACAATGGCAGAGCAATACAAGCAAGTTTTATATTTTTTAAGCCCTTCCTCGTGAACTAAGCACTTCCTTTATTTAAGACCAGACGTCGACTGCATGCATCGTTTTGTGTACGAACATCACAATGAGCAAAGTTGAAATTAAGTAGAAACTAGATAGGTATTTTCATGATGCCGTATGAATGAATATTCAAAAAATCCTGCAGCTACGGAAAACTAAATTTTATTATTCTAGCAATTTTTTTTTTATATGAAATTATATTATACATCTTTCTTTTAAGCAATGAATCTCATCTGTCTGTGTTTCCTCTGAACTATAATTTGGACCACTTCAAGACTAGAGTATCTTCAAGAGACATCTTCGCTTCCCATCAGGCGAGATTATGTACATAATATGTCTAACCCGCAATGTTTAAAAAAAAATAAACTAAATATTATGTATAATATGTTGCTCTGTTTTTAAGCTAAAAATAGATATACTTACCTATATAAAAACAAAAATATCTACCTTCTTCAAATTAAATAAAAAATAATTAAACATCACAATGACAAAAATTTAAGCAAATTCAAAGCCGAAAGCTTCAACAAAATTTATTTTCGCATTCACCATATTTAATTCTTATTTTCGAACACTTCGGCGGTAATTTTATTGCAGCCGATTAATTCGCCAGAGTCTCTGTATACGTTGGCGTAGACGGTATAGCTGCCACAGTTTTGTCGACTGATGACACCTTTCCCAGAGGATAAATCTAATTCAACGTGACTTACTGGATATGAACCCTGAAAGAAAAAAAAATGTAGAGCAGTTTTTTCCACGAATTTAATAATAATAATAATTAATAATCCATTTCACAATACATCAGATCTATTTGATCCCACACTAAGTTATAAGTTTGTGACGTGGAAACCAAGCAAATGTGTGTATATTCAGACTTTTTTACTCATATAATAAGATTTGAAACCCAGAATTGTCCCCGTATCCGACCAAGGTCGTCTCAAACGTAGTGATTACCTTCTCTCTGGTCGTCTCTAGTCCAACTAGCGCTCGGATGGCTTCCTAAAGTAAGTGCTCGATCAAAATGGTATACTCATACTTACAACCAAATTTTACCAGTGATCGGAAATTCCGTTTCAAATGATGCAATTATTATAAATGACGTAACCTATTATTTATTTATTTATTCTTGTTTTACTGCATCTTTGCTGCATCTTGTTTTACCGCTACACTAGTCTTGTGAAATACTAGTTGAGTAATTTTAAATAAGAAAAAGGCATTTTAAAGGTCAATTTACCTACCTACTGTACTGTATGCACCATTTCACGAGTAAGTACTCAACACAGCAGTTGTATTATAGGTATATAAAGTACAACTTACTTCTAGAATCGGGCATTCAGAAACATTTGCAGCCGAAGCAAAAGGTGACCATGGGGCATTCTGATTTGTCAAACTATCGCAAATCTGACCGCGAGTACTCCACATGAATTCATCACCTAATTCTAATTCTTTGAATATTGCGAGCTCTATCTGAAACATTAAATAGAAAAGATATAATCTCCACTAGGCTTTATTGGTGGCAATCAATCTTGGAAATATTATTTACTTACCAGATGTTCCTCGCGATTTCACCTGCGTTAATTTCGGAGTTCCCGCGAGCATTCTGGGATTAAAAGTACCCTATTTCTTTCTCTGTACCCTTGACAACGTATGTGCAAAATTTTACGATGACGGGTTGAGTCGTAAGGCGTGAAAGCGTAACAAACAAACAAACTAACTCACTTCCGCATTTATAATAAGAAAGGACTGCCTGTTCTCCGCGGTTTCACTCGCGACACTTTCGGAGTTCCCGCGGGAATTCCGGGATAAAAAGTACCCTATGTCCTTTTCTGTATCCCTGTCAACGTGCATGCAAAATTTCATGATGATCGGTTGCGCCGTTAAGGCATGAAAGCTTAACAAACAAACAAATAAACAAACAAACAAACAAACTCACTTTCGCATTTATAATATTAGTAAGGACTAGCGGTATAAGAAGTACCCAATTTTATAAAATTGAATTTTATAGGTTTTGTTTTTTTGTGAGGACAGTTTTGGATCTCTGGCGGTGCATCTTGGGTCATTAATATGCCAATATCTCTAGTACTTGTGTTTTGTCTGTTTAGCTTGACTATATTATGTGTCAGAGCCTTGTTTTAATCTACCCAGAGTAGGCACTGGGTTTTACTTTAAAGTACCTAATATGCAAGCATTTACTGCATTTTTTTACCTCATATCCTTCACCTACAGTTTCTTTGAGTTCTATAACGCCTGTCAAACTCAGAGAGGTGCCGCCTTCTTCATCTCCACTAAGCTTTAGTCCTTCCATATCAAATCTGTTATCAGATTCATTAGGACAACCTAGAATATCACTAGTGAAGCCAGCTAAATATTCTGCCTGTGTGAATAAAGATAAATTTTATTAAGAAATCGGTATTTATAAAATAACCACCTAAGTTTTATGGATAATGTCCTCGGAAATAACCAAAGACTTGGGTATCATAAACTATAGCTTAAGGGGTAATTTTATGACATGATAATTAAGTGGAGCGCGTCGGATTGCAAAGAAGCTTGTGCTATTAGTCTCTATTAAAAGTACCTATCATAATATCATTAATCAATATTAGTTAATACAATATGTATTGCCAAAGATCGAAAGGACTGAACTTCATTCGCTCTAGAGGACTGATTCTACTCACGCAACACAAAGAATCGCACTATTCACAGCTCTATAGGGTTTCCTACGTATACCTATTAACATTAACATATTCGCGTTAAGCAGATCGGTCGTGTCGATGAGGGTATATGAAGGAAGACACTTATAAATGCAGGAACGGTGCAGTTTCGTGTTTTGCTTGAGCAGATTAAGTCTTCATCACCTAACAATGTTTTTGCTCTAATATTTTACTTTCCATTCTCTTTATTTCAACATTAACAGTTCTGTTATTTAACATTAATAAGATAATTGACTTAACTCTTCATTACTATTGTTAAAAATCATTTTCTAAATGTGAACTTTGCAATTTTTTTTGTTACGTACCTATGTATGTTTCGTACTTACAGAATCAGATGTATCAACATCAGCACCGGCGTCTTGCGCCCGAGCAACATATGAGCACAATAAATAAACATTAAAAATCGGCAGAACACTTCTCATCAGATGAAACATTTTACTTAAGTCTCTAAAAAAACCAAATGCTTTAGTGATATGTGTGTTTGCATGTTATATACGAACAAGATACAGATCAATATAATATAGTGCATCATGAAGTAGCTTGTTGCGATATGTAAATAAGATATGGGTTGATGGGATTGTTTAGTTGACATTTTATTGTGTGTGGACAACACATTATATCACGCGATGTTTATTTCCTGTGTTTTTAACCAACTTAAAAAAGGAGGTTCTGTTCGTCTGTTTTTAATATTGATTACGCGATAACTTTGTCAATTGTAATCTATTTTAGTTAAGATCTAAAGCAAAAACTAATAGTTTTTAATTTTATTCACAAAAGCGTTAATTTATTTATTTATTTAAGTAAATACACAGGTTTTATGCATTTTAAACTGTTCAACGGTGTTAAAAATTCTTTTTAGGTTTATCTAATAATAATTTAAAATACCTTTGAACAATTTCACAATTTTTTTTTTACTGAAATATATAATAAATATTTTGATTAAACTGTGATAATACACTATAAGTTTCAGATCCCACTTATGTATCATATTTTGTTATGTCCGATGGATAAAAACTTACATAAATGTTGGTAGGAGTAGCTAAAACTTTTCGAAGTATCCCAGAATAAATGTAATGCTCGTGAAGTGAAAATAACAAACAGTGTTTTGTACGGAGTAGTTCGCGCGAAAATGCCAATTTATTCAAACAATATTCCCATAGCTCCCCATTATTTTTCCATATTCCACGGAGTAAACAAATGGGGCATACACGGATGCTAAATCATTTCCGATAAAATTGTAGTTCTATGTAAATGACGCCTACTTTTAAAGTGTCATAATTTTTACATTCCGATCACAGTTCCCCCTCTTCGTATTATGTTATCTCACTCGGGGCTAAATGAATACCTATTTTTAGTTTTGATTTACTGTTTTTTTCTCTTTGGAGATTTGTTCGTTTGTAACTCCGGGCTTGTTTGCTGCTGATAAAAACTATTTTGAAAGTTCTTTTCTGCACGGAAAAAATATTTTTTACGGTACTAACAGAACGTGTAGTTAATGGAAATTTGCTGTCCTTACAATATTAAATAGTTGATGGTACAATTGTGGTACAGTCAGCAATTTTATTTGTAACTAGCAGTCCCGCGCGGTTTCATCCGCGATAATTTCGAAATTCCCGCGGAATCGTTCCATACAAACTTTGCAACCCCTTTTCATCACTTTAGGGGTTGGATTTTCAAAAATCCTTTCTTATCGGATGCCTGCGTCATACAAAGAACACACCCTCCAAGTTTCAGGTCTCTACAATACGCAGTTTAGGTTGTGCGTTGATCCATCAGTCATTCAGGACAAAGCATTTTATATGTATAATTGATTAATTATTATTTTTTTATTTTACTGTAACGGTCAATATTTTATTGTAACAGACAATATTCATATTCTAACGGGCAATATTCAATTATTGTCATATAATGGTGGAATGTACCAAATTCTCGCCACAGTAACCAGTATTACTTTCCGTGTGGAAAACGATTGGAACTATTCATTCTTCTTTTCTTTCTTTCCAATATTTAGATGTTTATATAGGGGATTTGGAATTGACACTGAAAGACACAGGAAATTCCGAAATGATGCTACAGTTACCAGGCGTTCATAACCCTAAAAGGGTGAATGATTTAATTATGCGCATAGAATTGTCAACGCTCCACTTAATTTGATTGTTGGTGACACCTACGACTTGGTGTATGCAAATGATGCGTTACGATTCGACTAATTGAATATCTTTGTTTCAACCAGCACTGGGACGTGCTTGATGTCTTTTGGGATCCCTTCCGCGTCCGAGTCGATATCATTTCAATTTGCAATAACAAACGTTGCATATTCATATTAGTCCGTAAACATTAGTAATGTTATAAATGCGAAAGTAACTCTTGTCTGTCTTTCTATAAGTCTGTTTGTTACGCTTTCACGCCTCAACGGCTCAACGAATCATCATGAAATTTTCCAAATGCATTTTCAGGGATACCGAGAACGACATAGGTTACCTACTTTTTATCACGGAATTTCCGCGGGAACTAAGAAATTAACGCGGGTGAAACCGTGGGAAACAGCTTGTACAATATAAAGTATGCAGTTCTGAATCTGGGGCTTTCATTATTTTTATTTGTATGTGTTTTATATTGATATAGTTAATAGGGATCTTCGATTTATTTTGCATTGAAGACGGCCATATGCGGATACCTCTAATCAGAAACTGTAGATGAAAATCTACAGTTTCTGATTATGATGCACATAATGGCATGATATGTTATATTACTACAATATACATATAATGTAAATAGTACATTATTATCCTAGGGGTGAAAGTAACTTGTTTAGTCCCGAGACGGCCTAATAATAATATACGCTAGGGCGCCAATAGATCGAGGGACTAAATAAGTCTTTCTCCCGAGGATAACACTGTGCTTTTCATTACGAATGCAAGGAAAGTCAAAATAAAAATAGGAATTAGCTAAAGAAAAAAATGAGTGAATTTTATTTTACATAAATCAACCCTTAGGTGTGCTACTGGCCAGTAAGTATGCCCCCTATGACATAAAAAAAAACTTGAGTTTCTGCAGTATCCAGCTGTCAGTTGAAAGCGATTCTCCCTAGGGCTGAAAATTGTTACTTTCAACCCGCTTCTCAGGCAACTTCAGACCTACTTTCCGAGTATGAGTAATGAAAAATGACTTTACTCAAATTATTTTAATTTCACCAGCACTTTTCAGTAAGTAGTCATCATGCCCATGACACGTTTACAAGAAGTAAAAATGTGAAGCAACAGTCCGGTGAAACAGGAACTGGATTTGCCGATCTTCGACAAGAAACACCTTAAAACTAATAGATTATATGAAGATCGTGTTCTAATATCGTCTACAAAAATGTATCACTAAAGCGTGTACCAGACTGTTGCAAACAAGCCCCAAACCGAAGTTTTCAACAGCAGTTTAAAACAGTGCGGACGGTTGTTTGCAACGAAATTACGGGCGACCAACGATGGTTATAAAGCAGCCTCCCGCCAAGGTCACCTTGTGGGGAGGCTTGTTTAAAATAGTCTGGTACACGCTTAAGTAGTAAGTACCCAATGAAACAAACAGGAAGGTATGATGAAACAAACTTCGCTAAAATTTTCTGTGTTTCTATTTGCCTTTACTTACTTCTTTCCACACCTCAATACATACATAAGTATAGCTTAATTTTTCTCTAAAAGTTCATACGATTTTCAAATCGTCATCTTGCAAGTTGCATCTGGTTCATCGCCTAGCAAATGACGTGAAAGTTTGTGTGTAGCTGATAAAAATAGTGATTAGATTATCTAATCTAATCCAATAATTATTTTATTCATGGGAGATGTGGTTTTTGTAATAAATTACATTGAAAAAACTGAAATTAAAGATTACAAACCAATCGCTTGTGGTTCCGTATCCGGTATGGTCTATGATAATCTTTATCTATCCTTTGGACCAAGTAGGTATGAGTATCACTACATCTATAAAACAAAGTCGCTTCCCGCTGTCTGTCTGTCTCTATATAGATATGCTTAGATGTTTAAAACTACGCAACGGATTTTCATGCAGTTTTCACCAATAGACAGAGTGATTCATGAGGAAGGTTGATATCAATATTTTATCCTGGAATTCCCGCGGGAACTCCCAAATTACCGCGACGACGAAATTACGAAGTGAAACCGCGGGGGACAGCTTGTAAAAACTAAAAGGCTAGAATTTATATAATTAAAAAATTATGATGTTAATATTGTTAACACTTTATTAACGCATTTTGAATACGGGTACAACCAAATCATTTTAATATTAAACTATCAAACCACAGGTATTGAAACGAATATAAATAATATTATCACACCACAAAAATATAGGAACAAATTTTTGTTTCTAATCTCAATTATTCCTATGTATTATTTTCACATCTGAAATTTTCTGTAGTCACTATTTTTTATCACTTTTATAGTACGATTTTTTATATAAATATGATGATATAAAATGCCCCTTTAATATTCTATCTAGTATAAATAAAAAGGCGTATTTCTTACTTTTTTAAATTTCATTTCGCATTTACACAATTCAACAAATTTTTCTTTGTTAAACTAAACATTACTGGCTTGCATCGTCGCCTGTATCCAGTCGATATAATGCGCGATGTTGGTATAAACACCGGGCCAACCGTCTCGGCCGCATCCATATCCAAAGGAAACGATAGCAATCGTCTCCCAAACACCCGTGTTCCTCAATCTCATCAACGGCCCACCGGAATCGCCTCTGCAGGCGTCTTGGGCGAACAATCCGCCAGCACAAAGCTGACCTTGCGTTAATTCTGCACTGAACCTCCTATATTTCTCCACGCACTCATTCTTGTCGAAGATCGGCAAATCCAGTTTCTGTTTCACCGGACTGTTATGACCTGTAATGTTTCATTGACTTTAGTATCACCTTAATGCCAAAGGGCAATGTACGCTTTATTGATGGCATTAATCTCATTTGTCTGCAAGGGGAGTAAAAAAGCATATTTTAATATCTTTTTACTACGAGACAACTTTTGAACGATTTTGGTAAAATAATAAGGAAAAAAAATCGACAATCGTTTTGTACGAGTGTTGCCGTTTGTTAGAGAATTCTTTATTAAGGAACAAGTAAAAACAAACTATACGAACGGATATTTCGTTAGTTAATTCTTAAATAATTGCTTGACTATTAGATGAGTCATCGCGTTGTATAAAGTTGTTGTAAAATCCAAATCCCGCGAAATTCTTAGTAAAGTCAAAACGGTGATAAAGAAAGCCGCAAAATCAATAATGGAAGCAATGTTTTACCATCTAAAGTTTTCCCCCAGCCGGCCACATACACCATAGAACCAGTTAGTAACCTCGCGTTATTCTCCACCATGCATATCGGCGATACGAAATCTGTAATAAAAAAAAACAGTGAGTCAGTGCACGATTAAAAAAAACTTTTGACTTCAACACTTTATTATAATTATGATATGGTTTTTTGCAAAAATACACAACTATATTTATTGAAAAACCCAAGCATTAGATAGTAATTACGATTAACTATGATACTTTTGTATTACCATGACCTTAACTGATAAGCGTTACCCTGTCCGCACAGGCTGCTCGATTCTAATGTTGACGTTATTTGTTATTGAAATGCTACTTGGTGTGTCAATTGATTCCAATGAATAACAATTACATCTTGTAAAATTTCGGTATAAGATAACCTCGAATAATTCAATTGAGTGTTTTTTATAGCGAATGGTAAGTCATAGCAGATCTTAAATAACACCCACGTGAGCTACGGCATTCCCGCCGGAAATCCTTATTTTATATAACATAAATATCCATATTTTCAGGTACAAAAATTACGAACACAACAAAAAAATTTAATCGGTGTGGGGCCAGTTTTGTGTTTTTAAGAGTCGAACGCACGGCAATTGAATCTTTTATACTAGCTGTTCCTCGCGATTTCAGCCGCGATAATTTCATAGTATCTGCAGAAATTCCGGTTAAAAAAAGTATCTCACGAGTTAATTCAGATAATAACATATCTATTTTCTTAATTTTACTCAAATCTATTTGTCCGTTTCCGCGTGATTGAGTAACTAACTTACAGATATACAAACTTGCACATTTGTAATATGTATTAAATAGCATAGATAAAATTTTACAATGACGCCATCTAAACATTTTTAGCACTTCATTATTTTTTAATTCAATCCACTGTAGCCTCACCTTCAACTGTTATGATACTAAAAACAATGACATCACCAGTGTTTCCAATCAGTCGGGTTTCGGGAGCAAAATATGTAGTTTATTTTTTCAATAGGTTACTCTTTTTTGTTGTTGTTGTTAATGTCAAAAATGGATCAAACTCCACAACACAATGGTAAGCTGGCAGTAAATATACGTACTAACTGGGTATTATAATAGAAGTCCGCTTGTATATTATGCATCATAGTGCATACACTTATTTTAAATATTTATAATTAACTGTCCCCCGTGGTTTCACCCGTGACAATTTTGGAATTCCCGCAGGAATTCCGAAATAAAAAATACCCTATGTCCTTTTCTGTAGTTCTGACAACACTGTTAACGTGTATGCGAAATTTCATAGTGATCGGTCTAGCCGTTCACGCGTGATGCCTTGACCAATGGAAATAAGGATTCATTTTTATATATACAGGAATATTTTTTAAGCAATGCGCAAAAAAATTTTAGTGGTTCAATATTAATGAAAGAATACATTTCCATCATTTGTGCAAAACTTTTTTAATTTTTTTATCCGGCTTTAAATTAGCAAAATATGGACACTATCTATTCGTAATAATATCAATGGGCGCGCGCACCGTGCGGCGTACGCGGGGGTGTTGCAGCGGGGGTGAACGACCTCTATCAGCTGTTGGTAAATTGTAACCCGCGTAAATACCTAGCCGAACGAGCGCTTCACGCGCAGCAGTGGCGGCGGCGAGTAGAGTAGCCAATAAATCAATTGCAAAGTATACATCTTTCGTTCACGATAACTTTACTTTTTTGTACTAAGACTTATCAAAATAAAAAATAGGTGTTTAATAAAACTCCTTTAAGTTTAATTTGTTAAAGTTTGCGCACTGAATAAAATTTTTTCCTGTATATAGATTTTTTCCAATATTTTGTTGCGCACTGAATGAAAAATTATTTTGTCAGCATAATTGAGCAACAAACCATCAAAATTGCATTTTTGAGACGGCGGACGGTCATAAATTTGTATTTCTCATTGGTTTTATTGGTTTTTAAAGGTACTTAACTAGCTGTCGTTTCGCGGTTTCACCTAGGTCCATGAACATTTTCAATCCCTTTCTTGAAGATAAATTTCGAAAAATTCTTTCTGGGTAAGTCTTTGCATTGCAAAATGTAACTATTTAAGCTTCATTATTTATAACTGGGTGATGATGAGTCAGTGAGGAAGCTTCTTTATACATATATCTTTTTCATTTTGAATATT
This sequence comes from Zygaena filipendulae, assembly GCA_907165275.2. Classification (NCBI taxonomy): domain Eukaryota; kingdom Metazoa; phylum Arthropoda; class Insecta; order Lepidoptera; family Zygaenidae; genus Zygaena; species Zygaena filipendulae. Next base: position 10,145,946 of record OU015656.1, on the reverse strand, counting down.
AGTTTCTAACTTACTGCTTATAGTGGCTCGTTTAGCTAGTCTTATTAAAGCGATGTCGTCTTTTCTGTTCTTATTGTTATCAGAGTATCCGGTATTTGGATAGGCAGAAAGCACACGAATATTCTGCGGTGGATCAGCACATTTAGTGTCAACACAATCTTTTTCCATCTGAATGTTATATTCACCAAGACGCACTGTGGCCCTAAAACACAAATCACAAATTATTGCACAAATAAACTCATAGGCTTTGGTATATTAAGACAATTCCGCATACCAGTTAAACATTATTTTGACCTGTTAAACATGGTTTAAATGAAGATTGTTGTTTCTATGTCAATAACTTTGCTATGAATAGGTAATAACTATAATTACTAAATTACTATGGAGTTTAATGAGTCCATTGTTTACAATTCTGAATCATAAGCAAATTCGAAGCTATGTATGCTTGAAGTCATCAATATTTTATTTAAATGACTAGCTATTTTAACTTTATTACTTGACTTATTTTTTCTTAACACTAAACCATAAAAGTGACATACGTACTTTTAAACATTTCTTGCATATTTTTACTATAATTGATCTGTAAGACTAATTTCTTTTATCTTTGATTAGTACTACCCATATTGTTATATGTACTTACTTTCGATTTAATATTTTGTTTTACTTACAGGAAATATCCTGTTTCGTTCTAGATGCAATGTGAACCAGATTCAATGAAGTTTAGATCAAAATCGGTACTTACAACTGTCCAACGGCTTGTTCAATAGCACCGGTCACGCAGTGGGCTGCTGTCAAAACGTACCGACGATTTATCAACACACCACCGCATTGATACGTTATTGTACCGTTGCCTGATAAAAACAAACCAAATCCATCAATCAAAAAAAAAAATCTAAAGCGATATTTGAAATTCAAGATAGTTTTGTACACGAACACACTCTTAACCTTAAGCGCTCATTCCTCTAGAGTCTAGCCGGATGTCTAGTAACAGATGCCACAGTAGCGTTCAAAACAGATAAATAATAGATTAGGTACAGGAATATTTTATTTGTTGGTGCTATGGATCTTCCCTTATCTATGATTATACATATGAATAGATCGATCGATAATACGAATCAAAACGATTACGTAGGGCTTTGTGGTGAAGGAAAGAATCACGAGGAAACCTGCATACATATTAGAAGCATTTCGGAAGCTTGTGTGAAGCTCAGCAATCCACTCTGACCCTATAGTGAACTATCATCACACTTCCTCAACGCAACGTTGGCCTACGCTCCGGCAAGGGTGACATAAAAAGGTTGCTAAAGATTGTTCCTTCATTTCAATCGCTATGTTGGTAAAAGTGTAAATTGAATCCCCCTTGGAGACAGAGGGATAAACGAATAATGTTCTGTGAAGACAGACAGACTTTGAGTCAACCTATATGCGATCTGGATATTCACATATATAGTCTTATACAACATAGTTGCTGCGGTGCGTTTTCTACATTAAGGACCTGGCTAAGTAGACGTCGCCATTGTTATAGTAAAAATAGATCTTTACAATTGGTAATACACTACAAGAGGCTGAACTTATAACTTACGTGTTCTGTAACCTAATAGTGCCATCCAAGGAAATTCATCTACATCTGTGGCTCGTCCACCGTAAATCCTGTCCCCTTCAGCTGCGTCCACGCCGCAATTGTCTTGTGATGCCGGATATGAATCTTCTCTTGAAACTGGATCGGCATCATCTTCTATGTCAGGTCTGGGCTGAAAACCGAGTTTTATCATATTTATACATATGAAAGTCAAAATCTAAAATGTTCATTCATAGTTGACTTAAGTTAAGTGTCTCAGTCAGTTTTTCAACTTTAATAAAATGTGACCGCACCCACAAAAAGCCCGCCTTTCATAGCTACCACTAGGATCTACCAGGATATCATAACACTGGCTATTACCAAGAAAAAAAGCTACATAACAAATTTCCCAGCGACTTGAACTAAAACTTTATGATTTAAACAATGATTGATTGATTGAATGATTGATATTTATGATGATACTGCGACAAATTATTAAAGTAGAATAACTCATTTCTAAAAATGTCCATCATTGAAAACTCACTCACATTTTATCATGCTTCAGAAATAACTCACTCACATTTTATCATGCTTTAGAAATAAGTTTTCGTTTAACATGTGTATTTGTTCATCAAAAAGTCAGTAACATAATTCAGATTTTATTACATATAAAGCCACCTCGGCTTCACACGGATTGATAGAGAGAAAGATATACGAAAATTGGTACTTTATTTATTTAACAATTAATGCACACAAGGACAACATAAAAAGGAAAGAAAGTATAAAAGTAATCATGTACTTATTCCATATTATTTAGACAAATAGAATAACTAAGAAAACAAAACCAGGTTCTTTGGGAATAAATAGAATGGCACATTTTGCTAGAACGTGCTGTATTGGAAATGAAGTGATAGAACATAAAAACAGCAAGGAAGAGTTTGCTGAGAAAACCACAACATCTACTACATACTAATGAGGACTAATCTTTGAGGAGATGATAATATCATAAACATTTACCGTTGATGGTGTCGTATCCGGAGGCAGTGGTCCACAACATACTTTTGGTATATTTTCCTGGAACCCACATTGCGAAAGTCTGAGGAAATTGACTATGTGCGATGGTATGGGTCGGAGACTAAATGCTGGTAATAGTGGATTACACTCGAATAAGGTTATGCATTGGCTTCGTTGACCAAGTGGTGTTATGCACGACTCCGAACCTGGAATTATAGAAAAATTATTTATTAGAAGCCTAAAAAATTCAAATATAATTGTGCTTATTTGAATAAACATATACCAAAAGTTATCATCAGCAATTTAGCAAAGAAAAAAACACTAATTCCCATAGATTCCTATAGAGATCCACTACATATAAATAACCGAAGATATACATATGTAGCTACATAATATTTGAAACGGTCGTATATAAGTATCTGGTCTATGATGTGTAGGTAAACTTCAGTATTATGAACACAGAAAAGCAATATGTACGTAAGTATAGATGTCATTGTAATTGAATGTGTTGAACATCTCTTCTCAATTTTTTTACCGTTCTTCTTAGATTGATCATAAATTATACCTACATATTGTAACTCGTTTGCTAGTGCAGGTTTCTTGAATTTTACGTCAGCTTATAGGTTAAGAGTTAACTACATTTTGCGTTTTCAAGAATACACTTTATTGTTCATGTACATTTACAACAAAATTTATTATTACGGGTATTTGACATCATTGCGGTGTTAATTTATTAGGTTTTCAATTTAAATCTAAAGATCATTAGAGTCGATACGATAAATATAGTTTATACTTTGAACTGTATCTTAAAGCTCGAAAAAATGTATAGGTACCTACATATTTTTTATTGGTTTCCTAGTTCGTTGGCTAGATATTATAACAAGTTACACACAGCACACAGTTACATACAGCTATCTCCATAGCTCATGTATTAAGTACTACCGAAGATATCACGTTATAATATTTTCATATTTTTTCCTGTATTACTTTCTGGTTCTTTTATCGATTAAGATGCATCTTTGACTTTGAAGTTTTGCGGCGCCTACGCGTAAAATTTAAGTAATAGGTAGGTACCAATGTCCAGCTATAATATAGATAAGTATTAATTAAGTAATATAATCATATACGAGTAATACGTACTTGCATAGCTCAACAATAATGATAACACAAAAAACATACACGATCGTCTCATTTTAACTAAACAAATTTAATAAAAAGTTATAAAACAAAATTTATCTAAGAACATTTAAACATTTACAATAAGTTAAAACTGATGTCATCACTTTGTATTTTTCTTGAAAAACATGTCACACTTCTGAAAGTTTTCTATGTGTTTTGTTTGTAAATAAAATAACGAATTAAATAAGTCTGCTGAGTACATGCGGCGAGGTCTTAGCAGTTTCACGGCTACACTGGATCTTAAGGTCATCTGTACAATATTAAATACATACAATATGCTTGTGTTCCTATCTCGCAGGTAGTGTTAGCAAAAAAATACATTTAATTTACACACGTTACTCTTTTTTTTTGTTAAATGACGTCAGTTCAGTAAGTGATCGTTAATTTTTTAAGTTTTTCTCAAGATCGAGCATAAAATCAATGAATTGCTGCAATCTTAGCTCTAAAAGGATTTATTTGAGAAAAATATTAGCTAAAATCTGTTGGTCATATTAGGAGCCCGTCAACTCAAAATAAATTGTCTGTTTCATGTCTGTATATCTAGCTGTAACCGCAATCGCATTAGGATATATACCTGTAATGATTGTAGTTTTTGGTTGAATAAATAAATAACTTGTTATTTACACAAACGCACAAGTAGATTATTTTGAAAACCTAAGTCCATTTCAAAAGTAGTATGCTTAACTTGAAACACAGCCGATTTAAAATTGTTCTAGAACAGATTTCTCTTAACTGACGATGATGTAGGTACGTAAATAATGACACTGAAATATATATGAATATTGAATAGGTATATAATAATAGTACTAAGTTTTATTAAATCAGATTTGAGTTTCAATCCTCAATAAAAGTAAAAAAATGAGGCATCTATAATATTATTCTGTCATTACAAAGTGACCTTTAGTATAATATGAAGAATTGTGTGGAAAATTGTAGGTATTAGATATAAATATCATACCGATTTTTAATCCGCATTGTAATTTAAACCGATTGTTAAATAAAACGGAATAATTTAGTCATTTATCTTCGACTGTGCTTCAAGTTGTCTGTTCTGTGGACTAAAGTGATTGATTTATTGAAAAAGTCTACTTACTTGAATTCCATCGAACTTTACTATTAAATATTGATTTATCCACGCTTACTTATTGTTAGTGCATTATAAACCGGAAAATAGGGTTTGCTATACTGTGTGTAATGTTTTCTTAAGTATGGTGCAGGTACAAAGTACTTAAACACGATGTTACAGAATGACGTGTGCTTATGCATTTTACGTGTTCGTAATTGTTATTAACGAAAATAATTACTCATCTCAAAATAAACGTTAAGCCTACCTGGCTTAACGTTTAACATACCTTTAACATACCTATCGAATCATGTAATTTCATATGATGCTCGAATGACTCAACACCTTCTTAGTAATTCGATATAGGAGTAGGTATTTGTTATGTTGCGAAAGTAAAATTTGTTATGAAATCTGAAAAATATACAACACAATTATTACCAAATAAATACATTAATTACATGATAATCTAAGGTATATTTACATATTTATCTTAAACTAATTTTGTAAATTAAGGTCATGTTTCAAACAGATGATCTATCATTCAAGAGTTAATGTTATCGACCTTGATAAAAGTTTATTCACCTTCATAGCTTTGTACAGTTAACCATGGTATCGTAATATAAAGTTAAATACTTTATTATATACTTACATGTGTTCACATGAAACTACTTATTATTGTAAGACATTTACAACAAAAAAACAAGAAAACGTATTAATAAGTCCAGATATTTCTTTATTGTCCGAGGGAAAACCCAATGCCAACCTATTTTCCTTTTTCCCACTTTTAAACGAATTTAAATAAACTGTAGATGAGTGAGAGAGAGGTAGTGAGGAAAGTAAAAGTGCCTTAAAATGATAAATTTTATTAAAAAGGCAGTAACTATGTGACAGTAATTATACTAATTTATGAATATGCCGACTGTACCAAAATTATGCTGTATTTTGCTGTTACATTTGAACTGTAGTTGCTGTATCGACGTGCATTCTGTCTTGATTCGATGATGTGTCTGTCATTAACGGATTTACCCGTTCACTTCGCGACTGGTTTATAAATCTCATGGAAATCTCGTACCTATACTTACCTCTTATTTAGTGATTTGATTGTTAAGCATAATTATATGGAAAAACCGTTTCATTCTACCAATTGCATACATTACAGAGTCTGTAATACAGACAGATAGACTAGGATTGCCAACTGTAAGTATTTCAACTCCATTTGAACTATATTTCATCTCTTAATCCTGTACCTACTAAGTAAATTATACTATTGTAGAAATTTACGTATAGTACGCAAAATACCATATTTCGGTTAGTACTTCGTTCTTACAAAGTGCTCAAAGGGCACGAGATTATAATGTTAAATGAAAAATTATTCAGCTATTGTTTTGGTCTTGTTTGTCCTTCCTTTACATAGCAAATCGTAACCAAGCAAGATATCGACCTGATTTTATGCACCAATGTAGTTGGAGTGGAGAAATAGAATTTTTTCAGCTCAGATTGGAATAGCAGGCGGAAATAAATCTTCAAAGTAGGTATATACCTACCGTATTTCCTTTCACTGTACTATATTTTTTACACCTTGTGCTGAAAAATTGTATTATTGCTCCCTAAGCTAGATAGTTGCTTTCGCATATATGTATAAAATGTATTTATTTAACAACAGGACAACAATAAAGAAAGATATTAGTGTAAATTAACTTGACTCACAACAATCACCTGAAAACCTAATTTTCATTCAACAAAGACAATTCAAAACAGTTCCTATTAGCATGTCCAATGCGTCAGTACAAAACTACAAACTGAACTCTGTACCTACACAATCGGCATAACTAATATAATTATTTTTCGTATTAAACGGAATGTGATTTTATGCTTTTATTTTTAATATCCAGTTTATAACTATATATGTACCTGTACAATGTACATAGGTAGTACAATAAATGTTCAGCGTATAGCTTCAGCTGCGCTACGGAAAAACAAAGTAATTGCAGCAGAATAAATTTTACAGGAGCAAAAAACCGGAAATCGCTTTATTTAAAACAAACCTTCCATAGTGTAACGATTTTCTTATTATTAGTTTCTCTAAGACTAAATTAAGCCTTTTTGATGGTTGTACCTATATAGCAAGATCCGATATGCGTGAAAAGAGGCAAAAATACAAAAAAAAACTCATTTCGAATTAAATGTCAGTTGCCTTGTTTCACCGTAGAGCTGCTGGCCTCGCCAGCATACATTTTAGAATCCATATATGGTACGTTTTGTTAAAAATATCCTACGTGTTAATTCTGAACATATTATGCCGTTTTTATGCCACTTTTCATCCAAAATCTTTAAACCGTTTACGCGTGATTAAGTTACAAACACCTTTACAAACAATACAGGGTGTAAGATGGGGAAGTGAAAAAACGAGAGACTTAATAAAGGAGGGTGTTCAGAAATATCTAAAATCATTTTTGGAATATATAATTTTTTGTTTTATACCATGAGCTGTAGGTAATAATTTCGTACCTAATTATATTATTTTAATAAAGGTAGAAACACTTTAATTATATTTTTTTTTTAGTAAACACAGAATCATATTACTAACTGAACTATCGCTAAGAATGACGTGGAAGATTCCTTTAGTCATAACGTCCGGTCTAGGTGGGGATTTCCCCATCACAAAGTTTAAGGAAGCGAGATCAGTCGGGAAATAAAAGTCAAAATTTCTCTTTAATTAATAGGTAGATAAATACTTAGATTTTTATGGTCATTTTCCTTAGTTAGAACTAGTCGAAACAATTTTTTGGTTGTCTATCTGTCTACCTTTCTATTTTTCAGAAATTATTTAACTCATGAATTTTAACCACTAAAAAAACTGCGAGTGAATTTACAAGCCTAAAAATCACATCACTTTTCACTGGTTATTAAATATAATATGTGTAGTTAAAAAAATGGTATTATGAAAAAAATATGTTCTTAAAAGATAAGATGCGGCCTACATCGATCCTCTCCAAAACTTTCACGACATTCATGTAACAAAAAGTTGGCGTGCCCTGATGTAATTGGCAGGGAAAAAAGTTTTTTCAACAAAATAATGTCTAAGATAAATAAAATTACTTAACAGAATTTCACTTTTTTATTTTCGTATCAAAAAATAGTTTTTCTTCTATTACTGAGATTCATCTGAAAAACTTTTCTGAAAACACGTGTAGCGGGAGCAGGATGGATGATATGGCTCGACCGCCACCAAAGGGGAAGCTTCCCGCCGGGCGAGGTGGTATGCCCGGGGAACCGCGGCTCCGACTGTAGATCGTCGGAGGTCGTATATATGCAGCGTATATGTGAAAACTTCGTTAGCGCGATTCACGTAGTTAGTATTCATCGCTTCGTTCTAGTTCGTAACTTGTGGCGTAGAGGTCGCCACAGTACTCCCTCCCAAGACCGAAGGTCTGATTGTCCGAAGCTCAGTTATCTATATTGCCACTTGAATGTCCCAGTGAGTCGAGAGTGCGTTGCTATATCCCAGTGAGTCGGGTGTGCATTGCTTTGCTCTGTGGTCTGCGGTGAGTCGAGACCGTGTGAGCGTGCTCGTAGTCTGCGGTGAGTCGAGACTGTATTGAGCGATGCCGACTTGTTGGCGCCAGGAGATGTCCTGCCGGTGTGCCACGCTGGAGAGTTGTCCTCGGATCCAGGGCGTGGTGATGCGGGCGGATGTGCTGGTCGCTGAAGTCGGTGAGGTGCGGGTGCTTGGTATCAGGACCAGGAAGCTCAGTGCGTCGGCTGCGTTGGCCCTGAAGGTTGACCCGTTGTTGGCTTGAGACTGCTTCCAGGGACTGCTGGAGGTGGAGAAGGCTGCATGTTGATTGTGATGAAGGTTGCTTCCAATCACGTCGGGGTCACCACTGTAGCGGGAGCAGGATGGATGATATGGCTCGACCGCCACCAAAGGGGAAGCTTCCCGCCGGGCGAGGTGGTATGCCCGGGGAACCGCGGCTCCGACTGTAGATCGTCGGAGGTCGTATATATGCAGCGTATATGTGAAAACTTCGTTAGCGCGATTCACGTAGTTAGTATTCATCGCTTCGTTCTAGTTCGTAACTTGTGGCGTAGAGGTCGCCACACACGTTTTTAAGATAGCAGGTAGGTATGCAACATTTCATGTCTGTGTTGTTGCACGTTGAGGAGTTCCCTAGTCAGGACCAAAGTCTGATGCAGCAACCATGTCATGGTAAAACTCAAAACCGACTATCATAATAAAATGCGTAACAAACGTGTCTGTGCAGTTGTCTGTTGAAGAATTTCTTCAATTTCAAATGATGCTTATTATAAAAATGCTTTTTCATGCTTTTTCAACTAACATGTAAAAATTCAACCCCGTAAGATAAGAAGAGGTGGTTCTAATCCAGCTTGCAAGATTTGACCTAAATACAAAACAAATCACATCCAAACATTGCAAGTTAAAAAGTTTGCAAAAATAAAATATATAAATTGGTATTTAGTATACATTGTGTTATCATCTAATAAGATATTTTAAGATATTATTTTGTATATTATTATTATTTAATATATCGAACTGAGGCACACCAAATCAGCCTCTTCTAATCTGTTTTCCTGATGCGGGTCTGCTGGAAGAAATTCCACATGGAATAAGCATGACTCTTGTACATGATTACTTTTATACTTTCTTTCTTTTTTATGTTGTCCTTGTGTGCTTTAATTGTTGAATAAATAAAAAAAATAATAAGATTCATAATTTTATTCATAGTGGTTAAACTAACACCACTCGCAGGTACCTACTTATTTTAAACGATGCGAAAAAATGAATAAATAATTTTGCCGTATTGCAACATATTATTTGCTTAGAAATAAAATACCTACGTATAAACATTTCGGGGGATCAGTGTGAATAAAAAATTCTATGTAATAAATCCTCCGTAATAAATCAGTGTGGACAAAAACTCCTGCGAAGGCAAAAAGTTTAATTACAATCCGCACAAAAGTGCTTTTTTTTAAATAGATATCAAGTTTTCACAAAATTTACATAAAAAATAGTAGGTATTCATTCTATTTTACATTGTATTCTACTATTGATTTCTTTAAAATATCTTAAAGGATTTGATCTTTTTAAGCGGATGATGATGCTTGTTTTGGTGGCCTTAACGTCCCTTAACGAAGATCTTACGAAGAAAATCGATTGGCATGAAACAATTCGTTCGTCCTTTTCTTACCTAGTAACTCTGAAGACACAGCGGCCCTAACATTATTATTAATCGACCCACTGCCCAATCAACGAATTCGTCATAAAGTGGAGCGCAATTTCCTAGCAGCAATTCGTTTAAGCATTAAATGCATTAACTTCCACGTCTCGGGCCACGGCTGCTAATTGCATTCGGCTCCCCAATTCCTGGGTCCGCCATTTGATTATACACTCGTTATATTACAAAAATTACGCGACATTTATGATATAAATACCTAACTGTGTATTGATACAGATGGACGCCAATAAGCAATAAACCCAGAAAATTGAGTTATCTATAGTACACGACGCTTTATTGAGAGCTATAGAACGTTTTTTTTATGAGATGTTTACCTTGTTACATTGTTTAAATACCAACAAAATGTTAAAAATACAAAATGTTGACACAAAACGGCGCTATAATTTTAAAACACGATTTACTCAATATTTCTCCAGTGTGGGTTAGCACAATTTTGCTTATCTATGTCCAGATGTCAATTTTCTTTCCACGTGTGTAACGATAACAATTCAATCTTTTCATCTTTACTTGCTGTTCCCCACGGTTTCACCCACGTTAATTTCGAAGTTCCCGCGGAAATTCCGATACAAAAAGTATCTTATGTTCTTCTTTGTACCTACCCCTAACGACGTATACAGGTACCTACAAAGTTTCATGGTGATCGGTTGAGTCGTGAAAGCTTAACAAAGAAATAAACTCACATTTGTATTTATAATAATAATAATTATGGAAAAGCAATATTTTCGTAGTTATTTTAATTGGTTATTTCCCGTCGTTTTACCAACGCAAATTTTAGGATTTTTCAAGTAAGTACTATATATGTGACAGGTTAAAAATACCAGTTCATCCAAGCTCTTCAACATTTTCTGTACAAAAATTCACAACGACCTGTTGATCCCGAACTCTTTGTTCTGAGTTAACAAAGCATCTTATGTTATCCAGGAATACTGTAGCTTTCTATTAGTGAAAAAATACTTGAAATCTACTTGAAATAAACATGCTTATCTTCTTTTTTACACAAGGATAGGTATAGATGAAGTACGAATGTAAATAATTCCTTTTATTGCTGAGCGATAGGTCAAAATTGAAGTTTTCTTTTTGTTGAAAAACATATTATACATATTGTTATCGTATATATTATAGCAATAGGATTTAGGAAATGATTATCCAATCATCGTCAGGCAAGGATCGATGAAAGAATGGATGATATTATGGATGTTGGTGTTAATAAAAGTCCCAATTCAACATAATAATGTTGAACACATTTTATTGTTAGCATTATAATCGAAGCACGTATTCAATCGAACGTTCGGACAATTCCTTTTGGGGACCATGATGGAATTGAGATTTAGTGTTGTTATAACAAAGAACTGCGAATCTAGTGGTACACCTGATAGTAAGTGATTACCGCCGCCCATCTGCAACACCAGAAGGCATGCAGGTGCGTCGCCGACCTGGAATGGGGATGGGAACTGGCTTTCAAGTGGGGCTGCCGGAACACACCGTCAGGTGCTTGGCGACAGATTTGCGACTTGAAGGCTTTGACTTTGCAAAATTAAAAAAGTAGCGAAATGTTAGTTTCATTAAACAACGCTGTAAAAAATGCGGGCTTGTATTTCTCAACAACAGAATAATATTGAGTCTCTGATGAAAAAAAGAATACCTATATAATATCTTAACATAAAAATTGTATATTACTATACCTTCAAACTAGACAAAAATTTATCAAACATCAAGAAAAGTGGTCTATTCTCTGTGTAACTCGAACTCACAACTGCCAGCGAAAAGGAAACATTAAAATTAACACGAACTTGATCACACTGTAACTAACTAATCAATTATAATAGATACAATAGGTACAACCCAAAATCATCATCTCAAAATGTTAGATTTTGAATGAAGAAAATAAAAGTATACGATAGCTCGGAATAGGCCTTTGAACGTCGGTATGTTTGGAGTAGAGGGCATGATAAATTGGCGATTGGGGCATTAGAGAGGCTGTGGCCTCTCCGACTGTCTCAAAAGCTTACGTAAATAATTCCGAATGAGATATCCACTCCTATCTCTCTCGGAATATTCTGAAAAGGGTACACTAACAAGTTCAGGACCTCGCTTTCTACAAGACGATAACCTTTAGGGCGATTCGTTGGTGATTTTTATCAAGTTCATGTTGTACCGTGCCGTTTGTTGCCTTTTATGCATTGATATATTATAACTTTTATGGTAAAAAAACACAAAAATTAAAAATACTAAATTTAATACGATATAGTACCTACATACCGAGTGTAAGGTTAAACTAGGGGCTAAATAACTCATGCTTACAAGTAACTAAAAAAATATAAATAAAAAAAATAACAGAAAATCGTAAATTCAGACAAAAAAAACTGGTAAGATACCTAGTACAAAACTAATGTAATTTTCTAAAACTGTACCTATAATAAAAATTTTACGTTATACTATTATTATGTACGTAGGTGTATGAAGTGTTTTGATTATCGCATATTTTTATGTAATTATTCGCATTATTTTTAATTAATTATAAAGACCAAAATGAATACAAAATGTATAGTTGCACATTGTTTAATTTACATTTTTATTTATTTACTAACTGTCCCCCGCACGGTAATTTTGGAGTTCCCGTAGGAATTCCAGGATAAAAGTACCCTATGTACCCCTGGCAACATGTATGCAAAATTTAATGGTGATCGGTCCAGCCATTCACGCGTGATGCCGTGACCAAGGGAATTAGGGATTTACCTTTAAGTATTTCATGTGGTACAATTAGCTGCAAATATTTACAGAAGTGGAAGTATACACCGTTATAAATTTAAATTTAAAATGTAAGTTTAAATTTAAATTTAGGAATATTATAATATCATAATATTATTATTATTGTTATTATTATAATAAATCAAACAATACGTACTTTGTTCTTTGTTTGATAATCTTTATATGGGTCCTGTGCCTGAATTAAACGATTTTATTACTATTTATTATTATAAAAATGTTCATAAAATAAATAAAAAAGAGTAAATCTATCAAAAAAAAAACCTTTGATAGCGCTCGCCGCTCAATCGCTTTACACACACATCGCCGCGCGCCGGTATCTTAAGGTCAATGATCTCGATCGAGCTGAACAGCTGATCCATCGCTCACTGTGTGTGTGGGTGCCTTGTATACGTACAAGAACGTGTATTGTGTACCTTGTGAATTTAATTGTAATGATTTTTCGATGAATTTATTTTGAAAAACTACCGAACTTATAATATTATTTTTTCGCTTATCTTGTTTGTTATAATGTTTAATTTCAATCCTGTAAATATTTGCAGTTAATTTCACCACGTGTTATATACATAGCTGGGCACCGTTAATCAAATAGTTAACTTCGTTAATCGTTAATCCGCTACAAAAAAAGTTAGCTTCGTTAAACGTTAAAGCGTTACATTTCGGAAGAATTAACGCAAGTTAACGTTAATCGTTAATCCGTTAAAATGTGTAAAATTGCATTTTTATATCGTTGCGTTAGTGAACTAATATAAACATGTTGGTTTAGGTTCTGGAAGTTAACAGGTTAGGAACAAAATAAAATCTCAAATGTGGCCATGGATTCTCATTAAGATCGCTGAAATCCGATTCCATGTCTTCCATGATATTATGGTTTTACTACCTACACTGCACAGTACACTTTTTCTACCTAACACTGCACTCTTCTTTAACAACACGCAAATGATCACTGACAGTAATTTATATTTATAATAACAAACGAAACACTCGTCATTTGAAGCACCGGCGCTAAAAGTACTGGAATGATTGAAGTTTGAACGAAACTCAAACTCATCTCTTCGCAATTCATTTCTCACTCACATGCGCCGGCAAAATATATCAAGTTTTGTTTTTGTTTCACTCGCTGGCAAGCGCCACCCGGCGGCCGGCACTTGTCGTTTCATATTCATACTAAACTTGTCTGAACCTGTTTTTCACGCCACGCCGCGGTGCTGTGCGGTAAATAGTTGGCATTGGATTAACGATTAACGGACTTCTGTATGTTAACGGAAGTTAACGTGTCCGTTAACATTTTTAAAAGTTAACTTAAAAGTTAATCCGTTAATCAAAATGTTAACTTCGTTAATTAACGATTAACGGATTAACGAGTTAATGCCCAGCTATGGTTATATAGATAGGTAGGTACTTATTTAGCTTAGTTAGAATTTTAATCTGAGTCTGGGTGTACATATTGATGGGCGTCATAGGTATAAATTTACGAAAAAGTTTTAAAGGTACACCAGTTGTATGCATGGTACACATAGTATGTACAGGTTGTTTTAAAGTTTGATTCCGAAAGTGCTGTTCGATAATGTCCAAGAATAATTATTATTACTACTTTTTATTTTTTACTAACATTACACGTCATTTCATATCAGTGATACTAGATTTTTTCCATCGGAAATTGTAAATTTTCTCAATGATTTAACTACCTAACTTTTGTACTCTGCACTCTTGCTACTTTTCAGTTTACACTAAACGTAGGTTTAAATTTCTGTTGAAAAGTTCCATTCTCCAGCACAAAATTTTGCAAACGGACTCTATGAAAATTGGGATCTTTATATAGAACCCAATAATATAAGAATTATTGAAATTGGAAGTTTCAATAAAAAGTTATGCATGAAAATCGACGGAAAAAATACAATCATTTTTACTATACGGTAAGAAAAGTGTAGATTGTTTGCTAAGGCAAAATAATATCGAGATAAAGAAAGGATTGGTCACATTGCTCAGCATCAGCGGCTGTCGGGCAGTTATCGATGGCGTCTGAATATTATTTATGGGCGTCTCGCAGTGGCCGGAGCACGATATTCCGACACCTCGCTCCCGACTCCAGGACCCGGATCGTCCATGATTTATTGCTATGCAGTATTTTTAGATATTAAAATATAAGCACTCTTTCTTTTCGTATTCCGAATTAATTGACGAGAAAAAAATAAAAAAATAATAAAAAAAAATTCAAGAATCTTTCTTTATCTTAGCAGTCTACGTCATACCTACCTACTGGCAGAGATTGCAGACGCTTATGGGCGCTTATTTTCATCTAGAATCAAGATATTTCTTAACTACTCTTACCTGATAATTTTAGGCTTAGAACAATCAATGGAGGACCGAGGAAACAATATGTACCTATCTAAGTATTCTACTCAAGTAGCTACTCATCCCTATCATGATGATCGGTTGAACCGTTAAGGCGTGAAAGGGTAACATACAGACAGATACAGATAGACAGACAGAGTTACTTTCACATTTAAATATTAGTAGGGATAGACATCGTAAACTTTCACTCCCAAACGTCCAGGAGAGGAGTAATAACGAACTTGTACTTACCTACCTACCTAACCATTTGTTTACTGTTTTCGCATTAAATACGGACTCGTTAAAAGCTTTTTGCTTACTCCGGCGCTGTATTGATACAAATGGTGATCGTCTGGTGATCGAACAGTATTCATAAATCAAGTGGCAACAGATTCCCGTTGGATCATTTGTGCAGCGCGTGAATATACGGTGCGCCGCGCGATACCGAACTGGGGTCGTAAGGAAAATGTGGCAATACGGATTTTCGGGTAACGACGCGATGGTCTGTTGATTAAATTTTTTATATTAATAACAACTTTGTACAACACACATTACTTGATCCTACACTACATTTTGTTAGCTCTAAACATAGTGGAAACCTGGTAACCTATGTAGATACTACTTGTATTATAACATATTGTGACACTATGAAATAATGTAACTTAACTATGTATGTAGAGGTACAGATTAAAAAGGGACCCTGTGTCACAAAAAGATTTCCACATTCAGATTCCCAGCGGGAGTGCACTCTCAAATCAAATCTAGAACCTTTGAAATATTATAACATCAAGTTACCTACTTAAACACAATTGGGTATTCTCCAGGGTATGAAAATCGAAATTCTAATTAGTCCGTCTGTTACAAAATAAAAAATGACAAAATAATAGACACGTATTTTTTGCTTTTTCAAATTAATTAAAATAAACATAGATAAAGCGCATTAAAGTTTAGAGTGGGGGACTCATGACGTCATTATTCAGTATAAGCCCCTTAAAAACTGCACCGGGTTTGACGTCACGCGAAATTTCAACTCAATGTATCGCCGTTATTTTTTTATTACGTAAAAAAAGAGAAAAAAACGTGTCCAATATTTTTTACTAATCTCGACGGACTAAAAAAAATTTTGTCAAGTAGCCAATTGTGCAACTAATAATATTAGGTATACTTATCTGGGTATTACCTACTTAAAAATAATTTTGCATGATTTAGTTGCGAAAAGTTAGACCGTCAACAAACCGAAAACCATATAAACACCATATAAGTATCTAATTCAAAAAAATATTTTATAACCGAATAAAATTGGTTGCTAAAGAAATTTCACTTAGGACCACGTTCCACCGTTCGCTTTGCGGAGCGGCCGGAACTTGTAGGAAATAAGAATCATTATTTACACGTCTGTCAAGCTAGAAAGGTCAAGTCGGCAGAATCAATTGATTTTTAGGTCAAAATTTAGTGCTCAATTAGTGCTAATTTAGTGCTGAAAAAAAAAATTTGGTGCTGTGATAGGTGGAACAAAAATGAGAACACTGCTAACTTTTTATTAAGCTAGCAGTGTACCTTTCGTGACCGCGTTATGATACAGTTGCAGCGGAATCCGCATGAGCTAATAATTTAGTGCTCAATTAGTGCTGCCATTGTAGCAAAAAATTTTTGAAAAATAATCGTTTTTGAATTTTTTTTCAAATAAAATACTGTACTAGCGACACCAGCCGGTCTAAGAGCTCAAAAACGGGAACTGATGAAATTGAAACACGTCACCATTTAGCGCTCAATTAGTGCTGCCAGTATAATAAAGAATTTTTGAATAATAACCTTTTTTTTTATTTTTTTCAATAACTTTTACTTAATTAAGCTAGCAGATTTAGCTAGCAGTGTACCTTTCGTGACCGCGTTATGATACAGTTGCAGCGGAATCCGCATGAGCTAATAATTTAGTGCTCAATTAGTGCTGCCATTGTAGCGAAATTTTTTTGAAAAATAATCGTTTTTGAATTTTTTTTCAAATAAAATACTGTACTAGCGACACCGGCCGGTCTAAGAGCTCAAAAACGGGAACTGATGAAATTGAAACACGTCACCATTTAGCACTCAATTAGTGCTGCCAGTATAATAAAGAATTTTTGAAAAATAACCTTTTTTTTAATTTTTTTCAATAACTTTTACTTAATTAAGCTAGCAGATTTAGCTAGCAGTGTACCTTTCGTGACCGCGTTATGATACAGTTGCAGCGGAATCCGCATGAGCTAATAATTTAGTGCTCAATTAGTGCTGCCATTGTAGCGAAAATTTTTTGAAAAATAATCGTTTTTGAATTTTTTTTCAAATAAAATACTGTACTAGCGACACCGGCCGGTCTAAGAGCTCAAAAACGGGAATTGATGAAATTGAAACACGTCACCATTTAGCGCTCAATTAGTGCTGCCAGTATAATAAAGAATTTTTTAAAAATAACCTTTTTTTTAATTTTTTTCAATAACTTTTACTTAATTAAGCTAACAGATTTAGCTAGCAGTGTACCTTTCGTGACCGCGTTATAATACAGTTGCAGCGGAATTCGCATGAGCTAATAATTTAGTGCTCAATTAGTGCTGCCATTGTAGCGAAAAATTTTTGAAAAAATAATCGTTTTTGAATTTTTTTTCAAATAAAATACTGTACTAGCGACACCGGCCGGTCTAAGAGCTCAAAAACGGGAACTGATGAAATTGAAACACGTCACCATTTAGCGCTCAATTAGTGCTGCCAGTATAATAAAGAATTTTTGAAAAATAACCTTTTTTTTAATTTTTTTCAATAACTTTTACTTAATTAAGCTAGCAGATTTAGCTAGCAGTGTACCTTTCGTGACCGCGTTATGATACAGTTGCAGCGGAATCCGCATGAGCTAATAATTTAGCGCTCAATTAGTGCTGCCATTGTAGCGAAAATTTTTTGAAAAATTATCGTTTTTGAATTTTTTTCAAATAAAATGCTGTACTAGCGACACCGACCGGTCTCGACAAAAAATTCAAAAACGATTATTTTTCAAAAATTTTTCGCTACAATGGCAGCACTAATTGAGCACCAAATTATTAGCTCATGCGGATTCCGCTGCAACTGTATCATAACGCGGTCACGAAAGGTACACTGTTAGCTAAATCTGCTAGCTTAATTAAGTAAAATTTATCGAAAAAAATTAAAAAAAGGTTATTTTTCAAAAATTCTTTATTATACTGGCAGCACTAATTGAGCGCTAAATGGTGACGTGTTTCAATTTCATCAGTTCCCGTTTTTGAGCTCTTAGACCGGCCGGTGTCGCTAGTACAGTATTTTATTTGAAAAAAAATTCAAAAACGATTATTTTTCAAAAAATTTTCGCTACAATGGCAGCACTAATTGAGCACCAAATTATTAGCTCATGCGGATTCCGCTGCAACTGTATCATAACGCGGTCACGAAAGGTACACTGTTAGCTAAATCTGCTAGCTTAATTAAGTAAAAGTTATCGAAAAAAATTAAAAAAAGGTTATTTTTCAAAAATTCTTTATTATACTGGCAGCACTAATTGAGCGCTAAATGGTGACGTGTTTCAATTTCATCAGTTCCCGTTTTTGAGCTCTTAGACCGGCCGGTGTCGCTAGTACAGTATTTTATTTGAAAAAAAATTCAAAAACGATTATTTTTCAAAATTTTTCGCTACAATGGCAGCACTAATTGAGCACTAAATTATTAGCCCATGCGAATTCCGCTGCAACTGTATTGTAACGCGGTCACGAATGGTACACTGCTAGCTTAATAAAAAGTTAGCAGTGTTCTCATTTTTGTTCCACCTATCACAGCACCAAATTTTTTTTTTCAGCACTAAATTAGCACTAATTGAGCACTAAATTTTGACCTAAAAATCAATTGATTCTGCCGACTTGACCTTTCTAGCTTGACAGACGTATTATTTACCGTCAATGTTTAACTAGATTGGCTCGCAAATGGTCCGGTAATGACGGCTGGCATTTGGCAGCCTCACTCGTAGACAGCGTCCCGTCGTGTTGCAAGCCAACAACTAAATTAAGTTGCGAGAACTCACTCCATTTCTTCTTGGTTGAAGTGCAAATAATTTCTCTTTTTAACCCCTGACACAAACAGAGGAGTGTTATAAGTTTAAGGTGTGTCGGTATGTGTGTATCTGTGTCTGTCTGTGGCATCGTAGTACCGAAATGACTGGTCCGATTTTGATTTTGTTGACGGTGACTTCATCGTGAGTGTTTTTACCTTCGACCTGCCCCGGTCAGGGGTTTTTTTATCAAAAAAATTATACTCCAGGATAGTGACACTAGAGCAATTTTTTCTCCGCCCAATCTATATCTACCACTGTCTGCATACTCCAATGTTTTTGTTTTTAAAACAAGGCGTTTGGCGTATTAGCTGACGCTTTATAGAAGATAAAAAATCCCGATTGTTACATGAAAAAAATAATGTTTATCATAGTCTCATTATCGAGGGAGAAACGACGTTGGTAATTTGTATAATTTTGTGTAATAAAAAACGCAGTCTGCCTATTCTCTTGATATAGTATATTTCATTACAAGTGCGGAAAGGCTGTCATTGCAAAGAGTTCCGACAAATGTCGACCCGAGCCGAGGCGCAGCCGAAGGTGAGGGTTGACAGTCGGAACTCTTTGCAATGACGGTTCCGCACGTGTACTGAACAACTATTTTTAATACAGTTGCGAAAAAAATGAAGAAATTTAGTAAAATAATAAAAACACAAACTCAACTAAGTTCCAACTGTGATCAAGAGATGGCGCTAGTCGTATTAGTATACTACTAATACGTTGCGCAATACAAAAAGTGTGTCAAAGTCGTTTCGCCATTTTTGACAGTTGGGAAAGAGAACGCACGAGTTCGGAAAAGGTAAAGAAAAAGCTCGAGTATGTAATAGCCCACTTCCCGAACGCTATACGTCCCTGAAATATGCCACTTTTTGAGCAACTGTATTAAAAAATAAATTAACTGAACCTTATATGTATTATGCGTATATTGCCTTTAATAATATTTACGCTTACTTAGGTAGGTATAAGGTGAAGTTTATTCAATATCGCGACGCTTGGGGACATCAAAAGACAAACGATCAATATCGAACTTCGATGGCTCTCCAGATCGCTACATACACTAAGTATTAACTAAACTGTTAAGAAACATTTTTATATTGAATTTCGATACAAGACTAACTTTATTATCAACATGATTTTAAAAGACTTTTCGAAGTGATTGTACCTACCTACAGAAAAATGAAAGTTATAGAGACTTCGTTTAACTTGTTTTTTTCTTGTACGAAATTTGAACAGTTTACTAAGGTTTATAAATAATATTTTTAAGAATGTACCTAAATAAAAAGAATTTGAAGTTTTTTTATGCAAATATATTTACTTTCAATCATCTAAGGGACTCAGTAGATAGGAGCTTGATACCCTGCCTGTAAGCTTACTTTGAATCTATTTACATTAGCGAAAGGTCACTGACTCCCTGACTACACACGAAATCTCTAAAGCTGTGTAACTTGACACAGGTAGGAAACGTTAGCTAAGAAAATATTTACGGAGTTCCCACGGGAACTCTAAAATTAACGGGGGTAAACCGGTAGTACATATTATAAAACAAAGACAGAAATTGTTAGAATCATCACTGCAAAGCATTGGCACTGAGATCCCTTGCATAACTTTTAAATATTTTCCACTAGCTGTCAGCTGTCCCCGCGGTTTCACCCGCGGTGATTTCGGAGTTCCAGGGGAATTCCAGGATAAACCATGCGTATAAACCTTCATCTTGAATTACTCTATCTACTAAAAAAACCGCATCAAAATCCGTTGCGTATAGTTTTAAAGAGCTAAGCATACCTACATAGGCATAGACAGACAGCGGGAAGCGACTTTGTTTTATATTATGTAGTGATGTATAGACGTGCTTCTGTAGATTAATACCTACCTATTGATTTTTATACTTAAGTTTAATTACTTTGGATATGTGATAATTGAAATGTTTAGCTTTTTAATTGGCTTAAATTCACCGAGCGTTAGTACACTGTTTAATATTATATTCCGATAATATTTTAGTCTTGCGAGCTATCTCGCAAAACAAAGGACGGTTAAGTACATCCAATCCAATTACAAAGGAGATCAGGTGTAAGACATGCAATTAAAACGAAATATTACAGTCAAGATACCTGAGGTGCTGTTTACTCACCACCCATCTTCTTTACTTTATGCCTCTATAAAGAAAGTTAACGTAGCAGTCTGCGTAAATCGCTGATACGGGCATGTGTGCCACCCCGACGTAAAAGGGCATTAATAAAACCATTCCGAAGTGTTCCTTTTGTGAATAGATATTCGAGACTGAAGAATAAGCTCCTGGGATATATTGGTACCTAATGTGTTAGAGGCTAAAGTTTTTTAGATATTTTGTATCTAACTTTGAACTATGTAGGTAGTATTGATCAATATCGATCAAAGATCATGATGTAAAGTTTGTGAGTTTGTAACGTTGTAGGGTTAATTTTTGGATTTATAGAACCGCTTTTGAAAATTATTTTACCAATAGAATGCTACACAGTGTTCCCGAGTGTCATAGGGTATTTCTTATCTCGGAATTCCCGTGGGAACACCGAAATTACTGCACAGGTGCTAGTTATTTATATTGCAACATAATATTTAGCTACAAATCAATAATGTATCGATTTCAACGTGGATATCTGTATGATAGATGTAATTGAATCTTGCGTTTTACTTTCTTCATGGGAATGTCAAAGCCCAAACACAGATTTCCAAGACTAACATCTTTTTTTTACGGACAACGGGCGCCTTGAAAAGTAGGCACACTATCCATGTCAGTGAAAACAGTGAACTCTAACTTAACTCTGAATGAACTCTAAATCAAAGCTAACCGTACTTCCATTGATACTGTTTTTAAACTTTTACCCCCTTTTCAGTCCCCCCTTGATGGTTTACTAAATCGACGAGTTCAAAACTATCAGCAATTCTCAGAAATACCTAACTGTCAATAATCGTCATAAACATTAAATTTCTGTTATAGGGTGGAGCAGCTCGGCAAAGATCATCAGTATTTGGTTGCCAATACAAAACGGCAAGGCGTTTCATAACACTGCTGCAGCGCGAGCGTCTTGAACGTAATATTAGATACGTGGCTATATACCAAGAGATTGAAATGTGCTCCCGTTTTATCTGTACTAACTATAAAACGTAAAAAGAATGTAAAAAACGCCACCCTTATTCGACGCCTCACTAAGTTCGAACACTTTGATTCGCCCATCAAAGTTTCGGGCACTCAGAAATCCATTTGAAAAATAAACTTTTAGGGACCCTACAGAAAATGTATCCTAGAAATCTATACATATAAATAAAATTAAAGTGTCTGAAAGTAATCCTAAATTAACAGCTTTTCACTAAATGCATGTGAAAGTATAGTAGGTACAAGACAGTGTAGTATAGTGTAAGTACGGTAAGTACCTACATAAAAAATCAATTTTTTTCTGCTGTCTGTCTGTTTGTTTTGACTTGAAAAAAAGGTTGTGCTTAACTAAATAAGATTTACAATTTATTTAGACTATACAGTGCTTAGGTAAGTACCTATAACATGCAAAGTTATCGTCGAACATACTGAACCCACAGAGCAGGTTTCCGACTCGCGTTTGACACATTTTTACACTTTAATGGTTGGATCCTTAAGAGAATTGGCCGTTCTCAGAGGGTGCGTTTATTTTGCTTTCACTCATACAGTTACCATGTTTATTGGCATTCAAAATCTTACTTTGCATCACAATTACGATAAAGGGTTCTACGAGTATTATGGGGTAGTACTATAGTGTCACATTACGCTGCTTTGTCACGGGATTAACCATAAAACTTTGCTATTGTACCTACCCTCAATAAAGTGATTGTTACAACCGTTCTGAGGTTACATTTAATATCAAGTTGGTGAACGTTTATAAATTAAAATAACTAATAACTTGTTTTCGATTAATCCACGTAACATTTTTTGATCAAAACTCTTATACAACCGTTAGTAGCAATTTGGGTATTATTATTTCCTAATTTTTATTACAAAAAACTCGATCGAGTGTCAGAAAAACGTAACCTCTCGGTTTTCCAATATCCGATAGTGATAAGTTTTTATTAAACGAAATAAAATTGATTATTCTATAAGTGTTCCGAATATTCGCATACTTTTGAAGAAAATAGGTGGACCTCAGTAAATTACTATTTTTAATAGGTAGGTAGGTATATTTTTTTTAAATTACTTAAAACTATTTTTAAAAAATACTTTTGCAGCACTAACAAAAACTATTCATTTCTCAAATTTTTTGTACCTATTTAATTATAATGAAAATATTGAAAGCATTATAAAAGCAAACTTGAACAGTGTTAACGTGCGCTCATCTCTGCGTTACAAAGCGGGATGATGTCATCTCGAAGGGGATGGATCGTGACGTCATCCCATGGCCCGCCCTCTGCAGATGTGAGTCAGGGGGTCACGCCCTCAAAACTTTTTTTCATAGATTATGTGGAGCAAACATTTTGGAGGAGTATAATCTGGAGTGGGAGGATGTAAGAATACTAAATATTTATTAATAAAAGACCTTAAAAGCATCTGTAAAGTACTCAGAAATTTGATTTCGAATGAAAAAAAATAGAGCGTAGGTAATATTAAAATTATGATTTATTGAAATTGTTTTTCTAGGGGCTATACCTATCCCTCAATAATAATAATCTATACCTACTACTATAAAAAAAAAACATACCTACGCGTCGAATTGAGAACCTATTCCTTTTTGGGCAGTCCGTTAATAAAAGAGCAGAATCCGCGATTCTGTAAGTACAATAAATATTTTTAACAAAAATTGGCAGGGGGCGAAATAAAAAAATAATAACCAAGCACAAAAAAGTTTTTAAAATTATTTTCTGTATGTCTATCTATCTGTCTGTTCGCGATAATCGCCGAATCTACTGAACGGATTGTCATGCTGTTTTCACATTAGATTAAGCTTAGCCTGAAGCTACTTAAAGGCTTGGTTTAATTTAATTCGGATGTCGGAAAAAAAAATTGTTATATAAAAACGATTCACGCGGGTGAAACCGCGTGGCACAGCAAGTTTATATTTCTATAGCAGAAATATAAAACTAAAACAATTGTATTTAGCAGAAGTAAATAGCAATGCTTTGAACATATTTTTCTTTTAAAAATAAGCTTTTAAATTAACCATCAAGTAATTAGAAAACTTATCTGACTTCTTTGAAGCGGAGTATATATTGCTGTAAATAAAACCATAGGCGTTTATTTACTGTACCTACACATTCGCATTCGCCCTATGTTGCTTGTGCGACTCAATCACTCAGATGAAAGGCGATTTCAAAAGACTTTGATAACCGATACGGTCGAAAGGACGAGCTTTCATTAAACATTTTATTTTATATCAAGTCATTCTAATAATATAATATCTACAATTAAGTGTAACCACTTATGACAACACCTTTCGTCTAGTGGTAACTAACCTGACTGCTACGCCGAGTGTTACTAACAGGTTCCATCTTGGCAACAGGGTCAACATATTTGTATTTAACCTAAGTCCTTGTGTTCAGTATTGTAATGTTACTTATTTACAAAAAAAGACCTATACCTAGACCTGTACCTATTATATAATACACCATAGACGTGTAGAAGCACCGTCGGCATAGTGGCATACACTACGTGTCGTTGGTTCGAATATCGATCCCCGCATCATTTTCAAGTTCATATCCAACTTTGTGCTCCTAGTATTATACATCTGAGAATAAATTATATTCAACTAGCTTTCCCCCGCGGTTTCACTATACATACGTTTAAACCTATCTCTTAAATCACTCTATCTATTAAAAAAAACTGCATCAAAATCTGTTGCGTAGTTTTAAAGATCTCGAAATTTCAACACAATGTATCGCCGTTTTTTTTATTTATTACGTAAAAAATTAAAAAAATACGTACCTCCCTATCCAATATTTTTTATTAATCTACAAACCGGACTAAAAAAAATTTCATTCAAGAAAATTTTTCGGGTACGCTCAGCGCAATAAAATTCACTAAAATTTCATCGTAATCGAATATAAACGGTATAGGTAGGCTTACAGAACACATAGACGACAAATGCATGGACAAAAAAAGAGACATCAATTTATTTTTCTAATATAGAAATATAATAATAGGTAACTAGCTGTCCTGCGCGGTTTCACCCGCTATAATTTCGGCGTTCCAACGAAATTGTTCTATAATAACTTTGCAACCCCTTTTTCTTAGTGGTTGAATTTTCTTAGTGCACACCTACGTCACTTAAGGAATATTCGTACAAAATTTCATGGTTCTCGACCCAGCGATTTCAGCTGCGTTGAGCGTTGATCGATCAGTCAGTCAGTTTCTACTTTTATCTATATAGATAGATAGATAGATAAATAGATAACGCTTTATTGTATACCAAATAAAAAAAAGTGTTAACCTAACTACTTATATTAGCTGTCGCGCGCGGTTTCACCTGCGATAATTTCGAAGTCCCTGCGGATTTTTTCCATATTATACAAACTTTGCAACCCCTTTTCATCCTCTTAAGGGATGAATTTTCAAAAATCCTTTCTTATCGGATGCCTACGTCATACAAAGAACACACCCTCCAAGTTTCAGGTCTCTACGATCAGCGGTTTAGGCTGTGCGTTGATCCATCAGTCATTCAGGACAAAGCAATGCATAGACTAGCTGTCCTGCGCAGTGTCACCCGCGATAGGTAATTTTTAAGTTGCCGCGGAATTGTTCCATACAAACTTTGCCCCCCCTTTTTACCCTCTCAGGGGTAACATTTCGGAAATTCCACTCTTATCGGATGCCTATGTCATACAAAGAACACACCCTCCAAGTTTCAGGTCTCTACAATCAGCGGTTTAGCTTGTGCGTTGATCCATCAGTTATTTAAGACAAAGCATTTTATATATATGTATAGATAGATAAAATAGAAGATAAAATTTACGATACAGTTAGTAGAGTAAAACGAGTAGGCTGGGTACCATAATACTGCCTGACCGCGAACCCATTACAGTAGGTTGGTAGGTACTACATCATTACTTATTAGTTGTTAACGTCGCTTCGGGTTGGAATTAGAGTTTAATTAAAATGCTGCTTTAGTTCATTAAATTAATCTTATCTAAGTACCTACAGGCACGCTACAGGCACCGTTAAGATAAGAGTCTTATTTCATATTATTATTTCTTTCATATGATTATTATATATTTATAGGCATTGAAAAAATATAACTTCATGTAGGTACCTAACTGTAACAATAATGTGCAATCAACGCTAAATAGTCGCTAAATCGCTAACCACGTATGTCATTTATTTGCTTTATTGTTTTCATAACTACGCTACGAATTTTGATGCGTTGCTTATAATCTTTTTTACAAAAAAAAAATTGTTAGTCACTTATAATTTAAATTAAAAAGCAGTAAAATAACTAATACTGTAAATGCATCATTATGATCATTCTGTATAACGTTGACATGGGTAGAGAACGGGTACCTTTCATCCAGAAAAAGTACTGTTCTCGAGAGATTGAAAATTTACAAAATCCTCATTAACACAATTGAAGCCGCGGATATACCAGCTAGTATTATATTATATAAAATGGTAATAGGCAAATTGCAAGTATACCGAAAAAACACGTGTTAGGACGTGACGAGGTATTTTAAAACGAATTTAGAATTCGTTTTTTTTCCGTTGACTCCCAATTTTTTATCCCATTTAGTTGTGCATCAAAATTCGACAGAATACATGATGATAAATAGGTAGTATATGTTTGCCAAATAAAAACATTTTTGCATTTCATCTACGAGGTAGAGGAGGCTTTTGTTGAGCCTGCTCTCAGTGTTCTCCTATGTCAATGCCAATGTTGAGTCTGATCTCTCTTATATGTGTACCTATTCCAAGTTTTTGTTTTTGATAAAAATGTGTTAAAGATTACATTGGAGAGATTTTTCTACAAAAATGGTGTTAAAAATTGTATGTGAAGAACATAATATGTATATGTATTTCTTGTTAGGTCACACTATGTATGCTACTGCATACACGTATTCTTGTTTTCCAATAAAAAAATGTATTAGCTTAATTATTAATAGTTGTTTATGGTTTTATTACTATTTTTTCTATTTTCTATTATAACTTTTAACTTTTTTAAGATTCGAAGTTCTACGTAAAATCTTCAAAAAACAACAAATACAATAATATATATAGCAAATTTATTCAGTCACTAACTTATAACGACTAAAATGCAGCACTTAAGAATGGAAAGAGAAGTTCTCACGTAAGTAAGAAAACAAAACTTCGCCACATTTCACGCCCATCGCGTGCACGTATCTCAAAACTTCGCAAAGATTCCCTCGTCCACTCCAAGCCAAGTGACAAACGTTTGAGACTCCCACGGACTTGTTAGGAAAGTAAAAAGAGCTGGGACGCTGACGTTAAGAGTGTCCCGGCTGAGGCCCTCCACCCAACCAGCCAGCCACTCGATTTAATTTACATCTCCGCTCCGATTGTTACGAACTCTGCACTGGCCGGGTTCATCGAACCGTCCGCGTCCGTCTCTGATTTATTTTCCCCCAACATCCCCATTATATTATGGATTTAGTTTCACAATATTATAAGGACATTAACTTTCTCAGTTGCCAGTGCGCTCGATATTAGGTAGGTACCCGCCGCTCTTAGAGGCTAAATAAAGAAATAAACAGTTCGATTTTCAAAATTTTACGTTAGGTACAGTCAGCATCAAATGTATATGCAAACATTTTGTTAGTCGATTCGACTGTCTTAAGTTTACACATTTCTTATGCTGACTGTACGAAGATTTGGAAATGAAACCGTTAAAGTAATCAATAAAATTAATGTTTCTGAATGCGGCGGTAAAGCACCAAATCTTAAAAACTCATAATTATATTATATTTTAACGGCTGCACCAAAAATGTCCTATATTTAGGTACCTACAGGCATTCTTGTTCGTGAAGTAAATTTAAAATTATCTATTACAAGCTGTGTAATTTCGGAGTTCCCACGGGAAATCCAGAATAATAAAGATATAAATCTTTCTTGTGAATCACTGTATCGATTGGTGAAAACCGCATGAAAATCCGTTAAGTAGTTTTTGAGTTTATCGCGAACAGACAGCGGAAGCAATGTTAAGATTTAATACTGATCGGGAAATTCAATCGTTTTATAAATACTTAGCTAAATACAAGAAGAAGAAGAATCAAAAAGTAATAAGTATAAAATAATAAAAAAGATTTTGCATTCTAAGATTCATATGTCTACCTATTTACGAGCCCGGTAGAAAAAATAATCGTTGCGTTAGGTGTTACGCGTTACATTATGCATTTAAAATTAATTCGTTTACCATTGAACTTATTCATTTGGTAGTTAACAAGTGACATTCTGAATAACAAAAATTTCGCTTTTTGTTCGTGACAGTGATACACGCTTACAGTAAGTACCTACCTACTTATACAGAGATAATTTTATAATAATTTACTGCAACCGTATTAACATGCATGTAAGTACCATATATTATTAAAATTGTTCCTGTGTTTATTCTTATGACCTTAATTTATTTCAATTGAATCTTTTATATGCTTTAAAAAAAAACAACGTGCGACCGAAACAACTTTGACGCTCATAATCGGCACTCAATTAAATTCAGCACATGTTCCAAACATAAATGCAGTGGCACTTCTTTTTTTACTCAGTTTACATCCAGAGTATGTACATGTCGGAGTCGTTTATAATCCACGACACACGATTTTGTCGGTTGGCGATCTCGATAGCTCACAAAGCTGCAAATGAGGAATGGCAAAATATTTTCTTACACGATCGCAACTAAGTATATGATTTTTATAAGAGCAAATACGAATATGTAGCTTTAACAAGAAACGACTAATATACCTAATTGTGTAACAGAAATAACTATGTACCTACGTGATTGCGAAATTTTTAATAAATTGCTCTTTGTGTTTAATATTTTTAGAGTTCCACTAAATAATGATATCGCGACGGAAGGAATTACATCGAAACAATGAGCCATTATAAATATAAATGTATAATAATGTTCAATTTTTTGATACTGTTATAGTTCAGATGATATTATGCATATCTTAATTATATGAATACAAATAAACTAACACTCCGTTATATCTTCCTACTTTCGACACAAAGAAATTGATATTAAAACATTCAAAGTATTTCATACATCAAGCCGACTATACGTTTTCTACGAATTTTTTTGTTGCAGTCCGGACTAAATATTCCAATAAACAAAGGAATAAATTCCAGCAATTTGAAAGTTCGTTTTTTAGCGCACAAAGGCGAATGGTCAATAAACTTTGGCTGACACAAATACTTTACGGTTGTATTCCTTGAAAAACTAATCTATGTTTTTAAAAACCTGGTCTATTAATTAACATACGTGTTCGGAACGATTGCGGGCTTGGGCGAATGACATCATGTCCCCTCGTTTTCGACAAGGCCCCTTTGTTTCCCGACTTGACACTGATACGGTGTTAAATCTCGCTCCATGACAGCCGTAGCGTATAAATCCTAACCGAGAAAATATTATTTTTTCGACGGTTTCTTTGTTTGGAAGAAGAGGAGGCATTGCGTCACTTCTCAGCCGTAACTTACTGCTGCCGTTGATGACTCGGTGTTGAATGACGAAATGTATTCGCGGTCGAGCGTGTTTGTACAAACTCAAGATAAATATCCTCTCGTGAGAGCGACTCGAGGGTCGGAGAGGATTAAAGAGAAATATATTTATTAATGTGATATCATCAATTATGATGACAAGAGTTGAATAATACAATCATCGCAACGCTCATAGCGTTCAAATGTAGAGTAAGTACTTACCTACTAGAGTCTATTTTGTTATTGAATTTAAAAATGTGGCAATTAATGTTCGAAGCAGACTCGACAAGAGAACGCATAATGAATGTGCCGATGACGTTAAAATGTTAATTGAATTAATTACAACAAGTTGCAATGTCTGTAACAAAGACGCGTCGTGTCTCGGGGTGTCAAACGCAGGAATAGAACGCGCGCCCCGACGGCGAGGCGTCCTCCAGTGTTTCCAATTTAAAGTCGCCGATGACGTTTCTGGTATTGGGTAGGTACACGACAGGATTTACGATCGCTATTAATTAAAAAATAATCTCGATGACATAAGAAACAGCTTCCGAGGATTGCTATATGTAAAAAAATGACATTTAAATCCTTGCTTGTAACATGCTTGTAACAAATAACACGTGGTGACTTTACAATAACATCATCAATTCATATTTTTATCCAGCTACAATACAGAGGGACATTTCTGACATTTTATATAATACTAGCTGTGCCCTGCGGTTTCACCCGCGGTAATGTCGGAGTTCCCGCGGGAATTCCGGGATATAAAGTACCCTATGCTATGTCCTTCTCTGTACCCCTTACAACGTGCATGCCAAATTTCATTTAAATCCGTTCAGACGTTTTTGCGTGATTGAGTAGCAATCATCTAAACATCCAAACATCCACACTCTTACAATTATAATAATTAGTAGGATTAGTAGGATAAGAAACATATATTTTGTTGCGGGCTATCCTTTAACGCCTTGCGTTGATTAAAATGTTTCTATACTAAAAGAGAACCTGAGAACGTTAAAGCTTTGATGGAATCAAAACATTAAAGTTTTAAACTTCATTATTGAACACTACTAGACGAATTACGTATAAAAATCTACTTACTTACACGAGAACGTTCAATTAGCATTAAACACGCGATCTCTAGCTTGAAGGAATACAGTTATTAGGTGAAGAGTGGCTGCTTATTTCTGAGGCTCGTAAAATGGTCGCAATGAAAAAAGCTTTAAAACAAAAGAAAGCTGCACAGTTGTAATAAGTTTCTTTGCAGGTAACTTCTTTAGTAATTTAATAAATATCCTTTCACCCTATTCTCCTTGATCATTTAGGCATCTTAGAAAATAAACTAATAATATATTTTGTAAAATAAAATCTTACTTTATTTCGCATAAAGCCGACAGTCATCGGAGCAGAAAAACCCTTGGGTATTGACTAAACAGCTGACTGGCAAGGTGTGACCTATCATAAGATGCTGCGAAGATCTTGTGAAGATCGTAGGAAATGCATGGAACAATTGAAAAGGGGTCGGTATGAATGTCCTTGGAGTAGGTTTATGATCAGTAATTGACTTATACATATTTGCTGATATGAAAATGTTGAACGTTTATTCTCTCTTTGCATAATGTCACTGTCAATCAATTTTCTATCCCTCGAGGACAGCAATTTTTTCTGAATGAAACGTACTTTTCGTGTATGCTAAATTTCATGATGATAATTTGAGATGTCAACGTGTGAAAGCATAACAAACAAACAAGCTCACATTCGCATTTATAATATTATAATTTTAAAAGAACTATAACAACATAATAAGATTAAAAGTACATGAATTCATCATTTTTGCCATTGAAGTTAAAGCTAACAGCTCTGTAAACATTTGCAGGCTTATACTTATATATAGAGAGCTTATACTAATACATACTACTTACATCGCTTTCTTGCTAAACGCAATGCTAAATTCACATTTTAATGTTTCTCTGCGATTTATTTTCCTATATTTTGAACTAACTTTAACAAAAGCCAAGGTATAAAGGATCTAAAAGTAGTAGTACTTTTTGTCGGTAACATCAAAAGGGAAATTGATCCTTTTCCGGCTCGATACCTCGCTTTTGTCAACCGAACGCGTCCATATCTATCGACTTCTACATTTTACTTCCCCTCACATCTTTTCTGAATAGATGTCTCTATTACTTAAATAATATTTTCTAATTCAATCTACCCATCGGCGTCGTTTATTTCATTTATTTATTCGTTTCGTGAGCAATGAGATCTTTTTTCTTTTTTTATATTAAAATAGTCAAAGAGGGAAGTTGCGAGGGACCCCGAATCTATTGTAACTTCACCTGTACATCCTTCGCTTGATTTGGACGTAGTTGAATCTTTATTATGTTCGTCTACAGGTCTCTGGTTACTTGAGGGTTGGAATTCATTTAATATTTATGAATCTTTTCATAAGCATAATAAGATTTTCATTCAAATTATTTTCTTTGTAGGTATAATTGTAATAAGCAAATAGAATCGTAGTTATATTCACGTGTGTTGTGCGACTATTGAATTCACTGTCCAAGTTGGTTACTTACAAACAATATAATCTGGTTTTTTGTTGAAGATTTTTGTATTATTCTTTTCTATTATATCTAGACACATTTTTTTACTTATAAAACTTATGCTTACCTAATGCGCAAATACCTAATATTTGCTCTAATGTTGATTTTCAAGACATTTCTTAACTTTCATAGGTACCTAACCTACCTTACTAACTTAACCTTTTTTAAGAATTGGATAACACATAATAAGGCGCTTCATAGCTAGTAATTACTTAAGAAGTTTATACAAAATGATAAAAATACATACATAGATCTAATTGTAAATAATACAAAAATGGTTAAATGAATCACTGCCAGATGATTAATTGAAATTACTAGACATTGTGAAATACGGGAAGTCCCCGGGAACAATACAAGAAGTGTGTATTCAAAAGAGAAACAACAATGCGTACGTACCTATAGATGTGGTTTGAGGTTGGCAAACCTGACTGCTAGGCTAGAAATTGAAGAATATCTTTTTTCTGGTACCAAGCAAGTGTCCAAGCATTATTTATTATGTATACTTATTACTATTATAAACTTACTAGTATAGGTAGGTATATTAGAAATCTATAACTATATAAGATGAGCATTTTTAATTATACGCAAACTAACGACCTACTTGCTACAATATTCAACATCTATACATTCTCTCTCTCATATCCTCATGAGTTTTATGAAATCTCTGATTTTATCATTTCACTGCGAGATATACACTTACGTTCACCTATAGGGTTGCCACAGATTTGCGGACAATTTGCTATCAAAATCCGGGATATGGCGGGAAAAAAGCGGAAACCAGCTACCAACGTATGGGAGAATTAGAAATTACATTCAGAATTCACATCGAAAATAGTTTTAATGAATACTCGAGTAGCTTTGTCTGTGCCAAATGGGTTGGAGGCTTGGAGCACTTTTTTGTTTGTGCTGTTTTCATCCAAGTAAAATGTAACGTACACTTGTAATTCTTACTAAAAATTTGTTTCGCCATTAAACGAGACATTTGACTAAATTTTTTTTCTTAGTCCGTCTTGTAGATTAATAAAAACTATTGGACACGTATTTTTTCTTTTTTTACGTAGTCAAAAAATAAAGGTGAGTGATACATTGAGATGAAATTTCGAGTGACGTCACTAACTAGTGCAGTTTGTATGGCGGCTTACAGCGCTTAGTGACGTCACGAGTCCCCACCCTAAACTTTAACCCGCTTTATCTCTGTATATTTTCATTTATTTGAAAAAGCAAAAACAAGTGTCTATTGTTTTTTTATTTTCTAACTGAGGGACTAATTAGAATTTTGATTTTCAAAAGTCGTCAACGTTCCTATTGGTGTCTTGCACACCTTCGCCGGACGAAACGGGTAAGCCCGCTTCTTGTGTGACGGTTGGCAACCCTGCTTACACCTATCGAGTAACGCCCGTCGACGTCATAAACGTGAAATGTTCGCAAACTGATTACGCCTCCCCTGCTCTCCCGCTGGCTCGTATAGATTTTTAAACACAAGTGAAGAACTGAAGGGCCCCTTTATTCTCCCCGTTAAGTACATGTTTACGACAAACTCGTAAAACACGGATCGCTGAAAATTTTTGATATGTAACGTTTCTATTCAAATGTAGAGAGACTTAGATTTTACGAGGCGGCCCATTATATTTTTTTATTGACATCGTATTTTATCTCCTGACACGCTGATTATAAGCGGTGGTTGAAAAGAATCTTAATACATAATAAAAAAAAAGTTATTTCATTTTAATCACTTCCTCTTTTATTGCGTCCCGGTGATTTTTGTCGGTACCTTTTGAAATCTGCGCTACGTTATTGTACCTAGTGTGAAAGTACATACGTATACAATATACATCCATAATATAATTAACGTATTGTACCAACAAAAAAAACATAATCTTCAGAGCTTTACGAGCTAGCTAATCCGGGTTCAATTTGGCAAAAATAATAAAATCAAAACAAAATCAAACGACCGAAGTAATCAACAAAATACTTTATTGTGTAAAGTCGATATTTTTAAATAATAAAAATAATAATAATTGAATTCTACCAACAGAAAAATAATATTATCATCTGAATAGGTAGGTAGGTACATAATCAAAAACTGAGCTACCTAACTAATCAACATATGAAAGAATAATCGTTTAAGTATGATATAAAAAACGAATAATCTCATATTTGCATATTATAATGGCAATTGAAAACGACAAGGTTAAAAATGTCAATAAAACGTTCGTATAGATGTGACGCCAGTCGCCACACGTCCGGCAAGAGGCGAGCGAGCATATTTATAACGCGACCAAACAAAACAAATCGCATTAAAGTGTTACTAACACAAGTTAGTCTCAAAAATTGCTCTAATTTATGTCATACGATGTCGTAAGTCGACGGAGCTGTTATAAGTGTGCGAACAAAAAAAATATGCAATGAAAAACATGTGGCCCCAAGCTCGTGAGAACATAAAAACATATTGATACAAAAAGTGACAAAGAAGTTTTTATTCAATAAACAAATGCGCACCTTATAAGAACATTCGAATTTATAACGATTACAATAAAAATTAATAGCTCTACTTTATTTTAAGTTACAAAACAAAGAAGGAGTCGGTTTTTTTAAAGGAAAAGATAAGGTTTGATATAAAAACCACGCACGTTTTGAATTCTTTGTAGTAGGTATAATCACTTACATAATGAATTTGAAACAGGCATTTAACGAGGCTAGGAATGAATGAGCTTCTTTTTTATGTAGATGAAACTTTTAAATACCTAGCTAGGCACTTAGATTAATGCGAAAAAGAACGTCTGATGTTTGTTTTGGTAATGAACAAGACCTATTTCTAATATAGACATTAGTTTGTTTTCATATTAAACAAGCTGTTTTTTTATTAAGCCCCTAGAGCTTATGTACCTTTTGATTTTCATAGCTATAACCTTACTTCTATTACAACTTTTACCTCTCGTTTCGTCGTCGTGGGGTTTCATTTGCAAAAGACCCTTTCTTAATGCTCAACTCAACGGATTTAGGTCCTGCCTCAGTCACGCTATAGTTGTATTTTTCAATAACAAAAATGTGCGTCATTTCTTTCTCTCTATCGCAACTTCAAGTGTTTCCGCCTTTCGATCCCCCGACTTTCACTCGCGTTAATTTCGATGTTCCCTTGGAAATACACAGATAAAAAGTACCTACCCCTTGTTACGCAGGAACACTGTGCCATATAGCTATAAGACAAAGAGTCAATGATCGCAAAGAGTTATTAAAATCAGTTTGATGGTTTTTGAATTTATCCATTACAAACCAACTAATACAAATATTCAAATCTTTTCTCTTTATAAAAAATAATAATTGCCGCATGAATTAGTGCAGTTTCAGTTGCGTTCGATCAAACGAACAAACTAAAATTAGTTAAATAGGAATTATGGTTGCTGCTTATAGCCAGCGGCGGCGTTATGAGTAGTCATTTTCAGTTGAAACTCGTGTATCCAATAAAGATAACACCAATAAATAGAGCTTTATTTTTTCATTTCTGAGAAACTTGATTAATGTCAGGTCAATAATCGGCAACAATAATGAATGTTGTTTTATAATAACAGTTATGCAATAAAGGGCGTTGAAACTTTAGAGCCGAGAGGTAACACAAGCCAAATGCTTCCAAGAAACGTGCTTCACAAGAAAACATGGTTATATCAATCCGAATAGGAAAGGCATTGACTGAAACGGTCCGAAGGCGTAACAGGAATACTTTAAACAGTTTTAATTAGTCGATTGATTCGCAGTCGATGAATTCTTTCACATACCAATCATTATTGGATTTTACCTATACCTACTACTTAAGAATCTATTTTCATATTAAGCAAGGGGTATGGAAATTTATGGGGAGTAAAATCAAATGTTATGCGTTATGGTCGGGTAGCTGAAACCTTATTTTTTTAGTGGCTAATAACAGGCTGAATCTTCGTTAGTAGCTAATGAAGTGCGCAGGTGAAAAAAATTTCGACTTCGATGTTCTTTCTACCTTCTAATCTTCAAAACCCAATAGGTCCTAACGATGCTCGATTAAATCCTCACTTAGCATCATAGACTCCCCTACTATACGTCCATGGGCAACTTATCTTGCGCACGTAGCTATGGCAACTAGAGGTTGATATTTACAATAAGCAGAGATAACAAGTACGAGTATTAGGGAGTAAACTCCAGTTGTGCGTCGGAGCTGATACACACTTTTTTTTTGGATTCAATCCTTTACTATTATAAACGCGAATGTGAGTTTGTTTGTTTGCTTCGATTTCACGCCTTAACTACTCAACCGATCATTATAACAATTTCTTTCATAAAAACCTCCTTACAATAAAAAACAGAACAAAATAAGAATTATCGAAATTGGTCCACCCGTCCACGCGTGATGCCGTGACCAAGGCAAATAGGGATTCATTTTTATATAAATTTAAGTAAGTGTAAGGTTGATATGACCAGGTGAATGCAAAATTTCATAATTATCGGTTGAGTAGTTAAGGCGCGAAAGCGTCACAACCAAACAAACATTTAGCTCAAGTTAAAATTACATAATAATGTGTAATTTTTACCTTTCATAGTACCGAAAGCTAACAAATTCTGAGTACTTATTATTAGTGGATTTAGCCAGATAACCTAACCTCGGTACTGACTTCCTGTTTAATGTACCTATGAGAATGTCAAAGTGACTTCTGGTAATATTAATATTTTATATACCTACGTTATTCGTACTGTATCATATACCGGTTCTATGGACTATGAAGAAACTAAACATTATGCACTTGTGTCGTAATGTACCTACACACAGAATGTCTTTGACCTACACATTATACAACATCTATACTATAATAATAAAAGAGTAGAATCCGCGATTCTGTACATAGAATATTTTTACCTAAAATTGAGAGGGGTGATAAAAGAAGAGTAACCAAGCCCAAAAAAAGTTTTTAAAATTCTTTTCTGTCTGTCTGTCTGTCTGTCTGTCTGTCTGTCTGTTCGCGATAATCTCTGCATCTAATGAATGGATTGTCATGCGGTTTTCACTTTTCACAGGTAGATTAAGCTTAGCCTGGAGCTACATATAGGCTTTGTTTCATTTAAATTGGATACTGGGAAAAAAAAATATCATCATTTAAAGACTTCAGCGCAATGCAATGGTCGAAAGATTCGATATAATGTTACATAACGAACATGATAAAAACTTTTTAGAGATATGCATTTTTTTCTTTTGAATAGATTTTTCGCGAAGTGACAGTTTTAAGGCTTGGAGAGACAGATGATGTGATTATATTTTCTTTGAGACTAAAGAGTATCTATATAACCACTATTTTTTAAAAGAGTAAGAAAATCTAACGTCATTACTGTCATTGCAAGGGTCGAAAATTCACGCGGGTGAAACCGCGAGCACCAGCTAGTATACCATACAATGTATGGTATTTTGAAGCCCTTGATAACTCATCCTTACATGGCATGTAAGGTTTCGTATTCTTATTTACCAATAAGAATACGAAACTTAAATCTCACCGCTTAATCAAAAGCTTTTTTTGCAAATTATTTAATCCTTATCAGGTCCCTCGGCATCAAAGTCACGAGCTAAAGTTATAACCATCTGCCATTAACTACCCACTTGTCGTAACAAACCTTACGCTGTAAGTGACAGTCTAACGATATTTAAAAGGAAAACAAAAAATATTGCAAACGTATGGAATGTAGCTATTTTATCTAACCACCAAAAAGATTGTTTATAATACCCATTGATATAGAAACATTTTTGTTTGTATGCACCTACCTGTCTACCCATTTGCGCATTAAGAATTCATTATCAAAGGCACCAAAGTTATGTTAGTATAAAGCCAGTATTGTATTATTAATTAATTTATAAGTAGGTATTTTATCTAACCATGGAAGCATGAAAACCGGTCAAGCGCGAACGTTTTTCATGTACCGACTCTCCATACTTCAATTATTCGGCATGGCTAATCGCACATTTGATATTTTATCAAGATTGGTAGGTTTTTCATTTAAAGAATATTTTAATTTGTATATTATAAATTACAAGCTATACTTATTGTCGTGTTGTGTATATACCTATATTTATATTTTAAAACAATTTGAACGCATATTCCGGCTATTCTAAATATTAAATGAAATTAATTTTGCATACAAACAATTTAAGCTCAATCAGTAACCACCAAAATTCTTAACGAGTTAAACAAAACAAATGAAATAATATTACATAAATGTTTGAATTTTTTTAAATGGACATCATTTTAACGATAATATTTACTTAATCAAAAGTTTAAATTATATTTATACACCGCCAATTATCTTTAGCAGGTAGGTACTATTCAAATGTCTACTAGCAGCTAATTCCATTTCTGGTACTAAGTCCTCATTTGTACTACATACCATCATATTATGTACAACAAGTACCTACTTGTTTTTCAGTTGTTACAGGCTTGAGGCTAGGCATTGGAACACAGCTCGCCTGATGTTAAGTGATGGTGTCGTCGAAGATTGTAAACACACCTAACCTGGAATGGGAATTGAATGGAAAGAATTGGGAACTGTCTTTCAAGTGACACAGTACACACACACGTGCTTAGCGACAGTGTACACTTGAAGGTAACAGCTAGCCAGCTGAGCACTAGAAAGTGCCCTAGCACCATGCTTTAGTTTTGTCACAATATTTTGACAGCTGAAGCTCACTATAGGAATTTGACCCTACACCTCGCAGGCAAGATGTAATCTTATTTTTGTACACAAAAAAAATCGAACTCCTTTTGTATAACGAATAATTTACAATTCTACCAATAGGGGTGATCCAGAAAGTCTTCGTGATTGTTTGACCCCTCCCTCCTTCTTGTCACAGTTGGTCACATTTGTGAGAACCCCCCTCCTTAGTTTGAGGTCACACATTTTGCAATTTTAAATCTAGAAATTATCAAATTAAAACAGCAGATCCGACAAACAATGTAAACATTAGTTCTCAATAATATAATACACAGATAGAGTTGGAAATATTTTTAAGTGTTTCGTTAATAATTCAAATTTGGCATTTTAACACTCTATTAGATATTCATAAGATGTGACGTCACGAGGACCCCTCCCAGCCCTTGTCACACTACATTGACCCCCCCCCCCCCCCCCCCTACCAATGTGACCAGTGTGACGTACTTTATGGATGGTCCTATATTGTAAAAGTAAAAGTTTTCGAAATTTGGCTATTTGGGTGTTCGCATAATATTTAAATCTTTTTAAATTTAAATAAAAGTCTAAACGAATTTGGATGACGTTTTGAACAAAAACAAATAAACTGAAACGACACGTTGGATGCTTTTTGTCTCAGTACAAGGGAATCCGAAATTCCTGCGACGTTAAAAACAGCTGTTGAGGAGTACCTATCGAATCGTGTTTTTAATTTTATTTTCAATATGTCAATATAGCTTAAAATAATACCATATGAATAATATTTTAAATGACACAGTCAGTTGCAAAATAGCCAAACAAGAAACCAGACAAAGATTGTGTTGACCAAACAAGTTTTACAGGTCTCAAGGTACGTAGGTATGTGGCTACAAGCGAAATAATCTTTTTTATTAAGGTTTTCAATTCCTTTCACTGTGCAACAACACTCCCTCTTTATAATTAAAGAGGGAGTGCAGCCAAGCTAGCGTAGTAGCGATAATAGTGTGGAACCAACACAAAGCTTTAAGCCTCACACTTCTAACACATAACCAACATTGTAAAACTTACACGCTGCACAATAATAACGATAAATGCGGATCGACCAAAGCAAGCGGAAACACATCAAAAATTTTCGGAAAACGCGCACAGCTTGCCCCCATATTTCGCGGCAAACTTTTGAACACTGTCATTATTACGGACCATAAATATTCCACTCCAACTATACAAAATCGCTAACCCTTCATTGCCTCTTCCTTTTACGATTCAGAGAAAAGAAATAAAATACGTGCGAGCCAAAACAAAGGCTATAAAACCAAAATGACAGGGCCACACGCTTTTTGCAAAGTTGGTTTGCAAAACAAAAAAAAGAAAGAAGCGAACTATAATTTCGCATTATGTAATACTCGGAAGGAGTTGTTTGGCGGGATTCGAATGCAGGCAGAGTGGGTTTAAAAATAACTCAAGGTTACCACCGTTGGCACATCGGCAAGGGTCCTTTTGTGAGATCAAGGCCCACCGGTTATACAGGACGCCTATAGGCACCATGGTATGCCTGTGTAGGGCACTAACAATGCTCAACACATGTATCGAACTGAGTTTGGTGGTTCATTTATTTGTTTAAAAATGTATTTTTTCTCCGATGCTGGCGATGCTGCTTAATCTTCCATGCCATAGAGGCGAGTATAAATTGTTAAATAAATTCGGTATGTTTTAGGAATTTTCCTATAATATAAAAACCGTCTGTGAATTATTACTAACATAATATGGATTCATTTTCCAAATATCTTCCTCTCTACTATAATACCTTTTTCGTCTCCTATTTTGCTTAACCACCATTGTGGTTTAGTTTACGATTATTGTCCTTTTCTTATTTTTGTTATATAAAACAGTTACCTACTTAAGGTAGGTAACTGTTTTATACCTTACCTATACTTCCTTTAGGCGCTACACATCACTTCCCTAATAGTTCTCCCTCCCTTCTGGATCTTATTGTGGTTTCATCATCCGATCACGTTGCTCACCACGGTCAATGCTCTGCTGACGCTTTTTCCTACCACGATTTATTATTTCTATCATATAAAATCCGTCCTCCCAAGGCTAAGCCGAAAGTTCTTCTGCAGCGTAGCTTTGGTAGCATGAATCATGATAGTCTACGGGATGATGCCCTGAAAATCGACTGGTCGTCTGCTATAGTTTCGGACAAGGTTGATACACAAGTGGATATTTTTAACTCCCTCATTATACAACTGTACGATGTGCATGCCCCAATTAGAGCTGTGAAGCTGAAGCATCTCCCAGCACCTTGGCTTACAGACGATATAAAGTCTTTATTATCTAAAAAATCTAAGGCTAAGTCAAAACTGAAATCTGCCCCGACTGATCTCAACAGGGAAAAATATGTGCTTATTCGAAATCGCTGCAACAGGATGTGTAGGGATGCACAGCGACGCCACATTCATGCATCTGTAGAAAACGGTGACCCAGCTAAGGTTTGGAAATTCCTTCGATCATTAGGAGTTGGAAAATCTCGCCATGACACTTTCACTAAGGACTTAAACCTTGATCTGTTAAATCAACATTTTTCTTCTGCATCTACTATTGATGATGCTAAAAAAGCTGACACTCTCAAATATCTTTCCTCAACCGCAACTCCTGATCTTTCTTCTTTCGTTCTTAGCCAATTTTCCGATTGTGATGTTGAGAGAACCATAAAATCCATTACTTCAGGCGCAGTTGGCAGTGACGGTATCAGCCGTAACATGTTACTCCCAATTCTAGACATTATTATTCCCGTTATTACAAAAATTTTCAACAACTCTGTAGCTTCTGAATCATTCCCTACTTCATGGAAGGAAGCTCAAGTTATACCTCTCCCGAAAAAAGCCAATCCCAAACATTTTTCTGAATATCGTCCCATATCCATCTTACCATTCCTATCCAAAGTACTTGAACGTCTAATCCATTCCCAACTTAGTCTCTTCCTTACCAATAATGATCTCTTAAATCCTTTTCAATCAGGTTTCCGTCCTGGCCATAGCACTGTTTCGGCGCTTCTTAAGATAACAGAGGATATGCGACTGGGCATGGAGAACGGGCAGTTGACAATTTTATCATTGCTAGACTTCAGCAGCGCCTTCAACTCAGTTGATTTCGACATTCTGTTAGCGTTGATGCGTTCTCTCAACATATCTCCAACGGTTATTGGTTGGCTTCGTAGCTATTTACATGGGCGCCGGCAACGTATTCGTGTCGATGATTCCTTCTCCAGTTGGTGTGGAACATCTGCCGGTGTCCCGCAAGGTGGCGTGCTGTCTCCACTTCTTTTTACGATCTTCATTAACAGTATTTCTAAGAAACTATCTTCTTCCTACCATCTTTATGCAGACGATCTTCAAATCTACACGCAAGCTACCGTGAATAACATCTGTGCGGTCATTGACACAACAAATAATGATCTTGCGCGCATCTTAGACTGGAGCAAGTCGTACGGTCTAAAAGTAAATCCTGCCAAAACCCAAGTTATTATCGTTGGTAGTTCACGATCTATCTCCAAGCTAGACATGAACTCCCTCCCGCCGGTGCAGTTTAATGCAGTTACCATACCGTACAGCAATGCGGTTAAAAACCTGGGCGTTATTATCGACACTACTCTGTCCTGGAAACCGCACCTGGATATGGTAAGTCGAAGGTTGTTTTCATCTGCGGCATCCCTTAGGCGACTTCGTAATTTTCTCCCAACTGCTACCAAAGTTGCGCTAGCACAATCACTCCTTTTACCGATTCTCGATTATGCTGACACCTGTTACATTGACCTTACCGAAGAGCAACTTAATAAACTTGAGCGTCTCCAAAACTTTTGCATCCGGTTCATATTTGGCTTACGAAAATATGACCATGTCTCCGACTTTCGCTCCAAACTCAAGTGGCTGCCCATCCGCCTCCGCCGGAATGCACATGTCCTGCATCTTCTCTACAACATACTGTTCAATCCATCTGCTCCATCCTATCTGAAAAAGAGCTTTGAATTTCTCGGTTCTTCTCATAGCCTGGCTCTTCGCTCATCTCAGACCTTACTACTTAAGATCCCAGCTCACAGTACCAATTTCTATGGCTCGTCATTTTCTGTACAGGCAGCCCGACTGTGGAATGCACTGCCTGTGGAGGTTCGCACGGCTAGATCCTTATCTATTTTTA
The DNA here is from genome assembly GCA_907165275.2 of Zygaena filipendulae. NCBI lineage: Eukaryota > Metazoa > Arthropoda > Insecta > Lepidoptera > Zygaenidae > Zygaena > Zygaena filipendulae. The sequence goes on along the minus strand of OU015656.1, from coordinate 10,102,588 downwards.
AGGGATTGGTGAAGAGTAACTACCTCACTGATAAACAGTAATATTAGCTGCATGTAAGTATTTCTGTATATGCATTGTATGTATGTATCTGTATGTGAGTATTTGTATGTATGCGTATGTATGTGTATGTATGTATATGTGAGTGCGTATTTATGTATCTATGTATGTAACGTATTAATTAATATTTATTTTAATTTTAGTTACGTATACTGTTGATATATAATATTTTGTATGTAATCACATTATGTATTTTATCTATATATATGTATATATTTTTCTGTATGTATATTTTATATCTATGCATGTATCTTTGTATATCTTCTTATGTATTTTTATTTTTTTATATTTATGTTCTATGTGCATTTTTTGTATTATTTTATGATTCCTATTCTACCTATCAACATATAAATTTTCTGTATTTGTCCTGTCCACCCAAAGGTTGTCTGGAAGAGATCGCTATTAAAGCGATAAGACCGCCTTTTGTATGCCTTTAGTTATAAGTTTTTGTTAACACACTGTAACATTATTTTGGTGTACAATAAAGTGTATTCTATTCTATTCTATTCTATTAAGTATTCGTAAATTTTCCCATGATCACTAGGTATCTGCCCTAACGAGTCTTTGACATAGGGTAATAGGTAAACACTACTATTAGACAGTAGATACGTGTAAATAAAGTAAAATTTTACCAGATAAAAAAAAAAAAAACAAATAACCATTCAAAGGCCATAATTATTATGTGTATACGATGTGACGCACTATTCGTTATAGTTCAATATCAGAATAAAAAAAACAAGTTCGCATATTTTTGCGATGTCCTTGGCGAGCCCCTCTAAAGCCGGGTGTGAGCGTAGTCAAGATGTATAGGTACAAACAACAAAGCGAGAATGCACCTGCCAATGTTATACACTGACCTATAAAAGTAATAATTAAGTAATTTATTCACTCGGCAATTATTGTCCCTTAAATGTGGGTCAAACAAAAAGTATGTTCTAGGGATCTTTTAATTAACGCTCCTGTTGATAAAATTACATTATATTTTAATTATTTTTTTGCTTATGTTTTTCGGCTAATTTTAATCCAAAATTAACATCTTATTAGTCTAATATTATATCAAATACGTAAATGGGATTGTTTTTTTATTTATTAAATTTCTACCTTAAATAACAGACAAAAAAGGTAAAAGGACCGACTTAAAGTCATCTTTACTGCCGTGGACGACAGTGGATCTTCAAATAAATTAACTTCATAAAAAAGTTAGAAAACCTACCAAATCTCGCAAAAGAAAAATCCATTTAACAGGCAAACAATGCATTTCTACATATAATTTAATGTATACATGTAAAGATTTTGATGTTGCAGGTTCGGAACCCTTTCTCGCGATGACGAAGCAGGCTTGGAACTTGACCAACATTTTTTGCTGGCAACCACCAGCAGACAACAACACATCCGCTGGACTGGCTCGAAAGGAAATGGGGGCTTTATGTAAAACTTACAAGTTACAACCGTCGTTGTTTTTATAATTTGATATTTTTATATCGAGTTGACTCATTAATTTAATATCTTACTCTTTTGTTATTGTTTTCTAGGTAGGTAAGTAGGTAGGTAGTAGGTAGGTAGTAGGTAGGTAGGTAGGTAGTTTTTTGTATTTCGCTTTGTATTTATAAAAAGTTCCCCAAGGATCCCGAAGACAAATGACGAAGATGTACATACGTATGGTACATACGTATACCCCATGCCATACCAGTATAGTATTATATTATCTGTGCTAATACTGACACGGTTTTACAAAAAAAATACTAGCTGTTCCACGCGGTTTCAACAATTATCAGTTTCAACAAAAATTTAAATCTATTAAAATATGTGGTTACAAAATCACAGTAAAATAATGTTCATGTTACGTGCTTGTGTGTGTATGTGTATATTGTGCAATAAATGTTTGTCATTTTTTTCGACAATAATCGACAATCTGTTAAAAGTCGATGAAGCCCTGCGAATTGCGTAGCTGTATATAGCAAAACAAGTACTCTTTCGTAGAGCATGGAATAGAAAGCGGTCTACGTATTGTTTATGGTATGTTTTGCTGGAATAAAATATGTATTTTCTTTCTTTCTTATATTAAGGCCTACCTATTAGGTACTATTAGAGTCGGTATCATTCGTTTATATCTGTGATTGATATTTTTTATATTTCAATCAGGCAGTTTTGGATAGAAAGAATATAGAGACTGCTCAGTTTTAAACTAGACAGCGCTGTATGATAATGACGAATACTATTATTACCGAACTTATTTCAATTATTATTGTCATGATATAGCGCCTTTTTCATCATTGATATTGTAAACGCTTCATCTCGTCTCAAAAGACGTTTTTCTAAAAAAAAAAAAACTATTACAAACAAACTAGTCATATTACAAACAATAAAAGGAAAAACAAGTTTAGGTAAGATTTGCCATAAAAGCTATACTTAATACGCTTTATTATGTTTGTATTCGTGACCAGACCTACGCGCATAAGTACATCAATTCAATGGCTATTCAGATTAGGTCGCACAGATGTGTGGAGTGCTCGGATGTGGACCCCGAAACAACACAGACAAAACCTTAAGTAATCCCAGCGACTCGTTTAAGACGCAGTTCCTCTACCAATTAGGTCATTCCCTCACAAAAATTTGTTGCTTGTCCAATTTGGATCTTAATTCTTATTTAATAGAGGTTTTAATGTGCTCGATTGAGTTGTCTGTGCAATGTTGTCGAGGAAATAATTCGACTAGTGTTCGATATACACGTGTTCCCCAATCCCCTTGTATTATAAAGAAATGCACCTATCACCTGGTTGCGTGATGATTTGGGAAATTGGGTCACACGTCGCACTAGTGTTGTGCCCTCTTGGAGTACTCCAGTCCCTCCAGCCTTGGACCGGTTCTTAGGAGCTCGGTGCGAGCGCATTGTCTGGCCCCCTTTATATCCATCCCCATAGTTAACACACGTGCGCATTTTTCGTATTTTTATTTCACATGAATGGCATAACGAGTTTCTTTTCGCGTGGGTAAGTTTGCTCACAAGACGTAGGTAAGTGTTCGAGTTTTCGTTTGTTTCCTAAAAGTTTTGTTTGAGCTTCGAAAATTAAAGTTGTTACTTAAACGTTAATTGATCTATTCCGGCTGTAAATTAAAGGTGACGGGTTCAAACTCATAATATTTTGATGCAATTTATCATCGTTGGAGTGCAGAGACAAGTTAATAACAGAAAACCTACCAAAATTTAGGAAAGTTTATTTCATGGTACCGGTTCAGTTACTAGTGTCAAATCATGGCAGACGATAACGTGAACACGATCTTCAAATATGACTACACCTTTCTGTAACATGCTGTATAGTGTATATACAGGGTGTCCCGTAAATCGACGTCAAGTCAGAACCAGGCTAAGTCATAACAGTCATAACAGCAGAAAAATATAAAAATCTTTGCTATGCCTATCTAAAAAAAAGGACAGTCTTAAAAACTGACGAAAGCAATAATTTTGAAAACTGTATTGGCAAAAACTTAAATTTGCTTAAATTTATAGCAGTAGTCTTTAGAAATTAGTCTAACCAATTTTATTGTTTTAATCATTATTACTGTTCCCCGCGTCTAACTTGAAACATCGAGAGCCCTTCAGGAACTCAATGAACTGGAATCAGAAGTAAGTATCCAAAAAATTAAATCAGGACATAAGCTTCCTACCTATATTATGCCAAATGACGTCTGTTCATAGCGACAAATACCTAGATACTTTTTTTTAAATCTAAATGGATATTATCTATAACTAACCGCTCGCAATTTTTACCTACCTAATCCTACCTGCCTAGGTGACTTCAATTTAGTTTGCAGGTATCTACTATTTATTTCACATTATAATAGATATAATATTGCACAAAGAATAACTCATTGTGAGTAACAATAGCAACATTCGTAAAATAAAATAAAATAAAATAAAATAAAATAAAATAAAATAAAATTCGTAACGCATGTTGCAGTTTTTATATGCATTCGCAACTGGTAGGTGAGGGAGGCGGGGGACACTGGTAATGACCATGAGGGTGTCGGGGGTCGGGAGCGACGGTGTCGCTATTGGCAGGCTGCCACGACGCCGAGGCAGCAGCCGCACCGCCGCCGAGCCCGTCTTCGCCACCGCCGGGCGCCGCTCACGCCGCTAGCCCGCCACCGCGCGAAAGTGAAATTCTGCAGGGCACTTTCTCCCCACCCGGGCACCGGCAGCAAGCGGCGCGGCGCTGTGCGACGACGCGGCCCGCCGGCCGCGGCCGCATCGGCCCGCCCCCGGCTGCACCGGCGCGCCCCGCACGCCGCGCGCCGCCCCGCACCGCCCCGCGCCTCGCCGCAAGGTCAGCCCCGCGTGCAGGCGGGTGGCGCGCGGCGGCGCGACGCGGCGACGCTGCGCTCTTGAAATTTCGCTTTCGTTCACTCGCGGTTATTAGTCGGCCGCGCGCGCTCCGGCAAGCATGTCTTTCGCGTGACGCGCTCGTTGCTCTAGTGGCGGTAAATTCGATTTCGCTGTCGTTTCGGGAGCTCGGTCATCGTCGACCGCGAGACGACATGGCTCCGCGGCGGCACGGCGTCGCCGAACGCGAGGCGGAGGAGGCCCGCGGGTGCTGCGTGCCCGGCGAGTGCCTGCGGCCCCGCGAGCCGGTGCGCCTCGAGGACGCTATTCGCGTGCTATGCAACAACGACACGTGCACCGCCGGCCGGTATATGCACAGAGACTGTTTCGAGCAATGGGAGGTCGGGGTGCTAGCCTACCTCAAGTCCTGCGGCAGGGCGCGTTCGTGGTCCGAGCGGCAGCGCCACCAGAATCTGTGGACGAAGAAGGGCTACGACTTGGCGTTCAAAGCTTGCGGCTGCCGGTGCGGTAGAGGGCACTTAAAGAAAGATCTAGACTGGGCGCCGCCGGGTGCGGGAGTGAAGGCGGATGATGAGAAGAAGCGGCGGCGGCGCACGCGGTCGGGGCGAGCGCCGGCCGCGGACGAGCGCCCGCGCGCCTTCAGCCTGTCCAGCTCGGGCTCCTGTTCGCCACCCTCGGCCCCCTCGGAGCCCTCGACGAGCCCCACGCACGTACCCGCACACTCCGTCACGCCCGCTAAGCGGAACTCCAAGACGGAAATTGTCTCCGATAGAATCAGGTACGTACTGAATACCTCCGATCACACTCATTATTTAATAATAACATGATCGAAGACTGATGTAAAATTAAATAATCTCACGATGTTTTACACACCATGCTAGGTAGGTGGATTACAATTTAATATAGTTATTTATCTATTTTTCATGCAATAAGTAGGTAGGTACAGCTAGCTGATAAGTTGCTAAATTAAATGCAAATGCGACGAGGATTCAAATTGATTGTTGCGACAGGATTTAGTTTTGTATTGCTATAGCCATTCTTCTTAGTTCTTACCTAATTTTATAATACGTTTATAGAAACCAACATTTCCAACACATACCGAATAAGTACTAAAACAAACAAGATTAAATTACCCACCGCTATTAATAAATATATTGATTAATTTATGGTAAGCACAGATTAAATAGGCGTTTGAGCACAGTTGTCTGAAATGGGACTTAATATATTCATTTCTCAGAGTAAATATACTACGTACCTACTTTCATATGATCTTCTATGTTGTAATGAAAGAGTAGAATCTGCGATTCTATACATTGAATATTTTTACCGAAAGTCAAGAGGGGGCGATAAAAGAAGAGTAACCAACCACAAAAAAAGTTCTCTTTGTGTCTAATCGCGATTATCTCCGAAGCTATTCAACGGATTGCCATGCGGTTGTCTCAGTTAGATTAAGCTTAAGCCTGGAGCATAATATAGGCTTTGTTTCATTTAAATTAATATTCGGAAAAAAAGTTGTTGTCTAAAAACGTTTCACGCGGGTGAAACCGCGGGGCACATTTAGTACCTACCTATAATAGTAAGCGATATTTAATAACTTAACCTGGGACCTACTTACATAGGTACATACTAATAGGTAAGTTACTTCCCAAATATCAGGTAGGTAGGTACAATGACATTCTATTTATATCATTGACTAGGTATGATATCGCTATATAAGAACCAGATGAACGTAGGTAGGTAGGTAGGCTACCTATCTTTCAAAAACTTAAAAATCGTTTTATTTTCATAGTTCGAAAAGTGGTCCTGCATTTAATATGCCATAACGACGTAGGGTCATTACGCTGGATCGCGGCCCTGCGTTATTTTGCGGCCTTTTAGAGCTCCAACCGCCTAAATATTACAATAATAAGAATTCTATCCCATCCATCCCAACGTGTTATGGCTCTTTAAAAAGTAGGATAGTTGCAAAATGTAATGCTTAATCAAATTGGTCGGTTTTCCTAATCCATGTGCCGGAAATAAATCGTTCATTTTATTAGCCGCGCTACCAGCGCACAAACGTACGCAAAGCTGCGCAAAAAATAGCAAACAGGTCCCGCTTTAAAAGTAAGTATTTAAAGTTTACGATTACTTATTACTATTGTGATTGTTTTTGGGTGATCATAGCTATTTGCTTTACTTAATTTTGCATTTAATTTGCGAGTAAATTACTTTAATACCAGTTTTATTTGGTGGCCGCCAACCAACACAAGGATTTTTTAGTAAAGTTGGTATACGGCCGGGGTGGCCGCAGTTCTAACTCACTGGGTGAGATTAGTTTGTCTTCTTTTCTATTATTAAAGTAAATAACCTTTAGTTTTGTGCAACATTTTTTATTGTTGGGGTTGGCTTAAATGCTATGGTTAGTTCACGGCCGCCAAAATATAATTTAATACGGATTTATAGCTATAATGTGGCCGGATACTAACACATGCTTACAAAACAAATCAGGTTTGCGGCCGTCTGGCAATCATATGAAAGAAGACGGCCGTAATCTGACCTGAGAATCTGACTATTGAAAATAGAGATGTCAGTTTATGGCCACTTCTTTCAAACAGACATCTTTTTACAGATGTCTACCAAAAAACACAAAAAAACTGCGACTTACGCTCCTCAATCCCTAGAACAGGCATTAGAGGAAATTCTCGAAGTCCAAATCCCAATCAGGGAAGCATCTCGTAAATTTGGAATTCCGAAATGTACAATAATTTAAGATCGATTAAGTGGCAGAAGGACTGACGAACTAAAAAAACAGGGCCCCGAGCCAGTGTTGGGAGAACAAGGCGAAAAAAAAAGTTGTAGAATGGCTTATAAATATAGCAAAATGTGGTTTTCGAGTCAAGAAATCAGAACTGTTAGATACTGTGCAAAAAATTTTGAAAGATTTAAGCAAGCCGAACCCTTTCAACTTGAAAGGATGATCGTCCTGGTCCTGTGCTATGAGCTCTTAAAGCAAAACCTAAATTGAATTGCTTTAAGACTACCACCTTTAAGCAGGCGATAAAGCAGAGCGATCCAATTTAGGTTCTGCTTTAAGAGCTCATAGTAAGCCCGTTGGTCTAAGAAGACACCCTAAAATATCAGTTACATCTGCAGAAAGCATCAACAAAGCTTGTGCGAGGGTGACCGAAGAAACGATTCGACTGTGGTTTCGTGAACTGGAATTATTATAATTATCATATAAAAAGAAAATGTTGATTATTTTCAATACTAGTTTTAAATTATGGATTCATAGCAGTGGGAGTATTAAAACTTTGAATCATATACATATATTAAGAACAAAATGTTAAATAAAACACCAAACTTAATTCGTTAAAATACACATTGATTTATTAAACTATTTTAGTGTTTTATTTCATTATTTGCAGTGATAGTAATGTAATATGTTTAACAACAAGACAAGAATAACATCAGTACCTATATAATATGAAAGTGTAGTGTGTAAGGGGTATGGAAGAAGAATAAATGCATTAGAGCTTAAGAAAAGAGTTTCGTGAAAGGAAAAAAGGAAGGAAAATAAAGTAGAGGAAGGAGAGAAGAAAGTACAGAGGGAAGAATGGTTGCAGAAATTAAAAACGGAGGTGAGTTGAGAGGAGAAGGGAAAATACTGTAGAGGTAGAGACAAAATTGTAGTGTAGTGTGAGACGTCAGATTAGAAGAACAAACCCTGTGAAAATAAGAGATGTTAGAACAGTTAAAGGTATGAAAGGGACGAATACTCAGAAGATACACGCTTTTTAAGTGTGACGGCATTTCAGTAACAATCGCGATCATATTATGTCCAACGATGTGGAAATTTATAATAGGATAAGTATATGGTGAAAAGTGTGCGAAAATCTCAAAAAAGTATGAGATATTCGTAAGTCAATAATTAATTATTGTACGTAAACCTGGCGGCCGCAAACTAACTCTAGGGTGGCCGCAAACCAAAAAAAGTGGCCGTCAACCGGCATTTTGGGTAAATTTCAGGTAATTATTTATTTAAAAAAAAACTGATTGAATCTTCCTTCAATACTTAATTCGAAAAAAAACTTGATTATATTTGCTACCCCTACAGAAACAATCAGAACTTGAAATATGGACATATTATATTAATTTTAAGGAGCAAAGTTGGGAAGGCGACTAAAAGGCCGCCAACCGGCGCAATGACCCTAAGAGCGTTTTCACATTATCCGATCCGATATCGGTGTCGGACGACGATAGCCGACATCCGATAGCCGACACCATGTGCTATTTTCACATATTTCCGACAAAATCGTTCCGATACGGCCATTTGCTCCATAGCTTAGTGCGGGCAGGTCATCATGGCAGAAAACTTTATTTGCTGTATCTGACAACCAAACTAGTAAAGAAGCTCAAAATGGCCGCCGCGCATCAGGCTCTACGCACACAGAGACAATTTAGATACACGTACAGCACACATACAAACATTATCGTCCGACGGCTCACGGGCGTCCGATGGTGCCGCCAGCGTATCGGTGTCGGCTCCGATATCCGATATCGGGCCGGACAATATGAAAGACAGGTACATATTTCATACATTTTGCTTGCCCCGATATCGTGTCGGCGTCCGACACCGATATCGGATCGGATAGTGTGAAAACGCTCTAATTCTCCCATCAATTTTTCACTAATCTATACTACCTAATAGGTATTACCTAATATTAGGTATACCTACCTACAAAGAGGTAAAGTTTGTGAGTCAGTAAATTTTATTGTGACTTTGTGAGTTTGTGACGTTGTAGATGGTAATCTCCAGATCTATTGACCCGATTTTGACGGTAATTACTCCTGACTCAGGAGTACACGGAGACTCCTGGTTCAGTAGATCCAGGAGATTACCTTCTATAACGTCACAAACTTTAGCTGTTTATAATATTAGTATAGATTGTGCAGCCTAGCGGTTCCGCTTGGTTTCACTCGCGAAAATTTCGAAGTTCCCGCGGAATTGCGCCATACTAACTTTGCAACGCCTTTTCATTCCTTTAGGGGTTGAATTTTCAAAAAATCTTTTCTTATCGAATGCCTACGTCATACAAAGAACACACCCTCGAAGGTTCAGGTCTCTACGATCAGCGGTTTGGGCTGTGCGTTGATACATCAGTCATTCAGGACAAAGCATTTTATACGTATAGATAATTACGCCGCAGTGTGCAATGTCACTCAGGGAGTCAGGAGTACTCAGGAGTCCTGAGTGACATGGATATTTTTTGTCAAAATTCTACTAGACTACTAGTTCCATATAAAAACACATGGTAGGTATTTTCCACTGTTTTTTAGCTCTCCTGTAAAATTGGAGATGTGTTTAAGCATTCTGTACCCGCGTTCTTGTATCGCGATATTTTGTAATCCTATTTATCCTAATATTTGTTAATCCTAATTAATATTAGAATTGAGATAGATGTTTGTTTTTTACGCTTTCAAGCTTTATTTGCTTAACTGATCATTATGAAATTTCACATAAACGTTTGTAGGGGTACAGAAAACTCGCGGGAACTCAGAAAACAACGCGGGTGGAACTGCTAGTATTGTCTTAAAATATAGTGCTATTAAGCATGTAGGTAACTGTTATTAGCTGTTATTAACCGATGTAGTTGTTGGTACAAAACCGTAAGAATCAGGTAGATTGGTTAATAAAGTAGGTACCTACTTAGCTAATCAGCTCCTAAGGCTAGTAAAAATTTAATAAATTTATTAAAAAATTAGCGCGTTCTAATCGGCACACGTTCGGCGATTTTTTCTGTAACATTGATAAAAAATATTGCGTTATTATATATCAGTGGTTGTTATTCATTATTATCGGTGTTGGGCCGTACTCGTAGTCGGGTGTCGGGCGCGCATTGCTTGAGCGAACTGGTTGGAAGTCGCGGCGAATCGGGTTTCGTTCGCAAACCGGCCCGCGATTCGAGCCGTGGTCGCGACTCGCGCTGTGTTTATACTGTATGTAGGTAGTTGCAAAGTATGTAGGTACTAACTCAACAAACGGAACCACTAATTGCATTTTAAATTTTGGGAGGTACCTACACGGGATTTTTAAGAATCTCATGTTGAAGACCGGCGAATATTTTTTTACTATTGAGAGAACAGACAATTCACCACTCCGATCCAATCTTTTTAAAGTTTTTAGAAACACCCACCTATATCATAGTTTGACTATCTAGATTTAAACTTGTAAATTATCCAAATTTGGTCAGTTAAATAAGTTTCAGGACTAAGCAACTGAACCGATTTTGATGAGAAATAGCTTGAAATCGTGAAAGGACGTAGGTAGGTAATCTAAATATACCTACCTACCCAGTTTAATTGTACTATTTAACGTACCGTTTAACCATAATAACCCATAAACCATAATAAACAATAACCATTAAGAATAAACCATAAGACATATGTATAAACTTTATACCTATCTATCTTATGGTTTATTCTGTTTCTTCTTAATGGTTTATACCTATAATAGCTGTCCTCCGCGGTAATTTCAGAGTTCCCGCGGGAATTCCAGGATACAATATAGATATAAACCTTCCTCATGAATCACTCTATCTAATGATGAAAAACCGCGTGAAAATCCGTTGCGTAGTTTTAAAGATCTAAGCAACATAGGGACAGACAGCGGAAAGCGACTGTTTACTATGCAGTCATTATAACTTTATCGTCTTCTCCAATCCATATAAATAAAAACAGTAGTTTCAAAAGGATTATATGAACTGTTAATTTATTTTTTTGGCGTCTGGCCGCCACTTTCCAAATTGGCGTAGGCTGTAGCCCTAAAAATGCAATTTCGCACGGACAACGTGTATTAACCGCGCTTCGGTGCACAGCTGGTTTCCGTTTCCCGTCGACAACGATCGCGATGGCAACACTGGCTTTTCCCGAAATTACCGCCACAGCTGCACCCTTTGTCCGAATTTGTTGTGGTTTCTTACCGCGAATTTAATAACCCCAAGCGGTCGAGCAAATGATAAAAAAAAATTATCGCACATAGGTAGGTAAATAAAATTTATGACACAAGTTTATTATAATAAAACCTATAGTGTTAGGTATTTATTAAGTTTCTTATGTCAAATTGACACATAAAACGAAAAAATCGTCCTGAAAAGTTGACCTTATATTTAAATTCGTTGTTTTTGGTATAAATAACTTTGCACACATGCATTATACCATAAACAGTGTCTAAAATAGGCAGAATATCATCTTTAATATTAAAATTAATTTCTGTTCGTTCGTTCGTCATCAACGTCTCCCTGCCTTGTCATTCATCTAATTATTGAAGTTTTCTGCGTGCCCGCAAATAGTTTTTGGGAAAGAATAAGAATTTTAACGCAAGTGAATTGATAAAAATACCAAAGGAACCTGTTATTAATTAGCATACAAGCATTATTCATATCAAGCAATACAAGCATCATAATAAACATTAAAATTAATAATTATCTATGAGTATTTAAATATAATATTATATTGGTAGATAAATCCTTTGGCTCTGGAGTGATAGTGTGAATGCGCTACTACAACGGCTGTTAGCCATATTGTTCGCATGTGAGTAGGTACCTACCTACTTCGGTAAGGCGTAGGTGTGGTAGGTATTTAATGTCGTCAAGCTTCAATGAATGGTGGGCGAGGTGATGTGGACCATAAATGTAAATATGTGTGTATGACATTGTAAGTCATTTCTGAGATATATTGAGTCTTGACCCAGAGAGGCGACGCGAAAAATTAACCCAAGGATTTAACTCCTATTAAGACACTCTTTTAGAATATATTCCCGATCTGCCTAGGTCAATCCAATATTCGGAATATCGCAAAAATGCTATTATTTGCTCCGGTGATCATTCTAGTTCTAACCGTCCCGTATGAGTGTGAATCCTAATTTAGGCAAGCTGACAGTTTTATGGACTTAATGTCTGAAATAAAGATTTTATTATTATTATTATTATTATTTATCGGAATCGGAAAACGGTACGGCAGCGCATTAAATGCGAACAAACATTGATTTCTATTTAATTGATTACACCTACCTAGGAAAAAATGTCCATAAATGTGCCGAATAAAATAGATAAAGCGCAATATAAATACTAAATGGGTACTTTTTAAAATATAATTTACGTCAAAATATGCATAAATATACTTTTGAATCTTCTTGCAATTTCCATGGTAAAAAATTAAACTAAATAATATATCAAGTTGAAAATACATATATTTTTAGTGACGCATCAGCTTTTTCACTTTATTAATTTTATAACTTCAATAAACATCGGGAAAAAATACTGAATCCCTTTCGCCTAAATCACAGTTTGACTCAATATCACAAAATTCACTCAAAATGTAAGTAAGTAGGTAGGTAGGTACTTACTTCGTGCGATCAAATTAACGAAATTTACGTCTAGTTCAGATTGATCTTTTCAAATGAGCGGTCAAAAATCATAGTTCTTATCTACCTAGCAGTCGCTATGATCGCGTCGTTTGTCTGTGACGGTGACTTGTTCAAAAATTATAGCATCTGCCATCTGCTTTGGTATGTTTTGACTGTTTGTGAGATTCACTTTTAGCAAATCCTAATAGTTATTCAAAATCTGATAATAATATTCATTAAATTGCAAATTTTTTTTTATTGTCTTTTCTTAATTTTAAAATCAGATAAATTCAATTTTATATTTTATTGTTATGCAAATACAATAATAAAACATTTTCCGTACAATAATATCCGTATAATAATAAAAATGAGTTATTGAAATGTATAATATTAGCACAAGTGTTATGTCACAATTTACGGCTTATTGTTCTTAATTTAAACAGGCGATTCGTCTCATTAGTAATGAATATTATATATCTTTTTAACTACTATTTTTAGGCAAATTTTAAACAGGTAAATAAGGTAATTTCTCGCTGGTTCAAAGTTAAATATCTGCCTATTGGATATAGTAATAGTTTTCGATGTTATTTTTGCGATTGTTAAGATAAATTCAATTGAATAATTTGTGACCGCCACCAAAGGGGAAGCTTCCCGCCGGGCGAGGTGTTATGCCCGGGGAACCGCGGCTCCAAATGTAGATCGTCGGAGGTCGCAGCGTAATGTGAAAACTTCGTTAGTGCGATTCAGGAATTCCAACTATGTAAATAGTTACCTAGTATTCGTCGCTTCGTAGTAGTTCTTGACTTGTGGCGTAGAGGTCGCCACACATTTATTTTTGCTTTTTTGATCTAACAATTTTAATACCAGCCAACTTCAATCAACAATACCAACCAGCAAAAATTATACTCACAGGCTTACCAATAAGTTTTTATAAATGTAATGGCGCAATTCAATAATAAAATATAATAAGCCAGTTCCCGTTTCAGGATAGGTGTGTTTATAATCATCTTAACACCCAAGTAAGCTATTGTCAAACGCCTAGTCTATAATTAATTTAAAAAAATGCTACATTCAATTTCTACTTTCTGCGATTTGAGTTTTTGTTTGTTTGTAATGGATAAACTCAAAACCTACTGAACAGATTTTGAAAATTCTTTTACTTATACAGCAGGCAGGTTACAGTGTTCCTAAGTGACAGTAAAATCTTACTTAGGTACTTGTGAGGTTGTAGAGGGTAATCTCTGGATCTACTGAACTAATTTTGAAACGTAGGTAGTTCAACCGCGGAGAATAGCTATTATTGAATTGAAAGAACTTTATTTGACACAACACATGGAGAATTACAACATACATTAATTAACAGAAAAGTATGAATGACCGACCGCGTCCCTGCCGCCAAACGATCAGAAAAGCACGGGGAGATAGCAAGCGCACCAAACCCTCCTGCCAGGCGAGTCCCATTTGGCGACTGAAAAACAGACACCTGCTTTAAATAAGCGCTTAAAAACTAGAAAATGCAGATTGTGTTACATTATATTATATATTACTCGTATTACATTACATAATACTTGTAAAGAACATTAATTTGCAACTTATCAGTTCACTCAATTCTTCAATCTTCATTGACGCTCAGACACACAGAAATAATAGATGCTTATTTAATAATGAATAAATGTATCATAAATGCTTACTATTATTAAATTTTTACTATATAGTAATCGTCCTGGCATTGTAAATGCAATTGAAGTGCCAAATGGTTTGATTGATTACAAACAACAAAGCTGTCCGTATGCGTAGGCGCACACACAATATGAACGCTATTGTTTTAAATAGGTACCTACGTTACGTTAGAGTAAGAGCTATGATATTTTTTATAATCACTGATTTATAGCTTGCTTTTTGTTTTCCAGGTTATCATAGTATTTTTTACTCCTCATGCTCTGAAAGTGCTTATTTGTGCACAAAATCGAATTTTGTTCACAAGTGCATTAACGTATCTACTCATAATATATCTATATTAAGGGCTAAGGCAAAGAAAATGAGCCATATACCCAAACACAATAAGAAGTAGGTAGATAGAATTTGTTATTTTATAATATTTATTTGCCTTATGTGTTTTTTAAGACATAAATACCGGGAATAATATAAGAATAAGATATGCCGGGAAAAAAATTTCCTTCAGTATTTAAAACTGCACTAATTTTACTTTGATATACCGGGAATAATATAAGAATAAAATATGCCGGGAAAAAAATTTCCTTCAGTATTCAAAACTTTACTAATTTTACTTTGAATTTAAATTTAAGAAATGTTATACTACTGTTTTATTTCCTCGCAATCGAAGTGAAAAGCAGAGTTTATAACTCGTCCACAAAACCATTTTATCCTCGACATTACTATCAGCTGCTAAAAGTCTCGGATAAAAATGGTTCGTTTTGTGCACTTGTTGTAAAATCTACTATTATTCTATTTACTTTCTATTTTTCCGGTTGAGTTTGCCCAATAGTATGAACGCAGTATGTACGACTGATTCGCTCTCCGACTCGTTATAGATTGCTGATTTTGAATGATGCTTATAACTTGATGGCTTTGGCACAATCCTTTTGGTAGGTAAAAAATATAAATCCTTATAAATAATAATGCGAAACGTGACTGTTTGTTTTTTTGTTACGCTTTCACGCCTTAACGGCTCAACCGATCATCATGAAATTTTGCATACACGTTTTAAGGGGTACAGAAAAGGACAAAGGGTACTTTTTTACCGGAACTCCTGCGGGAATTCCGAAATTATCACAGGTACAACTGTATTAAATTTTGCATACTACACGTTGTCAGGGGTAATAGAGAAAAAGATACAGGTTGCTTTTATCACGGAATTCTCGCGACATCTCTGTTATTAACGCGACTGAAACCGCGGGAAACAGCTAGTTATCCTACTTCCTACTAATATTATAAATGTGAAAGTGTGGATGTTTGGATGTTTGTTACTCAATCATGCAAAAACGGCTGAACGGATTTGGATGAAATTTAGAATGCACATTGTCAGGGGTACAGAGAAGGACATAGGATACATTTTACCCCGGAATCCCCGCGGGAACTCCGAAATTACCGCGGTTGAAACCGCGGGGCACAGCTAGTAATAATTAAATTTAATCATTCTTTGCAGCTCAGAATCAACTAGCAAAACAGTCATTCACAAAGTATAAGCTTAAAGTAGGTAGAGGTCACAATATTTTTAGACATTTTGTCATTGTTGCTGACACTAGGTAGGTAGGTACATACTTACCTATCTTATTCTCTTCACGTTTTCAGTTGAAGTTAATTCAAATTCTTTTTTTTCCAGAAACAAAAAAACAACGAACTTTAAGTAACTAATATTACTCGCTTATTTCTCTTTTCTTTTCTTTACTTGCTTAGCATTGATAGCTACTTGTATGGATATAAGCAGGTACCTACATAATAACCAAGTGCACACATCTTTATGCACTGAGTCAGTCTTTTGAGATTGGCCTAAAAACTGATCTGGAAATAAATTAAGGAAGGTCGTACGTTTCAATTGTGTTTATTAATACATATTAACTGCATACTTGAAATTGAATGATTGTAACTGAGGAAGAAAAACATGAATATGAAAATAACGCTTTTAACATAAAATCCGATTATTATCTGTAAATACATACCTAACTAGTACCTACTCATATAAATCGTTGGTGCATCTTTTGGTAACTCTAAACTTCTAGATTTCTTGACCTGACTGAAACATCAGTTCATAAATCTAAAATTACTGCCTGCCTGTTCTATGCCGTCCTTTTTCTTATATTCGTTCTTGTTCTTTTTTTCCTGTATTCAGCCCTTGCGGCCCACAGGGTAGGCACAACTAGCTCTATCCGTTATAAAAAATTATATCTTCCGAGATATACTTAAAACATTTCAAACAAAATCGATAGATGTAAAATAGGGTAAATACTTTGATGTTGAAACCAAAATGACAGCTACCTATATGTACATATCAAAGGAAATACTGTTTAAAAATAAGGCAATTAGAATTCCAAGTCTGTGTAGGTATATTCAGCTCGCCATTGTTAGCCATCACATTAGGCGCCGTGTATGAATTTACAAACGGACGTCTTGCATACAGTGTACGTAAATAAAGGTTTTATATAGTGACTCCCGAGTCCCGACATCTTCTGCATTATATCGTATACTATGGTATGGTAATCTTACCATTACCACCTATACTGTTTGTTACATATCTGCGCAAATATCTTATTATTATAATAGACTACCTACTAGTATTATATTGTATGAGCATAACATAAGCATACAAAAGGCGGTCTTATCGCTATATTGGCGATCTCTTTGAAACAACCTTTGAAGATATGGATGATATTTGAAATTAATTAATTCAAGGGCCTTAATATCATTAGCAAGATCTAAAACAATTATTTTTGGAATATCCATGGAGACGATGCCACCGGCAAAAGTTGTTTTTCTAACGAAGAAAAGAAGTAGGAATGTGAATTGTTTCACAGTGTAAGCCTGAAGAGGATACACATTTAAGAACGATTTACGCTAGTAATAGGTATGTATAATATTCAAGAATTAATTCCAACAATTTAATTCATAATAATTTTGAGAGAATGCTAAAATTGTTAATAGTTCTAATGATAAAAAAGTGAATGAGCAAAATTACGCAAAAAACAGACTTCACCGTGAAAAAATGGATTAAGGCCAACTGTGATTCATAATAATACTATTATTCAACTTACGTAACATACACTTTAAGAAAAACGTGCTAATAAGAAAAAATACTGTATAGGTGTAGTTTATAAGAAGTAAAGACGTACCCAGCCAATATTATAATTTAGGGTACCGCAACACAACCGCAACACAGTAACTAAGCTTTATACCTATTTGTTATTCAAAACTAAACCTATTAAACATGATAGACAAATTCAAAACTTTTAAAGAAATATCTGCCTAGCCTAAAAAACTTGTCCATATACTAAACAAAGTAAATCTAAATCTAATGAAAAGAAACAGTTTTAAATTCACAAACCGTCACAAAAATCTAGTCTTGAGGACTATGTTTTTAACTTTAACAAGCCAAATATGGAGGGGGTAGATGGGCTAAGTCGACTCCCGCCACCAGCTCTTCGTGAGCAGAACAACCCAAGTGGGCAGACACCAGCGGGCTTGTCACCGAATTCAAACCGATCAGTTGTAGCACAAACCAATTAATTTTGTCTTTTGGATTAAATCGGTATTTTGTTATTTTTAGCTTTTTAGTTTTGTGTTTTTGGAAGTCGGTTTTAATTTTTTTGTTAAAATTTTGTTTATTTCTCACTTTTAAGTGACTTAATTCGTAATCTAAGTTACAGTAGCCTTATGTCAACTGCTCATCACCTTTTACAATATATTGCTTTTCCCGATGCAGGGACGTTAATTGTTGAGGAGTTCTCCTGGTACTTCACCATCAGTTCCACTTCACCATATACATTGTAACGAACATAAATTGTTTAGAAACCAAATTAAAGTTAACGAATCAGAATCTGTGAAATACCTATTATTTAGGAGTTCCGATGACCATCTGTGGTCTTCATCATCAGTTCTAATTCTTCAAATTTTGTTTTCCGAAAGCAAATAAACGATTTACTATGAAAAATACAAAAATCACTATAGGTGTGCCTATAATTTTTGAAGAGTTCCCTCGATTTCTCTAAGATCCCATCATCAGATTCCGACTTGGTGGCAATGGGACCTAATTGGGAGTAAACCCTTTCAAACAAAAAAAAAAATCGAAATCGGTCCAACTGTCTTCGAGTAATCGGTGAATGAAAATATAAAAAAAATACATACAATCGAACATAGAACCTCCTCCTTTTTGGAAGTCGGTTAAAAAAATTTAGGTACGTAAGTTCTGTTTTTTTATCTTACGGAACCATGCGCTTAGCAAAAACGAGTATCTGTTCCGAGTCACATCAACGTGCGAAACAGGTTTATTTTACGAGCCAGTCTAATGAGTGGGCCGGTCCATCATGAACCAAAAAAAGGCTTTATTATGTTGTTATATTATATGAATTATGTATCTGTTTGCTGAATATTATGATTATCTATTTTGCGAATACGTACAGTAATTATATCGTGCTGTGATTTAAAATTGTCTACGCTGCATGAAGTTACGTCGGTATTCAGATTGGAGGGACGCCCCTCGTCCGTGAGTCCGTGACTTTTTGCTAAGCAAGTCGTATCACGCTTAGCTTGACCTTGAGACGGGCCCACCTTAAGCAGATATTGTGCCACCAGGCTATTGTGTTAGGGATTCGATATTCTTTAGTAATCAAAATCACCAAAAATCTGCCGAATTCGATTTGACGTTTTTTTGACTTCATATCGTTATGAATACTAACTTAATTATATTGGAGAAAAAAGTCTTGTGTTATTTTCTCTACTCATGTAAGTACGAAGACTTAGTATACATCCATTATATCCACTTCACATTTTCATTTGATTTATTTATGTCGCAATAACTTGTACTCATACTCGTATGTCTTGTAATTCACCGTAATTTCTTTTAGTTGCTTTCCGAGAAAGTCCGTTGTTTATTGTCATACGATATCGTGAGAAGATAAGTTTTATTGAATGGCAACATTGCTCGTACTGAGCTTTAAATGGTTCACTTATGGCGCGGTGTGGTGACCATCCGTCGTCGTCTGCGACGAAGCGATATTTAGAAAATGTGCTGCCAAGGATCAGTGCGGCGCGGCGGCTAGATTTTCGATAATTGCGATCGGATCGATCGGATTTTTGTGTTATACCTATTATATAATGTTTTGATGTTGTGTGTGGCTATTGAGATAGTTGTCTTATGGAAACTTCGCATAAATTCTAGTAATTATCCTGTCTGTAACGTTTCTCGCGTCTGCAGAAAACGTCGACTTCCGTTCCCATGGCGTGATATCGCCAACCAGGATGGCTCGCTTGTTAGTCGAGTTTTTAGGGCGTGATCGACGCAACGGCGCATGCCTGCATAAATTGCATTGCGAATGGCGACCGTCATTCGCGAAACCCTTTTAGCTTTTCATCAAGCACTTAACGCTTCGCTCGGCGCGCATACCCCGCGACCTTGTGGCGAATTTTCGTAGCGCAACAAACTGCCGAAGCTCTGGCGAGACAATGGCACAGCGTTTTAAACATTTGCAAAGCTTAAAAGAGTGCCGGGTCCCGTCCATTTTACTTGTAGATTTGCACGATTTTGCATAGTGGTTGCCGGGTGGAAATGTAGAAATACGTGTGCATTGTATGAATTGTGTTTTGTGCACACGTGTACAAGTAGGTAGGTAAGTACATTTGAGGCCATACGTCTGTGTAGCAACAGGCGTACTCTCCCCCGCGCCTTCCACGCCACAATGTCCGACGCGAATGATCGATGCAACTCATGCCACCCTGGTAGGTACTTATAACTCTCCAATTCACGCCCTTTTCACCACATCAAGGTTCAAAATTTTATTCGCGTGTCTTAATTTGGGATTGTGAATTTATTGTTACTGCCGCAAATTGCAATATACCGTGTCGATATTGTTAACTATTGTCGTTTCCAATAAAGTTAATATCGGAGGTGGTATTTATCGTCATCCCACGTACCTACGCGGTCAGCGTTTCAGTTCATTACGCAGTCGTGCGGCGGAGTAGCGACAATTCCGACCGGACTATGCATAATTCAACCATTAATTCTCAAAATGACTCTTGGAAGTTCTGTATACGCCAGACGGGGGGGTTAGCCGGTGCCGCTGTCGTTATACTTAATGCTATGGACGCGTCAGCTTCGTATGCAACTTAGAATTATTGTGTTCGCTTGGTATTTGTTAGATTTAATAAACGCCGCAGTCGCTGTATGTGAATAATGACGGTGATTTTATGTTAATCTATTTCGCGTAGCCCGACGAATGTTTTATTTCGTTTTTTCGTACACCGATAAAATGCGATATAAAATGCCGTCGTTTCATAAACTTGTAGAAGAAAGTTAGGTGTCGGATGGGTTCAGGGACACGGCTATTTACGTCACGCGGCGTGCGATCGCCGATGCAATTAAATTTGTGAGCGCAGCTTTATGTTGTGAATGTGAGCTAAATATACGACACGGCGCGACGTTGCCGTGCCGACGACACGACACGAAAGGGCATCGGTGGCACTCTCCTCGCATTCATTTTGCACACTTTCATATGATTGCATTCCAATTAACACTTACAATAGGGTACTTGCATGAAATTTATAATAAGAAATTGTGTCAATATTTCAAAAATAGAGCCTTAGAAAAGCGTTATCGTGAAAGATTTACTAAAAAAAATCCAATAGTTTCCGAAATATTCAACTTTTAATTTTGTGAAACGGAACGTTGCAACGAAACACCAATCACAGCCACGCTTAACACATGACGTCACTTTTATTTTTTTTAGGAAAGATTTACCTCTTTCAGAGAAGGCAAAAGAAACTAAGTGCATACAGTCAACGCATATTTTCCATTTTCTGAAGTTTTTTACTTTAAAATGCACCAGTAAGATGCATTTCGATTCTTTACTGGAACTTTTGGAAGTAACTCGACACAGTTCAACCTTAATTTCGCTTTTGGACATTGAAGTTTTCTGTCTGTCAGTGTCGCATGACCCTGTCAATGCGACAGTGACATTTCTATCACAGATTAATAAGGCGTAATTTTGAACAAGTGACGTCATTCCGCGTTTCGGCGGTAAAGTCTAAAGTAGGAACTTTGAAACGCTCTATTTCATTAATTTATGCATATTTTTTTTTTCTTTTTCTTGCTTTGTCTAAGTAGGCCATATATCTTTAAAAAAGACTGAAAAAAAAAATTCATGCAAGTACCCTATTTGCAGTGCGCAGGCCGCTGTATTATAAACAAGTTTATTTAGAAACTAGTCGATCCCCCGCGGTTTCACTAGCGTTAATTTCGGAGTTCCAGTGGGAGTTTTGGGACATACTAAATCTTAATATAATTATATAAATCACGTGTCACGTTGTTTTTTCGCGATGGACTCCTAAACTACTGAACGGATTTTGATAAAATTTTGTAACCATTTATAATATGGTCCAACTTAAAAGATAGGATAGTTTTTATCCCGGAATTCCCGCGGGAACTCCGAAACGAATGCGGGGAACAGCTAATCACCGTAAACTAAACTGTCAGGGGTAGGTACCAGTGGCGAAGGCTGAAATATTGAGAGAGGGAAGCCGGAAATCTACTTTAATTTCAAGTTATTAAACTATTAACTGTTCCCCGCCGTTTCACCTGCGATAAGTTCCGGAGTTCCCGCGGGAATTCCGGTATAAAAAGTCCTTCCCTGTATCCCTGAAAACGTTCTCAATTACGGAGAGAGATGTTGCGTCTGAAGAAAGCCGGTGGGAATCGGCTTCTATGGTACCTTCGCCACTGGTAGGTACAAAGATGGACATTTTTTTTTTTATTTTTTTCCTGGAATTCCCGTGGGAACTCCGTGGGAATTACCGCGGATGAAATCGCGGGGGACACCTAGTATACTATATGTCACTCAAGAATACTGTCGCGGGAACAACTATCTCTAGATCTACTGAACCGATTCTGAAAATTCTTTCACTTATAGGAACCTGCAGTGATCCTGAGTGTCATGTCATAGGGTACTTTTGACTCCGGAATTCCCGCGAGTAGCTACTCCGGAATTCCCGCGAGTAGCTACTCCGAAATTACCGCGGGTGAAACCGCGGGGGTCAGCTAGTAATATGTAAATTCTTCATAATTACCTAGGTAGAATGAACGGCTGTCGAACGATATGACATTAGTGCGGGAATGTCAGTGCAGTGTTGCAACTTGCAGCCTGCACCGTAAAGTTCAGTAGTTCAATGAGATCAATAAAACCATCGAGTTCATTGTTCAAATTCTAGAATTGTATTATATAGCTAATACATGTTGGCTGAGCCTCTGCAAATTGGTTTATTCCAACTAGTCCTACCACTAGTTCGATGACATAGACATAGATGATCGAACTGTGTCAATATTTCTTTTCAAATTGTTAGACTGACTTGACAGAATACGAGTCCACTCGCTGGCCACAGCCCACATTCGAAGCGAGACCAATGCCAAGGTCAACGTATAGTCGACTTTTTATGGAACCGTCCACTCTCGTTTACCGAATTTTAATGCCCAAGCACCCGCTTGCTTGCTCATCTGTAGGCGCGCCGCGATAAGTAAACTGCAATTCAAGCCGATTTTAATATTGGCCTTCACATGCTATATCGGCCCAACATCTATCTAGGACTTTAATGAAATGTGACGCTTATGCATCGCGTCATTTTTTTAAATATTTTTATAATAAATATACTCCAAGAAGTATATACAGAGAGTAACTGTATAACTATCCGTATTTTGGTATAAGGATATTGATCTTCACTCGCGTGTAAAATAGCGTCTATAATAGCAAAAATTTTAATTTTAATTTTCACTTATTGTTTTTGAGCAACAAAAGTGCGCTTTTTGAGCTTAGTGAGGCGAAAAATTTATTTCTCTAGACATTTATTTGAGAGTTAACCGTCCATAACAAAACCTAGTAAAATATGCTTGATGTTTATATTATGCTCGACAATATTTCATTAACGGGAGCTCGTTTCATGGGCTCTGAATTTCGACTTGAAGCTAACGCATTGATAACAACGTAGGTAATACTAAAACATTATAACATTACAACATTACATTCGGTGGTGCATATCGGTGGGCTATTTGCTATCGAATATCCTTATTAGATTAATAAATTATGGTGTCGTGTAAAATGTGTATTTCGCACGCTCGTTGCTTAGTTATGCAGTCTGAACAACCGACTGTTATCTGGCAAGTGATATCTCGGCTGCGGTTGTGTTGCGAATGACATTTGCAGCAGATTTATAGTAGCATTGACTCGCCCGCCAACTTGACTTGATATCGTGTGTAAACGGTCATTAATGTAACGCTACGTACATAATATTATTCAAATTACGTTAAACTAGAAAATACCTATGGTTGTAATATTTAAAAACCACTAAGTAGGTACTTACTTAAAATATCGGGGCGAACGAGCTTCGCTCGTTGCGCCATCTGTTGTTAAGTGAAAAAGCAGTACCAAATACTTATTTTTCATTGCCTGAAAACACAAATAAAACGACGCGACGTTTTTAAAAATGAAACCTAGCTAGATCGATTAATCGCCCCTGAAACCCCCCGCATACTAAATTTCATGAAAATCGTTGGAGCCGTTTCCGAGATTCAGAACAAGAATAGCTCGTTTAAAGATAGTTAGATTGTAATAGTAATTGTAAATAAATGATAAAAGTAACGATAAAAATATAAAACTGCGTTTAACTTTTGTTTTATAATGTACCTACTTAGTTATAATTCTATATTATCATAGTGCATTACCAACCTCAACATGAACTGCGTTGCTACAATGTCTATGAGTTAGGTGCGATAGGTAGGTATTTAGGTACAATCCATATGCACTAAAGTTAAACAAATGTAAAGAGGTGTACCGCACACATTGTTGCAGTTCAGTTGCACTGACGTTCGCTTCCTGTCTTCATAAATACATTCGCTAACAACGATAAAATGTATATTGTGTCTGTGTTGCTTTTATGCGAATGTTACGCTCAATGTTTGACCTAACTATGTACTTTTTAGTGCTTTCTATAAGTAGGTACAGTACACACTACACAGTACACACCCAAATAATATTATGATCTACATAATATACAGGCTGTAGGGTTATAAGGGATAGGTAATAAAATAATATTATATTGAAGGAGAGTGGGTATTCAGTATTCCATTATCTTCCCAAATACTTAAAATATCTAGTTACACGATGTTCATTTGTGACATTATTAAATAAACCGGGCTGACGGAATATATATACATATATAAGAGTAATTTAATGCCATTTCCCTTTGTATTGTTGTCCGCGCACACAACAAATCATATGAAAAGGTCATCGGCCGGCGTAAGCCAGCGTTTTTTTTTAAGTTTGTCCCTATGATTTTTCAGCAGTTTTCTTTATCTATATTTGAATTAGACACAGTCATGGAAGCATGAAGTACATATTATTGATACTTTGAATATTCGCCTGTTTAAAATTACATAAGTACAAGTGTTAATAATTGTAGTACCTTATCAATGCTCCACAGTTGTGTAAACAACTGCTATAGGTAGGGTTTTAGCAATTCTGCACAATAATATACACTTACACGGTAGGTACCCATTTTAGCGGCGATGGTGGATAATTGTTAAGATGTGTTGTTACAAAGGCAAGCCGACGATCAAATCTGTCAATTGTGAAAGAGATATTGAACACCAAACTCTTTCAATGAATAGGTACCTATGTCTAGTTAAATATAAACATCCGCAAGAAATACAGTAGCCACAAAGCTCTGTCTCTCTGTGTCAAAAGTGACTCCATTTTTGTTGCTGAGAATGTCTTATTCTAATTTGAAACCTTTACGTACTAAAATATTATGAATGCTTATGTGACTACGAAAACAATAACTCTTTTGCTAAATTTTGAGCTACAAATTGCTTTACGTTACTTATGCGTTTATCTTTTTACTAGCTGTTCCCTGCGGTTTCACCCGCCTTAATTTCGACGTTCCCGCGAGAATAAATTCCGGGACAAAAGTACCCCATGTTCTTCTCTGTACCTCTGACAACGTGTATGCAAAATTTCATGATGATCGGTTGAGCCAATAAGCCGTAAACTTGTAACAAACAAACAATTTCACTTTCGCCTTTATAATAAATAGTAAGGATACCAATTCCCAAACTTCTTGTTTGCTGTGAAATTCATACCTGATCATTGCAATGGGAATTTAAGGGTGACTTAAGTAGGTATTTAATTGGTTTAAATAACATTCTATTAGAAATTGTCGAGGTGAAATATTTTAAATGCATAACCAATCTCCAATACAACAACTGTACGTGTACAGTCAATTGTTTTTAGAAGCAAAATAAAATTGTTATTCATTATTCAATACATTTTCACGTAACTACAACTACCGAAACAGAATATTAAGTATTTGTTCATTAAAATTATGTAGCTCAAAACTTTAAATTTCCTAGTTTTGATTTCGACTGGCAATTGGTTTGGTTGGTAGTTTCTGTGATATACCTATTACCTATCTACATACTCTATATGTCAAGGGCCTCACCTTACAAGATATAAAGAAAAATGTAGAATAGGATAAATACAATTTTTCAGAATTTGGCACAATTTAGTATTACCTAAAATTTATATAATAATTCTGCAGCATCTAAACAAAATTAGATTTATGTATTTAAATTTATGCCTGCATTAAATATTAATTTTATAAATTTTCACAATAACGCATATTTATAGGAAATGCAAATAAAAGAGATTGTGGAATAATAGAGTAAATATCGAAAACACATTGCATTATACAGTATACTTACCTAATTGAAATTATCGCAAGGGTCTCACATATAATACACTAGTTGTGCCCCGCGGTTTCGCCCGCGTTAATTTCAGAGTTCCCGCGGGAATTCCGGGATAAAAAGTACCCTATGTGTTAATTGATGTATATATAAGCTATATTATTGTAAAGTTTCATTTAAATCCATTCAGTAGTTTTTGCGTAAAAGAGTAACAAACATCCATCCATCTATCCATCCATCCATACATACTCACAAACTTTCGCGTTTATAATATTAGTAGGATAGTACTAACATTGAGTTTTCTGACAAAATGTTCGACTTTTCAGTTTTCCGTGTTATACCTCTGTTATTATCTCTATATATACTATATACAATAAATCTTTGCAATAAATATACTATAATTTATTTCTTATATTTTCCTCTTTGTTTGTCACTGTTTCCTTGGCAGAGGGCAAACATTCAGGAAATGGCTGAAAAATTCTTGTCAATTCGTAATATAAGTCCTAGTCACACACGATTAAATTCGTTTTACATACAACGAAGAAATAGAGGTCGATCGGCGCGCCCCGCTCCGCAATTGAACTAATTGCCTAATTATTTTTATTACCCGTTTGTTGGCTACTCCTCTATTCGTCTCCCGAGCTATTTTCCAATTTGATAGTACGTTTAAATAAAAATACACGACCCTTTTTTGAGTTGGTCTCCTGTTTCTTCATTGGTTTATTTTATAATTACCCTATTTTAGTGAACTTTGTAAGTGCCTGCCGTAGAAGATACCACTCTTGAAATCTCGCTGAGGAATTTTGCTGTTTTATTCAGTATTCTGCACAATGCGGGGTTAAGAGCGAGAGAGGAAATGTGCATTTTTTTTAGTGTTTGCTAAAAATAATTATTCATGTTTGGGAAATATTACATACCTATAAGTAATAAAAAATTATGAATAATATGTATATTTATTTAACATTATTCTTACACTATTACAGAATAAAGTTGTTTTTAAAACCTGTAATATTGTAAATAAATCGTTACAAATTGAATCAGTTGAAAATGATTCAATACTGCTTATGTACACTCCAATAGATCACATATGTATTTTTTTCTTGTTTTTTTTTTGACACGACTTCACTGACACGTACACAATTTCCGATCTCCTACTCCGACTCCGATCATCTGAAATAAACCATTCTCTTGCATGGAAAGGTAAGAAGTATCGAGCGCTCAAGCGGGGTAAGATATACCTATCTTCACCTAACAGACATGCATCTGAGTAAACATCGCATCGGGTCCTTTTTTAATTCCGATTGTATCATCTATGCCTACTTCATACTGATAACAGAGCTTGTACGTCGCATATCATGTAGGTATATATTAGTCATCATTTGCTTGACAGACGAAGGTAGGTACATGTCTGGTGTTACAACACCATAATCTATGCGTATATTATCGTCGATTTACTATCAGACGATACAAATACAAACATAGCAATCCTAATAATAATTCTAATATTGTAAATTCCTAATTCTCTAGTCTATTTGTTACGCTTTCACGTTTTAACCACTTTACCGACCATGAAATTTGCATACATGTTTTGATGGGTAGAATAAAGGATATAGGATACTTTTCATCCCGAAACTCGGCGGCGGGAATTCCAAAATTAACGCGGGTGACACCGCGAGGAAATGCTTGTGTTTTTATAAATGCAAAATTCGTGTCTGTATGTTACTATGCTCTCAGTTCCGTAATGACTGAACTGATTTTCGTATAATCTGGTTCTTATTTAGTTACCCCTTGAAATAGGCAATAGAGCCATTTTCATCCCGGAAAAATATATATTTCTCGAGGGGATTTCAATTGTCACGCACATGGAATTAAGTGAAACGGTACAAACTAGTATAGAGTGCTCTTTATCACGATATAAAATAATAATGAAGAGTTCCCGAGAGAATGCGGAATTGTGGTGAATAATAACTTCCATTAAAAGTGGGTATACGTGCTTACGTGCACGATCGTTCTAGATAAGGAGTTATTTTTAATCTGCGCAAATATATTTTTTTTATACGTTCCGCTGGATCCAACACGCAGTTTACGGAGTATTTAGATTGCATCGAAAAAAATAAAAACCGGTGATCGTGCTATCCGTTCCGAAGTGTTATGTTATTGGGCTGCGGAACACAATTTAGTGGAACCCATTGTTGTTTGGAGGCCAAGGTCTTTTTTGTTTACAACGCAATAACGTTAACAATCACTGAGCTCCCAGTGTTAATTTTACCCATTTAAATACCTATATAATATTCGAATTGAAACGGAAATATTTTATTACATTTTTTTTTTTTTACTCGATTCAACTAGATGTTCGTATAGTCAAGTCAATGCCAGAATTATTGAATTGGTTTGTTGTTTTAAGACGATTCAATAGTTTATTTTTTAACGGAAAATCAGTAGGTACAATGTTTATATTATGTTTATAATGCGATTGTAATATGATAATAATTTTTAAATATTCTATCAACTTGTATACCTACCTAGTATGTAAGTTAGTTAGTTATAGTTTAAAAAGTTTATGAGTCATTTTAACAAGTTACTTAATAGACTTAATTACTCGTCTCGCGTATATTTTAGTCAAATAGAGACATTAACCTTGGCATTGAATTGGAACTTCACATCGTAGGAAAAAAACTTAACATATGTATTTATATTCCACATGTCTACCTACCAGTACTTTTTGCATGCTTGTTGATACCAAATCATTATTTAAACAAACCGAGCTATAACCAACTCTTTTTCATGCAACAAGTGTTTGTAATATCGAGATGACTGCTCGCTTGCTCTTTCTTCAGGTTTTTGTGTGCTACTAAAAATGAATACATTTTTTTTCTAATGTAGTTTAGTTCTACTTTTTTAAATTTCACTTTTTTATGTTTTCTGCCTTAGGTACACAACCATAAGTCACTGACCATAAGTGCATGTTGTAATATTAAAAAGAAAAAAAAAACTTCAAAAATAAGAGCCCTATTTTTAATTCGAAATTTAAAATATAAAACACAAGCTTTTGCCCGCGATTTCGTTCGCGTGGTAGTCAAAATCAGACATCGAATCGAAGAGGTTAAAACCATCACCTTCCATACAAATTTTACAACCCCTTGTCATTCCCTTAGGGGTTGAATTTTTAAAAATCCTTGCTTAGTGCACACCTGCGTCACTTAAAGAATATTTTTGCAATGTTCCATGGTTGTAGACCCAGCGGTTTCAGCTGTGCGTTGATCGATCAGTCGTCAGTTTCTGCTTTTGTACATATAAGATGTAGGCAAACGTGTATTAAAAATCCAAAAGTGAGTTTGTTTGTTTGTTACGCATCCACGCCATAGCGGCTGAACCAGTCAACATGAAACTTTGCATACACATTGTCAGGGGTACAGAGAACAATTATATAGGGTTCTATTTTTAATCCCGTATATCCCGCGGGATTTCCGGAATTTTTGCGGGTGAAACCGCGGTGAAAAGTTAGTAATTTCTATAAACGCCTTGATCGCAGTTTAATCAACTAGACAAATTTATTAAAAAAAAAAAACGTTATACAACGTGTTAATGAATTAACTAAAAACCTGATACACCCCATTTAAAAAAATAAACAATAATATGATTAAAATATATTTTATGTCGAAATAATTAATACTTTAAAAGTTATTGAACATTAGTTTGGAGGTGACCTATCTACGAAATCCCAAGCGCTACGGCCGCGCCTACCGGTTCGAATTTTTTTGCTGCGGGTGGCGTACGCGCCAAATATTGTATTATAAATAATTTAGATATGGGCTAGTAAAAATAAAAAAAATATAACCTATATTAAAACATAGTGCGATCGATTCGCTAGTCAATTCTGAGCAAACTACTTTCTAGTTTTCAGTTAATTCATTAACACGTTGTATAATTACTGCATAAATTTAATGGTGTACCTATGCGAACAAATCGCAAAGGCAACTTTGCGGTGTTGTCTGTTTCAATACATTTTATTTTACGACGAACTTCCTTTGTGTTCAACACATGCGTTAATTGTTATACGTTTCAAGGTCTTCGCGTTTTTTTGGAGAGAAAGAATAAATTGTATCTATACCTACGATTTGTATTTCTAAGTTTTTAAGTAATTTCATAAGAGTACCCGAGATAATCTCGGGAAATACGGAACTTGGAAATAAACTAGCTGTTTCTCTTAGTTTCACTCTAATTAGTTAAGGAGTTCCGAAATACCGAGATAAGAAGTACCTACCCTAAGTCCTTTTCTGTGCCCTTGACAACGTGTATGCTGATCGTTTGAGTAATTATATACGGTGTGAAAGCGTAACAAACAAAAAAAAAACATTCGCATCTATACTATAATAAAAGATTAGAATCCGCGATTCTGTACATTGAATATTTTTAAGAAAAATTGACAGGGGGCGCGGGACATTCGATTTCAATGAAACAAAGCCTATTATGTAGCTCCAGGCTAAGCTTAATCTACCTGTGAAAACCGCATGACACTCCGTTCCGTAGATTCGGAGATTATCGCGAACAGACAGACATACAGAAAATAATTTTAAAAACTCTTCTTTTGTGGTTGGTTACTTACTCTTCTTTTATCGCCCCCTATCAATTTTTTCTTAAAAATATTCAATGTACAGAATCGTGGATTCTACTTTTTATTATAGTATAGATAAGGATGGCATTGACTTTGTTAATCCTGTTTTGTTCTATTTTATATTAGCTAGAAAACCTTGTGGGGGATCGGGTTTTGCACCGATGCCGACCTGGTTACAGTGTGGGCTGAACGCTCATGAATGAGAAAGTCTAGAACCGGTTCCCGAGTGGCTCTTATATCGGTGTCTACTTTCAAATCACAATGGATAGTTCAGCTTATCATAGGATTAGACCCGACTAACAGCTTCTGTATTTCTCACTGAATTATCGATCGGTTTTTGTATTGACTCGAGCCGCAAGCGCTGGATACTTAACAATCAAATTCATTGAACGCTACTATTATACCATATTCAGATAAAAGCTAACTCGTAAATAAGACAAAATTGTTCTATGTAGGTATTTGTAAATGGAACAATGTTTGTATGGAGAAAGACAAACAAGCAATCGGATATTCGATATTTGTCTACTGCAATTCAGTCCTTAGCAGATTGTATAGTGGAGTAATTGTACATTTCATGTACAGTTACATTCAAAATAAGCAATCGATTAGCCCTACCAAAAAATTACTAATAAACCCAACTTAATATTATAAATAAAATGCGAGTTTGTTTGTATGTTACGCTTCACTACTCATCCGACCATCACGAAATTTCGCATACGCGTTAGGGCACAGAAAAGAACATAATTACCTTTCATCCATAAAAAAGATTGTTCCCGAGGGATCGAAAGTTGATTGACTAAATCAACATTTACGCGAGTGAAGCCGCGGGCACTAGCTGGTAACTTATATTTATTATTTAGTAAATTGGTTTTAATAATACTTAATTGTAATACCTACTTTTTCTTATTAATTACGAAGATTAGTCATAAATTCTTATTCATGCACTACGATCACCTTAATATAAGTTGATTATTACGTAGCTTAGGTATTAAAATCTTATAAGTCGTTTAAACTAGAGACAGAAGCAAAACTATTTGGGATTATCCGATTGTATGGTAATATGTAGTATAGTTTCAGTTACGGATACGAGAGTTCTAGTTCTAGGTTATTATTTGATATTATTTTGATATTACTAAGTAATATAAGTAAATAATAAAAACTATCTGAACAATGACGGCGACGACGTGGCTAGTGTGTTGACACGGCAAGCGAAAACCTGTATTACGTGTCATAATGAAACTCCGTCCGCTATGTGAAATTATTATTTGAAACGTTTTTATCCGATTCGATTACGGTTTCGGATCAATTTTCGTTTCAGATATCCGATAGGTACGGTTCCGTAACATCGCTAGTTTAAACGAGCATGTGTACTCAATGGATTTATACTTTAGTGTTTTGTAATCCCACGTGTAGGTACATAATGTAATGTGAATTTTGTTTTCGCAATGTGTAGAATAAGGAACCGTTGTATAGATTACATATATTATAATGTATTTATATCGTCTTTGGTGTCGCGGCCTCGGGGCGTTAAATATTGCATGTTTACTCCACACAAATGTTTAATA
This sequence comes from Zygaena filipendulae, assembly GCA_907165275.2. NCBI lineage: Eukaryota > Metazoa > Arthropoda > Insecta > Lepidoptera > Zygaenidae > Zygaena > Zygaena filipendulae. The sequence goes on along the minus strand of OU015656.1, from coordinate 10,070,167 downwards.
TGAGTCTTTTATAAACACATCATATTGTTGAGGACAGCTGCATGCGTTGCCTTTAGCTCTTGAGTAATATTACATTAGTACTGAAAGATGTAACAAAGGAAATTTACTTTTAAGTGTGTGTACAGTTAGCGTTCAACTGCCAAACACTTGGATAGTTGAACCCATGCATTATAATTCCAAGTGTTTGCGTTATTTTCGATACTGACTGTACTGTCTATCGTTAAAACCGCACCTTTCGTGTGCCTTTAAGCCCTGAGCAAACATTTTACAATTTCGAGGAGCGCCGAGCGTGTTAACTTTATTACTCTTACGGCCGCACTCAGAGACGTTTTGATGATTACTTAATTTTAAGTAGACTTTTAAAACAAAATTGCCGCAATCAGAGACGTTCATTAAATTAATGATAATTGGCATTTAAATAGATTTAAATTGTAATTTTAATAAAATATTTCAACTTTATTAGCCACGAGGGGCCGAACTTTGATGACAGTAAATTAAGTTATTTTTCATTACGATATATTTATTATACTCAAAGCAGTTTTCCATTGACATGGGGTTATAGACAGCTTTTGTTTTATTTTCACTTGCACACATTAATAGACTTACCTACTCGTTATTTTTTGCATTATCACCAACTAGCTGTCCCCCGTGGTTTCACCCGCGGTAATTTCGGAGTTCACGCGGGAATTCCAGAGAGATCTATAGATATAAACATTCCTGATGAATCTATCTATTGGTGAAAACCCCATGAAAATCCGTTCAGCGGTTTTTGAGTTTATCGCGAAAAGACAGCGGAGGCTTAGAGATACTGACTTATTCTGTACAAAAAAAAGTTTAACTGATTAACAGTTGTGTCATGAATTAAATCACAATACATACTCACTGTAAGTAAATAATATTAAAATCTAGGTTTCTAGGAATAAAACATACGAAGTGATGCTATAACAAAAATGGAATTCAAATTTATTCCGCAATAAATTCTTTCTTCTACTTAATACAATAAATATAGTTCGAAATTCGAATGCAAAAGCGTTGCGCGGACGCCGCTTGCTTCGGTGATAATAATATAGTAGACTCGAGAAAAACATTGTTATTTTTATTCAATTCAACACCAAGGTCAAGACCGCCGCACTGCATTCGCGCTGAGAATATAAAACGTTTTCCATCTAACAAATATAGTTAATAACACTTATACCTAAGTATAGACTATAGAATGTGATCTGCATTCATAGTACGTAATATCTTTAATAAATAACGCACGTAGGCATGAATAATTTGAATAATTTACATCCCTGAATTATTAGTTCCTAACTTGTTCAGAAAGTAAAGCTCAATTATTTGAATGCATATTGATGTACCTACCTATGTTTAAAGCTAACTGAAACTTTAAGTGTGTCCAGACGATTATTTCGTAAATTTTAAAGATATTGCAAAACTTGCAAAATTTTAGTGATACGGAATCTGCATGATTTAAAGCGTGAAATGAATAAAAAATATTGAAAAAAAGTAGCGTCATGTATAGCGTAATTTGTGCTATTGCGGCCCTCATACATTTAAACTACATATACGAAATAATCGTCTGGTACACACTAACGTTTTCACCCTGTATAAACTTGTTTACGAGTGATTAAGTATTTTAACAGCCTTGAATATAACATGTTATGCAGAACCTAAATATAGCCTCTAGTAATGTGATAAAGTGTATAAAAATATGTACTTCAAATACGGAACAATTCAATTTGTACATATTCTGCGGGAAGTAGGTGTTATGATTTGAAAAATATTTACCTACGTACGTACGTGCTTAAAGTACTTAACGAACAACACAAACTGGATTGTTATCATCAACATTGGGTAACTGGGGCAGAGTGTTGTCGGGTTTTTGTTGATCAAAAATGATATAAACAATGGTTAATTTACGTATAATGGTGTCTACGGTGTACGGCCAAGGCCACGAGGTGGTTGTGGTAATTCGAGCGTGATCAGACCCACAGCTACTTAGACAGGTAGGTAGCCATGTGACAACTTCCGTCGCATTTATTTTTCTTGAAACTATAAAGGTTGGCAATTAATATTTTTTTTTATTAATTGCATCAAACGCCATAAATAAACTAACATGCCTGCCTATATACTGGCACTTTACTATCAGTTTTACATTAATTAACATAAATTAAAAGCCTTATTTACCTTTAAAAATGACGCAGCAGGCGACAAATTCAAATGTTGCAAATTCACTTGTTGATGTCTTTTTCAGTAGGTAACTTTTTAATCGTTATCGATAGACACCAGACAGACTGGCAGACAATCGATCGAATGATTCAGGAATTTTTTGTGACAAAAACACAACCCGAAAGTTTTTATATCCACCAGATATAACAACTAACCAATAAGTACATATACATAAAAATAAAACAATATACGGCATTAGTTTTCTGCAAATTAAACTAAATGTCAAAAGAATTATATCGTTAGCATAATAATTAAAAATACTTAATCGCATTGACGATACAGTCGTTAATTTTTTTTATCTGAAATATTAGGGCTACCATAAATATTTATGCAAAATATTTTTTGAAACTTTCCTACGCTTTTGAGTTTTATATATTACTAGCTGTGCCCCACGGTTTCACTCGCGGTAATTTCGAGATAAAAAGTACCCTATGTCCTTTTCTGTACCCCTGACAACGTGCATGCCAAATTTAATCCAAATCCGTTTAGCCGTTTTTGCGTGATTGAGTAACAAACATCCAAACATCCACACTTTTACATTTATAATATTAGTAGGAAAATGTAATTGTATTAACTTCCTAAACACTTTAGTAGGTATACCTTAAATTTGGACCAGTCAAGGGCAAGTATTTATTTTAAAGTTACATCGTGTTTTATTGATAGGAAATACTTTTGATGCATAGTTAGTTACCATTTGCTGTTTACAACCTAGCTAAAGGTGTATTATAATATGACTAGCTGTCCCGCGCGGTTTCACCCGCGGTAATTTCGAAGTTCCCGCGGAATTGTTCCATAAAAACTTTTCAACCTCTTTTCATCCCCTTAGGGGTTGAATTTTCAAAAATCCTTTCTTATCGGATGCCTACGTCATACAAAGAACGCACCGGCCAAGTTTCAGGTCTCTACGATCAGCGGTTTAGGCTGTGCGTTGATCCATCAGTCATTTAGGACAAAGTATTTTATATATATATAGATTGGCATGGTGGTGAGGCACTGTACAGTGTGCAGTGCCCGGCTGGCTAGCTACCACCTTCAAGTTCAAAATATGTCGCCAAGCACCTAACGGTGTGTTCCGGTAGTCTCATTTGAAAGTCGGTTCCCATTTTTAACCGACTTCCAAAAAGGAGGAGGTTCTATGTTCGATTGTATGTATGTTTTTTTTTTTTTTTTTTTTTTTTTTTTTTTTTTTTTTTTTTATGTATGTTCACCGATTACTCGAAGACGGTTGGACCGATTTGGAAAATTCTTTTTTTGTTTGAAAGGGTGTACTCCCAATTAGGTCCCATTGCCACCAAGTCGGGATCTGATGATGGGATCTTGGAGAAATCGAGGGAACTCTTCAAAAATTATAGCCACACCTATGGCGATTTGGGTATTTTTTATAGTAAATCGTTCATTTGCTGATGAAAAGCAAAATTTGAAGAAGTGGAACTGATGATGAAGACCACGGATGGTCATCAGAACTACTTAACAATAATACCTATTTCATGGGTTCCGATTGGAGCGATTTCAAAAATTGTTTTTTTGTTTGAAAGGGGATACTCCCAAATCGATTCCATTGTCACCAAATTGAGATCTGATGATGGGATCTTGGAGTAATCGAGGGAACTCTTCAAAAATTATAGGTACACCTATAGCGATTTTTGTATTTTTTATAGTAAATCGTTTATTTGCTTTCGGAAAGCAAAATTTGAAGAAGTGGAACTGATGATGAAGACCACAGATGGTCATCGGAACTACTCAATAATAGGTATTTCACGGGTTCTGAATCGTTAACTTTAATATGGTTTCTAAACAATTTATGCCCTTCACAATGTATATGGTGAAGTGGAACTGATGGTGAAGCACTAGGAGAACTCCTCAACAATTAACGTCCCTGCGTCGGGAAAAGTAATATTTTGTAAAAGGTGATGAGCAGTTGACATTAGGCTATTGTAACTCAGAGAAATTACCAACTAAGTCACTTAAAAGCGAAAAATAAACAAAAATTTTTAACAAAAAAATTAAAACCGACTTCCAAAAACACAAAACTGAAAAGCTAAAAATAAAATGGTAAAATTAACAAAATACCGATTTAATCCAAAAGACAAAAACACACGTAATATTATTATTGGTTTGTGCTACCACTGATCGGTATGAAGTCGGTGACAAGCCAAATATGGAGGGGGTAGATGGGCTAAGTCGACTCCCGCCACCAGCTCTTCGTGAGCAGGACAACCCAAGTGGGCATCCACCAGCGGACTTGTCACCGAATTCAAACCGATCAGTGGTAGCACAAACCAATAATAATATTACGTGTGTTTTTGTCTTTTGGATTAAATCGGTATTTTGTTAATTTTACCATTTTATTTTTAGCTTTTCAGTTTTGTTTGTTGGATGTTTACAATCTTCGACCACACCGCCACTTAAAATCAGGTGAGCTGTGGTCATACGCCTAACATATTAACTATAAAAAGACTAGCTGTCCTCCGCGGTTTCAGTCGCGGTAATTTCAGAGTTCCCGCAGGAATTTCAGAATAAAATATAGATATAAACCTTCCTCATGAACCACTCTATCTATTGGTGAAAACCACATGAAAATCCGTTGCGTAGTTTTAAAGATTAAGCATACATAGGGACAGACAGCGGGAAGCAACTTTGTTTTATACTAATGTAGTGATGAGTCACGGCATCACGATGTGATAGTGGCAACCCTAGCGATGGTGGCTCGTGTATACGTGTACCTACATATACATGCGCGCGTAAACAACGCTATGTGGCCATGTTTACGCGTCCCGCCCCGCCCAGCGATATGCTAAAACCGGTATCTAATTCGGTTGGCCTTGGCAATGACAAAAACAAGTTTTTTTTTTGTAGCAACCTTGGCTTGTTTTTGCTTTTGCACGGCGCGGCGCCACATTTTAGAGATAACGAATAAAAACTGATATGTATTGTTGCAACTGACTGACATAACAATTTATATAGTCTGAATGTTTCTTTAGCTATTAAAAATTAATCTACTGTGTGTTATGAATCATATAAGTTATCTTCAGTCTAGAAATTAAATAAGATAGGTACATACTATTTTTTTTATATTTCAGGCTTAGTTAAGCCCTAACTTTTGTAGAGTTCCTTATCACTTCCTTGTCCATCTCTGTGTCCGTCTGTCTGTCAAGATCCCTTTTCTCAAGAACGTGTGTAGGTTCAATCCGTTGTATAAAATTTTTAGTCAAACTTTTTAGTCAACGCAATCATAAGAGATATATATTGACACTTGCAAGGTTATCAAAATCTACCTATTGGGTATTTTCTGTTGACCAAGAATCATGAAATTTGGCCAGAAGCAATATCTTACAGCCCGAGTAAAATAAAAAGTTCGAAAACAGTATTTGTGGTTACATTCCAAAGACAAACCTTATCATACCTACCTACAATTTCATACGGAAACCTCTTTACGCGAGTCCGACTGCAATTTCTTTAACACTGGCTGTCTTCATTATTATTCATTATCATCCAGTCAGTCTTTCTGTAACTAAAAAACAAACGCAGTTGCTAAAAAAAAAAAACTAAAGGTCCAGGGTTCTATTCTCCGTGTGGGCGGACTTTGTGTGATCCAGATGATTGGACAAAGAAAATTGTGAAATGCTAATGTTGAAATTGATAATCTACTAATAAAAAAGGAATTTAAATAAATTCGTGAACTCTTAATGATCCGTTATTTTTATATAGGTTTCACACAAACAAATTAATATTAGTAGGTAGGTACTTAATTTTTGCTAAACATTGTCTATTAGTACCTACTTGTATAGTAAAAAATATTCATCTCTGCAATCCATATCCATATCATGATACTTGATACTGAGATAAAAATAAATAATAATAAAATTATCTACTTAATTTTTGTGGAAAACAATAAATGAATTTCATTTTAAAAGACTAACTATCCTTAGTCTAACAACTTAACAAAAAATTAAAAATCTAACGGTATAGAAGTATCAACACTTTTTAGCACAACCTAAAGCTTCATAAAATTCATTCACCTTCTATGTAACTGCATTAAAGGTGTCGCCGCACACCCACTATAATATAAACGCCATACCTTAAACGAATAAGTCACGATCGAATCGAAGTGGTCATAAAACTGGCGAGTAAATACTGAACATAAATCTTTATAATGTCATTAATTTATAAACTGACTCCATTACTGATTTAGTACAGCGTACAGCCTATGTAAAGCCAAGTAGGCACCATACTTGTTTGCTAAGCCAACCTAGCTATTTATGAATAGCAAGTTTCTGCTACAAGTGTTTCTGTCATTTATCATACTAAACGTCGAAAAAATAATGTTTTGGTATCTAAATTTTTACACATAAATTCTTATAATACTTTTTTATCTCTTGCCCGCGGTTTTACTTAGTATGTAAATTGAGATTCTCTTGCAAATGGGAAGTGCCCTGCCTGTGTATAATACTTCCTTTCCCAAGGATAACACTGTCCTCATCTTACGAGTAGTCTTACAATATCATTGACTTACAAAAATATGCTCTCCGTCCGCTTGTAGGTATCCACGTCCAGGCTTCACAGGTGGATCCATAAATTTCCCGTGCGAGTTCCTTTTTTACAAATTGATAATGCAGATGATGAATTAAAGTATTATGTATGATATAATTTGTTATGCCCGCTCCACATTCACGCGGGAAATCTTGCGAGAACGCGAGAAAACCACGAGAACGTGAATGTGGAGCCGATGTTCTCCGCCGTTTCTCGTGGTTTTCTCGCGATCTCGCAAGATTCTCGCGTGAATGTGGAGCGGGCTTTAGGTACTTATTTTTTTGCCATGTGGATGCGACTAGATTATATTCTTTTTTTTTCAGAGCTGGCGCTGGTGCAAACGGGATATTTTGTAGAAGACTGGACTTTTCAAATTTCAACTTCCTGCCAAAGCACAAAGTCAACTCGTATCATATCAAGGTAAGTCACCAGCCTTTTATACTAACCCTGAGTTTTGTCAGATGTAGTCTAAACTACAGACAAAGTTGACATACACTAAAAATCGAAGCCATACCTATTGATGTGATTTTTAGAGCCATCCGTATCCAAATTTTTAATACTAGATATCTATCAGTTTTGACGAGCCTTCTAGAAATCGGATTAGTCTATCGCTGATTTTTCAATATCTGGAGCGTATCTATTCTTATCGATAAAAGTAAATGTATATTTATCAAAATGTGAAAATATATGCTGTAGGTGTGTCGCAAAAGTATGTCCTAGTCTCTAGCTCTTTATAGGACTCGGTACCAATGTTTGGGTATAAAACATGTTTATTGCTAAAAAGGTTCGCAAAAGTGAAAGTTAACCTTTTGTAGCGTGTTATAAAAACACAGGACTGACACTTTTCGCGATAAAAAGCTGCCACGGGAGCCGCCGCCCGCGCCCGTCTGAAAGCTTGCTGTATTTCTATTTTGAAAAGTATAATAATATTTACTGTTTTATTTGAAGCTACCATGTTAGCGTACAATGTACATTTTGCCTATGTTTGTTTACTACCAGCATAAAGATACTGATATTAGCACAATAAGAAAATATTGTATTATGGACGGCAATCATAAAGAAAGAAAGAAAGAAAAGGCATTTATTTGGAAACAGAGACACAACACAATTACAATTATTTTATACTCACATGAGCTGTCCCCCGCGGTTTCACGCGCGATAAATTCGGAGTTCCCGCGGGAATTTCAGGATAAACTATACATATAAACCTTCTCCATTCTTCACTCTATCTATTGGTGAAAACCGTATGAAATTCGGTTCAGTGGTTTTTTTAAGGTTATCGCAATCAGGCAGCGGAAGCGACTTCATTTTATACAATGTAAAAAATAAAAGAGAACAGATGACAGAGGTGAGAGGTGTCTGTGTGGTGCGTCCCCGTAACCAAACGGTCACTGCCTCAGCATGTTGCTACGAGTGCGGGCACTCCTAGCGCTGAAATTTTCAGTCAGGACCGTCAGGGAGATTCACAAATACAAATATACTATAGATGTCGCAGTACGCACACATTCAACTGAATTTTTTTTAATTAAGCAGGTACCTACCTACTGCCCAAATAAATGTTTTAATTAATATCCATTCTTTTTGCTCAGCGACGTTATTGTGTTCGAAAACAACTTGGGTATCAATTATTGTATTATTACTAAGAAACTAGTTTTTAACTTTTCTGTTTGTGATAAACGTATTATTATGTGTACAGCTACTTATCTACCGACCTACCTAGTCAATTAAACCTAACCTTTGATTTTTTTTTAATCTATACAAATAACAATTACTCTTACTTTCCACAGTATACTATCATTTATTAAGTGTATAAATCTGGTAACTGATTAGCATTTATAGCAAAGCATTAACTATGAAAAATATTGACTAGTCTTATAAGGCGGTGTACAAATGCAAGTATAAGACTAGCTGTGCCCCGCGGTTTCACTCGCGGTAATTTCGGAGTTCCCGCGGGAATTCCGGGATAAAAAGTACCCTATGTCCTTCTCTGTACCCCTGACAACGTGCATGCCAAATTTCATCTAAATCCGTTCAGTTGTTTTTACGTGATAGAGTAACAAACATCCACACTTTCACATTTATAATATTAGTAGGATTATCCACATAGTTTGTGAGTTTCATTCAAAATTCAGTTTCTTCTTCAATTATGGCAATTTAGGTGTAGCATTTAATTCTGTCAGTGTACGTATTTTCAGCAATCAAAGTAATTATGGCGGAACACCAATGACCACGTTATATTGTTCCCCAAGATTAAAAAACGGTTCTCTCTTGATAACCAGCTTCTTTCTTGGCTGATGGACGGTGGTGAAAATATCGAATAAGTAATGCGACAGGCACCGACTCGCTACGACCTCCACCGGTCAACAACCAAAATTTATTTTAAAATTGAAGCACAAAAACAATCGATTTAGGCGCGAGCTGCGAGACTGCGTTCGACGCGGAGAGCCGCAGTAAGTTGTTTCCACCACAATTGAAATTCGGTTCCGTTATGCCTATTAATTTTATGTTTGGATGTTAATTCCACGGTATTTTAGGGAGCGGAACCTTATTGTTAGGATGGCGTTTGTTGCTTGGACTTGGAACCATAGTAATATTCGAGATTTTCTAAATTTTCATCTTAATACCCAGCCATAAATGTTGCAATTTTTTTTTAAAGCACAAAGTATTTTCGCAACTGTCAGGGAGTCGTGTTTGTTATGCAGAGTAAGTATCTAATCTGCACAGGCCTTGAGCCAGTTGTGTGTCAAGCGGCGGTCGTTACCCCGCCCGTCGCCTCGCCCGCTTCTATTTTTACCCGTCAATGTTTGTTATTTATCAAAGCAAGCTCGATGCTTGTTACTGGACTCGGTTTTACCGGCTTGCCGATTGAATAATTGTTTTTCGCTCTCGATTCGGGAGTCCTCCTGCGATCAGCGGTCTTAAGTCGCAATAACTGATAAACACTTCTAATTGCTACTGCTGGAAAATACAATTAATTACTTACTTTGAATATTGATGATGATTTTCTGATTAAAACGAGGTTTTCACGTTCAAAGACGCATTACTAACTACGTTACTACTACTATCTTTATATATAAAAATGAATTGCTGTTCGATTGTCTCGTGAACTCGAGAATGGCTGGACGGATTTGGGTAATTTTGATCTTGAAGGTTTAATTAAGTTAAAGTAGGTAAATAAGGCTACTTTGGAGTTCCTGCGGGAATTCCGAAACTCATGCGGGTGAAACCGCGGGGCACTGACTAAAATTCTGAAACATATTATACTCTGTTCTTAAAGTACAGCGCCATCTAGCGGCCTAATATTTTTTTTCTTCTGCAGTTATTTTACAGAATAGTGGGGTATCATTTTAATAACTTTGAGGACACATTTAATCATTTAATTCAAAATTATTATAAAGTAAGAAAAAACTTATTATTTTATAAATTTCGTTTATTTGCGCGTGTAGTTAGACACTCGTACGCGCACGCGTTTTTATAGGTATAAAAACGCGCTACACAAAATGATGATAATGATGTTAAAATTAGGTAATTTTTTTCGTTCCGGTCAGCTATAGGTACCAACTTATTAACTATCAAAACGTTAAGAACCATGCTAATATTCGACTATGGTATGGTTTAATAAAAGAATATTTTTATAGGATCGAATGCATTTTTATGAACATTCAGGACTAGCTCCAGATAAAAGAATTCTTCAACAGTCAACACATTTTGTTTCCTGAAATTTTACCATGTCACGGTTGCTGCACTGAGGACTGGGTGCCTAATAGGGAACTCCTCAACGGTTAACACTACAAATACGAAATGTTGTGTACCTACGGTCTTAGACGCTTGTTTTTAAAAATTAAACTTACACATCATTTAGCTATCTTCTTAATACAACTACTGGTTGTTTGTTAGCTTAAAGTATATTTGTCTGAGATAGATAAAAAAAAGAAGTTATGTATTAATTATTAGTTAATTGCGAGCTACTTACGTGCAACAGTGTTGAATTTGGGCTATCGTTGTTTTCGCTCTGATAAGGCAACATACAACATAACAACCTTATATGACATTTATATGATACAGTAATCTCTTATTTTGGCAACGGTGATAGGTAAGTATAACCTATACGAGCATTCAACATACTTTCTTGTAAGACACTAATCGTAGCCCGCGTGTTTTAACGAGCGTGAATTTCGAAGAACCTATGGAACTCTTGACCACACGATATTCAACCACATCTTCACTTAACATCAAAGGGCCTTATTCAGTATGACCGACAACATTCCTTGCCCATAACGCGCTTCCCAAAAACGCAATCCTCCTGGTGCCAATATATTAGAAATTAATATTTTGTATGCCATAAAGAAAACTGTAAATATGTTTTTGAGGTGAAACTTTTTAGAGAACGAGGAAAAGAGAACTTTCATGGCACCTTCACGCGTCGTGTTATGGTCATAGTGAATAAGGGTGCAGGTAAACTGTGATCAAACGCCTTGTTATCTATCTATTTCGGTATACCAAACTAACAAAAAACCTAGTTTTCCGACCGTCAACAGTTTCTGTGGAAAAAGTACTTTAAGGGTGTACCGAAATAATCAGCGACGCGGAATCGATATAAGCCGGTCAAAAAAGCTTTATTCCGATAAAATAATTGCGAAAAAGACTTAGTTCGCCTCAAACGACGTGAGTTGGCGCTGATTTTCGCCTTTATTGTTTAGATAAGATTTTTCAAATCGGCTTATCTATTCCTACGTTGGAAGAAATAGAGAGAGATAGAGGGGAAGGGAGAGAGACAGTGAGGGACGATCAACTCATAGCATTCGAGTTTCGACAGATTCTGGTGGGAAGTATTAAAAAAGTACCCGGTATGTTTAGAAAACAGGTTTCAAAAAATCCCATTAATTTTTACAGATTTCGTATTATACGCCTACAAAATACAGACAGAATTTCTTAAAACCGTTGTTTTGTATTCCGCTCCATATGGAAAGCATTTTAATTTATTTTTTTAATTTTATTATTAGTTATTAATAAATTATCTTCAGTGACTCTCCCTTGGTTACGATTTTACTACATAGTAGTATTATACCTACCTACAGAAATAGTAAAAAAATATCTGCTTTTGTCGTATATAAAAAAAATATGCAGATAACACCTAGAATAATAATTAGCATGTCCAGTTTAAAACTTGACTATTGCTAAGACAACAGAATTGCCGTAATTATGATAATCAGGATAATTGTGATTATAATTTATTGGTAGTGATGCAGTTTTATTACCCTATAAAGTAATATTTAATGATTTAATTTTCTTAATGAATAATATTGCAATTTTACATAGCATTTCCAAATGGAACAGTGAAATTCATCTGAATTTTTAATATAATCCTTACTGATATTATTCATGCGAAAGTAAGTTTGTTTGTTTGTTTGGCGGCTCAACCGATCACCATGAAATTTTGCATGCACGTTTTCAGGGGTACAGAGAAAGACAGAGGGTGCTTTTCATCCCGGAATTCCCGCGGGAACTACGAAATTACTGCGGGTGAAACCGCGGGGAACAGCTAGTTTATAGGTAATACATTATATAAAAAAATTGTATTTATAATCTCTACTTTAAATATTTTAGCGTGATTTTTAACTATAGCCCGGTTTGTATTAGGTTGCGTTTATAGGTTACGGATTGTAATAAAAAAAAAAAAGATAAAAGTCACGATTTTCGGACCCGTTATGAAAACGATCGTGAACTGAAGTTAGCGTAGTGCAATAAATGAACTTTAATAGGCAAATGAAAGTCCTAGAAAATATGCCCTTGCTTATTGGATTGTAAATTTGTAACATAATATAAACAATACTGTTGTAAACAGCAAACAATAGGCGATTTGGCACTTTTTATTAATACGTTTACACGGTTCGTTTGCAAAATTATATTGTCATCAAATGTTAGCATTTACCCTATTCTACATATTCTACTGTCTGTTTCTTTTTAAATCTTCGAAAATTTGACTTCTGTATAGCTGGTGTCACTAGTTTCACTCCTTAAGAGCATTAACTGATATCTTCTCATCGTCTCTTCTCATACCTTCCCTCCTTACCTGCCAAATGTCAGCTTTATGGGTTAAGTAGTTATCGAAATTTCTTGATTGCAGTCGATAAATCAGTGAGTAGTATTTATTTCAAGTTTCTGGGTTCAGCATCCTGTCGATTCTGTTAGTTGTCCGCAGTCTTGACTTCTCATTTTTTATTAGAATAAAAACCAATAAATATAATGATTTATAGTAGTTACACACAATCTCGTTAGCAATGTCATAAATTTTAAATAACGTTCCGATGATGTGATCTATAGATGTTTTGTTTTAGAGGAAGGTAGAGTCAACAAAACGAGTAATTATCCCCCGGCTGTGTCCCGACTCCCGACTTCCATCATATCATAATTACCTATTTATTTTAATCACACTTTAGATAATCCTATTGATTTTTAATTTATATCTAAAATATTGTACCTAATAATTGTACATCGGAATATAAAAACTGAAATAAATCTGGCTTTGGCGCATCGCTGACGCTGCCGAGGCACGCCTGCTACAGTCGCTGGGCTCGCGCATTATACAGCAAACTTAACCCAACCTAGCAGGTTGGATTGTTCATAAATTGGTATTTGACACTAGTTTTAGCGTAGTCGTATAATTGATACGCGTAGACATGTAGGTACAATATTAAAGTTTCCATTAAAGTTTTTTTGAAGTGCTGTTAAATATATCTCAGATTTAGTTGCTATGACATAATATTTATAGCCAGCCTGTATCCTTATTAACCGACTTCCAAAAAGGAGGAGGTTCTATGTTCGATTGTATGTATGTTTTTATTCTGCAGACTGTACGTTCGATCGTGCACGCTGTAATAATTTAAAACATTTTCTTCGCTTATCTACAGCGTAAATAAAGCGTTGGGTATTGTCTTGTTCGAACCGTTTCGCCCGACGTCGCGTGACAACGTCTAGTTTGCGAACTCCAGTAAGGTAATTCGTAATCTCAACCACCTAATATAGCGTTGAGCAAATAATGTTTCCAAACGTCGAAGTTTATTTAAAATAGTCCTCGCCTTAATTGCTTACCTAAGCACCTGCATGAATTTCGGAACCTCGAAGGGACTACTAACATGGCTATAAATGTGTGTAATTCAGTTAAAAGTAACGTCTTTGGCACAACGGTCAAGCGATCTCAAAATATAAATTCCGCTCGGCTTACTTCCACTGAGGTACCCTAATAACAAGTGAAACGATACCAAATCGCGAGCTTGATTGATAATAGCGACAACCGAGGCACGTTTTTGCGAAGCAGCATCATTAAAGCCGAGTCCACCTCTTCTATTTATGGTGGCCTGCTGTCTGCCGGCATATTGATTGCAGGACCGGTTCCATGCAATCTGCCGCTTGTGAGATCTTAAAATTTTATTGATTCCATCTTGTGTGTCTCGTTTATCGAAACGACCACGAAAACAGCCACTACAAGTGTTCGTAAAAATTGAAAAAGAAAGATTTTGTGCATCCTACCACTACCAATTTCTAAAGATTACCTAATATAGGTAAATGTTAAAAAGCATAGACCGGATAAAATAAACATACCTCTTAGATCGCCCAAACTTTTTAACACACCTTAATAAAAAGTAGCCTGGAACCACTACATACTGGCATTCCAATCTTTTAGGCAAAAAATCACGTCGATCCGATACTTTGTTGCCAGGAAAATAATCACAAATAAACTCTTTCAAGTTTATAATATTATTGTAAGTAGGAAAAGACATAATATTATGACTCACGCATCATATAGATCAACATTTCTCAAACGTCATGTTTTATGTATTCATTGGAAGTATTTGTTTGGAAAATCAATTACTTACGTCATATTGTGAAGAATACATAAGAAGATGAAGCGGTGGCGGTTGTAACATGATCCGATGTAGCTTGCATTGCTGAAACTTGATATCGCCCAAGGCTTCTTGTGGATTAGCGACGTAAACTTTTTAACTATAGGTACCTAACCTATCCTTTACACCGCAAATGCTTGTCTTCATTCATTACCATCCATTTGTTTCATGGTCACAAAATAAAAATAAAAACCTATGAAATAGATATTTCATACTAGTTTACTTATTGAAATCAATGGTCTTAAAGTAACTTTTTTGTTTGTGTCCCCGCAATGTCTATTTTGCTACAATCAATGATACATCTTGTTTCATGTTTGTACTGGTAAAACATCACAGAATAAATAATAGTACTAAGGCAAAACCATTTATGGCAGGAAATAAGAAAGCATCTAGCCGTTTAATAGATACAATAGGGTTGGTTGGACGGTAAAAGGCCTCGTTGTAACTTTCCTTTAGTGCAAAAAGTTGCAGAATGATAGCATCGACGTGAAATTATTTCTTACTACAGAAGAAATAGATGAACGTAATCACTCCATTATAGATATGTGTCATACCTACACATATTGTAAATATATTTAAGCTCCTTGGACTAAAAAAGTAGGAATTTACGAGCACGCACTACGATTGCGTAGTGAGACATCGTTTTTTTTTTTTTTCGAGTTCTGTCTAGCTTTCGACACAACATGAGTGACTGAAACAGCTATAAAAGGCGAAAATCCATGCGAACTTTATCCAGCAACTGGTTTATCTACTGGAATGGCCGTTTAGTGAGACTCCGAACAACTTTTTATGAAGTTATTGCAAATATCCACTTGTTGAATAGCGTAGCCCTACAAGGGAGCAATTTGGGTCCGGTTTTTGCAATCGCTCGTGTTGTATCGAATTTAATCTTGAGAAACGCTAGCCTTATTGGTGAACTTACCTCCTAACATTCACTGGTTTAATAATGTTTCGCAGTAGCCGACAGGTACCTAACATTATTTTAAACTATTTTGCAACAGTGATTATTATACATTTAAATTTTCTTGGTAATTACTTTTCGCTTTGTGTTGGGGAACTTGTTTTGACAAAAAATGTTTATTAAATCAAATACCATCCCACGTAGACTCAGTAAGCCAGTATATTTGCTTAAGCACGTTAAATGTGAATCTTACTCCTACGTATAGTCGCAATTGACTCGCGGCGTGGCGTCTCGATCGCCCACGCTCGACATTGGCAGCCATTGAAAATTGTGCTTTTCAAAGGTTTGTCAAAACAATATTAAATAGCAGATGTAAATACGTTAGTAAATAAATGTCCTTACGCATGAATCTTCTTCTATCTATATCTATCTATATACTTATAATAAAACTGTAGAGAGGTCAATTCTGTACATTGAATATATACCTATACAAAATTAATATTGGAGGATGAATGGTGATCGATACTGATGCCAAAAATGCAATCGGTAAATTTTTTGTCTGTCTGTCTGTCTGTCTATGTGTATGAGCACGCATGGGTCAAATATTACTGAAGGGATTTTAACCAAACTTAGTACGATTGTAGTCCATACTCCTGGGCAGGTTATAGGCTATATAACGTTCATAACGCTAAGACACATAGGAGCTAAGCAGTGACGATAAATTTGAAGCAAGTCGGATGAAAATGCGCTTTCGAGCTTTTATCCTCGCATACGTTTACTCAATCACGCAAAAACGGCTGAACAGATTTGGATGAAATTTGGCATGCACGTTGTCAGGGGTACAGAGAAGGACATAGGGTACTTTTTATCTCGGAAGTCCCGCGGGAACTCCGAAATTACCGCGGGTGAAACCGTGGGGCACAGCTAGTATAAAATAAGTATACAAATCTTTTTAGAGAAAACTGCTCCCTAATATGTGTACTTTGTTTAGATTTTATTTCACGTACCTACTGATAAAAGTCTGCAGGAGAAACAGACTTGATTAAAACTAAGTAATTAACTAAACTCACGTCAATATCAGAGTTGCCGTGGGAACTTCTTGGAATACTTTCAGAATTGAGTTTTCCTCTCCATAAAATATCTACCTGCCAAATTTCAGCTTCTTAGATCACGTAGTTTTCAAAATTTCGTGTTTAGTCACGAGTCAATGACCTTTCGCTTTTATCCTACTAATATTATAAATGTGAAAGTGTGGATGTTTGGATGTTTGTTACACTACTCAATCACGCAAAAATGGCTGAACGGATTTGCATAAAATTTGGCATGCACGTTGTCAGGGGTACAGAGAAGGACATAGGATACTTTTTATTCCGGAATTCCCGCGGAAACTCCGAAATTACCGCGGGTGAAACCGCGGGGCACAGCTAGTATATAATTTATATAAGATAAGAGCGCTGTACTGATACAATATAGCAAACAATTTTCCTGTAATACGCCTATATACAATGTACAGTCTTTACAATGTAATACACTAGATTAGAACTGTAGGTACGATAAACAAAGGGCATTGATCTCTGCAAGCTTCTATTATTACACGATAACTGCGTACTAGTACTCGTAGCTTACAGTTTGGAAAACATAGATCTGACGTTAATGGGCCCGGCTGGACCAGTATTATTAGTGTGTAATTTTGCTGTTAACAATCAACGCCGTACGATAAAATTATTATAATTATTAATATGATGAGATGAATTATTCGATTGCTCTGCACATTAGTTATCCCATTGCAATTCATTCAATGGTGAATGTTACAAGTTACAACGTAACAAATTAAAATCTCAGTATTTTTACCTTTACGATGATGGTCATTGAACCTTTATTGTTTTTTTTTATATTACATAAGCGTGTTTGTGTAAATAGTTACCAGGCGTGCATAGATCGGCGACAAGTCGCAAGATCAGAACGCTTGGCTCGGCTAACCCTGAAGTCGGGCGCGGGGTCGACGCTCGCACACGGCCCACTTACATACTACAAACGTCGGTGCAGCGCAACGCTTGCAAATCTCAAGCGCATAGAATCTTAACTGGGGAACGCTACTGTTTTCATTATTAAACTTACACACCTACGAGTAAATTGATTGTTACGATTCGTTATATCGTGCCGCTTCAGATCGATTAATCGTTATTTTTTATTCCATAATATTACGGTTTTATGGAAAACGTTAGGATATAATAATAACTCGGAATTGAGAGATTTAGAAATTTACTTAAATGTAAAATTCGGACAATTCTACGCTACAAGAAATGAAAAAGTTAACCCTTAATCGAAATAGAATTTTGTGCACGTGCATTAACGTATCTACTCATAAATGTATCTATATTAAGGCAAAGAAAATTAACCACACAGTCAAACACAATAAGAAGTTCATAGATAGAATTTGTTATTTCATAATATTTACTTTAATTATTTTTTCTTATGTGTTTTTAAGACATAAATACCGTTAATATGCCGGGAAAAACAATTTCCTTCATTATTCAAAACTTTACTAATTTTACTTTGAATTTTAATTAAAGAAATGTTATATTATACTACTGTTTTATTTCCTCGCAATCGAAGTGAAAATCAGAGTTTATAACTCGTCCACAAAACCATTTTTCATATCACCTGCTCGATAGTGTCCAATTACATATCTCGCAATCTCAACGTAAAGCAAGGCATTACATCCCAACCCAAGAGAGGAAGGTAATGTTGTATGAAAATCCCAAGGGAGTAAAGTGATTTGAGTTTGGAACGTTATTTGTAGGAAATCTCTTAGAGTTTTGTTTTCTTTTTATGTGATTTGCCTGTGGTGGCCAGTTGTATTTTCGAATAAACCGTCTGCCCGTGTAAAGAGGGTTTAAGTCTCGCAGTAGGTATGAAAAGTAGAGTATGCACCTCGAGGAAAAAGCCTGTCTTCGTCACGGGCAGTTTAAACCCCTTGCTTCACTCAGGACTCTACATAGCTCCCTCGCTTCGCTCGGGAGTTATATTTTAAATACCCTCGCTACGCTCGGGGATTAATTCTAGAGTCCGTCGTTACGCTTAGGGTTCAGTATGCCGCCGGTGACGTAAGACAGTGCTTTACTCCCTCAGTGCATAATCTACTATTATCCTCGGCATTACATACATTACTAAAAGTCTCGGATAAAAATGGTTCGTTTTGTGCACTTTTTGTAAAATCTACTATTAAAGATAATAGTATCACTATTTTCGCATAATTTAATAATAATGTCTTCGTGTTTCTCAATTTATAAGATAAGTTAAGCGTAAATAGGGTGAATAGGTACTAAATATCTTTTATATAAAAATAATATCAATTTATGCATTACTTTACTTTTTAGGTATACCTACTTTCAACGTAAAAGATAAACTTATAAAGTGTGCTACAAATAACATCATGATAGTGTATAATAATTCTGTTTATCATGAATGAATGTTACTAATTGCGAGGTGCGGCCTTTGATGGCTGATTAGGGAATTATTTCTGTGGCTCGGAGTGTTTATGTTAATAAACACGGCTTTAGGTCTTGTTGTGATTGCAAACTGGCGATTGGTCACGCACTAATAAATGGTAGCGTGTTACGAATGCACCAACTAGCACTGTAGAATTTAATATAGTCATTTACAACCTAGCACAATTACAATGGGTTTCATTTTGATACATCTGTGCATTGCTTTTCATATCTATTACCTCTCCCAAATACAGGACCACTGATGTGAAGCGATGGTGTGGCTGAAGATTGTAAACAAGCTTTCGCTGAACTAGGATTCAACCGCGTTTTACGCTCCGACAGCAATTAATTATAAAAAAAAATGTGTTTGTTTATTTGAAAAGCTCTAATATCGATTTCTGACTTTAAGTTCATAACTAACTTCCATACATAATTCCACACTAACTTCCTAAACATCCACCGCCAATTTTAACTTTCAGGAGTTCATGTTTCGAAGATTAAAAGATTCGAAACATGATTATGTTTCGAAGATAAAAGGAAGCTTATTGCGAAATTTTCAATTTTTTGATCCAGCTATTTGGTCAAGGCGTCGATGAATCAGTCTTTCAAGTCTTGCAAAACTAATTAACTATAGAGTATTAATATTAAAAAGAGGTTAGGTTTATAAGTTTATTTGGATGCATGGGGTTAATCTCTGGAATTACCGAACTGATTTTAAAAATTCTTGCACTGATAGGAAGGTACAGTATTCAGTATGTTTTTTTAGTTCCCGAGGGAAAACCACGAGGAAACTGCTACTATAGCAATTAGCATTCAGCACATCAACAAATAACATACGTAAATTGCCCGCGAAATATTACATGTATGTATGATGGTTAGGCAAACAGTAGAGACGTTTTAGTATGTCCTTAGCGATGTTACAAACATGGATCTGATGAATTTATGCTAATTTGTTTTAAATTTGCATTCAGTTATGGATGTGTGGTGCAATATCGCGTGGGATTAGGTGAATCCAAGACGATGAAGGCTTCTTATTATCGTGAATATGTTAATGGCGCAGGATGATCACAAAACCAAAAATGACGTTCATCGTCATCGTAATAAAAACCGGTGCGCGTATCAGTATAGGAAACTTGTTGCTAATTGTAAAGCTCAAGGAAATCCTAAAAGTAGGGAAATATTTAAAAAATGAAGTAAATGACACTTAAAAAACTCATCTCCACATATATTTAAACTAGTCGGTCCCCTGCGGTTTCACTCGCGTTACTTTCGAAGTTCCCGTGGGAATTCCGAGATAAAAGTACCCTGTATCCCCCAGGAACATTGTAGCTCCATATAACTAGAAGAATTTTTTAAATCGCTTAGAGGAAATAGGGTACTTTTTATTTCGAAATTTCCCCGGGATTCCGAAATAAACGCGGGTGCAACCGCGGTGAACAGCTAGTTAAAAATAAAGATTGTATCCGCTTAATATGATGGTAAATAAAGATTGTATCCGCTTAATATGATGGTAGTAAAAACACACGTCGGCAGCAGCATCCGCTCAACGAGGGGATGTATTCTTGTAGGGTTCGGTCATAGAGATATGGTTAGGTATTATATTAAAATAACAGTCGAGTGAAGCCGCGGAAAACAGCGAGTAAAATCATAAAAATAATCGCCGATGCCTACGTGACCTAAGACCGTATGTTGTGGTTATATTCCATCCAGTTCTATAGATAGTTTGTTGTTTGCATTCAACAACTGCGTATTTAGGACTTAGATATGCTGATTTTTTGGAACCGACTAACTATTATTCATATTAGGTATGTCTATTCTTATAAAACAGTAGTGTGGCTGATTGACCGACTGAGACAAACAGTTAAACTAGAAAATTATAACGAACCAGTTTTCATGACGCGTAAGCGGTAGTGTTAAACCAGTAACCACTATGTGTTAACTCAATCTATACTAGTTTGTGAGTTTGTGACGTTGTAGGGGGTAATCGCTGGATCTACTAAACCGATTATGAAAATTCTTTCACTTATAAGAAGCTACAGTGATACTGAGTGTCATAGGGTACTTTTTATTCCGGAATTCCCCCGGGAACTCCGGAGTTTGTGAGGTTGTAATCTCTGGATTTACTGAACCAATTTAGCGTAAGGGGTAATGTTAAACCAGTAACCACTATGTGTTAACTCAATCTATACTAGTTTGTGAGTTAGTGACGTTGTAGGGGGTAATCTCTGGATCTACTGAATCGATTATTAAAATTTAATTCATTTATAGAAAGCTAAAGTGATCCTGAGCGACATAGGACACATGACAATTCCCGCGGGAACTTCGAAATTACCGCGGGTGAAACCGCGGGGGTCAGCTAGTAAAATGTAAACTAGCAGAATTGTTTATAGTAATCAGAAACAAATCTTTTAAAAAAACAAATGTACTCTTTTATATTTAAAACGAAACATAAAAAATCATTGTAGCATAGTTGGAACTTGCTGGGGATTTGTAACTTACAAGCGTTATTTTTTAGTAGAATCGGGAATTGAGACGGTCTCGAGCGGACCATTAGTCGTATTGTTATTACGGGTATTCCCCGTAATGAAGCGCCCGTTTCGCCCTCTAATATAGCCGCTTTTACTCCCTTTACTCTGTGTAATTGCACTCCGGGCTCATTTCACTCTTTTTCCATCGATTTTCACTTTGCGGCTACCGTCAATTAATTACGTACTCCTTTATTTTGCCGACTCATCATTTCGAATTGACGACGAATTTAAACTTAAGATCTGTATTTTTTTTTTGTTCAAGTCCACTTGTACACATGCTGATGAGGTTATAAACCGTCTCGATATTAGCTTTTGAAGTGCCGCTTTAGAGTCTAGGTAGCGATATTCACCGCAGTTGTTTTTCCATTTCTAGCTGGCTTCTCTGACGTTTTTGCCGTTTTTCCGCTCCGACGCTCTCACAGAAGGACGATTCACATGGAAACTTAGTGATATATTCACACGGGATGACGATTGTCACGCTTTATCGAGATATGCAAACTTTCTTTTCTGCAAAGGATTTTGCATTTTTATTAAAAAATAAACTTGCAGTGAATTCTTTATTCTTAGCACTACATAAATTCGTTTGAGAAATTCAAGAATGTTTTTGCCTTTTATCTCAGTGGATGTTTATATTCGCGAAGATTAACAAAACGATCGTAAAGCGACACATTTGCGGGAAATTAATTATTTTATATCAACACTTTCCCCTTCCACGAATCCCAAAGCTCAAGGTGAAGTTCAAGACTAAGTATTTATAGACCGAGCTGCGTCCTTCCTTGGTGTATCGATCGTTTAGAGAGCACGCACCCTTATACCCGTATTACGGTAGGTTAGTATGCCCGCGAACATCCATCGTAGCTCCCGGAAAGCGCCGAACGCAGCCGAAATTTTACATCCCCGGCCGTTATTGATCGGACTTGACATTGAAATGGTGATACAAGAGAAAACAGCTGAGGATCGGGGCGCGTGCTGGACCCAACAACCCCCTTATCCAAGTTGACAAGCTATAATTTATCGTTTATACATAGGAAACTAAGGAACAAAGTCAGAATGTCACGTGGTCACGCAAAACTGGACTTTTGATTGGACGATTGTACGTTACGATGAAGATTTTACCTTAGATTTCTATGCGTTAACGATTATAGAATGTTAACCTGGCTAAAGGGGCTGTTTCCCCGACCCTGCGCGATTCACAATGTTTTAAGTCGGTTTAAAATATGGCGGTCTTCATCTTACAGTATGTAAAGCTGCTATAATTAAATTACTTTCAATATCAACATGGATCCGAGATAATTTCCGAGGTATATTGAAAATAATTTATTGGTTTTCTCAAATCTAGGTACCGTAGTGGAACGTGTTTAGCTTGTAGTAATTATGCACGAGGGCTTTAAGACGGTACGACGCTGCGGCGTTCTTAAATCTCATTTATATTCAGTGCGGTCGGGGTTTGAATGTTATCTAAAATCCGTGTTTAGGTGTCGGGATTGTTCTAATCTCAAAACTAAACACATTGTCGAGATGGCCAAAGCATTGTTCTCTCAATGAAGGTTTCAGAGTCTCATATTCGCTACTGAAAGGAATTCTTAATATAGGATATACAATAATGTATGTAGATAATGTAAAAATAAAGACTCAATATTTGATATTTTTTAATGAAAA
The DNA here is from genome assembly GCA_907165275.2 of Zygaena filipendulae. Lineage (NCBI taxonomy): Eukaryota > Metazoa > Arthropoda > Insecta > Lepidoptera > Zygaenidae > Zygaena > Zygaena filipendulae. The sequence goes on along the minus strand of OU015656.1, from coordinate 10,046,925 downwards.
ATCCTATAAAGTAAAACAATTTTATGAAGTTGTATGAGTTGAGTGAGAGAGAGAGTGAAGTTCTTTTCAATATAATATCTATTATTATTTAATGTATTTCTTTGGTACCTACCCAAAGGTGACATTCGCTCATTGTTCCTTTTAAAAAGTTCTCGCGAAAAGCTGAATCACCTCTGTAGAGAAAAAATATTAATATAATTTTTAAATTACAGCCCAAGTAACTAGCCAATACACATAAAATGCTTTGTCCTGAATGACTAATGGATCAACGCACAGCCTAAGCCGCTGATCGTAGAGACCTGAAACTTGGAGGGTGTGTTCTTTGTATGACGTAGGCAGGCATCCGATAAGAAATTATTTTACGAAATTCCACCTCTAAGGGGATGAAAAGTTACTATCCTACTAATATTATCAATGTGAAAGTGTGGATGTTTGGATGTTTTTACTCAATCGCGCAAAAACGGCTGAACGGATTTGGATGAAATTTGGCATGCACGTTGTAAGGGTACAGAGAAGGACAAACTTTTTATCCCGGAATTCCTGCGGGAACTCCGAAATTACCGCCGGGCAAAGCTAGTATAAGAATAAAAAACTACTCGATTTTTCGAATAGAAGCGATGTAATAATAGTATTATAGTTTCCGTTTTGCCTGGACAAGTAATTGCTTCACCTCACTCTTCTACGGTGCTACTAATTAAGTTTATTCGATAAATTGACGATACAATAAATCGGTTCTCTTGGGATATCAATAAGAAATTTAAGTTGGACAATAAGCATCTTAATTTTCAATTCTTAATGCTTTTAATGTTTTGGAAAGACATTTTCTTTGTGTAAGATCAGACACTATTGTTCCAACTTCTAAGAGTGAACAGAATGGATCGTTACTTTCTGAATTTAGTCACAGTCAATTTCTTTAAGAGCCTTAGGTGGAGAGAAAATAAATGGTCCTTTACGTGTTTGAACTGTTTGATATAATAAATATTAATATAGGAATAGCCAAGTACTGTCAGCTGGTGTTAGCGATTAATATCTGTGGATCCGAATTGAAAAGAAAATAATAAAAATAGAGGTAATGTACAATATCCTTTAAGAAAATCAATCGACAACATCCCGAGCCGATCAAAGCTAAAGACAGGCCGTGCTGTTTCGCTGAATACTGATCAGTTCTAATATTATTCCATTACTCCAGCCCCCGATCGCACTGATAAAAAAAAATCATAAATAAAAATTTCGCTCGGCGTCTGCTCCTATGCATTTCTATCAAATCACGACACCTCCAAGTTAAATAAGTGATCACCGGTCGGCTGCTACGTGACGCGCGAACTAAACAACTGGGTTGCGGCTTCACTCCAACCTCTAAAGAGGGTGGTACAAACGAACTTACCCTGAGGGAATGCACCGTTAATATTGAAGATAGCTTTTAAAGGAAACATGTCTTTATTAAAAAAAATAAGTATAACTTAATTCAATTATTTATATAGTATAGCCGCCGGATAGTGAAGGAATCGGATCTAGATAATTGGATTAATTGGTAATGGACATATAAAAAAGCGTCATTGAAAAACACTATTTTACCTACTTAATAAAATCACCGACCGTACACGAACACGATTGAATCAACATTCTATTTTTATAGATAGATACCAAAACTAAATAACGCATCGCTTCCCATCTAAAACTGGGCGGTCGAGTTGATGGATATTTTTAAATTTTAATAATATTATCACGACGATTATACCGACGGTATTAGGCGATTATAAATTTGAAATAGGAAGGTCGATAGATTGGTTGCGACAACCGGCGCAGCGGCGGCGGCGGGCCCGCTAATCGATCGTCTGTGTGCAGAGTGCACGCTTGCTGCACGCCGCTGTATGCACCCGGGCCGACCCGCCTCCATCCCCTGCCTCCCCCCCTCCTCGCCGCCCGCGATACACCGTCCTCCTCCCTTCGTTATTCATCGTCCCCAACGTAGAACAGATAGAAGGGGGCACCAACTTAGTTTAGTATGAAAACAAATGAAAACTAAAGTGTCGCCGGGTGGTTTGTTTCCATACACGAAACTGCATGAACTAAAACATACATTAACGTAACGAAATGTATCAAACACAGGCTGTCACTGCTTTCAAAATACATAGTTTTGGGAATATTGTGAAAAATATAATGGGGATTCCAGCATAGGAAGTTTTGGAAAAATTCTTTTGTAACCATGGCGCGCCTCCCTCGTCTACCTGGCCTCTCTAGTTAATATTGTAGTCTCTGTGGTCCCCAACCCCGGCAGCGGCAGGCAGTCCCCTGCCTCCCGATGTCCTCCCGTTACCCGTATTTAGACACTGCACGATCTAATTTATGTTTTAAATTGTCCGCTTTTGAACTCCCTTCTTCATGCGCGAAACGTTAACGAGTAACGACCTATCCACCTCCAGTGTTATCGCTACGAGAAACCGTGAGAGGTAATATAATAATATGCTAAGCTATAATTATTATAAACCTGTCTCGCTACCGAGCCATATCGTGATAGCGTTTGTTATTAATGTAGCTCAAGTGACGCCCTTTTCGATTGACCTTTTATAACGCAACATTATCTGTTCTATCTTCAAATAATTTATTTTGAGATTGGTACGTAGTAGGTACGTACCTTCTCTGCTAATATCTACTTTCAATTGTTGTGGGGCCTTGGCACAAACTAGGCGCAGGTTGGCCAGCACAGTGACATTTATTTGGTATGCTATAGTGCGCCTGCGCAGCCTGCTTACATAACACCTGCCATATCGCTCACCGCACTGTCCATTCTATCAATTTCTTGCAGTTCGTTGACCTACCTAGTATATTCGTTTCATTTACCCATATAAATATATCTATTTTATCAAGATCGTAACAATTCATTTTTGTTGCTGCAAACATTTTAAAAGAGTACGGAGGATTACGTTCTAAGCGCCTCGTATTTTGCTCGAGAGCTTGTAAGACAAATAAATAGTGTGCGAACAACGCTATCTTTGGCAGCGCTTGTCGGAAATCTTCACTCCACTCTCGGGTTAAGCGCCAAACAGAGTCGACGGGCTTTGGTTTCCTTTTTCAAAATTTCTCCCCTTCGCTAAATATGCGAAATCTTCAAACGTATTAAGAGTTAACTGTAAAAGTCTCGTTTCTCATTCTTTCTATAGCCTTCGCCTTTTCATATGGAGAAATACCTTTCCTTTTTCTATTTAAAAGCTATTTTTCTTAGTGCTCTTAAATCTTTTAGTCTCTTTGAACTGTCCGTAAATTTATATTGTAGAGTTTTTGTTTAAGTTCTCTCGCCATTACCTTTTAAATGTATTTCAAACTTTCACACACTGAGAGTATAATTTTTTGTTATAAACATGCATAAGTTCACGACTTTTAGACAGCAGGTACTGATATACCTAATGTAACTACTATGATTCTCAAAATTCTCTGCCTCGTCGACATTTATAATAATCTTTCTGATACAATATGCCCGTCGAGGCTGCTGTTGCTCTGAATTCGCCTTTGAGACGGCTTCAGATTTCCTGCGGGGATTCCGAGATAAAAAGTATCCTAGATCCTTTTCTGTACCCTTGACAACGTGTATGCCAAGTTTCATGACGATCGGTTGAATAGCTAAGGCGTGAAAGCGAAACAAACCTTTAACCTAACGTGAACGAGCTTTACGACCGAAAAAATCTAAAAACAAAATGACATTTCACGGTTTTATTTCGGTAAAAAATAGCGCCATCGACCTCCAGGTTATAATTTAGACAGGATGCCATGATAACATGTAAACATCGCACGACAGAACAATGTGAGTGGGCCCCGCCTAGTCGTGCTTCGGGCAGATAAATCGTGCGGGTCGGTGCCTCCGGTTAGTGCTTAGGATTACGGGCGTTGAGTATCGCCGCTACTGAGATATGCATCATTCTCTCACACAGCTTGATTCTACTAGACACAGCATACTACAAATTAAAATCGCTGGCACCACAGATAAAAGAAATATCCTGGTATAAACTAGCTGTTCCTCGCGGTTTCACCTTCAATTTCGGAGTTTCTACTGGAATTCCGGAATAAAAAGTACGTTATGTCCTTTTCTGTACCCCTGACAACGTAGATGCAAAATTTCATGATGATCGGTTGAGCCGTTAAGGCGTGTAAGCAAACTGAATACCTAGGTATACTTATCGAGAAAATTTATGAATTTGTTTGTTACGCTTTCACACCTTAATTAATCAACCGGTCGTCATGAAACGCATCCACACGGTGTCAGGGGTACATAAAAAGACAGAAAATACTTTTATGCGGGGTGACGCGAGTTCGATCCCTGCGTGAGGAGGATGATCATGTGATAGACTTTTGTGTTCGCAAGTATACATATAGCACAGATAATATAATACTATACTAGTACATATAGATTTTCTGCAGCCCCGCAGGTACACATAACACGGTCTCCGTTTGACTCCAGATCGCGCCTTGTGATAATGACTTATTATTATCATGTCCAAGCATTATAATAGCACTGTCTTATTGATTCCTTGCAGTGTAATGAACTTGATTTCTACGTAACTTTTTAAAATATTATAAGCCTCGAGCCAACCCACCGCCTACCTTAAAGGGTAATGACCGATAGCGTTTACATAGTTATATCTGAGCCCTATCGTTTCATAGAATGCTCAGTTATCTACGTAAAGTTGACAAGATAGTGTTTAAAATAGTATGAAACTGCTATTGAAGTTTTTATCATAGTTTATAATGAGTGGTTTAAATGATAGTAAATACTAGTTTCCAAGTCGCGAGCGTGTTCGTTTGATTACATTAGGTACAACGACCGACGGAACTGGTTGAGGTAGGTAATGTTTTACCTAACGCGGCGTGTATATGCAACTAATGCACCGTGCTGTTGTTTTCATTTAAGTTGCACTTTTGTTGCAATGCAGCAGTTTTATGAAGTTAACCCGATTGGGTGCATGACAAAGTAGAACACATAATATTGTATGTATAAAATTTGTGTTGGTCTCTATTTCAATTTTCTTGTTAGTTAATATAATTAATGACAAAGTTCTCGAATTTTTTTTACCAACAATTTTATATCTTAGACTTGTTCGGACCCCCTCTCCCAAATCAATCCCTCAAGTAATAAAGGAACAGCCCCTTTGGTGAAACATTTGGTCTGTATTTTTTTTACACTCGCTGACTCGACAAACGTCTGGTCCTATTTTCAATCAATTTCCAAAAATTCTATGCAATAAGACCCTTAATTTTCTCGAATTAGTTAAAAAGCTTTTCCAATTTCTCTTTATTTAAAAAATGTCGGGACCTATTACAAACAAAAAAAAACTGACCGAATCGGTCTAGTTAACAGATGTTTATAAGTGATGTACCTACTTACCAACGAACAGCGTTTCGTTATTTACATAGATTTGTGTTTTCATAGATTGATTAAATTGAAATGTTGCAAGCAAATTGTTTAAGTCATTCGTTTACAAACGGCCGAAGTTTTATAGTTTATAATGTAGGGTCTTTTCAGAAGTTGCGTTGTGTTTTTTTCGTTGGTTGTGCCTTGATCTAGCTTATCGCAGGTCTTCATAAAAATCAACAACAAAAAGTAAACTCAACTCTACAACTTTCAGAAAAAGAATATAATTCCCTAAAAGAATACCTAGAAGAAACATTGCTCAACGTCAGTAAAAAACTCTGAATAACGCAGGACGCAATTCTAAAATTTCAAAAGATTTTTTTGCTTAGGTATTTACATTTGACATTTTCGAAAGTATGAATGAACTTGATTAAGCTATTCTATAACATACACCTATATTGTACTATGCTATAGGTACAGCCATGTAAACATTGGACAGTCGTTGAATCTTATTGCAATAGTAATAAAGTTCAAATATGGACAAACGTGTTTATACATTCTTCACCAATCTCTGAGGCCACAATCGTCGCATCAAGTTTCGCATGGCAAATGAACATGAATTTTTATGGTTAACGAGCCTAGGATGTTAACGGGCCTGATATTAAGTGACGGTGTGGTCGAAGGTAAAGAAACCTAAGCTGGAATGAGAACTGACTGGGATTGCGCCATACTTTCTACTTGATGGTGCCAGCCGAGCACCGAGCATTCTACGGATTTCTCAGGATTTTGAAGTGAAATCTTCTTTAGGCATGTTGGGCACTTTTGGGATTGGAAAAAGCACCGAACTCGGGTGAAGGTGACGCTCGATTCATAGGTATACATATACAGATGTCTGTGTGTGTTACCTAGTTATCAAAAATAATGTTTACAATTCTGTATGCTACTTCTGACGTGCAGTGCAGTTCTACGATTGACTCTGTTTTTTAAATCACCTTTCGAGCGGCTACATATTTTGTTTGAACTTGAACCCACACATTGCAGCGAGTGATCCAAACACGTCAAACACTGAGCTATCGTCGTTGCCTTGCAAGTTGCAACAGTTTTTTTTTTTTCTGGAAATTCTCATGAAATAATATCTATTTACTCGTAAACGTTTCTATAAATATAAACGCCGCGCCGGTCGTGGGTAATTGTAGTGTGAATATTATCGCCGTTGTAAACAACTTGAGTTATGGAATGCTGTAAATATAACATTGTTATGAAGCTCTCGTGTAGACTTTTACAGTGGGTTGAATGTGGGCGCCATTACGGGACTAACGAACTGTATTTACTGTATTAAAAACATCTTTTGTATCGATAATTTTATTTTTCCTATGCCAGATGATCTACAGAATTTCTAATCTAGTCGACTTCAAGCGATTTCTCTCCAGCAATTTCGGAGTTCCCGTGGGAATTATGGGATAAAAAGTAAACCGTATGTCACTCTGTAAAACTGTAGCTCCTTTATAAGAGAAAGAATTTTCAAAATCGGTCCATTAGTTTTGATTTTATCCATTACAAAATTACAAGATTACAAACAAATAAATAAACAAACATAACTACAAAAATAAAAATAATGTTTGTATATAATAATATTAGTATAGAAAAGTATGGTACTAAGTAGTAAGTAGGTATATAAAACATACGAGGTTTTAATCGTTACGCATATTTTTTCTCTCGCTCTTGTAGCAACTCGGCTTGTCTCAAACTATAGAAGTTATAGAACGGAAGCGTATGACTGTATACCGAACCCGCACTGGAATTAACGACACAAATTAACTAAAAAAATATATGTGAATCATTTCCCACCACAGGATTACAAGCTGGAACATGTTTAACACGTGCACTATTTATTTATTTATTACACAAAGAAACGGTAAATAAAAAAATTACGAGACTATCTATCAGTGACCAACCAGTGACATTTCTGAGTCAACTTACCTACTTACAATCTTAATTAATATTTTTTTAATGTACATACCTATATACCTACTAGGAAAAAGGCAAATCGCATTGAACATTTCGTACAACTTCTTTGGGTTAGTGTTAAAGATTAAGTAGGTACTCCTTGGGCGCTGGCTCAAACCAAGGCTCCCGATTTCTCTAACAGGCTTTTGTATTTTGACGTGTCTGTTTGTAATTCAAAATTAACAGCTTTTCACCGAATGCATATGAAAGTATATTTACATAAATGTAAATATTATATACAGTACCTACCTTCATAAAAAAATCATTTTTAAAATTCTTCTGTCTGTCTGTCTGTTGTTCCGGCTAATCTTTGAAACGGCTGGACCGATTTTAACGGGACTTTCACTGGCAGAATTTTTAAAATTATTCTGTCTGTCTGTCTGTCTGTTGTTCCGGCTAATCTCTGAAATGGCTGGACTGATTTTAACGCGACTTTCACTGGCTGATAGCTGATATTATAAGGAGTAACTAAGGCTACTTTTATTTTAGAAAAAAATTGTTCATGCTTGAATTTCCGAAACTCGCGCGGGTGAAACCGCGGGGCACAGCTAGTTTTGCAATAAGATTCAATGAAGAAGTGTTTCCATATTTCTGCTGACGACTGAACCTACGCGCACTTTATATGAAATGGGATTTTTACGTATTCCATAAAACTTTAATGTGAGTGATTATTTCGCAAACAACAGTTTCTGACATCGTTAACTGATTAGTTGTTTGATGATTAATCAATAATTATTCATACTCTACGACTTTATCACGGAATATTATAGTTATTAATAGTGCTTGCTTACTTGACTCTAAATATTTTAGTGATGTCAACCGTCAACTGAACAACATATCGACACGCCTATCTTAGCGGTTGTAATATTGTCTGTATAGTTTATTAGACATTGCAGCTTTTTATCTGTTTCATGTTGCATTGATTACCAATAACCGTGTACATATTGTTATTGGCAACTTTGCAAAACATCGATAAAGGGGTGAAACGGCTCTAGTACTCGTCTGTAAGGTTATCTTTGAATTGTAATTTCTCGTTTTATGCTCTGTACCTTCAATGTAATGATAATATTGTTTAGGTAACCGCCTTTTTATTCCATCTTTTACTATAATAAAGGAAGGAGATTCTGAGTGTCTGTTCACTCTAATCTCCGGAAGGAATAATGCGGTTTTCACAGGTAGTTTAAGCTTAGAATCGAGCAATATGTAGGCTTTGTTTCATTTAAATCGGAATCCGAGACAAAAGTTATGTAAAAGCGTTTCACGCGGGCAAAACCGCGGGGCACAGCTAGTTTATAATAAAAAAATCTTATTTCTAGTCATTCGCATTGAGCAACAATAATAAACCGTATTGTAAATATGTATGTATTAAGTTTTTTATATTTTGCTCCATATGTTTAAGAAAAATTGTATGCAATACCATGAGAAAGAATAGAATCCACGAGAAAATTAAATTATTTTCGTTATTATAAATAACCTATATACACATCAATAAATATGAAATATTATGATAAGTACTTTTGATTTATAAACATCATGTTGAATGTTTATATTTTTCTTCTGATAGAGTTATATAATACGTAAGTGTTTACGCTTTTTGAATACTCAACCCAAACATATCTGTTAAGGCATCAAGGTCAATAGTGTTGAACTATTGACCACACCCATCCCAAAACTTTTGTGTGGTCTTTATAATAATGCTTGGACATTATCAAATCTCCCCAACTATACTGTATATCGCTTCTGTACTTTTTTACTGATAGAACACTTCTATGCTTTTTTATAAACATATACATTCATAAACACTAAACTAATAATCCATAGCGCTTAGTAATTAAAAACTAAAAAATATTCTTATAAAACTAAATTTAAAAAAATTTCAAAAACAAAAACATGTTGACTTGCCAGCCCAACGGTACTGTTAATGAATGTAGGACTGAAAAAAATTCCACAAGATTCGTCAGCGACCAAAGTGTATTGTGAATATGCTATTTTTAAATAACACACGACAAAACAGTCCATTAAGTAACATTAAATACCTACTACTATAAAAATATTTACTTCAGTAGGTACAAGTATTTTTTTATTGATAATTCCCATTAAATATAGGTAACGGTCGCCTTTTCATGGTCTGAAAGACACTATTGAAGTGTTGACTCAACAACGTTCTTAGAGACATTATTGAAATATCGTTGACCTTACCGATTGATGCCATAAAAATACTAGATGAAATTGATAAAGAGATTCCCGACTGAGGCAAGCAAAGTTTTCGTAAATCGTCGAATGCAATCATATTATATTCATTAAAGAATTTAGGAACGTTTGATAAAATTTACGTTACACCAATAACGAGGTATTTTCCCAGTACTGACCGTATCCCATTCTGTAGACAACACAATGATTCAATGTTTTTATAAAGATCACAACTCATAGACATCGCGATTCACAACACAATAAATAAGCATTGCTTTAACTACATATAATTGATTACAATAGATACAATAACAGCACGCAAGTATCATATAAATAAACGTATTGTCGTGCCGTGACATTCGGCGAGGAATGCAATCAAGTACACAATATAATTAATACGTTATCACTGTGTACCTACTTTGTATTAATTTACAATTACTTTATTGTTCACGCCCCATGACTGTGAGTATCTACCTAAGCATATTAGCTCTGGATAATTAGCTGAGGTGCTTACAATACCTAATGCATTAAATAACAGTTCGTTGATCTTTAAGCACCATGTTTTAGAGAAAGATTGGGATTGTAGACTTAAATCGCAAATACAATAAAAATGTATCTTATTTATACGTTTTTTTTTTTCAAATTACTTTATTATGCTATACTGCTGTTTCATAAACCTTTGAAAAAATTCGTCGAGTTACAAATAATAATTTATTATATAAAATACGTATGCATGGTATTACCACCACGGCTTACGGTCGCACTCATAGTAGTTTTTATGTTAATAATTAATTAATAATTAATGTTAATTGGCATGTAACTATATTTAACATAATTAATCAAATGCCAATGACAATTTTAATAAAAAAATCTTTACTTAAAATTAAGTAATCATTAAAACGACTCTGAGTGCGGCCGTAATTCATTATTTACCACTCTCAAACAGTTCTTAATCTCTTGTCATATCACTTCTTATCATGAGCTATCACTGGATAAACGCTGTATGTAACCTTATCATATAGTGGCAGCTATTTTTCTTAGAACGTCCAAGGAAATAGATTAATAAATAGGTACTTAAGATAACGTCGTTATTGTTGTATATGGGCTAGTGAGAATTATGGCTTCAAAAATAACTTTTAGTTGTTAAGTTTAGCTATGAGCGGAAGTTTATTTATAGTGAAGTTATTTATAGATATCTAAGTATTAGCGTTGTATTATCCTTATATAGTATATAGCTAGGTATTACGTTGTGCACCCAGCACCCGCTTCTAGTTTCTATTTACAGCTCTCTATCACCTTAAGGTTGCCTTGAAAAGATTGCCTCTAGCAATAAGGCCGCCTTTTGCTCTGTATTTACTTTTAATCTGTCTTAGTTTTTATTTTCTCTTCTGGGGCAATAAAGCATATTTTATTTGATTTGATTTGAAGTGTAAGTGTGAAAGTACAGCCTCGAAAATTAATAAATTTTAATGGCCTACCATTTTGTTCTTTATATTTAGTGTATTTTTTACAATTTAGGATACATTTGAGTTCTAAGGCGGAAAATGTGTCAATTCTTTACGAATCATGACTAGACGTTGACTTGAGCCAATGATGAGGGTTGAAACATTTAGGTCGAGGAGCATAGGTAGTTAGTTCCAAATAATATAACATACTAAACGACGATAATAATATTATATAGCGCTATCCGGTCCCAAGTTTACTTGGTATAATACTTATAAAATTTTTTGCTGTCAATTTTAATTAACTTCTGATAGAATCAGAAGAATCAGAGTAAACACCGAAGTTTAATCACATAAGTGTCCCTAATATGAGCATCAAACCCGCGTCATAGTCAGGTTCCCTAACTACTACACTAACAGTTCTATCAAAACTAAAAGCTTGAAATAAACATCACTAGCGTGTAAATCAACCAATTAATCTTTTTTCGCACGATTACCAGCCATGGAAAGACCTATAATAATATACTTTTTGAACCGGTCGGCGGTGTGGTCAATCACAAGATATAGGAGTACTATGCTTTCAATGTTATATTTACTATAACTTTAACACTACCAGCCAATGAAGACAAACTGAAGTTGAGAGTTCTGGTACCAATAACAAACAATATGCCAAAAACTATCTTGCAGGTTTTTAAGATTAACCTAAAAACCATAACATGTGGAGTGGAGCACAAAGACCAGGAATTTAAGCTGTTAGAGTATAAACTGTGCCTTGTACGTATTACTTATCGAGTTGTTTATCACAACTGCGATCACACCAAGAAGCACACAGATCATTTTACCCTCATACGCTATGAATCGTCGCATTCAAGTATGTTAACTCAGCTGGCAGAACGCACGTGGATTAACATGGTGGCCGATATACCAACGCTCTACAATCAAATGTTACTTTAAATTATGAAATAATTTTGTCCTTGAATATTCTACCATAATAATTTAATGCGTTATCGTTAAGTTTGATACGAAGATATTATTAAGACGTGAGACACGGTCAAAATCGCACTATGTCGAAGCTCGAAGGATATACGATTAGTTTAACCAAATCTAAACCACTTTAACAAACACCAAAGATATAATAAGTACGTAGTTAGACATCGCGGAGAGCAAATGGAAAGAAATTTAAAAAAATGTCGGACCAAAATACACAAATAGACAGGGATCAGTGACGTTAGTCAACTAAAATTCAGAAGATTAAAGGTTTCATTTAAAATACTCAGTACTCACATATGTAGCACAAAATAAAACTAAATATATTCAAAATGAAAGGAAGGAAACATGCTTCGTATTATTCAATGATAGTGTGTGATCTACTATCTTTAAACGAGCAATTCTTGTATATATCTATCTTGTATGTATCTAAATCTCGGAAACGGCTCCAACAATTTTCATGAAATTTAGTATGCAGGAGGTCTCGGGGGCGATTAATTGATCTAGCTAGGTTTCATTTTTAGAAAACTTGGTTTTATCCGTGTTTTCCGGTAATGAAAAATGAGTGTTTGTTTTTCTACGTAAGAACAGATGGCGCTATACACAACTAGCGAAGCTTGGTGACCCAGATATTAACTATAATAATATATGTCAATGTTGCTGAACTGTTGAACGTTTTCTGAACTTCGTCTAGTATCTATTAATTATCCGAGCAGTGATGCGTCGTTTAAATTTTTTTTATCACTTGCTTCAACTGTTCTCAAATCTTCCCATACACTCATATTCGTACACTTTAAACACATATTAAAAATAAAGAAATAAACCGTTTTTAAAGCAAACAATAATATTTTTCTCAAATTTCCACTAATGTATTTATGCATCACTAATAGGTATGTATGTTGGACACAAAATAAATAGATTTCAATGCGAGATGAGAACAAACGTGGAAAGCAAATGTTCGCGAGTGGTGTTTACTGACGTGAATGAGTTTGGTTTGTATGTAGAGGTATGGTATTCGCAGTCAGTACTGAATTAGTACACAGCATGATATAGCCATACTACAGTAATATTATAATTCGTACGATCATAAGTAGTGTTGAGTAAATAAACAGTTTTTTGTTATGTCTAAATAATATTTTTTCAATACATACACATTGCAGGATAATTATTGTACTCGATAAGTATTGGAAAAATATTGATTTATATAATCCGTGATATTACTAAATAGTATGAAACAAAGTCGCTTCCCGTTGTCTGTCTGTCCCTAATCCCTATGTATGCTTAGATATTTAAAACTACGCAACGGATTTTCATGCTGTTTTCACCAATAGATAGAGTGCTTCATGAGCAAGGTTTATATCTATATTTTATCCTGGAATTCCCGCGGAAACTCCGAAATTACCGCGGGTGAAACCGCGGAGGACAGCTAGTAATATAAATACATAATAATTATATATTTTTTTTAAATATAATTATTATAATGTGCTCAAAACGCGAAAATCTAAAAACTATAATACATAATAATGTTGTAGGTACCTACTACTATTGTTACAAACGACATCGAATATTCGTAAGTATAGTTATGAATATTCGATGATATAACCATAAAGTTATGTAAACCAAGTAATTTTTTTAGGGAAAAACATTGACTTATAATTTTTTGGGTAGATGATGATTTTTTGGGATTGGTTGACCTTATGTTTTTAACGTAACCATGCAAACTATAATATTTTACCAAGGATTTCAACATATTTCTTATATTATGTCTTTGTATCATCGAGGTTATGTAACCTAACCTTCAATTCTTAGAACATTCATTCCAAGTATTCTGAGCTTATTGATTGCATTTGCATGATTTACGTTTTGCTAATTGACACGAGTTTACAGTTACACTACAATTTTTCTAGATACCTAAGCATATTTTGTACAATACGATCAAGTCTAAAACATCTCAATTTTGTAGTTGCAGTTTATTTCATAATGTTTAAAATGTTAGATATATTTTGAACTAAATTGTTTTAAAACCCACGTGCATATTTAACGGACCGCAACACATTAAAGATACTTTGTAATATATAAAAAAGCAGCAATAAAACAAACCACCACATTATCTATGTGGCACTAATGACGCTAGTAGAATGGGTAGTAACTGACATAACAATACAGCTAACGATAAAACGAAGTTAGGATAAGTAGTTTTCCATGTACCGAGTGCTAAACGTCCCGTCTGTGGTGAAACAACTTCGAACATAGCTACTAAGTACAAATTCTTTCAACGATTGCGCTATTCCTTTATTCCGCACGACAAATTTTTAGAACTTCAACTAACTTTCCGAATGGTCCTGCAATCAATTTCTTTTGGTGGGTTTACGACAGCGCATTTATCGAGGAAACAACGTCGTGCAGTCAGACAACATTTAATAAAAATGTCCACGGTTTGCAGCTCAATTCTCTGACGGCTAACCTCATCAAAATCGCATCAAAGCGCTCGAACACCCACTCGGTTTGCATCCGAGCATTTTTAACACCCATTTGAATCTAAATTTCGCTTTATTTGCTCTCCAAAGAAATTCAATAGCCTCTTCAGCACTTCATATTCTCTCAGACAGATACAGCCCAATAAAATAATACGGCGAAGACTTTCTTACGTCTCAAATTGAACAAGTATTTGTTTCATCATTTTGTATAGAAATAAGAATATTTCATTATTTAAATTTAAATTAATCCACCTTTATTGCTGTTAGGATACTTCGAATATCTTTTTGTCTCGCGAAGAATGCTAGCGACGTGCGACTAATTCATGCGAGCAAACATCTATCGTCACATTGGATTTTTGCAAAATTTTCACGCCACATAACTTTGGGCGTGTAATATGCACGTCTTGAAATACCTGTCAACGTAACGCTCGTATGTGCGGGAGCGTGGAATATTTTTACCGATGGCTGATTTTCATTCCTATTTCAGCTACCCTTGTCTCGCGATTAACAAATCGTTTGGATCATAAATTCCGTCATCACTTACATTCCAGCGACTTTAAATTATCTCTAGCTGTACCATCAAGGCTATGACACTTTCGGATAACGAGTAAATCTACTTTTTCATTACTCATATTCGGAAAGTAGGTCTGAAGTTGCCTGAGAAGCGGGTTGAAAGTAACACTTTTCAGCCCTAGGGAGAATCGCTTTCAACTGACAACTGTCAAATTATTAAAAAAAAACTAGGTCTATTTCCACATTTCTATTTAACCATGTTCCAACTTTCTATACAGCCAGCGCGATGTAAAATTGAAATAACGTAAAGTTTAAGTAGGTATTAATTAAAATAAAATTCACTCATTTTTTCTTTAGCTAATTCCTATTTTTATTTTGACTTTCCTTGCATTCTTAATGAAAATCACAGTGTTATCCTCGGGAGAAAGACTTTACTTTCACCCCTAGGATAACAATGTACTATTAAATAATATTACTCCAATACTTCGTCTTAAGATTTATGACTATATTTTTGATATTCTTCAGTTATCATCTATTTTATGTAACAAATATTAAGTAGTAGATTAAATGTTAAATTTTCCCGTCTTCTATTTACTGTGATTACATAATTTGCAAAGTACTGTCGTCCGTTTAGGTGTTCTTTAGCTCGAAATGTTTGTGTTGGAGTTGATTCACTATGAAGTATGAACAAACGGTTAGACAGCCTTAAAATCTCGAATAATTTTAGAGTACACAAACGGAGTACCATTCTGCAGGCAATCGAATATTCCCATGTTATCAAATGATTGTAGACTCTCACGTGATGAATATAGCATCACTATGATAGGTCTCTCCAAGGATTTTCACGACGATTTTTTCTGCGCCATTTTTATCCATTATTATTATTTAATTCCTACGATATCCTGCAATACAGTACCTCGGTCTATACAGCGGGAAACAATTCATACATTCAAGTACCGATAAGAAATTCTAGACTGAAGTTTGGACACAAATACATTCAATGTAAAACTTTACCATCTATCTCAGACAAACCATTTGCAATTTTACTTTAAAAAAAATCTTTCAACATCCGAAATGTTAGGATCTTGAGACCATCGATCTTTACTTAGACGATTGAAATCTGGGAGTTTTATAATTCAATTAAGTATTTTATCCGTATCCATATTGGATGGGCGTATTGGATATCTTTGTGTGGCTAATTGGATTTGCGGCGAGTCTCATTTTTAACCCCAGAGCTTTCCACTCTACCCGACATTTCGCTCTTACGTATTTAATTTTTATCCATCTATATGAGCTACTCACCGCGTCTAGTGCCGTAGACAGCGATGTATAGCAAAAAAAATCTCATTTGGCTTATTAAAATTAAACCACGTTTAGAAATGGACCAGATTGTTACCGTTTTCTTTAATTTTATCTCAATGTTGTAATAACAGAAAAAAGAGTCCTTTTCTAAAACAGATGTATTAGATCTATTGTTTAATGGAATGGTCTCTGTAAAATATAATTACTATTCAAAACAAATTTAAACAAAGTATTCGGCATTTGGTGTCGCTCCGTGTAGCTTTTAAATTAATACGTCATTATTAATTCGTACATTTCAAATGTGTGCTTTCGTTTTGCGGCACGTTGTGTTTAAGTACTAGCGACGACGCTCGGAGTGCACTCCACACCTCTCGCTTCCTCGTTCAAAAGAGTACTCCTCGCTTTGTTACGAACCTTGAACATTGGTGCCGACTGCCGACAAAACAATTCCCGGACCAAAGATATGCAAAAACAAATATTCGACGTACTTGTTTGACGCTTTTGCACATATTTAATTTGTAACGCTTAAAACTTGTTTTATTCTACTCCCAACTCCCAAGTGATGTGGAAATGAGGAAGTTGGTACTGGAATTGTGCGAACATTTCGGCACCGTTAAGACTGCCAAGTTTCTCCACACTATGTAACTTCAGTCGATGTAATTAGAGGAAGCTACGATCGTCTACCCGGTTAAATAGTCCAGTTCCCTCGTGTTAACTGACTCCCCGACAGACTGAATAGCTTTCCACTCTGTTCCTATATTTGCGGCTGTAAGGGTAACGTATTCAACAATGGTAATGTTATAGCTATTTACTTTATATACTTACCAAAAGTCGTCAGAAAGTTTTATGTGTTAGTTTACTGCCTCCCTGAGTCAACGCAGACAACAGTAAAAGACGACGATTGCTAGACAAAGCGTGATCGGATTGAGTAAATAAATAGTCTGCGTCGGAGTGCTCATCAATCTTGCACTACGAAAGTAAATTGTGCAAGTTTCCAACACTACAGGCCACGGGTTCATCGCCCGCGCCCTGCAAGGCTGCAACCTCACGAAAGCTACCTTAGTGTGACACTTTACGATTTAATTGTCACTCATTAGTCCTAAAGCGACGACTTTACTCATTTACACCGACTTTCACTAACGAAATTCATGGGCATTTTATTAGGTCTTATACTTTAGTATACGATTCTAGAAAGTACGTCTGAATTCTTCGGTAATGTTACGACATTATCAATCATAATGCAATATGGAATATACGTGCAGTGAGCAGCTGTTCGTTAGGATAAATCAATCACACACGTCCGCCCAGACGCGACGGTCGGTGACGCCATGTTATTTATCATTTTCAAAATCAATGACAGGTGCTTGACGATTGCAATTTATGTTGGGCGGGACAGTTTAGCGGTGGTTTGTCCTCGAGTGACGTATTAATTTCAATGAATGCACTTAGCGACCGCGATGGTTGTTCACGTCATAGTTGGGAAGTGAGCTGCGTTCGCGGTGCCGGATGACCCGCCCCCGACGCCCCTCTCGCCTCTTGGCAAACTGCACCACACTGCAAATCATACGGAGTTTGTTTGCGTAGGTCAATGCACCCTCTGTATACGTTTTATGTGTTCCTAGTGTCACGACGCTGCACTGACTAATAATAGAATAAATGTTTTATTAACATCAAACCGCATGCATATTGGAATTCTATGCGATTCATGAAGAATTATGACGTGCACTGAATTCTTTTATACGATTGCCAATAATAATAATAAATAATTTATCATTATATTTTTATGACAATAGACATTCGATGATACCAAATAAAGAACAATGCCTTATTCTATGATAATAGACGGAAAAGGGGAAATCCATTCGATCGAGCACTTTGTATGAAATGTATCTTTACAGCATATGTTTAATTAAGTCGTAGTAGGGCGGTGGCTATGGTGCAGTAACTCGTTAAAGTTTCATTATTATTCGCTCTCACAAATTGCTCGTACGTGAACGAATTGTGCTCACAATCGATCGCTTCGGAGTTCGTGAGCTTTTGTTTGACTTCAACTCCGAATTCAGCGTAATTGCCTTTCAGTCTTTCATTATTCAACTTTATGCAGTCATTTACTTACGTTATTACGAAGGGAGAGTTGCTGCGGTGAGTGTCGTGGGTGGATGCATTAATCGTAATATGTAAATGCGGGTGTATGAAATATTGAAATTGCGAACGCGGTTTTACAATAGCGTCTGCTAGCGGGACGAATGGGGTCGAGACCGTCTTTTGTTTTAGCTTGTCCTCAATAGGATTTCGATGTGTTTACATCGCATGCGGATTCGTTTATTCATAACGGTATTGTTGTTGCAGATCGAGGATGAAGGCAACCATGGCAACGACGAGACGCGAGTGTTCATCCTATCGACACTGGCTGGTCAGCACAAGCCGAGGGTCACCTGTGCTTTGTGCAAGGAGACTCTGGATGTCTTCGATCGCTACCCGCTCGTGGACGGCACTTTCTTCCTAAGTCCGCTGCAACACATCAGTGCATCTGTTGAGGTATTATTTTACTGTTTCTACTCGCGAAATTTAAAGTTCGGATCGATGCCACTGTCGGTACTGTAGTGTTGAATCCAATCACGCGAACTGAAAACTTCCTTCGAAGAGTTACGGTATCATAAGCGTGATTCATACAGATTCGTCACAAGTAGGTATACGAGTTTGTATGTGATTGCATGTATACGTAAGTACGACGAGATATCGCAAAGAACTTTCCCCAGCGCGGGTGTTTGTAACATCGAGTTTGGAAACTTAAATAAGATCCCCACAAAGTTTATTTAAATCTTACGGAATACTCGTAACATAACGTCCCTTACTCTCGCAACTCGTACGCTTCGAGGGAACTTCTCGACTGGTGTTGTTTATTCAGCGAATTAGTAGACGTACGTCGGGCTCTTATGGATACATTCATGTTTGTTTAACGTTAGAATTAGCGAGCATTCTCATATAGCACGAGCGCTTAATATTTTTTGTCGTTTCAAGATTTACTCGGAATATTTTATCTCTGTCCCTAAATCATATTATAGCACTTAGCTTTTTAGTATTATTATTTATGACTCGTATAGTAATAACGCGCAAGCGTTTTACTTTATACAATTTACATATCTACAAGAATAATTTTGTTCTTTAGGATTATTTCAGTACAGCATTATTAGCCTTTGGGATTATTGCTGACATTTATTACATTTATCGTTTTAACTTTTATTATTTTAGCGAGATAAACAAGTATTGCGAGCGGCGTTATTGCGTAAACAATGTTAGATAATTATGTTCCTAAGTACTTTATTACATTAGCACATATTACGACGAAAAATACATCTGGGGGCACGGCAGTGCCCCCGCCAAGTCGAGCAACAAAAGCGGCACGGCCGTACTATCCTTTTCTCGAAGCAATTCAGGCCATTTTCGACCCTCTATAACTTCGTTGTGGATAAAACTAGAAGCCTGAATTTTTAGTAAACAAGCAGGTATTGTATAAAGACGGTATAATTTAAATTTCATTCGATTTGAACCAGTAGTTTAGGAATTATAACTAGTCAAAGTTTCTTAATTTTGTAGGTCACTCACTCACTCACTCACTGACCGATCATCAAAATTCTAAGGCACTTCTAGCAGACATAGAAGTTTGAAATTTAGAATACAATTAGTGTTTATTGTATAAATCAAGGAAAAATTAAAATATTTAGCAATTTCGGTCCAGTTTTCTAGATACACTAACTGCATAAATAACTTTGTAATCCCATATAAATGTATGGAATTACAAAGTTATATATGCAGTTATATGTACCAACTGCACAAATAACTTTGTAATGCCATATAAATATATGAGACTAGCTGTTCCCCGCGGTTTCACCCGCGTTAATTTCGGAGATCCCGCGGAAATTCAGAGATGCAAAGTAGTTAGTACCCTATATCCCTAGGTTTTCTTTACCCCTGACAACGTGCATGCAAAATTTCATGAGATTTCACCAGCGTTAATTTCGGAGATCCTTCGGGAATTCCGAGATAAAATTACCCTAATCTGAATGCTCCAACGATTTTCATGAAATTTTGTATACAGGGGATTTCGGGGGCCATAAATCGATCTAGCTAGGATTCATTTCTGGAATTCCCGCGCGAACTCTGATATCAACGCGGGTGAATTAATTATTGCACACTACACGTTGTCAAGGGTACAGGAAAGGTCATAGGGTAGTACTTTTATCTCAGAATACCCGCGGGATCTCCGAAATTAACGTGGGTTAAACCGCGGGGAACAGCTATTTAAGCCGTTGCCCAGATATTAATAAATAATAATAATAAGTGTAGCTATAGTTACCTACCTAGATATAAAGTGTAGATACATAGTTACCTAGACATAATTATGTTCAAAGGTACAATGGTCAACGGAATGAAAAAGCAAGAATGGGGCATGTGTTTATATATATTATAAAGTTGTACCAAAATCTTTCAAGTTATTAAAGTAGACTAAATTGCTCAAAGGAGGAAGACCATTTACAAAAAGAAATGAGATCCCATCAAAAACAAACTTGTAAAAAAGTCCAAGTCTCGCAACTCACTTCTTCTACAGTAAAAAGTTGTGAGATCAATGTAATACCAAGTCGGTTAATTTATTCAGTGCCTACTTAAGGGTCCTTCTGTCTAAAGTTATCATGTTATAAGCTAATCTAATAACATTTTATAGTGACCATATCAAATTTAAAAACCTTTTATGTTTTAAATAGATTGATTGGCTTGGCGATCACGTGAAAACACAATGTATCTCACAAGTAATACATATTATAATTAAATTAGATTGTTTAGAACCATAATTATGTATTACATGTGAGATATATTGTGTTTTCACGTGATCGCCAAGCCAATCAATCTATTTAAAACATAAAAGGTTTTTAAATTTGATATGGTCACTATAAAATGTTATTAGATTAGCTTATAACATGATAACTTTAGACAGAAGGACCCTTAAGTAGGCACTGAATAAATTAACCGACTTGGTATTACATTGATCTCACAACTTTTTACTGTAGAAGAAGTGAGTTGCGAGACTTGGACTTTTTTACAAGTTTGTTTTTGATGGGATATTAGTGACTACGAGTGTTTTTAGTGCACTGGAAGGCGTAGGCGTATTTTTTTGTGTGTTTTTGTACTTGTTTTTGCATTTCCTCGCTGTCGTAATACTAGAAATAATCTAAGTTTGGACCTGAATAGGCTATTTGACTATTTTTTTTTCTTAGTCCGTCTTGTAGATTAATAAAAAATATTGGACACGTATTTTTTCTTTTTTTACGTAATCAAACAATAACAGAGATACATTGAGTTGAAATTTCGCGTGACGTCACTAACTAGTGCAGTTTGTATGGCGGCTTGTAGCGGTAAGTGACGTCACGAGCCCCCACCTTAAACTTTAATGCCTTATAACTCTGTGTATTTTCATTTATTTGAAAAATAAAAAAATACGTGTCTAATGATTTTTAATTTTCTAAAAGACGGACTAATTAAAATTTTGATTTTCAAAAGTTGTCAACATCCCTATTAATATAACAAAGGTGATAAACGGGTAAAGTTTGAAAATAAAGCTGTGTGTTGCTTTCTTTTGCCATAAACTGCATACTTAAAAGAAATCTTGTTCGTTTTAGTACTAGCAATTCCCAGCGGCTTATAACGGCGTTCATTCCTCAGTTCCCGGTGGAATTTCGGAATAAAAGTACTCCTTATCCTTTTCTGTATTGCTGACAGCGTGTATACATTTCATGATGATCGGCTGAGTAGTTAAGGCGTGAAAGCATTTGTCAAACTCACATTCTAAACTTAGCTACAATTGCATTATTTCTTTCTTGTGACGTCACGTAATGAGGACATTACCAAGTAAGTGCTTCAATTCACAATTGATTTACCCACCTCCAGGTGAAAGTGAACGAGCGTACGCAGTACCTGACGTGCGTGTGCATGGGGTGCCTGGAGCGATGCGACCCGAGCCGGACGATTCGGTGCCGGTTCTGTGGGCAAAAGTGGGACGGCTCGTCGCTGGTCCTGGGCACAATGTACTCGTACGACATCTTCATGGCCACGCCCTGCTGTGCTGAGAGGCTGAAGGTGTGTATAGAATATTATTACATCATTTGCCATGTGTGTTTGTGAGCGTCGATTGCGTATGTCCTATCGTTTTTTTTCGTTTCGTATTAGATGAGTCTTTAAACTCAATGAACGCTAGCGTTGTTAAATTCTGCAACAAGTTTTCCCTTATCATAATAGGTTTCTCAGAGGAGAGTTGTAAATGCGTCGATATCAAAAGTTTTAAGCTTCCAAAGCGAAACCAAGCCCTTAGTGAGAGAAGAGTATTTATTATTATTTAGGTATTTAAACTTGTGTGGTTTTTACTGAACGAAAGTGTAGTATAGTGCACCTACTTTTTTACTTCGATGCCAACTAAATCGATCTCTCTTTCACCCACAGTGCAACACCTGTTACAAGCCCCTGCTGCACCCGCAACAGCGGCTGAACTACTCCGACTACTCGCACCCGGTCACGTGTCCGCACTGCCACGTGCTGGACACTCACTTCGTGAAGCCGCTGTTTCACTGCTTCACTAAAGAGACGTACCCGTTCTACCAGCACTGGCAATAACAGTCAGCGGTGCCGGGGCCTCGCCCTGGCACCCCCCCAGCGCACCCCGCGCACCCCGCGCCCACCGCGCCCGCCCCCGACGCGTGGGCGGTGGCGCCTTCTCCGCCGCGCCGCGCCTCGCCGCCCGCGCTGCGGCCCGTCGTCAACACGAGCATGGCCTCTCGACCCGCGGACCCGCCCGCAGAGGACACCAGCCCCAAGTACCACGCGCCGACTCTCGGCAGCCTCGCCGACTCGCTGTCGCTGCTCGGGCTGAGCCCGGAGACGCTCGCGATGAGTCTCGGCGACACGCTCGCCGAGCGCTACCTGGCGGCGCTGAGACCGAAGCCCGAGCGGCGCGCGCCCTCGTTCGGCGGCTGCGGGGCGCCCCGACGCGCGCCCCTCGCCGACCCCGACCACCTCCAGCTGTTCTCCAATGACTTCATCAACTATTTGAACCAGATCGCGTAATTCGCCGCGTTCAGACTCTGTGTGTTGCGATGGTTCCTCTGTTTAAGAACACTTACGCGCGTCTTCCCGATGTGACGCTAGGAATAATTTCTGTTAAAATTAAGTTGGTATTATTGAAAATAATTTTATGTGTCGGTTTAGAATCATACTATTGATTTTATTTTTAATTTTATTCTGCACTTTGTTGATTACATGTTGATTTTTATTTAAAAAAAAATAAGGATTAACTAGCTATTAGGGTGGCGCCAGAAATTGCATTTTTTTTGTTTTCCAATCGAAACGTAATCTTGCATCGAGTGGTTTCCCCGTTGCGTGGACTGCAAGTGTTTATAAATTATGATTACCTTATATTTCAGTGATAACAGTGTCCCATCTGATGGGGCCATTTGAATGGTGTGTTATTTAGTTCAATTTAGTTTATTAGTTACGTTTTATTTTAGCAAAATTTTAAACCTAACATAAGTGTTATACAACATTTTCGTAGTTTTATTATATTTTATTACTTCCTCCCACCAAAATGGCACTCAAATTGTGTAACTAATACCTTTCACATCTAAGGGTTGCCATGTTAGGTTATGTTACGTCATTTTTCATTTAAATATATTTGAGATACTTTTTAACAATAATAACGGTAGAGGATTTATTGTAAGTGATTGCTGTGTCACCAATAATACGATTAGCTTGTCTATAATTATATTATTACATTACTATATATTACAATTTATCATCGTAAGTATAAAGCACTAGAAGTTGTTA
Source organism: Zygaena filipendulae (assembly GCA_907165275.2). Classification (NCBI taxonomy): domain Eukaryota; kingdom Metazoa; phylum Arthropoda; class Insecta; order Lepidoptera; family Zygaenidae; genus Zygaena; species Zygaena filipendulae. The sequence goes on along the minus strand of OU015656.1, from coordinate 10,022,794 downwards.
TTATTCTTTTTGATTTATTTTTCATTATTTTTGCTTTATATCTCAGTGATTAACAAAATAATTGTTGTGTTAGGGTATTTTGGAGAATAAAATAATTAGTTGTTAATTGTACCAGTTACATTTTCAAAATTGTGCCATATCAAAAATAAAAATAAAATTATAATTTATCTTTGAAAAATATTTGACAATTTCACTAATTGCTGAGAATATTATTATTTGTTATTATTCACTCTAATAAGTTTAATGAAGCATTTTGTTTTCTTTTCTTTCTTTTCTGTATTCTTAATTCTTAATAATAAAAAGGTTTCGCCAACAGAATAGTTTTTAGGTTAAGGGTTTTCTTATTATATAATTATTATCTATTGTCATGAATGTCTATTTATTTGTAAGTGAACAGCCCTTCGGAGCTAACTGGGCGCAGTGATGTGCACATTTTACTCGAGAACTGTTTAAACGTTGACGTTTTAGGTAAGTTTTTTATACATTTGATACTTATTACTCGCAAAGTGATTAAAAGTGATATAACAAAAAGAATACTTAGTAACTAGTGCGTGTTTAGTGTTTAAAAATAAATCAAAGTGGTGCGGATAGCTGTAGGTAGGGGGCGCGGGACTCAACGACCGGTGATACTGTGGACTAATGTCCATCATAATGCTAGGCAATAAACTATGAAAGACTTGACACTTTATAGTTAAATATTTTTGCATCATCCATTAAAATGTTAACTGCTTTATAGGGCGTAATAGGAGAGACATTGGTTGTAACTTGTATCGAACGTAGATAGAACGCGCTAGATAACGTGTAAAATTTTGATCATTTGGACCTTTGTCTAGCTATTATTATCGTTGTGACTGACATGAAAGTATCGATATTATTGGATACAGCAATGTGAACTTTATGGCAGACGACGTAAGAATCTTTAACGCTTCCACATTGCCAATCGATATCGGTAAGTTCTGTGTTAGTCACCCTTGTTTATAGCATGGCCAAACCCAATAACAGCTTCACTACACAAACCTGTACTTTTTGTTTATGAAAAATCTGTTTTCTTTTTTTACACGATATTTTTTTACTCTAGAAAAACATTGTTTTCGTTTAGAAACACTAATATTCAATCTGTTTTAGTTTCGTCAACAGAATACTCACACTTAAATATTGTAGTTTAAAACGACCTAAAAAAAAGTATTTGTATAGAGCTGTTATTGGTCGAAGGCAATAATCGAAACTGCCATTCTGACTTTCTATACTTACATGTTCATGATAATGACGGACTGAAATATGAATAACAATTTGTTGTGTCTATTTGCGTTACGTAGTTAACTTGGATCAAATTATTTATACGCCCTGTTCGTCTTGGGTGTATATTTTGATAATGATATTGATCATTCATATCACGTCGTCATCGCGTCATCCGCATCACTGCACTTCATTGTCATCTTGTCATCAAACACGGTTTGATTGGTCGGCGATCTGGCGTTACTACGTCCATGGCCGACGTATAAACTTCGCTGTCCACCGACCCGCGACCCTGAATAATGTTCCGTTCGATTTTTGTATAGTACCATTAATATTTTAAATAGTTAGATACACTTGGTCTAAAATTATATTACGTTTCTTTTCGTATGTTTATTAAACAAAGAGGCATTAGAAACGATTCATGTTGACTGGACAGCTCGAATAGAATATTTTTTAAGTATGATATTTTTTTTTAAATATACCTAAAACATAATTTGCAAAATAAGTTTAAAAATATAAATAGCTGACTTGCTGTCAATAAAATATCAAAAAAATAACCCTAATATCTGGTTTTTGACATGAATACGTCTTTAAAATTGCTTCCATAGTAGGAAGCAAGTCAAAAAAACGATTGATAACAAAATCCGAGGATTTACAGTTTACAGTTTGGTGTTGCAGCTTCAGAAGCCATCTGATAAATATTTTATTGTTTCTAATTTTTATTTCCTTCATATAAAAAATGGGAAAACGGGGCTCATATTTATTTTAGACCAAGTCCATTGGATATAGCGCGTTTAATTAAAAGAAAGTCTTATAGTTTACCTAATTTCTTTTCTACTTCCATGAACCGGTCGCCAGATCGCCTTGTATGGTTGTAACAACTCTCAGAATATATTTTAAATCAATATCCCTTGCTTTTGATATTTGTATTTATCTACCTATCTGATACTAATAACGTAGTCGTAGCACCATCGAACACTATTGTACATAACTCCATATAAGTCGGATGCTTAACTAAAAAGGTTTTTATACTACCTACTATAACTATAGTATTGCATATTGTCTAGTTTAGCCCTAAAATCGATAGTACATAAATTCAACAATATCAAAGATACCCTAATTATTTTAACAGACCCGGCCGGACCGTAATGACATTTCATATGTTAAACAATTTTAATTTTATCGAAGTTTGCTCGTTCGAATATATAATAATTATATTTAAAGATTAATATACATTTATATCTGGATGTATGTTAATGAGAGTAATAAAAAAGAAAAAGTATTTAAAATAGAAAAAAAAATGGAGTTATAAAAGGCGAGCGGTTGTTGGTATATGTAGAAAAATATTAAAAAAATGAACCAGATCATCTGATGGTGACCATGTACAAATGAAATAAGTGAAATGGCATTACGTTCCGGGCATGTTTAGCGGAAGCAACACAAATTTATAAAGTCATATTGTTTAATAGTCAAATACAGAGCCAGCTAAGTAGACATATTTAAAATTTATCATAGAAGTTTTAAAGGGTACGGATGAAAATGCCTCTCATTGACACCCAATTTTCCGGTACAAAATTAAAATACACAAAATGTAGAGTAGGTACGTACTATTTTGGAATTATTAAATCCATTTTTTATAAAAATCGAAGTACATACAACGTAAATGAATAATAATTTAATAGGTACATTTATAATGATCCTTATTTAATTATATTTTATAGATGTTCCAGATATTTAAAAGTCTTTGTCATTACCTCTCTTTAGATACACAAAAAAAATAGTAAATTCTAATATAACCAAATAAATTTAAATCACGGAAGCTCAAATTCGTATATTCTGCTTATAATGCTGCCCTCATATTTACAAAATATATATTTACGAATAATAATAATTTACATTTGTACAAGAATATAAAACACCATTTGTAAACATTAGATACACGCAATAATAGTATATGCTTTACCAGTTAGTTCAGTGGTTTTAAACTAACATTGAATAAAAAAACCTAATGTTTAAATGACTAGTTGCATAACACGCCCGCTTTAGAATTTGTCCTTGCTTCAAGTACATGCGATTTTGACCCCTATATCTATTATCTAGATAGATATTTTAACGGAATGTTATTTAAAATCTGATAATATCATACAAATCATATTTAAAAAACGCTTCATAAGGTTGTATTTAGTGATTATAACAGGCACGGAAAACCTCATGGGAATATTTCCTTAGTGATTCGCCAAATTTTGGGTGTGTTTGATTATATTTCATATTTTAATCAATTAGTTAACTTGTTCAGTTTAAATAATTCTACATACTTATTAATTGTAGTAACAACAAACGTTGCCAACTTTCTTAGTTTATTTGCACATAACTATTTATTAAATTTTTATGTAATTAATTAAACTTAAACTAATTTATTTGATATAAAATAATTACAAACACCGGTTGAAAATTTTTTTTTAATGTGTGTGGTGTAATTTAGTGAATTGCTTAAAAGTACAAAAAAAAAACAATTTGTTACTTTTGCAAATTTTATAATATCTTATAATAAAGTAAATCAAATACATATTAAAGAATAAATAAATAAACACTGACCCTAGACAATCATACAAAATAGTCGCTGTGAGTCCTAATACTATGAACCTCGGTCGTTTACTATATCTGACATACGACGTATGGCAGTTCTGTCATTGATTTTAAATTGAAAATTATGTTTCCCGTTAAAAGTTTAGATGTGAAAATAATTGTTAATTAATATGATAAAAAGCATATAATTATCTTGTATTCATTCATTTATTTGGTTACTTTAAAAAATATTAAAATATGTATAATATTATTATCTAGTAATTAAATAGATACACCTATAGATACTATTTAGTAACATCCTGTAGTTTATTATCTTTAAACATGGGCATAATATTCGTTATCATGTAAAGTCTCGCTTCAGATCGTTAGGTTAGGCGCTTCTACTCTCCTTAGGTGTTTCTCATTTAAGTATAGTATCGTAGTGATTTTTCTTTCTAATTCTATCGTGTGAATGAGATGAATGCATGTGGTCACCACTCGACACTAAGTTTAGTCATGGTCACGTCCTTTTCATTGTATTAATATAATTGCTAATGATAAATATATTGTTAATAATGTTGTTTCGTTAGTCGTGTACTTTCTGGTCATTCTTATACATACGTATAGATATGTGGAACTAAACTTAAACAAATATCTTCCGTTTAAACTAACTTGTATCATGTATTCACGCACACAATATCATTAATCAGTTCCGAGTATTGACAATGTTAATGTTCTCTTAAGGTCTGCGACCGGAAATTATGTAGAGTAAGTGCTTGCGCACACTATGCGACTCGTTGTTGCGTCTTGTCTACGCAAGCGAGAGCTCTGCGTCTTGTCGCCGCGACTTGACGCGGAGCTGTCGTTTGCGTTGACGACAAGTCGTTGCGACAGACGTCGTGCAGGAAGCTATACATGGTAGAGTATTCGAGAAAAACGGTCGTGTTGTTCATCTTGTGAGTGAAGCCTTAGTGCTTAGCGCTCCAAGCAAAACTGACGTTGCGCTGTCGCACGACTGTCGTCTAGACGCAGCGACAAGAAACGAGTGCACTCCGACTCTCCTAGCTTGTCGTTGCGACTCTGCGACCCTGACGCCAAGTTTGAGGAGCTTTGAACAAAATATAATTATGAGAATTGTAGGCCGCAGCCTGTCGTCGCGTCTAGTCGTCGAACCGTCACTGTCGTGTGTCGCATAGTGCGCGCTGGCTCTAAGTCGACCACATCTAAGATTTGAAACAGATAATATTATTTGATGATACCGAGGAACGTTAATAATTCGAATAAAGTGTCAAATTAATAATCTTTTGGTACTTTTATACATATTGATACATTGGCAAGCCCGAAACATAAAGACAACTCGTAGATACACATCTGTAACTATATCGCTACAAGATGCGATTCTGTTAATGCTGCTGAGAAGACCTCTGTCAACTCCAGTCACAATGACATTCAGATTCCTTATGATCTTACCCTGCGTCCAATTCTCGAAGCTCAAAATTTTAACACTTTGGCTAAAAATTAGTATACGGCTGTAATTGGTTAGTGAAAAGTTGCAAATCAAAACGTTTTTTAATTATATTTTGATACTCGATGTTTTCTACACTAATGTAGTTGTTTGTATTAATGTTTCGTATTAGCGTAGATAGGGTTGAAGTCACGCGCGGTCGCGATTGGTCAAACGGGGACCATTTTGATTAATGGAGACCATTTTTTTCGATACGCGGTGAAATTTTCGTATTGAAATTTACCATAAAAGCATTTTAGACCCCGACTTTAATGCACTAAATTGAGAATTTTACTATGGAAATTACAGGCATTGCCATACTAAAATTCTCAATAGTGTTAATGGATACCTGATTTAAAATGCGCCCATAGTAAATTTCACCGTGTATCTTTATGCTACTTCAGACAAAATTCCAAATTGATGAATGCGGTCGGACTTCAGCGTTTATAGTGATAAATAAATACCAACTTATACTGCACATGCTAGTTCGGGATTGAGGCCCGAGGGCCACTGTACGATAAGGATTTTTGTATAATAAACGAGAGTCAATCGAACTTTTTTGAAATCGATAAAAATAAATGCCAAGATAACTTTTGTAATCAATGTTTAAAATTCAGTGATAATATTACGAATTGGTTATAATTACGATAATAATTAAGTTATTGCGTGGCAATTAGGCTTACGATTTTTATACGGTGTATCGCGCGGGTTGCATCAGGGTACGAGTGTCATTAAAAAATATAATGTAGTAACTTTTAAAAGTTAACTTTTGTACTTTCGTAACTTTAAATAATAATTTTAGTGGTAACATTTGTGTATTTAATAATTATTATTATAATATTGCGTAAACTAAGCATCAAATAATTGTAGGTATGGCATTTTTTTTTTTACTGGAACTTTAGATGTAGTATTTTTGTAAGACAAACGCGAGACTCTCGTGCGTGTATCAGAGCGATAATTAGATATTGTGTACGGCCCAAGTTCGCCCGATTGAGAAGCAATCTTGCACAAACGTACTCCTAACTTTTTCAAGAGATTTTGACGTTGAAACTTTAAATGAAACCATTGTTGTTTTAAGGTTTTTTCTCAATTTTGCACGAACTAATCGGTCTTCTTATATTTACTTAGGCTAGTAAGGTTTTCCTTTTGAACGCTATCTCCAAGGATACGTTTTCTAACCAATGCTTAATGACTTCGTTTTACTTTCCATTATAGGTACTTGACTGACTCGCCGTTAAGGTCAGGTCAAATATTTGACAACAAATGATAGTATTTTTGTTCTCGTCACTATAATGTAATGCATGTTTGGATGAGTGTATCACTTTGGTATGTATCTATTTTAGGATTCACCTTTAAAAAAATGTGGTTATTATAAAACTACAAATAAATAAGCGTTATGGTCGTGCTATCGACCATATTTAAAATGATCTCTTTGTGTTTACTTACAATTTTACTGAAATGTAAGAATTATATTATGGAGAATATGGTATAGAATAGGATGTGTATTGTTCGATAAAGGCTCAGACGGAAAACGCCAATTGTTTAATTATATGAAAGTTTAAGTGCTTGAATTAACAATTAAGAAGAATCGCTTTAAAATTACGATATTTATATTGATCGACAAGCTAATAAACCATTGAAAAAGATGTAATCTGTAAATTATTCATACGTTTCCACGTATTTTTATAAATTAAAAGTCAAGTAAGATATCGGCACAAACAAATTGAGTAGAATATAGGAATATTATGGTTATACTTATTAAGACAAAGTTCCAATTCGTAACATTTTTTATAATATTGAAGAAAAGCTATTAATTTGTAAAGATAGTGAGCGTTGTACTGTATTTGTTGTAAAGTTGGTAAAGTATGACTAGTGATGTAAGGTTGTTTCAGAAAATTGTAATAAAACGAAGGGAGAGAAATAAACATGTTATATTTTATATGGATCTTAAGAATGCACCCGGAACGTCGGGAATGTGTTATTTTACGAATATAGTCGATAAGTTTACTCTTCAAAAGAGTTTTCGCAGGTAGTAGTTTTAGTAGGCTTAGTGTTTTTTATACCGGCTTGATGTTGTGACATTTATATTTAATATTGATATCGATAAAGCGCAGAACTACCGAACAGGCGACCAACACTGATCCAATAGCAGAATGTGTAGTGGGTACAGACAGACGGTGGGGACATTTTGTTGTTTTCGTTTACGGATGGAGCATAATGGCGGCGCGCGGCGGCGTTGCTGCGAGTGTGTGATCTTTACCAAAGTGTTGCTGTTCGCAAGCATATCATTTCGATACGGAGCTAGAATGCATTTTTCTCGGTACAAAGAAAAAAAAAGAACATTAGCAAAGTCTTTAATTCTATTCGATGTAACTTTTATATTGTTAGATAATTCTGTATTGTCAGTTTTGTAGTGGACAAATTTAACCCGTTTGAAAAATCTCTATTGTAATTATCCGCAAAAGCCGTATCTAGTCGATTCCGTTGGCTTGCGAATGAATATACATATTATATACGTGCGTCAAAAGATGTTCGACTTGCTCCATTACAACTCTGGCGATGGACCTGAGTTATTTCAGTTATTTAGCAGAATTATATTGTCTAGTATTTCCGATTATGTTACGTTTTATATTGCTTATATTATATATTGTGGATACAATGTTTATTATGTAATTTAATATTCATTTTGATGAGGTCCTAGTCGATTCTCTGTATATCACATCTCCCAAAGTACAAATTCCTTGTTGTTTAGTCCAATTTTGTTTGACTGTTATTGAGTGGAAATTATTTTAGAGGAGTGTGGTCCCGCGCAGGGCGGCGCGCGTCGCCCTCGCCTCTAGGGCAGCCCTAGGGCGCCGCCTTGCGTTGGGCGTCTGTGTCGGAGTACATTGATAATATCTTTGCTCGCAACCGGCTAGTGGCTAATGTATAACGACCGCTTTAGAGAGAGGAACCTATAATATATTGAGCTGTCTGAAGCGTCGTCGTGTACATCTGGCATAATTATAACAAATAATGTTATAGTTTTACACAAAAAGAAAACTAATAGTTCAAATAAATCCCATAATTATTATTATATTCTCATTAATCTACTTGTACGGTGGGTACAATTAATTTTTACTTTAAGCAGCTCGTTTAAGTTCATAATTACGTAGTTTAATTTTATTATTATAATAATTTACCTTTTTTTTAGTTAAAATGCACAATTCAGACCGAATACTTAGAACATTTTTTTGTTATCTTCATTATTTGTACACTTAGAAGTAATACCTATTTAAGTTTCGTTTCTCTAAAAAACATTGTAAATGTTTTTTCCATTGAATCATTTGATTGTTCTTACATTTTTACCATTTCTCTTTATTTTAACTGTACGTAATCGCCTACTACACATTATCCAAATTAAAAATGCTATTAGCAATAAAATATACCTATTTCAAATGACACTATACCTACGATAAATATAATGAAACCTTTATAAAAATAAAATAAAAATTTGAAAAAATATTGTTCCGTGTTTTACTTTAGATAGGTACTTAATTAACCTCCTATTTATTCACAGATTTTTTTTAAATCAAAATACTAACGGCCTATTATAAAGGCCGCACTCAGAGTCATTTTAATGATTACTTAATTTTAAAGTAAAGAGTTTTAAAACAAAATCGCCGCAATCAGAGACGTTCATTAAATTAATGTTAGTTGGCATTTGACTAATTAAGTAAAATTAAGTTAAATAGATTAATGTTAATAGGTATTTGACTAACCGCCGCACTCAGAGTCGTTCATTAAAATAACGTTAATCGGCCCATAACTAATGCTACTTAAAACCTCTAGTGACAATTAAATCGCCGTAGCTCCCAGAGACAAAAATTTAATGTTGATTAGTAGATTGACAACTATATGTAAGCATAGGGCGGTACACCCTATCGAAATGCGTATCGATAAAGTGCGACATTGCCACATGCATAAACTCATGGAAATGATACTTTTGTTTTTGTAGTTTTTATGGTGAAGTTATTATTTTTCTTTAGAAATAATTAATTGCGTTAATTTACTATTACTTTAATCGGAAATAATAATTGATTTCAATAAAATTAAATCGTGAATGCCATGACTTTTGTGATATGACAACATTGAACGCCGCCATTTTCATTTTTCAATTATCTACGTCAAATCAGTCCGCGAAATTTTTCAAATTGGAATAGCCGCCACTATTAAAGGTCTGTCCACATTCGCGCGCGAACCGCGCGCCAAGCCGCGAAACACCCGCGAACCATGATTCTACACTTATAGTTCGCGGGTGTTTCGCGGCTTCGCGCGCGAACTACGCGCGAATGTGGAGAGCGCTTGAAGTAGAAGAAGGAGAATTCGTCTTTAGTTATATAATAATAATTTGAAATTATTGTATAAAAAATGGTGAGTATTAAGTAATTATTATTGGTTTCATATTGTTAAAAAATAAAAATATGTTAGGCATGTATTTATATGGTTTTCTTTATATTTCAGGAGCAAAATAAAACACAAAGCAAATGAGTTGCAAACTTTACCCCGGACGAAAAAATTTTATTTGCACATTAATTAAACATCGATAATTGAATCAAAACTGATCGACGGAAAGTCAGTTTTAAAGAAAAAATGGCCTGGATTTCAGTCACTGACGAGTTCAATAGTAATGCACTTGTATACAAGGTATTGTATTACTTGTATATACTTGTATTCTAGTTATTGCTTGTATACACTTTTTGTTAATATAACTAGAACTAATTATATTTTTTTTACTTGCAGCGTGATGTAACTACATTAAAAAGAGCATGGGATAACCTTAAGGCTATGGCCCGTAAAAGCAAGGCTATCTTTTAAAAACTAGAGGTGGACCATCAAATCCACCACCTCAACCGAAGCATAATAAGCATTATAGAAAAGGTAACATTCAATAACAACTCAACAGGGCTGGGCAAAATACCAAGTTGTAATTGAAATCCTTTTATTATAAATGTGAAACTTAGTTTGTTTATTTGTTACGTTTTCACACCTTAATGGCTTAACCGATCAACATGAAATTTTGCATACACATTTTCACCGGTACAGAGAAAAACATAGGGTACTTTTTATCTGGGAATTCCTGTGGGATCTTTGAGATTTCCACAGGTGAATCTCTGAAACGGTTGAACCTATTTGAACGGGACTTTCTCTGACAATTAAATGATGTTATAAGGTGTAAATTATGCTACTTTGGAGTTCTTGCGGAAATTCAGAAACTCAAACGGGTGGAATCGCAGGGCACAGCTAATGTGTGTTATAATATGTATTCTAAAATATGTAGTTCTAATGAGTGTATTTTTTTAGTTGGAGACATTAAAACAAGCTGCTGAGAGAGCTGCTGAGTTTAAGGAAGAAAAAAATTAAGCTATTGTAGATGGCAAAACTAGAGCTAGCTGAATTAAAAAAAAAAACTAGAATTACAATAATAAAATTATTTATTTTAAATGAACTAGTTTTATTTTATTTATTTAAAATTCAGGCAGGTAGTTGAAGCAGCTGATAGGTGCCTGTATCCAGTTATACATTACTATTTTTCTATCTTTTGTTTCTAATATTTGTCCAGTCTGTTTTCAAATAATAATTGTTAGGTGCCAAGACTTCTTCCGGTGCCCATTCCAAGGTGCAACCACTCTGTAAGTAAAAATTGTTATTACACCTTAAAAAAACAAATAACAAACAAAATCTGAGTATAACCAATTCTTTTTTTATTATTTTATGGTTAATCTATAAATTTATACATATAAATAAAATTGAAGTGTCTGTTTGTGATTCCAAATTAACAGTTTTTCACTCAATGCATATGAAAGTATAATATAATCCTACTAATATTATAAATGTGAAAGTGTGGATGTTTGGATGTTTAGATGTTTGGATGTTTGTTACTCAATCACGCAAAAACGGCTGAACGGATTTAGATGAAATTTGGCATGCACGTTGTCAGGGGTACAGAGAAGGACATAGGGTACTTTTTATCCCGGAATTCCCTTCGGTAACTCTGAAATTACCGCGGGTGAAACCGTCTGTCTGTTTGTTCTGTCTAAAACAGCTAGACCGATTTTAACGGGACTTTCAGGCAAATAGCTGATGTTATAACGAAGAATAAAACTATTTTAAAAGAAAATCGTTCCTGCGGGGATTCCGAAACTCATGTAGAGTAAAACCGTGGGGCACAGCTAGTTATTCATAAAAAGTTATCTATACCTAACTAGTTATCTCTAAAAAATCTCTCAACTATGGATTGCCTGAACAAGAACCATTACTATTGGGATTTTCTTATGTATATCATTTATGTTAGGTACCGGATATAATATGATCAGAATCACAATCGCAATAGTGATCTATTGTCAGTATAAAGCAGGAGTTCATCTAATGGTAATGAGATATTGTGAAATGTAGCACACACACAAATTACAGCCACAACTGTGTCTAATTTGATACTCATACTCACTTGAAGATATGGAAACTTCCTTTTCCAAATACTAAAAACTCTCAACAGTATTTTTGGTTTTGATTACTGATATGGCTTTTATTGTACTTTTCTTGACTGTTTGAATTAGGACAAGAATGGTGTTCAATTCGTAAACTCAATAAAATCTTCTAGGTCAGACATGCTTTGCTAATTACTGTGACGTGATCGACGCCCTAAAAGTTTAAAAAATCCAACTTTGGTTTTGAAATTTTAACAACAAAAACAAACATAACCTTACTTTTAAATGTCAAAAATCTCCAATTAAGTCTTAAGTAAGGGTCAGCCGCCACTTAAAGTTAATCCTCATTAAACGTGATTAATGGAGGATTAACTGTCTCTGAGAGTGAATTTTTTTTAATCCTTACTTAAAATCCGTTAAGTAACCATTAAATCGACTCTGAGTGCGGCGGTAAGTAAGTTAAGTTAAATGCCAATTAACATTAATTTAATGGACGTCTTATTGCGGCAACCTTGTTTTTAAATCTTTACTTAAAATTAAGTAATCATTAAAACGACTCTGAGTGCGACCTTAAGATGAAAAGTTGAATAAAATACAGAATAAGAAACATTGTCAACTGATCAAGACCCCACCGAGCAAATATCACTACGTTTTACAAGACCCCAGACACAGGGTAGGTACCTACTTTATCGAAAGAACCTTTTTAACAAAAAAGGAATGCTTACATATGAATTTGATCCTGTATTTAGGATAGGTAAAAGTCCGCTAGGTTACAAATTCTTGGTCGTTAGACTCTGACAGAGTGGTCGTGGTCATCGGTTCCGGATTTAGCACGCTTGACAACCCGTCGCCATTCCTCCCGAACCGCTGCCCTTTTACAGGTTACAAATACCTATGCCCAATTAAAAATTGTTTTTTCGATAATAGTCATTTAAAATCTACTACAATTTTCGATGAACGGTTTTCTTTATATTAAGCCAGACTATTAATCCCTTACTTGACCTCTAGGCACCTAAAAATGGAGTAATTTTTTTTTGTTTTTCTTTGATAAAAAAACAGGACGCTCGCTACATTCTTCTGAGCTCGCTACTTAGTGCAAGTGACAGATGTGAATCTGCGTCAGAATTCTTACGTTTGAAAACGTTATATCATCGCACCCAAAGAAGTTTCAACTTTCAAGCAGATTAAAGTAATTAAAAACATTATCTATAAAAAGGTCGACATATGAAATCTTTCTGATTGGAATCATTCATTTATCATGGATGTTACATAAGGTAACGTTTCAGTGAATTGGTTCTCTATACGCTTAAAGAGAATGCCGATTTAGCAGTTCAGCACTTAAGTTGACGCGACGCTACAGAGGGTCAATTTTGCTCTCACAAACAACCGCCCCGCTCCTGCATTTCTAAAGGTCTTCCCTCATAAACCTTCGTCGCAGCTCAATGCGAGGATTTGATTTTGCGTAAGCAGAATTGACTCTGAACTTCTTACATCGGAAGCACTATATCTCCTTAATGTCAGTGTTAACCAGCTCTCTGATGGTTATTAAAATATAGAAAAACCTTTCTCTACGGTAAATGAATTCCATAGAATGAATAGGCATAGAACGGTATTTGGCTCAAGCATTCATGGAACTGAAAGTGTGATTGAACTAGTAAAGATCACCTGGCCTACGTCTTTTAATGAACGAAACGAAAAGAAACCGCTGTTTCTATTTGCACGCACCCCATTCCCCGGGTTATAGATTAGGTTTGAACTATGGTCACAACCACAGAACAGAAAAATAACAGACAGAAGGGACATCAACTTAGTATGAAAACCAATGTCGCAGGGTGATTTTCGCACACAAAACTATTCATCACGCACTTAAACATTGATTAACGTAAAGAAATGTATTAAATGCCTTATGGTTATATTTTTACTTAGTCACTATTTTCAAAACTCACAGTTTTGGAAATATTTTGTATTAAATATACTTAGAATGGCAGTAACAGAAGTTTTAGGCAAGTTAGAGTATTTGCTCTAACTTCCTTAGCAACGGTAGCGCGCCTGCCCCGCCTACATGTCCTCTCTAGTTAATTTATTTGCTCTGTGGCCACAACAGAGTCAATTGGTAGGTAGATACGTATAGCGATATTGCAAATATGCGAGCACCCAAAACAACGCATGTTCTTGGTAATATACAAAATACTGGCCGATAATTGAACGGCTGATTATGCTAGTTGGCTGCGACATATCCACCACTTCTCAAATCCATCCAGTGATGTGCCGTGATGTGCATCCAAACAAACTGCAGATTTATTATACATATCTACCGTGTGTGTATGTAAGGATTAATGGAGTCCCGAATTTTATCCAGTTTAGATACCTACTTGGGTATTCAAATTCGAAGCTAATCCCAATGTTGCTAATTTAGAGATAACCGTCTCGATTCCTTGAAAGCAAATACGCGTTACAACACAGACATATATAAGAATAGACAACATAATAATATTACTTGTATCATATTTTTTATGCTTAAAATTGTGACTTCAAAGATTTTCAGTTCCAAATGTATCAAATAGCGGTTCATCATCATGAATTTCGGTTTTATCGCGGGACCTCCGAGATAAAAGTATTATATGTATGACATTAGGGGATACTGCAATAATATGTAGTTGAGTTCAGTATCTGTTCAATTAATTTTCAAACCTTGCCTCAGTAGGTAAATTGACAAAAGTAGAGCGACAAGGATTGTCGTCATCTCGAACGACTATGTTCTTGCTTTTCGGTGTTTTTACTACGCATGCGCGGGTGTTATGTTCCTACTCTAGTTCCATGGACATTATCTCGATGCAGCTTGCGTTGTCTGCTCTTAGATATGTCTATGTGTGGCGCATTCATTACACGTACATTTAATTTGCATCAGTGTGAAATATAGAACGGGATCCGAGACTGAAAGGATTTTCATGGTAATAAATTTCGGTAAGTACGTAGGTAAGCGTGAAGATATAATACATCTTCCCGATTAGATACTTGATAAATTTGCGTTTGCGAAGAGATACTTTTTACTTTTAGGTACTTATACACAATACCTATTAGGTGAATACAAATCCAGTCAAAACGTGAATGCCAAATTGAAAAGTTACGTGATATAATAATTTCCCCAAAAGCCAGTCTTATTTGAAAGAAAGCAGCATTGTCCATCGCTTATCTTATCTTATCTTATCTTATCTTAAATAATGGGGTGGGCAAGCAAAGCCTCGGCACTTCGACCCTTGGGATCTTTTGTACCATCCCCATCCTGTGCTCCTCC
Source organism: Zygaena filipendulae (assembly GCA_907165275.2). Lineage (NCBI taxonomy): Eukaryota > Metazoa > Arthropoda > Insecta > Lepidoptera > Zygaenidae > Zygaena > Zygaena filipendulae. The sequence goes on along the minus strand of OU015656.1, from coordinate 10,007,727 downwards.
CTCTACTCCCTGAAAACCTCGGCGGCAAAGGCTAGCGTGCAGTGGAGGGGTAAGAGCCTAACGTCCTCTGGTTCTGGATAGGCCATCCCCAGGAGGTCCATTCGTTTACGAGCCAAGGCATCGCACTCGCACATAAGATGTGCCATTGTTTCCACCTCTTCGCCGCACTTCCTGCAGGATGAGTCGCTTGCGAGTTTCATCTTCGTGAGGTGTTCCTTTGTCCCGAAGTGACCTGTAAGCACACCAGTGATTAGGCGGGCCTGATTGCGACTTAGGAGAAGTATGCTACGTGACAGTTTCTCATCTGTTTTGTCGCCGATAAAGCGTTTAGAATGCCTGAGGCCCGTAGTCGACGACCACTCCTGTGAGTGTCTTTTCCGGGCGTTTTCGCGAATTGCCTTTTTCACCATGTTTGCAGAGATCCCAACAAATGGCTCTGGTCCAATGAGGGTTTCATCTGATCCTTTCCTTGCCAGTTCATCTGCAAGTTCATTGCCTTGTATACCTACATGACCTGGAACCCAGATTAATCTGACCTTGTTGTTGGCGCCCAATTTGTTCATGGCATGGACGCATTCAAGCACCAACCTTGACTCCACTCTACATGATGTTACAGCTTTTAGCGCAGCTTGGCTATCTGTGAGTATGTAGATGGATTTTCCTTTTGTTTCGTTTTTGATATTTTCTTTAACACAGCTTATTATGGCGTAGGTTTCTGCTTGAAAGACTGTTGCATATCTTCCCATGCTCTGGGAAGATTTGTAGTGTTCAGCATATACCCCCGCCCCTGTGCCCGTGCTCGTTTTTGAGCCATCTGTATACCAGATTAGGCTACCCATGTCTGGTTTTCGTATACCTTTTTTCCATTCTTCCCTGGTTGGGATTTTCACCTTGTAGTTCCTTTTGAAAGAGTAGACGGGGTTCATTTTGTCTCTTCCCATGTCCATCAGTCCGTCGATGTCGTTATTGGCATCCAATTTCGTATGCGTGGTTTGCGGAATGGATCTATTCCACGCCCCAGCCTCGGCTAGCCGATATAGTGCTTTCCTAGCCTCAGCCTCCACCTCTATGTGTAGTGGTGTGAGGTCCAATAAGATCTCCATTGCCGACGTTGGTGTCGTCTTGAAGGCCCCTGTGATTGAGAGACATGCTAGGCGTTGCACTTTCTTGAGTTCTGCCTTGCACGTTTCCAGTTTAGTCCTTGGCCACCACACGATGCTGCCATACTTGATTATGGGAACCACCATCATCCTGTAGAGCCAGTGGACTACTTTTGGCTTTAGGCCCCATGTACTGCCGTAGGCTCTACGGCACATCCCAAATATTCTTAGAGCCTTTGTCGTGATGTTGTTCACATGTGTTTTAAACGTCAGCTCCTTGTCCAAAGTGACTCCAAGATATTTCACTTCAGTGGACCAGTTTAACTGATTTCCTGACATGGATAAGGTTTTCAGCCCTGTTAAAGTCCTTCTCCTAGTAAATGCCAAGACTGACGTTTTACTTGGACTGACCGATAGTCGGTTTTTTGTACACCATCTCTCAACTCTGTTTAGAGCCTCTTGCATTAGACATGATGTAGTCCCAGGAAATTTTCCATTTACTAGTATTACAATGTCATCTGCATATCCTACCGTATAGTACGGTCCTCTGTTCAGTTCTTTGATAAGTGAGTCTATCACCATACACCATAGGGTGGGTGATAGCACACCTCCTTGTGGACATCCCCTAGTGGTTTTCACACACATTGTCTCTCCTCGTAGATTCGAGTGTATGATTCTGCCCTTTAACATATGGTCGACCCACCGACCAATTGTCCTGTTGATGCCATGCTCACGTACGGCGTCCTTGATAGAGTCGTGAGTTGTTCTGTCGAAGGCTCCTTCAATATCTAGGAAGGCTCCCAGACACAGCTCTTTTTCCTCAATAGCCTTTTCCGCACGACTGACCACATAGTGCAGCGCCGTTTCAGTGGATTTTCCCGACTGGTAAGCACATTGCATCTCATGCAGTTTAGTCCGTTTTAAAGGTCCTGTCCTTACGTATTTGTCTATAAGTTTTTCCATGCATTTTAAAATAAATGATGATAGACTTATAGGCCTGTAAGACCTTGCCTGATCGTAGCTCGGTTTTCCTGGTTTAGGTATATACACTACCTTTACCTGTCGCCATATTTTAGGTATATATCCAAAAGCGATACAGGCCTTGAAAATTCTGCACAATTGCGGCAACAATATTCCTGCACCCTGTTGTAGTAGTATTGGGTATATTCCATCCGGCCCTGGAGATTTGAATGGCTCGAAGCTGAATATTGCCCACTTAACCTTTAGTTCATCTACTACCTTTTTAGCAGTGTTCCAATCTTCTCTACTAGTACGGCGCGATAGCTCGTTAGTGGAGATTGGCTCCTCATTTACTGCCTCTATTTCCTCTGATCCTGGGAAGTGTGTCTTAAACATCACTTTTAGGGTCTCTTTTCCTGTGTCCGTAAGTTCTCCATCATCATCTCGAACAACTGACAATGGATGAACCTTAACTGCAGCCATCGCCTTTGAAAGTCTCATGCTTTCAGGTATTGAGCTTATGTTGTCACAATGTTCCCTCCAAGCCTTGCGTTTAGCCTTTCGTACCTCCTTGTTATATTCTGTGAGCAGTCTGTGGTATTCACTAAACTCCTTTGTAGCCATGGCTCTATTAAAAGCTCTACGTGTGGTCTTCTTCAACTTTGAAAGTTTAGTAGACCACCATGGTACCTTCTTTGAGAGGGATTCCTTTTCAGGACAGTTGTTTAACCATGCTCCCATGATAGCCTGATTAACCCTGTCTGCTTCGAACTCCAGATCCACGGTCGAACCTAAGTTCCCGTTAAAGTTTCCCAGTTCCCCCTTTAAGTCCCTTCTGAAGGCGCTCCATTCGGTATTCCTGGGATTCCTTCTGCGTACAGTTGTCCATTCAGCCATGGTGCTGTACCTAAAGCATATGTATCTGTGATCTGAAAGCGAGGTCTCATTAGATACATGCCAATCCATAACCTTGTTAGTTGCATTGCTAGAAGCCAGTGTTATGTCTATTACCTCTCTACGTCTTGAAGTGACGAAGGTCGGCCTGTTTCCGTTATTGAGAATTTGTAAATTAGAACTTACCACGAATTCTAATACTTTTTCTCCTCTTTTGTTGACGTCCGAGCTTCCCCAGACGACATGGTGCGCGTTCGCGTCGCAGCCAATGATGACATGACAGTTACTTTGGCTACCGTACTCGACGAGGTTCCTCAACTTTGGTGTAATTGGTTCCACGTCCTCATATGGAAGATAGGCAGAAGTTATGATCAGTGCTTCCTTTCCTTTACTCCCACCGGTATGGATCTTGATGGTTGTTAGATCCCTGAAGCAAAAATTATGCAAGGGAATTGCATTTATCTCCTTTCGAAGATAAATACAAGTCCTTGCATCCTTAGTGGCACAGAAATAATAGATAATACCTCCCGTGTCACCCAGGCCCTTAACTTCCCCCTTATACAGATAAGGTTCTTGTATCAGGGCGCAGTCATAAATGTTCCTTTTGAGGTCACGCGCCAAAAGGGCCGTGGCCGCCTTACTGTGATGCAAATTAATTTGTACACACCTTAGTTCCTGTTTAGACATCTTCTTCTTTTTTTTTTTTTTTTTTTTTTTTTTTTTTTTTTTTTTTTTTTTTTTTTTTTTTTTTTCCCTCCTATTCCCCTTGAGCCTCCTCCTCTACCTGGTCCATCCGCTCCGGTGAAGAAGAGGAGCCCGACAAGTCAAGCCCTCCCAGCACGTCGAGCGCGTCATCGGTCCTCACCGACGTAGTAGGCGATGAGACCCGATCACCGCTCGGCATGGAGGGTCCGCCACTCGGGCCCCCCTCATCCACCGGCCGGATGCCTGTAGCGAGGTCCCTCCTTGGTCCTCGTCCCTCCTCTTCCTTTTGGGGCTCCACAGCATCGTCCTCAAGCACTTTGAAGGAGCTCATGTCGATCCCCGTATGGAGGCAGTAGTTCGCCGCCTTGATGACATCCGCGGACGTTTGGTCCATAAGAACAATACGCCTCACGGATGCCTCCTCGACCAGCGTGTCCACCACCTTCCATTCGCTGGTCCTCAGTGTAGGATTGACGCGCTGCAGCATCCTGAGCACCCTGGTGTTGTCGGTGCGGCCCACATTTTTGGTCTTCCACGCCATTTTGACCGGTTTTGGAAGATCCTTGGCCTCGACAACCTTCAGCTTCATGCCCTCCACGACTCTGCCGTTAAGGCATTGCAGCCACCTTACTGCAGCATCACCTTCACACGTGATGTGCACCGCCCCCGCAACTACTATGCCTACGGTGACAGTGGGCATAGGATCGGGGGTGTCCTCCAGGAGATCAAAGATTTCTCCCTGGATGGCACCCAACGATTCCACCCCTATCATCGCAGCCGGGTAGTTGTCAGCTATGACTGCCATCTTGGTACCCACGAGTGCTTCCCGATACGAGCCCTGATGTTTGGGTCTCTTGGAGCCCTCAGTGGCTTCCGCGGCTTCGTCACTGACCTCTCTTGGCCTTTTCCCCGAAGATGCGACCGAGGCACCTTGCAGCGCCTGTGCTCTCTTCAGGATCCTTCGCCGCTTGGCGGCCATGCTTCCTCTGCCCTTTTTAGATGGAGGGCCTTGCCGTGGGGGGTTGCTTTCACCGACCTCTTTTGGCGCGCTGCCGGGCACTGCGTCCCCCTCTGTCCTATCCGGATGGAGAGTTAGCGCGCCCAACTGTGCGCCGCCATCGGTGGCTCCCACAACCCCTACACCCTTTACGATGCGGAAGCCAGCACCTTTCCCATCGGTGGGGACACTACAGGTGGGCACTGCCGTTGGCGCGCCCTGCCTTGCGCCCCGCCCAATAGGTCCGGTGGTACCTTCCTTACGTCCTTTGAAGGGCCCCCCTTTCCCCCCTTCCTTTCGTGTGCCTTTTTCAGGCTCAACCTTTTTGACCGCTACCTTTTCGGCAGCGTCCTTCCTGCCCTCTTCGGGCGCACCGCGGTTTGGATTTGAATTAGCCATATTTGATTTATTTTAAAAATTCACCCTTCCAGCTCCCCACCCACCACGGAGCCACAAATGGGATGCTGAAATAGCACCAGGGATACTGGTCGGGTATAGCGCTCCCAATGGCACAACCTACGAGACGCAAATGGACGAGCCAACACTGCAGCCTGCCACCATCTAGGTGGTGGTCCACTAATAGAAATAGTGAACCTTGTTTCCTGATGGCCACAGACATGCAGGCAGCGCGCCCAGCCATCTGCAGGCCCCACCACCAGGCTCGCTCACCAGACGGCCATCTAATGGACGCCACAGCCGATTGATCCCAGCTGGCTAGACTGGGACCTCCCGTGTGAGAGGAAATCCAGACCAAAGAGGAGTGTTGCTATTCGATTGTAACAACCGCCGACATCTAGTAGCTCAGCCTCCAGGATTCCTTCATCCCCCCGTACGGGTCCCCGCGCACGGCACAAACACGCGGGTGGTCATTATGTCTCTCACCCAGCATTTTGTAGTGAGGAAGGGACTGCAAGAACCTGACCACCTAGCCCCTGCATCAGATTATATATACACGCTATTACAAATAGATATATAAATTAATATATATGTTACTTATATAGTTATGGGAGTGTGGGTAGATATATATTATAGAGATCGGAGGGGGGAAGCAAGGGAGTAATTGGGTTAGGAGTGGGTCATACGAGGGAGATAGAAGGAGAATTGGTTTAGGACGACTCCGCCCCTGGGGGTGGGTTGGCGGAGACGCCTTCTCTTGTCCGGGGTTCGCAGTAAGCAAACATTCCCCAATGCAAGACTGAAGACTAAAAAGGACCACAGTATTGCATCAGGGGGGCAATCCGCAACCCGCCCACCCGCTCGGTCGCATGAGAAGGAAGTGCGCACGCTTCCTGTAGACTATAAACAGATAGATTATACCCTACAGGCACCTCGCTTACCTCTACCTATTGTAGATTTTGGTGAAAAAAAAACTAAAACGAATTCGGTTAAAATGTTTTGAAATATTTTCAATAAACCTACCTATGTATAATATCTAGACATATTATAAATAAAATTGAAGTGTCTGCTTGTAATTTCAAATAAACAGCTTTTCACTAAATGCATACGAAATTGTACTTATACGCTAGGTACTAACATCAAAAAATAAAAATAAAAAATTTTTCTCTGTCTGTTTGTTCCGGATAATCTCTGAAACGGCTGGACCGATTTTAACGGAACTTTCACTGGCACATGGCTGATGTTATAAGGTAACTTAGGCTACTTTTTATACCGGAATTCCCGCGGGATCTCTGAAATTAACGCGGGTAAAACTTCAGGGCACGGCTAGTAATTAATATAAATTTACAATTTAACGTTGTTAACAGTCATACTACATGTAAACTGATGATTCTATCTTTACTAATATTTACAACTTTCATAGTGAATAGGTACTATGCCAGAACTTCTTCGCATAAATTAACTGACCCGTCGCGTCGAAAGTAAGATACTTCATCAGGCCTACATAATCCTGTTTACTACCTATATATTTAAAATGGACACCGGTTTATCGCAGTTAGTAATACTTGGTTATCGATGGTTATAGCACATTATAGTCCCTTAACCGTATTAAATAGCTTAGCTACGCTCCAATTTGTACACTATTTGTATTTTGAACAACCGGACTGAAAATTCAGTAGATTGAGTAGGTATTTACACTCAATCTACTGAATTTTCAGTCCGGTTGTTCAAAATACAAATAGTGTACAAATCTATGATCATGGTACGATTTCTTGCAGGTCAATTTAAGACACGTTAATTGAACTGCTCGGAACATGTCAGGTATTTTAAAAGTTAATGGTAGGCCTCCAGGAGACCGTAGGTAGGTATAGGTACAGGTATAGGTATACTTATGTGCTATTTCAGAACGAATCTACCAAAACCAAATCACAACCAAAAAATATTACGTTATGCACACTTTGAATATTTTCAACCGACTTTAAAAAGAAAAGTTTCTACATAATTTTTTATTTGATCTGAGTACATAATTTGTTTGGGTTTTTGTGCTTGTTACGCAATTCTTAAGTATTAAAAGATATTCCTTTCCAACATAAAAACGTAATGGTTTAGATTAGAAACTAAGTATAAAGTTCTAGATAAATTATTAAATATGCACCTTGGGCACGCTGACTTTGTAGAAATTAGGGAATCATAAAGTGTTGGGTGATAAACTGGGCATAGGGCAGGAGACACCTCCGGGGGCTCTTATCCAGTCTTACAGGGGGCATAAAACATTTTATTACTTATCGTTTGGTGCGTGTTAGTAATACGTTTTTATGCACTTTCCACCCCACGCCCCCCTCTATCCCACGACTGACCACCCGAAGCCTCCCAGCCTCTGTTTACTAACTAGATTGGATTCGTGCCTTTTTTATTTAACTAAAGCATTTCGTATTTTATTGTTCATATAAAATTGCTAAAACTAAAGTTGAATCTTTAAAAATTGAATCCAATATGTACCTACGTAATACGAGGCAAGTGATATTTATTGCTGACGTTGCAAAACGAGACTGAAATCTTAAATGGAACAGGACAAACTGGCTACTTTAGTATTTTTATGAAGCAGGATTGCTATAGCTTAACCTTTTTTTAGTAAACAGCATTTTTATGAAGAATCACAAATTAGGTATATTATC